>CM053598.1:66144621-66183437 GCA_028646575.1 Pseudocheirus occidentalis | reverse complement strand
ATATAGCCTTCTCCTGGGTCAGAGAATGTCACAGACCTCTTGACCTCCTGCCCAATCACAAAGCAACAAGGGCATTCCTGAAAAACAAGCCTCCTGCCACAGGCTCCACATGACCACATTCAGCCTGTTAGGGGGCAGAGTATACTTTCAAATCAGGGAAGATTCTCAGAGCCACTTAAGCCACTTAAGCAAAGGGTCTAGGGGCAGGGAAGATCTTTAGATTCCCATAACAAAAGTCCAAATGGATGAATATTTGTTGTTCAGATTATGACATACATGCATTTGGATAGACAATTTATAGAGTTTGTCTATCTGTCTGTCTATCTATCTGTCCATCCATATTAAGTCAGGGCATAGATGGACAGTGACTTGGGCCTTGAGTTGAACACGAAGAAGAAAGTAGACTGGAGTGCCTTCAGAAGATTCTTTAATTACCCTAGTGTTCTCATGGAAATAAAGGTCCATCTTTCTTAATACTAACATTTTATTGGTATTGTAGATCAGTGAGATATGGAATAGTCTCCAAAGAACAAAAAATATTTATTACACAGAGGACAATGGAGATGTTGCATGGTAGGTGTGAAGAGGCTTCAGCATAACCACAGGGGAAATTGGAAGAATTGTAAAAATACAAGATTTCATGAAGGAAATTCTGATAGGAAGAAAAGACGAGCTAGTGAGAGCATTGTATGACAGGTGAACATCCAGACTGCTTCACTGGTACCCTTTCGTGCTGGGAGAAAGCAAACAAGGTCACCAAGATGTTGCATGGACCTTCTTTGATGAATTCATAGGAGGGTATGGATAATAGTGGCACAAGAAGGGCAGGCGTGAATGAGTTGTGATCTTCATCACTGGAAGAAGCTTTCAGATTGATGAAATCACAGATCTAGTTGAGTAACATAAAGTACATAAAGTTTATTTCTATATATGGTCAGCTTTATACCTGTCAGACATACCCTGGGGCGCCACGTGGCCCTTCACACTCCAAAATGCAATCTAAAACCAGATTAAAATGTAATTGGGACAAAATAAATAAAAATACAATAAAACGTGGCTAAAGTTAATATATGGTTTCCTAAGTCGGTATGTAGCCACAGGCATCCTTATGTACTGTTTAGTGATCCTTATTTCTGTTTGAAGATGACATAGTGGTTTACCCAATTACTGATGACAATGACCTGGCATACTAACCTGTAGTAATATAGGCTAGTGAATAATGAATATAATCCATGAATAATCTGCTTTGTTGATTTGGTCACCTTACTGTAGTCAAAGAAACAATAAAGGGAGTGAAGATATATCCCCATTCCAGCAAGTCAGAAGAGTGTTTATTCCTTACGGCAAGTTTTCCTAAGTGGGGAATAGGACCTCATCCTGGACAGAAGAAAATACCATTACCATATTTTTAAAAAATCACTAATAGAGAAATTTAAATTAAAACAAGTGAACACGAATCATATTGATAAAGATGATGAAAAAGTTGTTAGAGGGACTGCGGGAAAATAGGCACAATGTTGGATGTTAGTGGAGCTGTGAATTGGTTCAGTCATTCTGGAAAGCAATTTGGGCAGCTCCATTACAAACTTAAACCCTAAAGGGTTCAAAGAAAGAGGTTTTACAAAAATATTTATAGAGTTCTTTTTATAGTAGCAAAACCCTGGAAACTAAGAAGAATACCTTTCTTTTGGAGAATGGCTAAACAAATTGTGGCATATGAATAACGACATATTTTATTGTACCATAAGCAATTATGAAATGGAGAGTTTTAGTGAGAGCTGAGAAATCTTGTATGAACTGATGGAGTATCAAGTGAGTAGAACCAGGAAATAACAAATTACAACCAGGAAATAACAACAAAATAACAGCAACATTATAAAGAAAAACAACTATGAAGACTTGAGAACCCTGATCTATGTAACGATAAACCACAATTCCAGAGGACCAGAGATGAAGCATGCTGCATAAATCTTAATTAACAGATAAGTGATAGATTCAAGATGTACTTTTTGGACATGGCCAGAGGGAATTTGTTTTGTTTGACTTCATATTTGTTAGGAAGATTTTATCATCTTTCTTTTTGTTCAATGGGGGAGAGAGAGAGGAGAAAGAAATAGAAGGGAGAGGTAATTATTGCTTGTTAATTTAAAAAATTGTAAAATTAAATTTTTAAAAAAGGGAATACTACTTACAGAATACATTCTTTCTCTCAGCTTTGCTAATTGGATTAAAGCCACCTTTAATCCATCCTTCCTCCCTGAGGTATATTTCCTTGTTTCAAGGAATGAGACTACATTATAACCCAAGAGAAGTATGCAAAGTAGTCAAGAATGGCTCCCAGTGTGCACAAGTAATCTGCATGCTGGAAATTTGAAATTGACTATGAAACATTTCCTCAGTTGTATTTTTATTGTGTCAGCCATATACTATATAAAAAACATAGTATAGACTTTTCACAAGGAGATATGCAAAGTCAGGATTATGGATGTAGCTTATACTTTTAAAAATGCTGCTTAAAATTAAAGAAGTTCTAACATCTGTATTTTATATTTGAATTAGTGATTATCTCACTCAGTACTAAAATTCAGGTCCTTTTTCTTGCTAAAACATGTTGCACTTTTTGTCGTTAGACAACATATAATCTATTCTGATAGCTCATATCCATGTTATCGTGTTATCATTTTGGCTTTATTATCTGTTCAAGTATGTATATTCAGTCACTTGGGACTAAACGATTTCTTTTTCACATCTCTAATATTTTTTAACAAATCTTTGATGAATAGTGTTTATGACTATTACCTTTCTTGATTTTAATTGTCCAGGTAAGTGATTAATTCACAAAATATTAAATATATTCATGATAAATGAAAAGGTCCCAAATTATTTTGAATGTAGAAGTTTTTTATGTGGTTTATATAAAAATAGTAATCAAGATATGATGAGAAATATGCAGTAGAAATTAATGGTATAGAATAACTGCATTTTGATTTCCCTACTTTTGACAAGGGCTTAAGATCATTTCTCTTAATAGTTAATAATGAAATTTAATTGTCATCCCTAAGAATTTGTATTAAAAAATTAGAACAGGCAAGTTTTTGTTTTTGATAATTGGGCCACTGTGACCTAACTATTTAAAAAAGATATAGAATCCTAGATTCAGAATGTCACTAAAAGAAAAAATGTTGAAAAAGTATTCAAAAATACTTTTACCTGTTTTGTTGTAAAAATAATTTTTGAAAAATTAAATTGTGAGATACTAAATGTTTAAACTGGTGAAAAATTGAAATATATGGAGGATTTAAATATGCTTATAGACCCTGCCATTTCACTTATACTGATATTTCCTGCTATTATGAGTACTATTACAAAATGAGAAGAAACTGAGATTTTATAATGATAGTATAGGTCCCTTAGCTTTCTACAAACAGTGCATAGTTTATTCTTTTAATGCCTTCAGTTGAAGTTGTAAACCACTAGCACTAAAGAGGGTTCTAATACCTGTATTTACCTTTTAGTTGGATTTTTGTATCCTGCCCCTCTCACCTCCTCCAACCCCCAACTTTCTAATCTGTGGTACATTTCTGTGTTAATAGGATAGCTGACAATTCTTTTCAAGTATACTTAGGAGAGCAAAAGAGGCTCTTCTCATGGTTCTTATGGGAGGGAGGTCATGCTTCTGTTTTTTAGTTTGAATTTGATACTACTTCATGAATTGTGGGGTATGAAAGATAAGGAAGTAGGTCCAGTGGTCAAGTTTTACCTGCCCACCCGGACTTTGCCCTGAGGTCAAACTTCTGATATTTGCTGTTCTGAATAAAGGAGTTGATGACAAGTAGGGGCTGATACAAGAGAAAGTTAGAACCATATCAAAGCTTAAAGGCAAGAGAATTGGGACTCAATGAGAGACTGTAGCTAAAAGATGGATCAGCAGGACTGCCCTTAAAAAAAAAAAAGGTGACCTGTGAATGAAAAGACTTTATCATCCTGCCAATCACGTGCTTGCTAATGGAAGCCAGTTATCTCAACATTTTATGGCCCACTGTCCTAACAGGACAATGTGAAAGAGTAGCAAATAAAGACAAAAGTGGATTATTTAAATATACTTCCATCAAGGAAGTTTAAACACAAGTCATTTTGAACATAATTTGTTCAGTTTTTAGTTGGACTGTTATTTTTTTCATCAGATTGCTTACTTTTTTAAAAAAAGAGCTTTTCTCTTCTCTTCCAGTAAAAATTCAAGACACTTATTTGATTAGATCTCTGTTCTACTTATTTATGCTTACTCATGTTTAGCCTCTCAAACTCAGACCAACCAAGGCTTTCCCAGGTACATTTTCTACATATGTCCTTCTTTCATATAGGTCTCAGATGGAGACTGTAGCTTTACTGTATTATCTACATGAAAGCCCTGTTATTTGAAAAACAGATTTGTTTTATGAAAATATATGTAATTCAATTCAGTAACCATTTATTAAGTTCTTATCATGTTCCGGGCATCAAAAATATAGAGACATAAAGTAGAATCCCTGCCTTTAAAGAGTTTGCATTCTACTTGAGGGAGACAATATTTCATGGATAAGTAGTAGATACAAAATAAATACAAGGTAATTTATGAGGGGAGAATTAATTGTCCTCTTACTAGCAGTGGCATTTGAGTTGAAACTTGAAGGGACTCTAAGAAGCAAAGATGAGAAGAAAGAGGAGAGCCCATACAAAAGTAGAAAGGAAGGAGATGGAGTAGGGGTAGCAGCAAGTAGACCAATTTGGGTGGAATGTAGAATACATGATAGGGACTTGTGTGAAATCTGTCTGGAAGGATAGGCTGGGGCCAGGCTAGAAAGAGCTTTAAATGTCAGAATAATGTGTATTTTATCGTGAAAGCAGTAAGTTACTGTAATGGTAATTCATTTAAATTTGAAGATCCCTTTTTAGGTAAGCAGGTACTTAGTCTTTAGTAACTAATCAAACCTTTGTGGCTAAGAGGCAGAGGGTGTGAACTCTTGTCTCCTGTTGCTGACATAATAGGAAGGGTTTGGCTGAAACAGGAAGCCTCTGTGTGTGTGTGTGTGTGTGTGTGTGTGTGTGTGTGTGTGTGTGTGTGTGTTGAGTGTATAGGAAGAACCCGAGAGAGAGGCAGTCAGAATCAAGAATTTTTTCTTCTGGCTCCTGGTGGAGGAATGTAATAGTAATCAGTTTATCAGATACTTAGCACTTAGTAACTTAGGGCTAAGTTTGGAAGGTGTGAACCCTGTCCATTGTTGAGAAGGTATGAACTCCCCTGTTGACTTGGAAGAAGGCTATTGGCTGAGACAGGAGGCCAGTGCTGTATATAAAGAAGAATTTTAGAGACAAAGAGACAGAATTGGAATTGGCTACTCAGTGAAGGAAGATTCATGGAGACTGAAGTCAGCTGAGAGAGAGGGAGAGAGGAAGACAGAGAGAGAGAGAGAGAGAGAGAGAGAGAGAGAGAGAGAGAGAGTTTCTTTCCTAGTATCTGGAAGCTGACTGAAACATAAACAGGATAAGACTTTGTTTATTCATGGCCTGGCTGATCCTTGAGGCAAGAGAAATGGTGAAGGGTTTGAGATGTGCTGAACCCTGTGTACTTCAGTGTGTGCTGGGGATTGCCCTGAGGACTGGAGAAGGACCTGGGAGCTGTCTACCTCTGAGGACTGGACGAGAACCTGGCAGCTGTCTGCTTCTGAATCCAGGTGATTGGCAGATTCAGGAGGGAGCTGGAACCATGGAAGGGAATCCAGTGAATCAGAGAGACCTCCCAGAGTCAAGATGAAGGAAAGGCCTTCCCTTGGACAAAACTGGGGTTTGCTGAAAATCAAGGGGTGGAAAGTTAGTGTGGTTTTCTAATGACTGTATTAGGGACTAATGATATTTAGTAATTGGGAATCTAGCTTAGTGGCTGACTGATAGATGAGTGACAGATTAAGTTAATGGTTACCCCATGAGTGGAAGATTAGTATATTGTGAATTGTTCATTGAATCTTTAATCCCCCCCCCCCCTTAGGGAAACCAGGTGATTCTTCTTTTGTTAATTGATTGACTGAATCTTTAAGTGTTAAGCTCGTTTCCCCTTTAGGGAATCCAGGTGGTTCTTCTTTTGTTCCTTGTTCTAAATATTGTGACTTTCTGTAATAAGATGTAATATTGAGAATATTATATTGTGAATATTGTACTGAATCTTGATTTGTAATGGAATAAACAGAGTGTTCACTATTACTGTGTAATCCGAATCTTAAAAGCTGTTCACAGTAGTATTCTTTTGGGAATCTACTTGTGCTTAGCTTTATAAGGAAGCAGAATTTTCACAGCATCTGGAAGCTGGCTGCTAGTTGCTAGACTAAGAACTGAGTTGAAGTTTTCTATGAAACCAGAATCTTGTGAAGGCTGAAGTTGCTGCCGAGAAGACCGCCTGGAAGGCTGAGATTTCTCGTGGGCCCTAGGGCCAGCCGAACTACTGGAGGACTGAAGAAGCATGACTTGGATAAGCCTTTGTTTGTTTGTGGCTTGGGTGATCCTTGAGTTCCCGGCAGCAGAAATTGTGAAGGTCTTGAGATAAGCTGATTGCTGTGAACTTCACTATGTGGCAAGAACTGCCCAGAGGACTGGACGAGAACCTGGGAGCTGCCTGCCTCTGAATCCAGGTAACTGTTTGGTGGATTCATGTAGGAGCTGGGACCATGGAAGGGGTTCCAGGGAATCTGAGAGACCTCCCTGAGACAAGATGAAGAAAAAGCCTCTCCTTGGATATTGAATGTGGTGATAAAATTGAAGTTTACTAGACACTGAGGGATGGAGGGTTTGTGTAATTTTCTAATGATTGTTTTTAGTGATTAAAGATACTTAGTGACTCATTGCTAGACAAGGGACTGATTAAGTTAAGCTATGATTGCCCCATGAGTGGAAGATTGACTATTGTCTTGTGAGATGACTGAATGACTGAGTGAGGAGGCAAACCTCCTCAGGGATATCAGATGATTATTCTTTTGTTCTTTGTTCTAAATACTGTGACCACTTTGATGAAAAGTATGTGGCCATTTTAATGTTAAGCTGTTGTGAACACTATACTGTGATTTTTTGTGATAAGATATAATGTTGTGAATATTATATTGTGATTTGTTGTGAATGTTTGCCTTGATTTGTTATGGAATAAATGAAGTGTTCGCTATACTGTGTAATCAGAACTTGAAAAGCTGTTCATAGTAGCATTCTTATGGGAAGCTGCTCATGCCTGGCATTACATTACAATTACCATTGAAATTTCGTGGAGAGTAGCATGGTCAGCACAGTGTTATAGGCATGCAGTTTGACAGCTATGTGAAAGACTAATTGTAGAGGGCAGAGAGTATAGAGGCAAGAGTACAAATTAGGAGGCTTACAGTAGTCCAAGCAAGAGGTAATGGGGGCCTAAACTGGAGTGTTGCCATGTAAATGGAGAAAAGGGGATAGCTATAATCAGTATTGTGGAGGAAGAATCTGTTGGCAGTTGATTAGATGTGGGAAGTAAGAGAGGGTAAAGAGTTTAGAGTGAATCTGACATTGTGAACCTTAGTGACTAAAAGGATGGTAGTGACCTTAATAGAGATAGAAAAGTTAAGAGAAGGGGGTTGAGTTTAGAGGGAAAGATAATGAGTTCAGTTTTAGAACAAGTTGACTTTGTTGAAAGACTGGAACTCTGGAGAAAGATGAAGGTTGGATTTGGTTGACATATGATTAATGAGATTATTCAGTGAGTGAGCTCAGAATAGAGCTCTGGGGTACATCCACAAATAAGGAGTAGGACATGGATGTTAATCCTGTAATGGAAAATGTGGAGGAGCTGTCAGACAGGTGGGAGAAGTAAGAATTTGATATAAAGATGGTTTTTTAATAATTTGCCTATTTTAATATTCTCATATCAAGCTTTTCCTCTCCATTGCTTTTTTTTTTGGCATTTTGTGAGGCAATATAATTTGTACATCCCATCATACATCTTTACATCATTTTGAAAATCAGCTTATATACAAAAAACAGCATCACTTTTGCCTTCATATCTCTCTACTTGTCAAGGAGATAAAGCGTGTCCTGGATAATATCTGAAATCTTTTGTTCTTACTGGTTTATTTTAAAGTACTATTTTATTTTTCCCCAGTTACATGTAAAGGTGATTTTTAACATTTCTTTAAAAATTTGAGTTCCAAATTTACTCCCTCAATTCCTCACAATTCCCCGCTCTGAGGTAGTAAGCAGTTGTTATAGATTGTACATGTTCAGTCATGCAAAACATATTACAATATTAGTCATGTTATGAAAGAAGACACAGACCCAAAGGAAAAAATACAAAAAATTACAGAAAGTGAAAAATAGTATGCTTTAATCTTCCTTTAGACTCCATCAGTTCTTTCTTTGGAAGTGAATATAATTTTTCATTATGAGTCCTTTGGAATTGTCTTGGATCATCATGTTGCTGAAAATAACTAAGTCCTTCACAGTTGATCATTGTACAGTGTTGCTATTACTGTGTACAATGTTCTCCTGGTTCTGCTTGCTTCACTCTGCATCAGTTCATGTAAGTCTTTCCAGGTTTTTCTGAAATCCATTTTGGTCTTATTGTTACCAGTGTTTGAAGTAATTTAAACTAAACTAAGAAAGTGTAATATTCAGAGTCAATGTCTTCATTTATTCATTTTCCATGTGTCACAATGTATATTTTATTCAAATAATCTTACACATGCTTTTAAAAAAATTTGGTATTAATATTAACCTTTGCTCTAATCAGCCATTGTTCTGACTGTACATAGATAGCTAATCCTAAAATGGCTCCCATGTTGGCATCTAGTGCTTTCTCATAGGCAAAATCAATTAATAAACATTTATTAAGTACTACTATGTGCCAGGCACTGTGTTAAACAATGAAGATACAGAAAGAGCCAAAATACAATCCCTGTCCCTTAAGGAGCTCATAGTCTAATGGGTAAGACAGTATGCAAACAAGTATATACAAAGTAATTTATATACAGGATACATAGGCGATAATTTACCAGAAGGAAGGCACTAGAATTAAAAGGGGTTGGGGAAGGCTTCTTATAAAATATGGGATTCTAGTTGGGACTTAAAGGGAGCCAGGGAGGTCAGTAGTCAGAGTTGAGGGAAAACATTCAAGGAATGGAGGACAGCCAGAGAAAATGCTTGTCTGTGGAGCAGCCAGGAGGCCAATGTCACTAGATCAAGGGATAGATGTTGGGGAGGTGTTTGAATGCCAAACAGAATTTTGTATTTGATCCTGTCTTAGTGTTTATTTGACTGGGAGAGGTAACATAGACCTGTGCTTTAGGAAAATTACTTTAGTAGCTAGATGGAGGATGGATTGGAGTGGGGAGAGACTTGAAGGAGGCAAACCCACTAGGAGGCGATTGTTGTACTCCAGGTGAGATGTACTACAGTGGTGGCAGTGTCAGAAGAGGGAAGGGAGTATATTCCAGAGATGTTGCCAAGGTGAAATTGACAAACTTGAGGAGTTCAGCATGATTCCTGGGTTGAAATCCTGGAGAGACTAAGAGGATGGTAAAAGGGAAGGCAGGAAGTGGGGAGGAAGTATTGGGAGGAAAGATAATCATTTCTGTTTTGGACATAGCAAGTTTAAGGTATCTATTGGATATCCTGTTAAAGATATTTGAAAGACAATTGAAGTTATGAGATTGGACTTTGGGGCAGAAGAGGTAGATTTGAGAATCATCAGCATAGAGATGGTAATTAAATCCATGGAAGCTGAATGAGATCACCAAGTGAAGTAATATAGAAGGAGAAGAGACCCCAGGATCAAACCCTTAGAGACGCCTCCAGTTAGAGGGCAGTGTTGATACTGTTAGACAGAGTTGTAGATAGCTAAATAGCCTTGCCTAGATTTTCATCTGTAAAATAAGAGGTTCAAATTACATTATGTCCAATGTTCTTCTAGCTGTAACATTCTTATATACTATTTGATTAATGGATTGATGTCAATACATTTTTAGCAGCATTCTAGAGGGCTCTATTTTTGGTGATATTCTGGTCCAGGTATTTATCAATTCTTTTCATTACATGATGTATTTTATCAATAACTTTTATCACACATATATATGTATATATGGATGTATACATGTATGTATGTACATATAAGTCTTTTGAGAAAATAATTAGGAGCCACTGGACATAGCAGGTACCACATGACAAAAATTGTTTTGATAATTTAACAGATAAGAAACAACTCGTTGCCCATGTAGGAAGTTGTTTCCAGATCAACTGACTATGTATAGTCAGGCCACTGACTTCTTAGAGCAAAGATTAAAATTAATACAAAACATGAAGAAAAAAAATGAGAACAAGATATGTTATCTGGTTAACATGAGTATAACCTGACCTATTTAAATAGTTATTAATGCTTTAAAAAATGGAAATGAATGGAGAAACAGAAATCACTGCTAATTTTAACCATTCCAAAATAAATTTTGTTAACATAAATCAGCTGCCAGAATGAGGCAATCAAAAGAGTCTAGAAATTGTCAGCAAACACTTAACCTCCTTGGCAAGCTGACAGCTATGGCAGAGAAGGATAAAACTGCTCAAGAATATAAAGTCCTATAAAGGAGGTAATGAGTTTCTATATAATGAGAAAATGATGTGAATATGTTCCTTAACCTGAGAAAGGGCCTTGATCAGTGAACCAGACTTCTTTACAACTTTGGGAGTGTGAAGAAGTTCTTTAATCAACTTGAAAGGATTATAGGGCTTTGCTCATTGGATGCTGGCAATTGATACTACATGGGAATTGTCAAGTCGTTAGCTGAGGGGATCTGCTGTGCTCCTTGGACCTATAAAGAAAGGAAGACCAGTCAAACCAGTCAGCTAAAAGGAGGGTCTGTTGTAGTTGAGAAGAGAGTCAGCTATAGAGGAAGAACATGGCTTTTTCTTTTTCATCTCTTAGAGAGGACAGTGAGGATGTAAAGAGAATTCTCTCTCCTTTTCTCTCTCCTGCCTCTTCCTGCCCCTTCATTGCTACCCATGACATCTTGAAGCAGAAGCATCTGGGTCAGAGGTGGGGAACCTGCAGCCTTGAGGCTACATGTAGTCTTCTACGTCTTTGGGTGAAGCCTTTTGACTGTGTCCAAGTTTTATGGAACAAATCCTTTTACTCTTAGGATTTGTTCTGTGAAGTTTGGATTCAGTCAGAGGGCTATACTTGAGAACCTAGAGGGTCACATGTGGCCTCAAAGCCACAGGTTCTCCATCCCGATTCTGGGCTAATCCTACTATTTTATTCTCTATTCTTCATCCACTCTCTGATGTAGGCAAATAGGAGCAACTATGAATTTAAAATAAAAAGAGCCAAACCTGCTGCAGAGTCCAGCTGTGAGTCTAAAGGGTAACAGAGGAAGAGTTTAATAATAACCTAAATCAGGATTTCAATCAAAGCAGAAGCTGGAGGTAGTAGTGATTGTAGCCTAACAGCATCTAGAGGAGAGTAAGACATCAAAGTCAATAGGAACAGTGCAAGGACATCAGCAACCCTGCAGCATCAGGGATGTAACTTGGATTTTTTTGTGTGCCAGCCACCAGTATTGCTTATGTGGGTGCCTTTCCACTTGTGAACTCTGTGGGTTCTTTCCACTGACACTGTGTTCTACAAAGAGATCAAGGAGGAAACACACACACACACACACACAATCTCCTGATAGCAAAGAACTCTGGAAACTAAGATTGTGCCCATTAATTGGGGAATATATGAATATGATATAATACTCACATGTTTTAAGAAATGATGAAGGGGGTAGGTTGAGAGAAAGGTTGAAAGACTTGTATGAATTGATACAGAGTGAAGTGAGCAGAACCAGGGGAGTTTATGTAACAACAACATTGTGAAAATGAATAACCTTGAAAGACTTAAGATCTCATTATGACCATCCTTAATTCAGTAAGATAATAAAGTCTTTCTTCTTGTCCTCCTCTTCTCCCCCCCCCCCCAGATACAGAGTTGAGCAGGATAGATAATATATTACAGATTTAACATCCAGAATTATCTTAATTGGTTGGGATGGTGAATTGAAAGAAAGAAGATAAAATATACCAGATAGATATAACATTTTCCATTAAGACTCAGGAACTCAGTTGCACACATAGAAGATATGAAAGGTGCAACAACTATGTTAAAAAAAAGCTGGGAATTTTAATTGGTTACACAGCTGATATGGAGGAACAGAACAGCAGGGCTATATCATTAGAAATTTATTGCTCAGATTCTATGCTAGTGAGATTGTAACATTTCTGAGTGCCACGTTTTATGAGCAACAGTGACAAACTTGGTAAAGTTTGGAGTAACGAGACTGGTAAAGGGTCTAAAAACTGTCACATGCAGAATAGTAGTAAGAATTGGTTAAAGGGAGAAGACTTAAAGGGAACTTAATAGCTATCTTTAAGCTCTTAAGGAATTGTCTATGAGAAATAGAGTGTTCTTCTTTCTTCTTGGAGAAGGTAAAATTAGTCAAATGGATTACAGATAGTTACAGAATAAGATTTCAGATCAGTAGAAGATATTCAGTGAGGCAGTGCTGGTGCCAGTAATGGCAGGTGTTAAGTAACATAATGGAGATATGTTTAACAATTGCCACTGTCCAACAACAGAATGAGTTATTTCAGGGGAGACAAATGACAGGGGAGGGGAGAATTCATTGAGAGATCAGACTAGATAACCTCCATTGTCGATTTAAAATGCAAGATGCTGTGGTACTGTGATCATTATGAATATATTTGAGAAAGCCTGATAGATGGTGGGAAGATCTGCCATCACTGGAGATACCCTTCTCTTTGCTGATTACCTATTCACTTATTTTTGACGTAGTAGGAATGAACAACTCTGTTGTCTCTAATAACATGGAGGACCACCAAGCTTTGTAGTGCTCTTCACTGCTTCCTCAGGTTATCCAGGCTTTATCATCCACCTTTCCTCAGAGATGCCTTGCATTCCCCTGGCACTGTCATCTGATGTGCTTATGTAAACTAAGCATGACTAGGCTTTGCTGTTAGCCTCAGTTCACTTTAAGCCCTCTAAGCCACTTCCAGTCTATCCTCCAGCTGAACTTTCTTTTGTATCTCTCCCTGTTAGAGTATGAGCTCTTAGAAAGCAGAGACTGGCTCAGTTTTTCCCTTTGTAACCCTAGTGCTTAATATAGTAGTTGGCACATAATGACTGATAAATGCTTTTCGCTTTTTCGTTATGAACTTGAGTTATACTGAACGATAATATAAAAATGACTTCAAGGGCTACTGATGTTTCTAGGCGTATTTGCCCCTTTAACAAATAGATTGTTATACTTATTTAATTTAGTTTTTTCTTGAGCTTTTCTTTCTTTATTCATTGTCAGATTGTCAGCTGTCACTTCTTGTATTTCTCCTTAGCCATTCAACATGTTTCCTCTTATCTGGTCCAGGATGAGAAACCAAATAGTCAAGATTGTTAGGGTTGTGTCTCATATGAGAGGCTTTTTGCCTATAATGAACTATACAAAATAAAACTTGATTCAACTTGTTAGGGCAGGAGAAGGTAGTGGAAACACATTTAGTAACTAAATAACCAATCTTAATTAGAGAAAAAATTATCATCACTATAATCTTTTAATTTTTTAGTTGCTGATGAACATTAATTAGCTGGTGCACATTAAAATTTACATCCTTGACATCATTATAAATAATGTGAAAATTTGAAGTTGGTTAAGGCATTTAAGTTAAAACTGATGAATTTTTGTCAAGTTTAAAGGCTATTTTAAATGAATCCCAAACAGTTATATGTAGCATTAGATTATCTATACAAATGATGGCTTCAACACTGTAGGTCTCTGATAGTAGAAATAGTTATTTGAGAAGTTATAATGTAGCATATGAGCTCTTCTTATCCTACTGGATAAAAAAATAAAAACTTGAGATTGAGTGCTAACAACACATGTCATACACACATACATGAATATACACACACACACACACACACATATATATATATGTAGCAGAACTTACTTCTGGAGTTTGGCATTGATCAATCAAAGAAAGATAAATGCATACATTCATGAAAAGTTTACTGCTTCTACCTAACTCCCTTCCACAACATTTCTTACCTAGTGAGTAGGAACCAGAAGTCATTTTTGTATGCTTTTGTGGCATATTCACAGCTGTTTTGGATTTCCAGATTCTATGGGCTTATGTTATTCAGAGTATATAAGAAAACTCAATCATGTTAAAAACTGTTTTGATCTCCTTGCCCTAATTCTGTCATTTGTAGTTTTTATTATCTATAACCTGGTGACAGCAGTATGTATATATTTGAAATGGCAGGATTTTCAAGGTAAAGTTTTCAAAGTCTACTCTTGCCATCACTTTTCATATTTCAGTAGACATAACAATCAGTGAACATCAATTAGGCATTTTCTCTGTGTGATGCATTGTTCTAAGTTAGAGGAATACTGAAAAAGCTAACAAAAGGCTCTTACCCCAAGGAAATTATGTTCCAGTGGAGTGACATGAAGGTAAATAGTTGCATGCAAGTTACATACAGAGTAGATGAAAAATAACTTTAAAGAAGGCTCTAGCATTTATGAGTTAGGGAAATTATTCTTTGAGCTGAGTATTAGAGGAAGCCAGAAATTCTAAGAGGTGGTAGGGAGAGGGAGCATTCAAGGCAAGGGCAGCAAGCCAGTGAAAAAGTGATGAAAGGAGGTGGGGTGTCATGGGTGAGAAAGAGCAAGAAGGCCAGTGTTGTTGGATCGTGGAGTGCATGGAGGGGATTAAAGTATAAGATTACTAGAAATGTAGAAAGAGACCTGGAGTATGAAGGACTTCAAATGCTTACTTAAAGAGGGCTTTATATTTGTTCCTGAAAGTAATAAAGAGACACGAGACACTGGAGTTTGAGTAGGGTAGGGGTGGAGGATGCCATCATCAAGCCTACACTTTAGGAAAATCACTTTGACAGCTCTATAGAGGGTGAATTAGAGTCAGGGAGAGACTTGAGGCAAGGAGGTCAATTAAGAGACTGTTAACCAAATGAGAAAATGCTCCAAATCACTAATAATGAAGGAAATGCAAATTAAAGAGATTTTGAAGTTCTGCCTCATACTCATCTGACAAAGTTTATAAAAAAAAGGAAAATGATATTGGAGGGGATTCAGGAAAACAGGATCATTAAGGCACTGCTTGGTTTAGACATTCTAGAAAGCAGTTTGGAATTCTGCCCTAAAAGTTACTCAGCTTCATACTCTTTGACCCATCGATACCTTTACTAGTCTATACTTCAAAGAGATCACTCGTATGTACAAAAGTATTCATAGCAGCTCTTTTTGTAGTGGCAAAGAACTAAAAAAACTAAGGAGGTGTCTTTCAATTAGAAAAATTGTCAAATAAATTATGAGGTTTATGAATATAATGGAATACTATTATGGCATAAGAAATGATAAAAGGGACAATTTCAGAGAAATTTGTCTGAACTAATATAGACTGTAATTAATACAGCTTGTAATGAGCAGAACTAGGAAACTAATTATAAAATAACAACATTGTAAAGACAAATTTGAAAGCTTTAAGAACACTGCTCAAGATGGTAACCAACTATAGTTCTAGGGTACTACTGCTGCTGCTGCTGCTGAATATTACCTAGTCCTTGACAAAGAGTAATGGTCTCAAGATGAAGAACGGACATACATTTTTGTACATGGCCACTGTGGGAATTTGCTTTGCTTGATTGTACATGTTTATGATGAAGAATTCATTTTTTGTTCACTTGGCAGGGAAGAGAAGGAACAGTGTATGGAATGGGAGAGAGAAGAAATAAATGTTTGTTCATTTAAAAAATTAAATGATTTTTTAAAAGAAAGCAATTGATAACCATCCCCAAACATTACTAAACTGTATATACCCTTCAACCCAACAATACTACCACTAGGCCTATCTTTAATTTCCAAAGAAATTTTTTAAAATGAGAGAAGAACCCAGGGGTGGCACTAGGTTGCTCAGTGAATAGAGCACCAGCCTTGGAGTAAGGAGGACCTGAGTTCAAATACGGCCTCAGATACTTAACGCAAAAACTAGCCGTGTGACCTTGGGCAAGTCACTTAACCCCAGCTGCCCTCCAAAAAGCAAAAAAAAGAGAGAGAGAGAAGAACCAATTTGAACAAAAATATTTTAGCAATTCTTTTTGTTATAACAAAGAACTAGAAACCTAAGGAGATGCCTTTAAATAGAGGAATGGTTGAATAAATTATGGTGTATGAGTGTAATGGAATATTATTATTCCATGAGAAATGATGAAAGGAACCATTCAGAAAAAGAGGGAAGACTTGTATAAACTGATGCAGAGTAAGGTAAGAAGAATCAGAAGAATTTGTACGAAAACAACATCATAAAGAAAAAAACAACCTTTAAAAGACTATTCTGAATAATACAATAAACAAACATGATTCCAGAGGGCTGATGATAAAACATGCTATACACCTCTTAGGGTGCCTTGCTCCTTCAGCTAGGCTGGTTTGCCTGCTGTTAGAGTAGTAATTGTTTAGCATTTGGTGGAGATGACGGACCCCTTTCTTCACAGCAGTTGCTTTTCCAGGTGATGGCTGTGAGAGCTGAGCTGGAAGCAGTACTAGTGGTTGGGAGGGTGGTAGGGAAAGTGGTTCTGCTACTTCTAGGACTCTTGAGCAATAATAATGAGGTCACGTCCGTTATCCATAATGATTTTTTCCTCAGTGATAGCATTGGGGGCTGGGCTAGAAAGCCAAGTGTTTTGGGGGGACATTACTATTCCCAAGGCTCTTGGGTTCAAGAGTCCTGGGTTGTTTCCATCAGGATCTGAGGTAAGGTGGTAGTTTGACCTGACTGGCATACCTTGATCCTCTCTGTCCCTAAGGGTGTCTGAGGGTCAGCTACTTCAAAATGATTAATTCTGTGGACATGTTGAATTGAAGATGCCTCTGGGACATCTACTTCAAAATATCCTACAGGCAGTTGGTGGTGTGGGACTGGAGCTTAGGAGAGAGACTAGGGCTGGATATAGACTTATAATATGTATATATATATGTGTGAGATTCAGCTGTGTAGAGATGACAGTTTAATTCAGACATCAAGTGAGGTAGTGAAAGAAAAGAGAAAGAGAAAAGGGCTCAGGACAGAACCTTGGAGGATGCTGAGAAGTTTGCTGTGACAGGAAGGGCATCTTTTCATCATAGGTGAGCATGAAGAAAAAGAGTGTGGGATGATGTCAGGTGGAAATGAGATGAGAGAATATGGATCCCTTGGCCAATATCCCGAATCTTTCCAGTGAAGTATGAGGTAAGGTTCTGAAAGAGTGAGGGGAGTGAGTTTCCATGGAAGGCTTGAGGAGAGATGAAAAGTTATGGAACAGTCATGTGAGTGAGTGGGCTAGAAAACTGAGTAGAAAGATTGCTTTGCTGTGGTGAGGACCCAACTGAGAAGAGGTACCAGATTTGTAGTGGAATTAGTTAGCATGTTTCTTGACTTCCTCCAGCTCCATTTTGAACTCCATTCAGCTGCATGATAGGGGAAGACAAGGTTTGGGACAAGGTTTGGTTTTTACAAAGCATGTTGAGCAATAGGAAAAAGTGCCTACTATAAATGTGGAATTGAGGACACAGAGGCAAAAATTAAACAGTCCTTGCCATCGAGGAGCTTAGATTTAGGGGCAGGTATGACATACATGTAGGTAAGTACATAAAAATACATGAAAAATAAGACAAAATAATTTCAAGATTGAGAGAACATGGACAGCTGGGAGGATCAAGTAAGACTTTGTTTAGCATATGAAGCCTGGGCTTAGCTTTGAAAGAATCTAGGGATTTTCTGATTAGGGATGAGGAGTGAGTGAGTGAGTACATTCCAGGAATGATGGTCTACCTGTGAGTCATCATGAGACAGTATGTTGCATGTGAGGGACAGCTAGCAGGAATGGGAGTAATAAAATAATAATGGAAAGATAGTGAGAGGCCATATTGTAGAAGGTTTTAAATTCTAGGCTGATGGCTTGTATTTTTTTATATAGGTAATCACTAGTGATTGCTAAATTACATTTCCTGAAAACTAAAAAGTAATTTAGTGTTGGTCTGTATGAAGCAATTGTCTTTTAGGAAGAGGGCTTTTAGGGATAGGTAAGTGGCTTGAGGGAAAAAAATATTCAAAACATTTTGAACTGTATCATGGTTCCTAGTGATACAGGCTGCTTCTAGGGTATAGAGGCTATTGGCTACTTATCCTAAAAGGGACAGGGATTTGTAGGATGAGGGCAAGGAAAAAAATCATGGAAATATTTAAGGTCCAAGTTTGCCATACTGAAGTATTTCTACTGATACCTTATGGAAAGCATGTATTAGATCTCAGACTATCAGACCTGTCAGGGATCCTGGGTATAATGTAGTACAACCTCATTTTACATACAAGGAAATTAAAACCCAAGGAGTGAAGTGACTTAACCAGGACTACTCGGTAAGAGATTAGGATTTAAACCCTAGCCTTCTCACTCCCAAGTCTAGAGTCCTTTACAGTGTTTGGAAAGCTGCTATCATTTAATCTACTAGGTCTTGGTCTGTGTTATTGAAACCAGAAATTATAATGTCAATGAAATAAAATTGACTGTATATGGAAAAATTGTATCTATGTCAAAATTCAAGCACTAAATATAGAAATTAGTTATATTTTTGAAAGTTTTGTTGAAGCTATTGGAATTACTTTATTAAGACAACTAATTACTAGAGTACTACTACTATTTAGAATTGATAAATATAAATAGAAAGGAAAATATAAGAAAAATATTAAAAAGTAAGAATGTAATTACTTAAAGGAAATGAGTTGAGTTAAAATTCTAGTTGCCTATATGAAGTCATACTGAGTTCTTGACAGATGAATCTTCTCTCCATATAAAATTCTTTATATAATTAATATAATGTCAGATATCTTATTTTCTTGAAGTTCGTATTCTTTAAATAGGCAATTATGATAACTAAATGTTAGTTAATTAAATCCAAATTGATACTCTTGGAAATTCATAAATCTTTTGAATCTTTTACCAAATAGAATTTAGTCTTAAAAATCTTTTGTCTTGATATATTCTACAATTTCTGACAGATGCTGAAAGTAAAATATTGCCAACAAAGTTGTTTCCAAGATTTTTTTCAAAATATCTAGTTTATCTTGTGCCCCACCATTTAAATAGGAGGGCAAAGCAATTTATATGAACCTTATTTCATAGATGGAAGTTCCATTCTCCCAAGTAGTTTTACCCATTGATGCAACAGAATTCTGATGAAAATGTGGTCATCTCTTTTTTCATGGTTATCATACCTGATGCAACTACCATGGTGAAATTATTTTCTTTTGAAAGAATACCTCCTGTGAAGCGTGAAAATTAAATTATGTAGAGTTTTATACAAAGGCACTTGCCTGAAAGATGTTATAGCATTTATAACTAACAGTTCTTTCTGTTGTTCCCATGTATTAGATGTTTGGTGATAGAAAGCCAAAATGAATTATTAGATTAAAAGGGAAAAGAATAAGAATAAAGGGAGATATGAGAAGATATATTTTGTCCATTATGAAGGGATAGTAAGTAAGAAGAATGAATTAGAAGAGATTGATGAAAAGGAAATTGTAATGAAGTAGATAAAGGCACAATAAAAGTGGAATTAGCATAAAGAATAACATAAAAATAGGGAAAGCACAGGGATTAAAGGGGATATCATGTGGTCTTAGCTAACTAAAGAAAAGAAAAGATGAATTGTTTTGAAGATTAAATCAAGATTCTTTTAAATCAAACAAGATGTCCATAGAGTAGAGGAAATACCATAATAACCAATATTTACAAAAGGAAGTACATCTATGTGATCATTATAGACCAATACATTTGACCTAAGTTATATCTAATGATAATTGAAAAGAAACATAAAGAAGTAGAAAACTGTGGAAATAAAATTAAGTATTCTGCAAAGTTACTGTATTTCAGTATTGTAAACTAATGGAGGGAAGGATGTGTTCTTAGAGTTTCCAAGTCTAGATCACTT
Source organism: Pseudocheirus occidentalis (assembly GCA_028646575.1). NCBI lineage: Eukaryota > Metazoa > Chordata > Mammalia > Diprotodontia > Pseudocheiridae > Pseudocheirus > Pseudocheirus occidentalis. The sequence continues at coordinate 66,163,362 of CM053598.1, read as the reverse complement.
TTTATAGTATTCTTACAATAGAAAACTGTAGAAAAAACAAATAGTGCCATTGAAACTTTAAAAAGCAAACCTATATTAGAATCAGAGATTTAGAACTGGGAAAAAACCTTATAGGTACAATATGATATATATATTAAGTTCCTATTTTGTGGGACAGACCATATTAAACACTAGGGATATAAATAAGAAAAGAGTCTTTGCCCTCAAGGAGCTTACTGTTTAGCAGAGTAAGAAAGTACTCAAAAAGAATCTGAAAGGCTAGCATTGGTCATGATGAAGATGATAGTGGAGTGAAAACTAAGCAGATCACCTAAAGACAAGTGAAAGATTTCATCTTTAATTTTACAGATGAGGGGCACCAAGGCATGAGATATTAAGTGACTTGCCCAAGTTTATGGAAGTTTTAAGTAACAGAACTGGTGGGATTTGAAAAATCCTCTGATATCTTTTTACTGCTCTATGTAGTATCCTGGACTGGATGGAAAGATGAATAGACTCATATAGATGAGAGTCAAGCAAAGAAGGATTCTTCCCCAGAACATGAAAATATATGAGTGAAAAGACACAAATGAAAATTAAAGTATGGCTTTAGTAAGCAATTCCAGCCTTAAAATTGTGAAGCAGGGGGCAGCTAGACAGTGTCAAATCCAGCCTAAGACACTTGACACACTTAATAGCTGTGTGACCTTGGGCAAGTCATTTAACTCCAATTGCCTTGCCTTCCCCCCTCCAAAAGAAAAAATGTGAAATAGACCATTTTTCATTAGCAGCTCTGATTTCCTTTTATTTATTTCCTTTTATTATTCCTTTCTTCCCATCTTAGCATCTTCTGTTTGCTCTCTTACTCTTTGCTTCTGCCTGTTCTCATCTTCCTAGGCAGTAACACAAAAGTCATAGATTTAGAGTTGGAAGATCATTTAGTCTAGCCCCCACCTCTACCCCAACCCTGGTTTTATAAAGAAACTCAGCTTCCTTACTTATCTCTCTTCTTTTCTGTTCCTTCAGAAACCTATTTGATGAATTAGTGTTAAGACATTAATAGTTATTAATGGCTTAATGTGTTATTCTTCCCCAGTACTGTACCAGGTTTAAATGTAACAAGTTACCTGAAGATAATGCCAATTGAAAAGAATTGAAGGGAATTCTAACTCTAGAGATCTGTGAGGTAGATATTTCCCGGAAAGAGACCTTTCAACTTCCTTCAACACATGCCCTCTAGATAACCTCCTATTCTGCTTATGTTTCTGTGCTTCCAGGTTCATAGCCTGGATCAGTATCATCTTCTGCTTTTCCCTCTCCCTCACCCCACATATCTGAGAAGTTGCCAGATCTTGTCATTTCTGTTTCCAGTGTCAGTATCTTCTGTCTTCTTCTCTCTGTTCACATAGCCGCCATCCACCCTTGTTCAGGCCCTCCTCCCCTCTTACCTGCACTGTTGCCTTCACATTGACCTTCTCTCTCAAGTTTCTGCCTTCTACAAGCACATTCCACACACCAGCTAAAGTGATTTCTCCTTAAGAGCAGATCTGACCATATCCCTGTCCTACTCAATAAAATTCCAAGGACTTCTTATTACCTCTAGGATAAAATATAAATTCCTGTTTGTTTTTAAAGTCCTTCACAACATGACCCCAGCCTAACTTTGTATCCTCATTATGCATTATTCCTCTCCTTGAAATCTATGATCCACTCAGATTGGCTTGTTTGCTTTTACTCATACCCAGCACTCCATTACCAGTTGCTGTGCCTTTTCTAGGGCCATCCTTCACACTTGGGATGCACTCCTGTCTCCCCTGTGCCTTATAGAATCCCCTTAACCTGCAGCTCAAAACTCTTTACTGATTCCCCAACTGCTAGTATGGTTACAACCTAGCAACTTTTTATTTAACTTCCTTTTACTTATTTTTCATATATGTGTGTATGTGTATCTTTTCTCCTGTGATAGAAAGTAAACTCTTCGTAGTAATTATTTAATCTTTTGTATTTATTTTTCTAGTGTCTAGCACAATTCCTGGAGCATAGAAGGTACTTAATAAGTGTTTGTTGATTGATTGATTGATTGTTGAGCAAAGTCAACCTGGGCAATAATTTATTTAGCATTCATATATTTACATGACCTTTGTAAAAAAAATAAAATGTATTGATATATTTTGTGTTTTATATCATCAAGAGTTTTCCAAGCATCTCTCCCTTTATCTTCTTGTAGAGATATCCCATATAACAATATTTTTTAAAGAAGAGAAAAAAAATAATAAAAATTGATCAACATATCCCAAAGGTCTGAAAATACATGTCGGTGGACCCTCTGCCTTTGCAGAGTAACAGACGTCTTCTCAGAGCTGTTCTTTGTAATTTTGCAGCCTTTGCTTTTGATTGTTTTATGATTCTTGGCATTTACATTGTTACAGTCATTGTGTTAAATGTTTTCTTGACTCTTGTTACTTCACTCTGCATCAGATCATGTAAATCTTTCCATATTTCTCTATATTTGTCCTTTTCATTGTTTTTTGTAGCACAGTAATATATTGCCTTACATTCATGTACTAAAGTTTGTTTAGCAATTCAACTTTGTTTCCAATTCTGTTACCAAAGAAAAATGTTGAGAGATCATACAAGTGGGAAAAGGACCTGTATGTACAAAAATATTTATAGCAGCTTTTTTTTGTGGTGGCAAAGAATTGGAAATCAAGGGAATGCCCATCAACTGGGGAATAATAGCTAAGTAAGTTGTGGCATATAAATGTAATGGAATACTACTCTGCTATAAGAAATGAGGAGTAGACAGACTTCATGATAACCTGCAGAAATGTATATAAACTGATGCTGAGTGAGAGGAGCAGAACCAGGAGAACATTGTACACAATTACAGACACATTGTGGCTGTGATGACTAACTTAGATGGACTAGGTTCATCTCAGCAATGCAAGGTTGTAGGACAACTCCAAAGAACTCCTGATAGAAAAGGCTATCCACATCCAGAGAGAAAGAACTACAGAGTCTGAATGCAGATTGAAGCTAATGACTTGCTCTCTTTTTTGTTTTGTTTGTTCCTTCTTTCTCATTCATTCTGTTGATTATAATTCTTCTTTACAATTTGACCAATATTTAATGTTAGGGTATTTGTAGAACCTATATTGAATTGCATGCTGCCATGGAGGGGTAGGGGGAAGGAGACAGAGGGGGAGAAAATTTGGAACTCAAAAACTTGTGGAACTGAATGTTGTAAACTAAAAGTAAGTTTTTTTTTAAGTGCTGCTATAAAATTTTGGTGTATGTGGGAGCTTTCTGTTTATCAATTAATGAGTAATCTTGTGGTTTGTGTAGTATTGAAATCTCTGAGTCAAAGGGTATGGACTTTTTGGTCACTTTATTTTCATAATTCCAGATTTTTGTTTTTGCTTCTCATATGCTTCTTTCTACCTGTTAGCATGAGAAAGCAGAAACATTTGCAATGACAAAGTTGCATATCCTCCCATGACTCATACTTTATCATCTTCCTTAACTGAATAAATTTTTGATTTTTTTATTTTTAGAGAAGATACTGAAGTCGAAATCAACCATAAAATTTCATTTCTCCATCTACTGTAGTTCATTGCATTATTGTATTTATAACCATAATTGTTTTTGATGATTGAGTCAACTTTCCCTTTCTCTGTCTCAGACATTTTAACTTTTCTTTAGTACTAATAATAAGAAGAGGACCATATACTTAAATTTTTAAAAAGTTAACTTATAAATTATATTTGGAGCTTGAAAATATAACATTTCATTGCTTCAAGAATCTGCTGTTTCTTCTACATGAGTACTCGTCTGCCTATAGTAGTGTGGACTGTAACCACTCTCTGCCCTAGGAGACAGTCTTTGTAAATTACTAGTCAACAAAATTCACCACCTCATGGTTTTGATGGTAAAATTCTTGAAACTTGGCTAAACCGATGAAGTTAAGGCACATGATCTGTTGCCTTAGTCCAGTACTCAAAGCCTTTGCAGCTTGGTAGGATTTGTCAAAAGAGTTCCAGAGCTCTCTGCTGACGTGGCCTTTGAGAAACCCAAGTCATGGTAAAACATTGGAATAGAACTTTGAGGAAAGTTCTTATATTAAAACTAATTGTTTCTGTAAAGGATGAATGAAAGCCCTATACACTTACTAGGAATCCTTTTGTTTTTCACCAAGAAGCCAAACTCACCTAGAATTTTATTGTGGTAATTCCTTTGATAAGACAAGATGCTTAATTAAAGAATCATTTTCTCTGGAAACTGGTATTACGGAATGTTATATATGGAATTTGCTATTCTTTTCTACTATGGTGTCAGTTCCACTTTCAACTTAAAAATGAAAACAGAAGGGGCGGCTAGGTGGCGCAGTGAATAGAGCACCGGCCCTGGAGTCAGGAGTACCTGAGTTCAAATCCGGCCTCAGACACTTAACACACACACACACACACACACACACACACACACACACACACATACACACAAACTAGCCGTGTGACCTTGGGCAAGTCACTTAACCCCAACTGCCCTCCAAAAAAAAAGCAAAAAAAAAAAATGAAAACAGAGGACTGAATTAGTTAATACTGACCATTGAAAGTAACTGGTAATTCATTGAATACATTTAAATAATAACATTTGGCATTTTAATACCTATTTAGAGTATTTTATAATTGTTTTTATAATAACATATGCAGTATATTAATTACCTGTTAATATCTGAAGATAAATTGCTGTTAAATCTATGTAATAGTGATATAAATTCATATTTGCATAGTTCTTTAAAGTTTACACTTTAAAGTTGCATTTAAGCAACAGAGTGTTTCACAACAGCCCTGTGAAGTAAATGGTATGGGTATTATTTCTATTTTGTGAATAAGAAAACAGACTGAGATGTTTAACTCAGGGTCACAACTAGTAAATGTTGGAGTAAAGATTCAAAGGTAGGTCTTTCTGACTACAGAAATCAGTACTTTAGCCACTGTACCATATCGTCTGTTAGTATTGTTAACCCATTTTTAAAAATCTCTTATTGGGGCAGCTAGGTGGTGCAGTGAATAGAACACCAGCCCTGGAGTCTGGAGGACCTGAGTTTAAATCCAGCTTCACACTTACTAGTATTCCAAAGAGTGAGCCTCTTTAAATGATGAGAAATCATGGGGAGACAAAATGCTAGCCTCTCCATACTTTGTAGCTACTTCAAATAGCATAATGCCTCAAGAGCAACTAACCCTTTGTAATGGTAATGGTAATTTTAAGATCTTCCATAACCCTTAATAGGCAGAATATAATCACATGGAGCCTATGATGGGAGGAGTTTGCTGGACCAGGTAGAGCAGGAAGCTGAGAATCAGAGCAGTTAGAGGGGAGAGGACACAGGCAAGGAGACAGCTAGGCTTGTGAGTGTTTGTGGGAAAGTTAAAGGATGGTGTGACTACCTGCTGTGTTATGGTATATTAGCTTCTTTGTTGCTATGATGGATTTTTTTTTCTGGTGTTGGGATTTGACTTTCTCGTGTCTGAATAAATGTTTTGCTTCTGTCTTCTGTATAGAGAATCTGTTATATTTTGTGATTCAGAACTATGCCAGCATATTCATAGTCACCATTGGTGCTGTTGACACACCAATGACCAACTGCATTGGTGCAGTTGATGCTACACTCTTTTCCAACACTACCCAAGTATATGCCAGCCTCTCCTCTTTAGTTATGACATGTACCTTGAGCCAATTATAATAAGTGAAAATACAGTACTTTTCCACCACAAAAAGGCTAAAAACACCCTGGAATCATATCCACCCAAATTTCGTCACTTTAATTTTTGTCAAGAAAGAGTTCATTTATAACCTAAACTGTTTTAAAAGAAGTATCTGTCCATAAGACCTTCCCTGGAGCCTGGTTGTCTGCTAAGATGTTTCTTTAAAATATCTCTCTAATCTTGTCATCATAATGTACTTCTTTTGCTACTAGTCCAGTTTATTCTTTTATGATGAGGAAGAACACACTTCATTATAATGATTATTTCCAGTGTAATTAAACAAATCTTCTTTTGTTTGTCTTATGTTTGTTACTATATTGTATACACACCCTGCTTGCTTAAACTTGTCCCTATGATTATTTCACAGGAAGTTTCTTTAGAAGTTTTTAAGATCTTGTCTTCTTAAAGTATTAATGGGATTTACCAAAGTTGTAGTATTTGAATGCTTGTCTAGCTATAGTAATAGGACAACAAGCTTGTTCACACAGCTCCCACAGTAAGCTTTTTTTCTTCAGACATTTCTAAGTTCATTTGAAGTGCCAAAGAATTAGAGAGAGATGTATTGTGGTTTATTCCTAAACATAGCAAGACCAGGCATCTCACAGAATTTTACCTTAGGTCCAAATATTAGGAAAGTATGTTACCCTTTGAGAAAGGTTAGGTTATAAAGGATTAGTCTGAACTTAAATGACTTTTGTCAATTTCTTAGAAAAATTATGTGGCCCGAGTTGTAGGGCATTCACAATGTAGGACATTGTGAAGAATTTCCCTCCACAAATGGAGATTAGTACTTGCTCTACAACTTTACAGTCTTAGATAATAATGACAATACCATCCAGTATTAATATAACACTTTAAGGTTCGCAGAGCAATTTACTCACGTTTTATTAGTTGATCTTCACAGTCCTTTGAAGTAGGTACTACTGTTAACTTCTTTTATGTGTGAGGGAACTGAGACCAAGAGAAATTGAGTGACTTGCCCAAAGTCACACCAATATTTACTCTCTGGGCAAGATATGAACGCAGATCTTCTAGTGCTTTATCTGTTGAATCCCTGATTGCCTCAGTTTAAAAAATATGAAAAATGAAGGCATGTGCAAGTGAAGTAAAGCTTTTGAAAATGACCTTCTGGGAGAGCGAGGTGGCGCAGTGAATAGAGCACCAGCCCTGGAGTCAGGAGGACCTGAGTTCAAATCCAGCCTAAGACGCTTAACACTTATTAACTGTGTGACCTTGGGCAGGTCACTTAACCCCAATTGCCCTGCACCCCTTCAAAAAGAAAGAAAGAAAGTGACCTTCTGCAGAAGACAGAATGCTACCCATGTGACTGAAAGGTACGGGGCAAGTAAGGTTTCACTGTTCTGTTGTTTCTTAGTTTAGTCCATTCAGTACATTGCTGGCTTAGAGGATCTTTTCCAGAGCATCTCCTGCACCTGTTTTGTAGTCGTACATGATGTCTTGAGAGGTGCCATGATAGAACTTTGTACTATGGCCTTGTTACTACTGATGTGTTATGAAGTTATGAAACAGGGAAGCACATCTACCTGAGAATTGTTCATTGCTGTCATTGATGATATTCAACACAGAACCCAGATGGAAGAGTGATTTCCTCTGGTCGAGTGCTCCAGATTTCCCTTTTGTCTCAAATAGTGTCCTGTTTGAAGCCAGCTTAAACACTGTAGAATCTCTGAAATTAGATCCATAGTCATTCAAAAGTTTTATTTGACTGTGCACATAGGAAAAAACTAAGTGGTTAAAGGATGCTTATTGTTCAGGTGAATGGGAAGTGTGAGAAATAGAGTTCAGTCACTCTCTTAAGAAACAAAACTTGAACTAAAGTGAGTGAAGGAAGCATTTATTTACACTCAGGAGTGGATGCATGGTACCCTATAGGGATGCACACATACATGCAGAAGCCAGAATGAACTTTTTTATGGGTTAGTACTTCCTGGGCCCTCCCTTCAGAGCTGGGATTGGTTCCAGCTCTTCTGGGTTACAATCTTTCTAACCTACGCATTACATACTGCTCTTTGGCGTGTTCCCTCCTCCCAAACATGGGTCAGCATGGGTCCCATGTTTAGAAAATGTAGGGATAGTCTATTCCTGGACATGTAAGTTAATATGCACGAAGGCTATTATTAGGCATGTACAGTAGTTAGGTCTCAGTAACTGGTGAACCCTCAAATTCGAGCCTTGCTGCCAGCTTTCCTCTCTCTAACATCCTTGAGCAAGGAGGCCCTGACCATCATTCTTACAAGACAGAATGTGCTTATCTTCTAACATTGTATCCCTTAGCAAACTCCTTGTATAGCAATATCTGTGGAAGCAGGACTCCATATATTACTAGATTCTTTATCTCCCAGAAGCCAACAGACATGCAGTTGGATGGACAATCAGTATAGATACTGCTGTTCAGTTACTCTGTCATGTCTGGAGTTTTTTGGACAAAGATACTGGAGTGGTTTACTGTTTCCTTCTCCAGTGGATTGATGCAAACAGAGATTAAGTGACTTGTCCAGAGTCATACAGCATGCGTGAGGCCAGATTTTAATTCAGGTCTTCCTGAGCCACCTAGTTAGTACCTTTAGTTAGTACAGTAAGTACACATACACACATGTATACACATAATATATGCATATGTATTACATACATATGCATATATGTGGATCTGTCCTCCTTGTCTGTACCATCTTCTGAAGTTTTTGTGTTTGTTTCTGGATATTTATAAGTCTATAACTATATCTATATATTTATAGTTTTTTATGATAGTAACTGCAGATGGATAACGAACTTACCCAGAATTTAAGAAAGAAAAAAGCAGATTCTGTTACATTTAAGAAATTGTATAGTGCTTTTAACCATAAATTTATCTTTGAAAAAGTCCAATTTTAAAAAATACTGGTAGTCTTATTATGATTCTCTATGGCTATGAGTACTATAATATCACAGTTTCTAAAGTGTTAAAGTTTCAATTTGAAAAGTTGCTAAAAATGGACACTGAAACAGGAGACAGGCCTTCCCAATACCTACTCCAGCAAAATCCTCAGATTCACATCAGACCAAATAATGATAAAGAAATCCCATGAGAAACTGGAGTAAGTGACTTCTTCTACCTCAGAACTACATGACAGTCAGATGCCTCAGGGTAGTGAGAATGGGGGCTCCTCCAGCAAGGTAATTGCCAATGTCACCAGAGACCAGGCAAGATCAGAAGTTTCCCTAGAAGAGTCCTGTTGTTGGAGGGTGCATACACGTGCTCCCTCTTGTTCACACATACATACATACATACATAAACACACACACACACACACACGCACCACCGCCACCGCTACCACCACCATGATCATAGATCTATCAAAGCAGTGTCAAAAGAGCTACCTATTAACTGCAGTCTGATATTTGGAAAGTGATGTTTATTTAATGAAAGACCAAATCAATTTTGGAGCAAGCAAGGTCCCTGCCTTGGAGATCCTTTAGTCTAATTTCTCTATTTTACTGATACAAAAGCTATGGCTCAAATAGGTTGTGACTTTCTTTAGTACCTAAGGGAGGTTATTTGCCATCTCTAATTAAAAATTAAAATAAATTAAGGAATTTTTAGAAAGATTTTTAAAATAAGGTACCAAACTGATAGTCTTGCAAGAAACATTAGGACTTCAATATTTTACTTTCATTACCTTCTAAGAATAGTTGGACTTTCCTGACATTCTAAATATTTTCACTCAAAATTCTAACTTTTTTCATTCTAAAACAAAATAAATATAAATTTTGTATCATATTAGAATATTTACTGAATGTCTCTTTATTTTTTCTATTTATTTTTGAATGTCTATTTAAAACCAGTGAAAGTTCATTTACCTTATCTTTAATTCTCACAAAATAGGAAGTTTTAATTTTCTGTGAATTACAACTTATCAGATCTGCATTCTTATTTATTAGTTAGCCTTAATTTCTCTTCTTCCATGTCATCCTCACAGTCACCATCATCTTCATCATCCTCTTCTTCCTATTGATCATCTATCCTTCACATTCGTCCTTATCCTCCTAGTCATCTCTTCATCTTCCTTTTCCTTTTTTTCTTTTTCCTCTTCTTATTCCTAATCACCTTCATCTGCATCATCTTTTTCATCTTTCATTTTTCTTCCTTTTTTTCTCCTTCATCCATTTCTTCCTCATCTACCTAGTCTTCCTTATATTTATGCTCATCCATATAATTTTCCTTCTCCCTCTTCTTCCACTCCCTTTTATTCCTGCTTTCTTCTTCCTTAATCATCTTTCTTGTCTTCATTATTATTAACATAATTAATAAACACCTATTGAGCATCTGTTGGGTGCCAGCCTCTAACTTAAAATATAAGACATGGTTCACAATACACAAACATTACAAGTTTGCAATAAAAATACATTTTAACTTCAGTGACTCAAATTGTAGCTACAAGAAGACAAATCCCTCTTTCTCTTTGGTTAATTTTTTTCTTCCTGCTCTCCCTCAGTTTATTTCTAAGCATGTGATTGGTCTGTTTGACCATGTAAAGCCCATAGCTGCTTCCTAGTTCTTACCTCTGGTCATTTTGAAGTTTGTGTGAGAAGAATCCTGTATTAACCAAAATACTACAGTGTTACACCTATTGCCATGTCATAGCAGTTTAGAACTAACTAAGCGCTAGGCTCCAAAGTAGATCTTAGCTTCATGCCATGAACACCTTCCTTGGAAAATCAACTTCAGTGTATTTTGATAACTGCCTTTTTTTGGTTAATTATGCCTTGAGGCTGTGGAAAGACAGCATTTATCGGTTGAAACAGACTAAGCAGCAAGTGTTCTGACATGTTTATCAGGCAGATTATACCTGACAAAATGGTAATTACGCATACAATCAAGTCTGGAAATAACTGGATGATTAGGGGTTAATAAACTGTCTAGCAAAACTGAAGGCCTCTTTAGGTTCAAACAAAGTCACCTACAGTTAATTAAAATCCATTTCCTTCTAATTGTTTGAATGAATATCACAAAAACTTAATAAGATTCTATAGGCTTAGTGGAGTAAAAGTATAAAATGCCCCTAGCTTTAAATTCTAACAAAGAGAGTCTTCAGAACATCCTGCATTGCTAACAGATATGGTCACTTCTTAATCAGGTAAAGTGTTCTAGTTGTATGGAAGTATTATATAATTATATTTTTCTTGTCTGTTGAATATTTCATATTTTGAAATTAAAATTTTAGTAATTTTTTTTGTTTCTATATCACCTTCATGTGCCAACATATTCCTTGCTCTTCTGTTCCCAGAAAGCCATCCTTTAAGGATTCTTGAATCTGTTTATTTAGAAATGTCTTGATAAATATATTTCAAAATAGTTAACTTCCTTTGTAATCCTATGAGTTTTATTTTATGCATTTAAAATCACTCTGAGAAGGGGCCCATACTACTTCACTAAATGATGGGGTCCATGACATAAAAATCTTAAGAACTCTCTGCCTTAAAACATAGAAAAGAAATTCAGCAAAACCAACCAATGTATAGGAAAATAAATCTGACATTCTAGTGAGTTTTTTCACACCCAGTAGCTCTCTATCTCTGCAAAGAGAGGGAAAGTAGCTTCTCATCTCTTCTTTGAGTCCAAGTTGCATCATTATAATTTCTTAGTATTCATATTCTTTTTTTGGTTCTATTTATAGTGTAATCATTTGTATGTTGATTTCCTGGTCCTGCTTGCTTCACTTTGCATTAATTTATATAGTCTTCCCAGGCATCTCTATCTTAATCATATTTGCTATTTTTTTTGGAGGAGGGAAGGTAGGGCAATTGGGGTTGTGACTTGCCCAAGGTCACATGGCTAGTAAGATATTTGCTATTTCTTACAGCACAGTAACAATATTCCAATGTTATACATGTTCCACAGTTTGTTTAGCCATTCCTTGTTTCTGGAATTTACATTATTTTCAGCTTTTTGCCACCAAAAAAGTGCTGCCATAAATATTTTGGTGTATATATGGCTTTCCTTTTTGTCATTTATGTTCTTAGCGTATATGTCTCAAAGTGGAATTATGGGGTCAAGGGGGTAGGACCATTTTAATCACTTCATATAATTCCAAATGGCCTTTTTAAATGGTTACACCAATTTATAGCCCCACCAACAATGTATTAGTATATCCATTATATGATTTCAACTGTCTTTAAGAATCCAAAGTAAGATAGATCTCATAACATTCTCTTATGCGTTTCTAACATTCTAATTAGTGGTGTGTTTTTATCACCTCTATTACATTGTAAATTGCTTTAGGGACTTTTAGGACAAGGACAAATGCATTATTTATTTATCTTTGTGTTTTTCCTAGCACTTTGCATCATGAATTGTAAATGCATTATCGCTATACTTAGTTTCTCCTATAATCTCTCTCTTTTTCATCTATCTCTCTTGATGTGCATATGCTTATATGTATATTTACTGGAATATGATTATATCTATACAACCTAGGTAAATTAGGCACAAGATTGTTAAATTTAATTAAACCCATTCACTAGAGGTTTTCTTTATATCACATAGGAGACAGCTGCTTTTTAAAGGTTTTCTGGTTCCTCTCTGCCTAACTACTGCCACAGACACATTTAAACAAAAACTGAATTTGATAGCTCTGATTTATTTCACTTAATACATCCTGTAAGTTCCATTTCATAATACACATTGATGGAAGATTCTCAACAAATAGTCACTTAGCAAAGTGTGTTAGGGCAAATCTGTTTAACTCTATAAAAAATTTACTTGGCTTAGTTCATAAGAGACTTTGCCTTAGGTTTTAACTTCCTAAATTTGCCAGTTATCTTGTTTGAATAGTTTAGAAAACAAATAACATACCCACATAAGTAAATTCTTGAGATGCTTAAAAGTGCTCATTTCCCCCCAGTTCATCTGTATAACTGTACCATAGGGAATACAAAACAAAAACAGAAAACATATTCCAACCTGCATCACTTGCTTTTAATGAAGCAAGGACTATACTTTAGTATTGAGAAATGTTTATATAAACTCATCTTAAATGACTACCTTTTCAAGTGCTCATTGAGTCATCCATACAGTCTTTGTTACTTGAGTTCACTCAAAGCCCATTCATATGGGCAGATCTTATTTCTTCAGGGGTTCATTAAAATTTCATTTGAATCAATTAAAATTATAGTGAATACCAACAACTCTCAGCATGTGTGTTTCAAGTTTTGATTTCCCTGATTTGGGGTACTTCAGGTTCCATTGGTGGTATTACTTACATAATTGAACATATATTATATATATGTATATATAACATAATATATATAATTAAATATAAGCGTGACAGATGAAGTAATATATCTGAAAAAAGAATGAAATATGTGACTAGTAACTGTTTACTTTAAAAAGTTTGATGGCATTGCCTATTAAAAAAAAAAGAACCTCCAAAGCAAAATTTTAGGTGTTTTCTGTGGCACACATAAGTTAAGTAATTTGGTTAATTTCCCTTTTACTATCGTAGATCACACAGATATTAAAAAAACAACATTGGGGATTCCTTAAATAGAGATATCTTGTGAAGAGGTAACATAATCACAGAAATTAACATAATCACGGAAATGCATTCATGTCTAATAAGATATTTAGGAAAAATTTGACACATTTAGAAGAATTATTTATCTCAAGTTCTTTGGGTATAAATTGAAGTTAATATTTTATTGATTGAAGAAATACAGTGCATCCTGTTCTATCAGACACTATAGATGGACTAGGAGTTGGGCACGGAATTGAACAGGAGCAGAACTGGATAGATCACCTTTAGAAAGTTGTACAATATTTTTAATGATCTCCAGTTCTTCCCTGAAATTAAAGCCCATCTTTTTAATATCATGCAGCCAAAGAAGTAAACTTCTGAGTCACACAAAAGGCAAGGGAGAAGACTGATGGTGAGAGTGAGTAGGCTGCAATATATTATCAATTTTTAAAAACTGTGCCATAAAAGCAGGGTAAAACATATCACTAAAGAGGCACACTCCTGGAGGAGGAAATCGTCTGGTCATGTAGTAAGAGTGAGGGGTTACCCATTGAACAGCTCCTGTGATCTGCTGGTGTTCACACATTGTCAAGAGAGATAGAGGAGATTCCTCTCTCCTCGCCAGGAAGTTGAGTGTCCTCTCTGGTGCATATGTAGAAGGATAGGAGTTGTCAGGTTGATAATAAAGATACTAATATTTCTATAGCACCTGCTGTGTGTGCCAGGCACTGTGCCAAGTGCTTTACAAATGTTATCTCAATTGATTCTCACAAAAATCCTGGGAGGCAGGTACTGTTATTATCCCCATATCACAGGTGAGGAAACTGAAAGTTTCCTTTCAAATCAGGTTAAGTGACTTACCCAGGATCACACAGTCAGATTTGAACTCAAATCTTCCAGACTATAGGCCCAGCATTCTATCTGTTATGCTGCCTAGCTGTGATTACATGGATCACTTGAAGAGAATACTCAAATAAATGAGATGATAGATCCATTGGTATATTTACTTGGTCGATTATAAAGGTGAATGTTAATATCTAGGACTTTTGACTGAGAATTCATGGCATGAATGGTCTGGATGCACTTTGGGAGCATTTTCTCACTTTGTTAGTCTTTGTACACCCACATCCAAGAAGCCTAGAAAAAGTATGTACCCAATATACTGAACCCAACTTCCTACTTGCAAGCATACTAGTGTTTCATATTATTGAATAAATTAAGTTTTATTCAAAGAATGACAAAACGAAACAGAAAGCCTCCACCACGCTCTCCTTGCCTGAAGATCTATGTAAATTCCTGGTCATTTATAGCCCCTGATAATAGAGTTCTGAATAAAAGACCTTTCTCTGTAGTAAATTGAATAAGAGCTCCAAAAGTCAGAGGAATTTCACAATGAGAAGACTTGATCATTTTCTGCTGCCTATTTCAGATCATTTGTCAACAGATGCTTCTCTAAATAGTTCTTTTGTGGTGGCCGTGTGCCCACCCTGAGGAGGGGAAAAGGAACTCTGTAAACAAGACTTATTTATCCAATTAGAGATTAATTAAAGAGTATTCTGTACAGACAACCAAAGCCTCAGGAGAACCAGAGAAGGAATCAGGATGTTGCAATCCTCCAGATTTGTGAATTGGGATGGTGGTATGACAGCTCCAAAGGTGGCTTCCAAGCTTTCCTTTTTGCTTAGGAATGGTCCCATCTCTGATAAGTATTACAAATGCATTCCTCCTTTTTGAGTGGTTCCAGGATGACAGTTTGTGGAGAGCTAAGTAATATTTGCTGCTTCCACTTCCAGATCTATATTTGATTAAGGGATATGAGAGTATAAAAGTATAGTATTCCTGTCTTATTCAAGGTTGCCTGACAAGGAACTTTTCTCTAGTGTTAAGTGCCATGAGACTGTTTAGGACTAGATAAACATTTTCTGTATGAAGTTACTATTAAGAAAAGACATAGAAACCACTTTGGCTAATTTTAGGAGTAGAAACAAAAAACAAGGAATAATTAGCAATTATAGGATATGTACCAATCGTCTGACAAGTTCCAGGAGACTTTCAAGTGAGGAATCAAAAGCCTAACAAAAGTGCTTATGGGTTTCTTTCCTCTGTGATTCTACATGTGAAATGCTAACTTGGATTCATTAGGGCAGAAGGAAATAAACTTGTCACAATACAAAGATACTAATGGGGAAATAAAAGTTTTATTAATTTAGTGATATATAAATGTTTGTTTGCATGTTTAAATGCTGTACCAAGGAGTCTTCATTTGCATTCCTCATAGTGAAGGATAGTACTTAAAGTGAGAAAATCTGAAGAAGCAAAACCATATCATCTGCATATGCAGAAAGAGGTAGAGAGCTAAGACATTCTGGAAAGTGATATTAGCTCTGCCGCAGGTTTGTCTTCTAATGTAGTTTCCAGTAAGTAGTTTTGGATATTGCTGACAAGTCTTTCTTGCTGTTCTAGTGCTGCTCTCTGTGGATCTCTTCTTCTCTCTCTCTAGTACCCAGGAGGACCATCTCTGTCTCTCTCTGTCTCTCATTCCTCTCTCCTTCTCTCCCCCCCCCTCCAATAGCTTCAGTGGTATGGTTTCTATCTTATACAGTGCATTGTTGCTGACAGCACTTGGCTCCAGGTATTACCCTAGCTTACTGGACTGGTAAGGCCCCAGAGTCCTCTGTATGAAGCAGTACTTTCTCTGTCATCGCACATTATCTGCACCACTAAGAGAAAAACCTCAACCTCTTTTTCTGGAGTTAAAATTCATACTGCAGTGCCTCCTAGTTCTAATAATGCAGTACCAGATCAGAGACTTGGTAATGAAGCTATTTCCTGTAGTTCTGCATTATTCCTGTCATAGTAATTTGCCTAAGAGCAGGGTCTCATGTATGTTTCACTTTTATGAGAATCTCCTTCATGAATTCTGGATTTAGATAGTATAAGAACAAATTTTGATGTTAGGATTTGTTGAATGGATGTCTTCTCTTCCCATTTGTTTCAAATTTAAGAAAGTGCCTCTTTTGTTAACTCTTTTGTTAACTCTCTTAAGCATGTTGGTAGAACTAACCATAACTAAGAACTGTTAGCATAGACTAACAGCACTAAAATCACTCTCAAATCAACTTACAACAAATTGTGGGGACAGGATGTTGGAGAATTAGTTATTATGATAACTCACAAATAATATTATTAGCAATGCAGTTATTAAGAAAGAGAAGAGATAGCTTCCTATTTTAATTTATTATTCTTGCTAACTAGGTGCTAAGCTCCTAGTTAATAATGGTGTATCCTTTCATTGCTGAAGAAGTATGTGTTAAATTTTTGTAACCTCTAAATTTCAGTGCCATGGGACTAAGCACTGTTGGCTCTACTCTAGCCATAACTCTGCAGATCACCCAATGTGATCAATAGTCTCTTCTAATCACTAGCCTGTCCAAAGACTAACCCATGTTTTTATTAATTTTCAGCCATATGCTCCTTCAAATCAACACCATTTTCTCAAGTGAGAATGGAAGAAGGGAAGAATTCCTATTTATAAACACAAACACACACCTAACTAAACACTGTTAAATTGTTTCACACACAAAAAAAATTGCATTGTAGGAATATAGTTATAGGAAGAAATTATGTCAAGAGAAATATTTTATGTTCACATATGACACAATATTTAAGTTCAAGGGCAGTTAACACCACCAGAAGTGCTGGCTTTTATTTTTACAGACCATCTGATTTGTCTTGGTTTGTCAGTTAAAAACAAACATAAAAGGATTTCTAAATATTATGAAAGAATCATAGACTTTGAGCTGGGAGAATCTTTTATTATTATTTATTTATTTTTAGTTTTCAGCATTCATTTCCACAAGATTTTGAGTTACAGATTTTCTCCCCATCTCTCTACCCCCACCCCAAGATGGCAAACTGGCTGAATACCCCTTGCCCAAATCTGTTCTCTCTTTATCATCCCCCACTCCCTCCCACTAACTTTCTAGTAGGGAAAGATGGATTTTTATACTGCAGTGTCTGTATATCTTATTTCCCAGTTGCATTTTAAAAAAACAACAAACTTTTTTAAACATTTGTTTTTAAAACTTTGATTTCCAGATTCTTTCCCTTCTTCCCTCCTCACCCACCCCCACTGGAAAGACAAGCAGTTCAAAATAGATTGTACATGTGTAGTTACCTAAATCATTTCCATAGCAGTTATATTGTGAAAGACTAACTATATTTCCCTCCATCCTATCCTGCCCCCCCATGTCTTCTATTTTCTACTTTGACCCTGTCCCTTTTCAGAAGTGTTTGCTTCTAACTACCCTCTCCCCCAATCTGCTCTCCCTCCTGTCATTCCCACTTTTATACCCTTTCCTCCTATTTTCCTGCAGGGTAACATACCCAATTGAGTGTGTCTGTTATTCTCTTTTTAAGCCAAATTCAGTGAGAATAAAGTTGACCCGTTCCCTTTCACCTTCCTGCTCTTCCCCTCCATTGTGACAGTTTTCGCTTGCTTCTTTTTTATGAGATAATTTACCCTATTCTATCTCTCCCTTTCTCCTTCTCCCAATGTATTCCTCTCACCTCTTAATTATATTTTTTAAATATCAACCCTTCTTATTCAACTGCTCTTTGTACTCTATGTATACATGTTCACATATATATATGTATATATATACTCACATATATATTTATACACACATAGACCCTCCTATACATACATATATGTATACATATATATTCCCTTCAACTGTCATACTGAGAAAAGTCTCACAATCATCAGTTTTCCATGTAGGAATGTAAATAGTTCAGCATTAATAAGTTCCTTTGATTTCTTTTTCCTGTTTACCTTCTCATGCTTCTCTTGCTTCTTGTATTTGAAAAATCAAATTTTCTCTTCAGCCCTGGTTTTTTTCGTCTAGAATGCTTGAAAGTCCTATATTTTGTTGAATGTCCATATTTTCCCCTGAAGTATTATACTCAGTTTTGCTGGATAGGTGATTCTTGGTTTTAATCCTAGCTCCTTTGACCTCCAGAATATTCCAAACCCTTTCATCCCTTAATGTAGAAGCTGCTAAATCTTGTGTTATCCTGATTGTGTTTCCATAATACTCAAATTATTTCTTCCTGGCTACTTGTAATATTTTCTCCTTGACCTGGGAACTCTGGAATTTGGCTGTAATATTCCAGGAGTTTTCTTTTTGGGATCTTTTTCAAGAGGCAATCGGTGAATTCTTTCAATTTCTATTTTGCCCTCTGGTTCTGGAATATCAGGGCAATTTTCCTTGATAATTTCTTTTTTTTTTTCCCTTTTTGGAGGGCAGTTGGGGTTAAGCGACTTGCCCAAGGTCACACGGCTAGTTTTTGTGTTAAGTGTCTGAGGCCGGATTTGAACTCAGGTACTCCTGACTCCAGGGCTGGTGCTCTATTCACTGCGTCACCTAGCTGCCCCTGATAATTTCTTGAAAGATGGTATCTAGGCTCTTTTTTTGATC
>CM053598.1:66002768-66144521 GCA_028646575.1 Pseudocheirus occidentalis | reverse complement strand
GTGAGATATTTTGTATTATCTTCTATTTTTTCATTTGTTTGGATCCGTCTTGTAGCATCTTGGTTTTTCATAAAGTCATTAGCTTCCATTTGCTCTAATCTAATTTTGAAGGAATTATTCTCCTCAGTGAGTTTTTGAAATTCCTTTTCCATCTGGCCAATTTGGCTTTTTAAGGCATTCTTCTCCTCATTGACTTTTTGGGACTCTTTTGTCTTTTGAGTGAGTCTATTTTTTTAAGGTGTTATTTTCTTCAGTAATTTTTTGAGTCTCATTTAGCAGACCGTTGACTTGCTTTTCCTGATTTTCTTGCATCATTCTCATTTCTCTTTCCAGTTTTTCCTCTGCTTCTCTTACTTGATTTGCAAAGTCCTTCTTGAGCTCCTCCATGGCCTGTAACCAGTTCATTTTTTTTTCTTGGAAGCTTTTGATGCAGGAATTTTGACTTTGTTGTCTTCTTTTGGTTCCATGTTTTGATCCTCTTTGTCCCCCCAAAAAGATTCTATGATCTGATTGTGCTTCCTCTGTTTGCTCATCTTGCCAGCCAATGACTTGACTTTTGAGCTCTTTTCCACAGTAGAAATCTGCTTCCAGAGTGGAGAGAGCCGTGTCCCAAATTTCTGGGGGTTTTGCAGCTGTCATCCAGAGCTGTTGTCAGAGTTATGAGGAGAGTGCCCACTCTACAGCCACCACAAGCTCTGGTACACTAGCATTCCTTACCCCAGGACCACCACCCAAGACTCTGACCCAGATCCAAGCAGGTCAAAGCGAGAACAATTGCCCTCTGAATGGTTGCTTATGATCTGCAAGTCAGAGCTCCAGAGGCAGCCACACAGCAGCAGCTGCAGCGGCTGGGCAGCCACCATCTCTGTTGCCCTGGGGGCAAGGGCTGGACTATGCTTTTCTTTCACCCAGTTCCAACAGTGTTCCCTACTGACCTTTGACTTTCTCTTTGGTGTTTATGAGTTGAGAAGTCTGGAAGCCACCACAGCTGCCAGTGATTCATTCTCCTGAAGTCTGCCCTGCTGGTCTGGGCCATTGCGGCTCATGCGGAACTGTGCTCAGCTCCCAGCTTGGTGTGTTAGACCCTTCCTCTTGGCCTGCCAGGCTGCCTTCAGTGGGAGATTTGTTCCTCTCTGTCACTTTGTGGTTTCTGTAAAATTTGTTTAGAATCTTTTTTAACAGGTATTGGAGGTGGTTGGATTGGGAGCTTAAGCAAATTCCTGCTTTTACTGCACCACCTTGGCTCCACCTTGAGAGAATCTTGTGTAGCAAACGTCAACCCGTATCTGCCCAAGAATCCTTTCTACAACATCCCCCAGCAGGTTCCATCTTCCCTTGAAGACCTCTATTACTGTCTTATTCTCACAATGCATCCCATTCTTCTTTTGGGGTAGCTCTGTTAATAAGTTTTTTCCTAAAATCTCACAAAAATGCCTCTTCAGAAATTCAGTTCTTGGTTCCTAGTTCTGCTCTCTGTTGCCAAACAGAATAAGCCTAATCCTCTTCCGAGTGACAGCTCTTCAGATACTTGAAAACAGCTATCATGCTTCCACCGAGTGTTGTCATCTTCATGCTAGACATCCCTAATTGCTTCAGCCAATCCTCATGTGGCAGAATATCAAGGCCCTTCACCATCCTGTTTGCCCTTCTTTGGCTACTCTCCAGCTTATTAATGTCCTTTCTAAGTTTGGTTGGCAGAATTAAACACAGTAATTCAGATGTGATCTGACCAGGTTAGAGTACACTCTGACTGTCATCTCCCATGTTCTGGATACCATGAGTCTAAATGTAGCATAATACTGCATCAGCATTTTTGGTTTTCATATCACACTATTGATTCGTATTAAACTTGCATTTCACTAAAACCCAGATTTTTTTTCAGTTGAATTGTTCTTTAGCTATACCTCTGCAAATCCTATACTTACATAGTTGTTTTTTTAACCCAAGAGTAAGACGATATATTTATCTCTATTAAATTCCATCTTATTAGATTCAAGCCATCCTTCTAGTTCCTTTTATACCTCTTTGGTACTGACCGTTTACATGCATCTGTTGTATCACTATAACTTTGATGCCACCTTTACTTTATTTGAGACACTAATTAAAGAAAAAAAAGATTGAATAGTTTAGTACCAAGGACAGATTACTAAATGACTTGAGTACCACATTACAGACCTCTTTCCAAAATGATGGCAAGCCATTACTTACTATTTTCTGGGCCTAGTCATTCAACCAGTAAAGAATACTGAACTCTCACATAGTCCACATCTCTTTGTATTGTCCACATGGCATGAAAGACATTATCAAATACTTTGCAGAAGTCAAAGTAAGCTGTAACAACAGCATTACTTTGGTCTCTCATCTAGTAGCCCTGTCCAGTTAGGAAATGACATCATTCTGTCATGACTAGACTGCTTGATGGAAGCTGTCCTGTCTTATAGTGATCATGTTATTTTCTAAATGTTCACAAACCATCCCTGTAATAATGTAAAGGAACTTGGCATGCTCCATATGACTCCTTAGTAACAAATAGAGGTCAAGTGCCAAGAGGTAGGAGGGACCCAGGATATAGGCTGGCTACACATGCCTTCTGCTGACTTTTTCTCTTTGATTCTCATTACTGGCTTTATAAGATTGGATTCCTGTGTTTTGGGGAGTGAATGCAGGCTCATCTATAACTCTCCCTCTTGTTTTTATTTACCTCTTCCATTTGTAACCAGGGTGCATGTTTGTTCTTTACTTTCACCCCAAAGTTCTCCCCTGCACCAAGGACCAAGTGCATCTATTATACATTTCCTACCAAATCTACCTTCCCTCAAAAAAATCAGTACCCCAAAGCAGCTACTGAGATAAAAATCAGGAAGATTTGTGTAGATGATAGAACAGGCAAGGGTAAATGGACTCTTTGGGGGAGAGAGAAACAATCTCTACTCCCCCTAATAGAGAACCATTGGAAAATTATGCTCTTAACATTCTCTGGGAGTATAGACAGTGGTGAATCAGGGATAGGTTAAAGCTGGTTTTGCCCACATGCCTATGACTCTGGAAACTCCCATTAGTCATTCAAAGTTCAAACCTTACCCTTGCCTTCTTTCTCTCAGGCTCTTTAGTAAACAGGATTGATGTCTCTCTTATGTACATAATCAGCATCAAAAACTCAGTGGTCTCTTAGCCAATCAGGAATAACTTCTCTCTGAACTTAGCTAGTCTTTAAGCAGACTGCCAGGCTGGCCTGGGGCAGAATAGTTATAATAAATGTATTCTAGAATTTTTCCAGGGATTTGAAACAAGGTTGACTGGTGACGAGTCATAGATTGCAGGGTATACTTTCTTCCTTCTTTATTGAAAATCAGAAATACTTTGGCCTTTCTTTAGTCCTACTGCACCCCTATGTTTCTTCAATATTTTTAAAAGATCACTGCCATAAATTGTCAGACATGGCAAGTGTGGAAATTTGTTTGCTTAACTATGCAGATTTGTTACAATTTGGTTTTCATTTTATGGAGGAGGTAGAGAGAAGATGGGCTAACAACAGGTTTCTGGGGGGGGGAAAGTCACTGAAGTACTTTTTTAAATT
Source organism: Pseudocheirus occidentalis (assembly GCA_028646575.1). Lineage (NCBI taxonomy): Eukaryota > Metazoa > Chordata > Mammalia > Diprotodontia > Pseudocheiridae > Pseudocheirus > Pseudocheirus occidentalis. The sequence continues at coordinate 66,140,944 of CM053598.1, read as the reverse complement.
AATAGAAAAGAAGAGAAAGAAATTGGCATGGGAGGAGTTGGATGATCTGCAGTTTATCTTTAAAAAAAATACGAAGCTTTAGTGAACTAAAAGCTTAATAAGTAAAATCAGCAGTTATACATGGCAGCCAAGAAAGCTAATGTGATTTTAGGCTGAATTTAAAAAGGCATAGTTTCTAGGAATAAACAAGTGTGGTGATCCTATTGTTTTTTGCCCTGGTCATACCACGTCTGGAGTATTGTGATCAGTTCTGTCACAGTTTAGGAAGGATATTGATAAACTGAACACTGTCTAGAGGAGGGCGGGCAGCCAGAATGCTAGAGTTTTGAGTTCATGCCATATGAAGGAACTAGTGATGTTTAGCTTCAAGAAAAGCTTTGGTAGAGGAGGTAGTGCTTAGAACAGTGTTCAAAATGTGAAGGGCTTTCATCTTTGTTCTCTTTGATCTCAAATGGAAGAACTAAAAGCATGGAAATTTCAGTCCTGTCCAGAAGTGGAATAGACTCCCTCAAGAAGTAATGAGTTCCTTCTCAATGAAAGTCTCCAATAAAAGGCCATTTATCATATGTAAGTTGAGCTTGGTGGCCTTTGAGGGCCCTTCCAACTCTGAAATTCCATTATTCTGTGGATTTCCTATCAGCTTATAATCTATTAATGATGTTTATAAGAAATGAAGTTGATTAGTTTAAGAGAATAATAATGGGAGATTTTTAAAAATCATAACAAAGTTATATTGAAAATAAATATTTCTTCTCTATGTATAGCATTTTAGTCATACTAATGACAAAAATATGAATTTAAAGCAAAGATGAAAATTAATCTTCTGTTTTTATACCCTCCATTTTGGCATTTGGGCCCTTATTAAAGTTTTTCCCTAGTCAGTAAGCACAGTTGTTGTATCTTCAAAATGTGACTTAAGGTATTTTTTTTAACTTTGCTTGTATGGCTCAACAAACTGAACTGATTCATTTGTGCCATGACCATGTTAGGCTTGAAGAAGCAAGGTACCAAGTTGCTGAATTCTATTGTGAATTCTGTTGTGGCTGAATATAGGATATCCTAGGCAAGTGCATGCCTATATATGGGATGCCAAGATTTGGGGCTTTCGACAGTCAGAGGGGATCATAAGAGCACTCAAGAGCCAAGAAGCAGAAAGAGAGGTGGAAAGATGCCAAAGAAATTTCTCCTTTTGAAATTATGGCTGGGGACCCTGCATGCCAGTTAAAATCATTTTATGTGCTGTTGTTGGTATATGTGGATTGTTGATTCATGATCTATATGCCATCAGATACTTTGTGCTACTTGATTACCTCAGGTCTGGCCAGGGAGATGTAGTTCTACTGAAGGTGGTATAGGGTATTTGGGTATTTGCCTTTGAAGTTCTGAAGGAGCAATTTGCTTTTGGTTTTAGAAGCCATAGGAAAAAATGATTTTCTGGTTCACTTTTGACATCTGCAAAAGCCAACCCCAAAGCCCCAGGTCAATTTGATATTTGGAAAAATGAATTTAGGGGATCAGGGTTGGCCCCCAGGTTACTTTTTGCATTTGCTAAAGGAAATCTGGTGTTCCCCAGTTGCTTTTCCCTTTAGGCTAGCTTAACTGTATTTATTTTTTGCATTGGGTTAGTGCCCCTGATGTGCTTTAAAAAGACCTAAAACAAAGAAAGTTAAACCAACTTGAAGGGGAAAATGATCAACTTTTACTAATGCAAAAAGTAATTTTAAAGGCTCCAATCCCCACAAAGTCATTTTGCCAAATGCTAAAAGTGCACTTAGGGCCCAGGGTGGCCTCAAAACTCATGTTTCCTAAATATAGACTGGCAGCCATACAACAGAGAGGAAACTTTAGCCAGGTGAACATGTTGACATCATAGCCCAGAGAGGTAAGACATTGATTCCTCATTGATTCAGCTCTTTTGAAAATGCAAATGGGACCACCCATGCAATCATTTCTTTCTTCTAGCTGATCCTTTTGTTAGCAGCTAGCGTCACAGCAAGCATCAAGAAATTGAAACGTACAATTAACTTGAAAATATTGGCATAAATCCAGTTTATATCAAATTAGATATCCAGTGTGTTTTGGAATCCTTTAAGAGGAAAGTTGGGCTACTAAATTCAGATGGTATTCATGATCTTAAATAATTGAGATGTGTTATTTTACTTGGCTATTAAAATAAGCCATTTCTAATACTTATTTTTTGTATTATGAAAGAATGATCAGTTTTAAAGTGAATTTAGTTGCTTTTAGGTCATAGTAAATACCTTCAAACTGGGTGGGATAGATTTTTGTTTTGGTTAGAGTACACTCTTCATCTTTGAATTTTTTTCTAATGAATTCACTTGTATAAGCTGATATATCCTATTTTTAAAACAAAAGTATGAAAAATATTTTCATAAATGATAGTTAATACCTTATTCATTTCCATGTTGAAGCAGAATTCAAAGCAATTTAGAGAGTTGAAGTTTTTTTTTAAAACTTATTTTAGATAATAGTAAAACTTGGATCCCTCATCATGGGATACCGGTGATCTTGGGTTCTCAAAGACTACCCCAATAGATTGCAAGGTCTTCCAGGTTCTACAGTGTTAGAACATCTCTCAGTAGAGGCCTGGTAACACTGCTGTCTGAGGGCCAGCCCAGATCATTACTAAGCTGTACACTATTAACCAACAATTGACAACTATTTATTAGGTACCTACTAAATGCCAGGCCCTATGCTAGCAACTGGAGATACAAATAGAAAAGAGATAGTCCTTCCCTCAAAGAGCTTACCTTCTATCAGGCAGGGAGATATACTTTGGTCACAGAGAAATAGATATAGGATATATACAAAATAAATACACAGCTGTAACAGTAATGAGATTTGAAGTTCCTTTTGTATTACTAAGCTAAGAGGTACTTAGCACCTAGTTCAGATTAAGCTTCTGTTAAAGAAACAGAAGGTATGAACCCCTCTCTCCTATTGCTAGTGTAATAGGAAGGGGCTGAACAGGGAGGGGCAATACTGTATATAAGGAAAAACCCAGAGAGGGAGAGTCAGATCTTCTTGGAGTAACCTTCATGGAGGCAGAAGCTGCTGTTGCCAAGGAGACTCAAGAGGAAGGACCCAGGCTGGAGAGAATGATTCTGATTTAGGGAACCTGGGTGAAGTGATTTAGAGAGGGAGAGACAGATCTTCTTGGAGCAAGCCCTGTGGAGGCAGAAGCTGCTGCTGCTGGGGAAGCTGAACAGGAGCCAGAGAGGCTGAAGAGGAAAGCCGCCCCTCTCCCCCAAGCTGGAGAGAATGATTTTGATTTTGAAAACCTGGATGGAGTGATTTTGATTCTGGAAACCAGCTGAAACTCCTGCTGATCCCGAGGGCCAGCCAGAGCTCCTGAGGATTTCTGAGAGCCAGTCAGAGTTGAGGGCCAGCCGGAGTTTACACAGACACACACACACACACAGACACACACACACACACACTCTCTCTCTCTCTCTCTCTCTCTCTCTCTCTCTCTCTCTCTCTCTCTCTCTCTCTCTCTCTCTCTCTCTCTCTCTCTCTCTCTCTCTCATGCTGATACTTTGTATGAACCTCTTTGTGGCTTTGTCAAGCCTTGACTTCCTGGGAAAAGAGAGTGTGAAGGATTTAAAGTAGACTGGACAGTGTGAACTTCACTGTGGAGCAGGACCTGCATAGAGTGCTGGGCAAGGAATTGGAAGCTGTCTGCCTTTGAATCCAGGTGACTGTTTGGTGGATTCAGGTAGGAACTACCTGCCTCGAGTCAAGATGAAAAGACCTCTCTGTAGGTACTGAGTAGTGATGAAGTTGTAATTTACTAGTGGCCTGGGGTGGAGGGATTGTGTATTTTCTGGTGATTGAAGAGTGAATGATGAAGGACGATTGAATGATTGACTAAATGATTGTACTCAGTGATTGATGACTGAATAAATGACTGATTGAGCTAACTTAGTGTGCCCCATAAGTGAAGAACTTGTACTTTGTGTTCCTTGAGGAGGCAAACCTCCTTAAGGATGATTTAATGGTTGAGTTACTTAAACGATTGTTCTTTGTTGAAAACTTTGTGACCACTGTGGTGGAAACTTCGTGGCCATTTTCTGTGATAAGATGTTGTGAATGCTGTATTTTGATTTTCTGTGATAAGCTGTAACATTATGAATGCTGTACCTTGATTTTCTGTGAATGTTTTGCTCTGATTTGTTATTGAATAGAATATTCACTATATTGTGTAATCAGAACCTTAAAAGCTGTTCACAGTAGCATTCTTCTGGAAAGCTGCTCATGTGTGGCTTTACAACAATTATGAAGGACACTGATAACTAGGGGAATTAGAAAAGGCTTCTTGAAGGAGGTGGCCTTGGTGCCAGTAGTGGTTCCAAGAGATGGACATGAAGAACAAGAGCCTTCCAAGCATGGGGAACAACTTCTGCAACTGCACAGAGGGAAGAGATGGAAAAATCATGTATGAGGAATAGTAAGAAATCTGTTTTGGCCAAAGTATAGAATTTGTGAATGCAAATAATGAGTAATCAACTGGTAAAGGGAAGCAGAAACAGATTATGAGGGGCTTTAAATACTTAGAGGAATAAGGTGTTGATGCTTAAAAAGGTGGGGGGGTGGAATTTATAAAACAATAGATATCAGTATCTTCTAAGAAAGCTTAACCAGTATGAATCAGTTCCCATAATGAGTAGACCAAAAAGTCCTAGATACTATCCCTGTCAACAAGCATGTTCTCTTTGCCATGGAGACAGATACGGCAACCAAGAGATATAGTTTGGAAAGACGTAGTTATAAAATCTTATGGAGAATTATAGCCTAAGATTGTGAACAATATTACCTCATTAAACTGTGAAAAGCAGTGGAAGGAAAAACAAATTTGTAGAAAAGTTGACAAGAAACCTGATTAAGCCAGATCATCCCCCAAAACATTTAAGGATGGAATTGGGTGGAGGACAGTAAGCAGGTGAAAATGGAAAAGATATGCTAAAATGTTCATGACAAATTAGTTGTTTTTTTTGTCAGTGATAATGGAGCCACTACATTTAAATTTTTATCATTATAGACTCTAGTGTGCTATGTAAAGAAGTAGAAATTGCACTAAAGAAAACAGGTGCAAAGAGCAGCCAAGTAAACCAAGTATATGGAGGAATTGCTAGAGCTAACAAAATTTTGAGTGTATCAAGGAATCAGTTTTTAAGATGTCTGGAAAACAGAGACCACCAAATGACTGGGAAAAAAGATCACAGATATTTTTACTGAAAATGACAATAAAGTATCAACAAATGCCAAGATATGTAACTGCTTTCTCATTTCTATAAAGTCTTTGTTAGAATAGCATATACATGCCAGTGACATTGTTAATGAAAGTATTACCATCACCAGTATATTCCTGGAACACTGCAGGTAGGAATTGAGCTGCTATCTTACCTTATACCATTGTTATTCCCCTCCATATACCATGTATTCCAGCCAAACTGGATTACTTACCATTCTCTATATATGCCATCATGTTTCTGTTGTTCACTGTGCCTGGAGTGCCTTCTTTTACCACTAGCTCCATCTGTTAAATTCCTGTCTTTGAACACCCAGTCTAGATGATGCCTTATCTATCAAACCTCATCTCTCCAAATTACCAAAAAATATTGCCTACTAGGATACCAGTATTCTCCTGGTGGTGCTATAAGAGTGTAAGTCATGAAATATCATATTGTAATAAGGATTACCATTAGAAGTTATATCCAAAGGACAATAAAAGCATGACAGGAGGAAGCAGGCACTATTAAAGATGTATCTAATGTGAAAAGTAGATGGGCTGGTTACATAGCAAGAATATCAGTATAGAGTACAGTCTAAGTGGATGAGAAGAAAAACTAATGCATTGTGGGCAGATCATTCATGGAGATTTATGGCAAAATATGGGCAAGAATTGCAAGAAGTAGTAGAGAGGCTGCAACTTGTATCAGTGGAATACCTACTCCAATGAAATCATAGCTTGATAAAAGCTTACTATCTTCAAAATTCATTTGATTTTAATAACATATCTGTAAATATACAAATATTTAAAAGTATTAATGTAGGCACCAAAACAGATGAAACTCCTGAGATTACAAGTGATTTGCAAATGAGTGCCTGTCTATATATGAAAAATTTAAAAGATGCCAATTCCTTATTGTAGAGAAGGATCTTAGTTTACATCTAAAGTTAGTACAGATTCTTATTTATTGAGTAATATCCTGCCTGCTTCATCTTGGGGTAGAAGGGTATAGATCAGGCCATCAGAAAACCATTTGAAACAGATGTCCTTCAGGCTTCTGTATACAAAAAGGCACATTGTCATAAACAGAGAGAATATATTTTATCAAATATCAGTGTAGTCACTCTGATGAGGGGAAGGGAAGGAAACAAATATTTATTGAGCATCTGCTCTATCTGCCAAGCACTATGCTTAGCCCTCAGTAGCTATGATCTCATTTGATCATCACAACAGCCGTGGAGGATGGGTGCTGTGATTATCCTCGTTTTACAGGTGAGAAAGCTGAGGCAGACAGAGGTTAACGTCACTTGTCTGGGATCACGTCTTTTAGTAGGTGTCCAAGGATAAATTCTCACTCGGTTCTTGACTTCAGTCCCAGACTTCTACTCACTGTGCCACCTATCTTCTCCCAGATCCCTCCCTACTCCCTCTAAATACCTCCCTCCCACATAAACATACAGGATAGTGATATGGAAGAGATTTAATATACCTTGTAGGAAACCCTCTGAATTGTTTGGGGGAGTGGGAGACACAGAAAGAGAGAGGGAGGGCGAGAGGGAAGGAAAGAGAGGGAGAGAGATTGAGATTCGGTGTCAAACTACCATAATTAAGCAGTTGGTTAACCTCGGTTAACTCATCTATTAGTATGCACACCTTTTCTTTATCATAGTATTATACCATTAGAACTGGAAGGGACCTTGAGGTTATCAAGTCAGACCTCCTCACTTTATAAATAAGTAAACTGAGGTTCAGAATGTAAATAATGTGCCAAGGATCACTGTTTGACTGAGATAGGATTCTAATTGAGATTTTCTTTATCCCTAATCTAGTACTTTATCTACCATGCTATGCTGATGGTCACATTGTTGGGTTCTGGTTTTTTTTTTTTTGTTTTTTTTTTTTATTTTGGAGGGCAGTTGGGGTTAAGTTAAGCCCAAGGTCACACGGCTAGTTTTTTTGTGTTGTGTCTGAGGCCGGATTTGAACTCAGGTACTCCTGACTCCAGGGCGGGTGCTCTATTCACTGCGCCACCTAGCCGCCCTGGTTTGTTCTGTTTTTTACTGGTTTTTCTTGCATATCCCTCTTTCCACTTGGTCAGTTCTGCAGTGCCTTTGCATGTGTATTTTACATCTTTACAGGCATTATAAAATGGATTTTAATCCCATTAGTTCATAGGATATTTGGTTTGTAGATTTTGAACTGTAAGATACCTTATAGGTATCTAATTTGTATAATGTATGAAGGAATTTAATCCTCTCATTATACAGATGTAGTTTAGCAAGAATGTCTCTATCAAAAATTTCAAATTGGATAGATGACTGTAACTCATGAAATACCATAATATCATAAGTATTACCATAAGACATTATACCCAAGGGACAGTAAAGAAAAATAAAATTGTAAAGTGTTTCCTGTATTTTCTCAAGGAAGAACATGTTCTTTGCAGCTTCTTTGGATGTCTTTAATCACACCAGAGGTTTTTTTATCCCCTAAATCAGTGGGTCAGCTCACATATCCTGTGAGTAAATGCAAATGTTTCCTTTCTTCATTTGAAAACAAAACTGACAGGCCCCTTACTTATAAAGTAAGTTAAAACAAAAAGAAAGAATAATATGAAACCTGAAGGAAGGTAGCAAGTAAAGCATTTAGCTTACTGAAACAATTCAAATGGGGATAGGAAGTTGGTTTTAAATGGCTTAAAGGGGATTAAGGTTTTAAAGTTGGATAAAGAGTTTGGTGCTTTAGTTAGACACTGCATTGGCTTTTAAAAGATTACTTTCATATTTGACAACAGTCCTAACTTTATAGTTTATAAAGCAAATAGTCAATTTAAAAATACTATAGAAAACATATTTTTTTATTAAAGTTTTGTTTATACAGAATTATCTGTTAGAGTTAGCAGGCAAAATCTCAAAATCTTCAGTTTCATAATAGTACTGAGGATCTGTCACCATGGAGAATCCAGCAGGGGTTGTTTAATGCACTTAATTGAGATTATCTGAGCTTCTGGTTTAAATTACTTTGGAGAAAATCTAGGTGCAAACTGTTTCTTTGAAAGATAAATATACTTGCCTTCTAGAAATAAAGTTCAATTAAAATATTTTAAATTTCTTAGTTATAGTCAGCACACTATAAATATATTTTGTTACAGGTGGGAAAATATTGCCAAAGTGAAATTATTTTGTTTGTAATGTATGTTAATGTAGACTAGTGTTATTTTACTTACTTTAAAATGAGTTTTAGCTGAAAAAATTCCTGTGACTTGTTAGAGAAATGTAATACGTCAGTTTTAAATAATTTTAAAAGTAGAAAGTTTAAAATTTTAAAAACTCATGTTTCTGTGTGTAGTAGAGATTGTGAATAAAATGTTTGAAATTTGTCCCATTCGTTTTCAGTAAAATTAAGCCTATAATACAATGGATTGACAATAACATATTTACTATATATGTTCTGCTATTGGGAAATGGATAAAAGTCTGTCTGTTTGCTTATTTTTTAATTCCTCACATCAGCTTCTTGACCTCTTTATGGTTTGGGACTGGTCTACTTACCTAGCTGACTATGGACAACCAACTTCCAAATATCTTCGAGTAAATCCAAATATAGCCCTTACTCTTTTGGAGAAGTGAGTATGTATGTTGAAAACTTTTTGTTGAATATTTTAACATTTTAGATTTGGTGACAAAGCTAAGAATGAGTTGATTTATGCCAATAAAAGGGGTATGTCTAAACTAAAATATGTAATCCCTATCAAGGAACAAAAAGCAGATCTCCCATTCTCCAGTGCTATTGTGCTTATTTAAATATTTCTACTTGTTTTGAGTTCAACAGCAAATTAGTTCATCTTGTAATCTGATCAGTCAGTATGTTTAACAAGATGTTAGTCTTCATTAGAAACTGGCATAGAAACTGGTACACGAATTGAAGATATTTGCAGAAAAGTTTTAAAACAGAATAAGGCAGAGATATTTGCCAAATATGACACAGAAATTAGAATATTTTACATCAGTGCTGTCAGATTGCGTAAAAATTGATGGTTTGAAATAAGAGTTTGAATTGCATGGTAAGAAATGAGAATATCTACTCAGCACTTTTTTCAGTTAAAAAACACCAGTTTTAGTCACTGTTTTTTTTCCTTAGGATAAGATGAACTTGTCTTTTTTACTTTGTCATTTTATTATTAGGTATCACCCTAAACATCACTGATTTGGAGTTAAATTTTTAAATACCCTTATCCTCTCATAATTAAAACTCCTACAATTAATTTAATTTGTGGAAAAATAAATAGAAAGCTCCATATTCAACATAAATTTGCTTCAGTAACCAATTACAATATGACATACCACTAAAGCAAAAGTTTGTGGTTTTACATTTTCTAATGCTATTTTTCCTTTCATCTTGTCTTGCTGTGAATGTGATTTGCAGAGTCCATAGAGGGTATGTATTTTAGCATATTTTATGGAACTATTTTGGCATTAAATAAGTAAGCGTACATATTTTTATAATAGCTAAAACATTTAAAATTATTAATGTGGATGATGAATGGTTGCTCAAAAAATTAAAAACAGTTTTGCAAGGAGGATGTATTTTCTTAAAAGAATATTTTAAGCCTAAAACTTGGATTAATATGAGAGAATTGAAAGCATGTTAAGCAAGATACTTAGTTGTGACATTTTGACTGAGTACTGAAAAATGTTTACTAGAATAATTTGTAATTGCCTTTTTTCATAAACATTTTTATATTTTCCAGGATGAAGGACACCAATAAAAAGAACAATATATTTGCTCAATTCAGGAAGAACGATCGGGACAAGCAGAAGCTAATAGAGACAGTTGTGAGGCAACTTCGAAGTTTAGTCAATGGTATGTCACAGCATACATGAAAGTCATAGCACTTTTCCCCATTGGTGCCAATTAGCCAATACTTCTACTTTATAAGCACTGTTCATGTTTTGGGCATTTTAGCTTGCTGATTACAGAACGCTGTAGAAAAAAGATATTGATGAAGGCTTCCATGAGAAGTTTAATAACTCTCATTTGTATGTATTTTTAAATAATTGAATACTATTTTATATATGGTCAACAGTACATTGATGACTTTTTCATCATCAGGAAAAGTTATGACTGTAAATATGAAATCAGGTTAGTCAAATTGTACATGAAACAAATTAATTGTAAACATGTTTTTCAAACTATATGGCCATTCTTGCAAGTATTTTTCTCTAGTTACACTTGAGTAACCTGTTTTTCATCAGTGCCCGGTTTCTAAATACAGTAATAGATAATGCCTGATAGCAGAGTGTTCATTGTCATTTTATGATGTTTCGTTATATTTTCACCACTGTATGTTTAAAGATGGCAAAACTTTCTAATTGGACTGTTTTTAAGGAGGATTAGAGAAATCTTTAAAGGTACCTGAAACCAAACTTGATATTTACTCGGAGCAAGACTATATGCTCTTTGTTTTACTTGGGTGATTTCATTTAATAGTATTTGAATGTGAAGAATAATTGTTTGGACTCTCTAAAGATACATTTTTGTTTCTGTTCCTCAGGGTTAATCTTTCTAACTATACTGTTTATAGCCAATCTCACTACAGGTCTTTTGGTAGAATTTAAAAGGAATGATAAGAACTAACAATATAATCTGCAGCCTCTGCTGGTGTGAATATGTTTGCACATAAAATAGTCACCACTGTGATCTCAGCGATGTATTCTCCCTATGGGAACAGAAAAATTACAAGCCAAATGAACTATGGAAAACATAAAAAGAATGTACATTTTCCTCTCTATGTTATCCATAGTCCAAGATAAATCTTCCCCTTATTTTTTGAGAATTGAGAATGTTTCTTGTATTTCTTATCATGTTATATAATGTCCTTTGCATTTTTTTGGATTTGTGCTTATAAGAAACTCATACTTGACTCTGTAAAATGTATGTACAATCAATTTTTTTGATTTTTGTGATGAAATATTAAAAATGTTGAACAGGTTGTTGAAAACTTGTTGTTATTTCCATTCACTGCTTTCTGAAATATTTACATTTATGAGATGATAGCTGATGTTGAATTCAGGAAATACCTTTTTTCTTTGATATCCAAAAACAATGCTCCCTTTCCAACAGTTGTGTGAGGATGAAGTTGGGATCACTATCAAAGAAATGGGCTTTTGTTCTCTTACTTATCTGCTACCCAAAAGTATGCTGTGAAAAAAAATTTATATAATGGAGAGCTAATGTGCTGGGAAATCCCCCTAAACAATAGAATAGCAGTCTTAGGTGGGAAGAGTAGCAGCGTAAGGAAGATGTCAGAGAAAAAGATGTATCCAAGACACTGATTCAAGTTCTTCTCTGGCTTCCTCTGCCCAGAAATCCAGGGCTGAAGTTGAGCACAAATGGTTCTTTGACCCCTAATGATTCCCCAGATGATTGAGACAACAGGACCCTGGATTTGGTTCAGAGCTAAGGCTCAAAACTGATGTGTCACATAAGGTATCCTGGCACGTTACTGACATCTGAAAGTGTCTCATCCCTGTCCTAGGGGGTTGTGGGAATATCTTAGGGATCTCGAAGGCTCTTAGGAGTGGAGGTAGGAAATACTGAAGTCTCTGCTGCTTCTTCAAGGGCAGACAGGATGGCTAGAAGTAGCCAGATGGAGGATGAGAAGTCCTCCTTGTCTGATACCAAAGCATCCTGGGGCAGTACTTAGAGAGCTACCAAGGAAGCTCCCTGAAGCCTACCACTCATCTGTCTTTACTCCTTCAATGATATCTGAGACACAATGTACAGAAAAGGTCCTGAGTATGGAGCAGATGAACAACATCATCAAAACACCAGGAGCAGGCTGTCTGGGGGCAGGAGTTCCTACCTCCAAAGGGGGTCCAGGAGTACCCAGTTACCTGTCTTTCTAAAAAGAAAAGGAACAAAAAGAGAAAGAGCCTGATCCCCAGTTCCAGGTCACTTAAGATTTTTGATCAGTATCTTAGGAGTACCAGCTTACTTCCTATTCCCCAAGTCTCAGGATTAGACCAGAGCTAGCTGTCTTTGCCTGGGACGGGGTTTGACTGAGGTTGTATGACACAGGAAGCTCTAAGGCCAGAGATTTTGTTCTTAGGAGAGAGCCTGACCCTCCCCACCCCCATTCCCCTTGATTCACATTGAGTGAGTGTAAGGAGGGATCAGTCAGAAAAGCCCCACCCCTGCCAGGAAAGTCAAACTGCCAATCTGCCGTTCTTATTACCTGATTGCCCAGTCAGGCGCCTGTGGGGCCCCTGCTTGGGAGCTGTCACAAAAGCCTTCTATGTATTTTTTCATCAATATACACTCTTTCCACTGCCTCCAATCACTATACTTTGTAAGCCCTTTAAATATGCATAAAGACGTCATCTGTGAAGGTGGATCGAATAGTAAGGAGCAATCAAGACTTTCAGTATGGTTAACAGATGAGAAAGGCTAGGAGCTGTGTATTTATTTTCCTGGACAATTCATTGTCTTTATGATCGTTGGCAACGGGGTGAGTTTCCCTTTTCAGTTATCCCTTATTGCTTTGAATTTCACATAGTGTTTTCTGGGCTTTGACTTTCGTCCTGCAGATAATTGTGCAACCTTAGGGTTAGAGGGCTGGCCAATGTGGAGGGAGTAGTAGGTTGTTGGTAACAGCCTCTCCACCTTGTAAGGAATGTTTTAGGACCTTTTCATTACTGACTTTCATTGCTAGACATTTGAGGAACTGAAGGATGGCAAAGTGTGGCAAGCAATCTTTCAGTTATATCACCTGGTTAAGGAAAAAGGAAATAACTAAAAACTTGGGTGGGATGTGGTTGGTTCTTGCCTACAAGAGTCCCTGCATTATAGGTTGTCCCCTAAGCCTTGAGGTCACTTAAAGACAGATCACATCTGGGAAGGGCTCTTTGCATAGATTCTTTTGGCTCCTGAGATCCCTGGGGACCAATGTCCCTGCCCTTCCCTCTACTTCAAGGGCTCCTGTTTTTCTGCACGCTGACCTCTGGGTTCTGTGATCCTGCCCCTTCTGAATTCTCGGTCTTGGAGGCAGAAAATGTTTCCACTGGGGATGAGCAGTCTATCAATGGTGGAAACTGCATTGACCGCCTTACTGTCCCTGGGGCTGCTGCTCAGCCTGGCACAACACCTTTGGACCTTGCGCTGGACTTTAAGCAGAGACCGGGCCTGTTCACTGCCTCTTCCCAAGGGTTCTATGGGATGGCCCTTTTTCGGGGAGACGCTGCACTGGCTAGTTCAGGTAAGTAGTTTTTTTCCCTTCACACTGCATTCATTACTGTCCTATGTGCGCATACCTTTCTGCCTCCTCATCTCTTGACTCCTTAGGAAAGATGTAATTTCCATTACCAAGCCCCCCAGACTCTGGGGATCGGATGTCGGAACCTCTCTGGGATGGGAGTCACCCAGTAGGATTCACAGCATAGGCTTTTCAGAGCCCGCAAACCTCCTAATCTGGAGCCCAAGTCAAGGGATTGGGGGGGGGGGGCTCCCATCCTAGCGGTTGGCCTAGCCTGCCATTCCCCCAATCCTCTTGCCTCTCCGATGCTCTTTGTTCCCATGGCTTCCCAATCGTAGGGCTCCAGGTTCCACAGCTCTCGTCGGGAACGCTATGGGACAGTATTCAAAACGCACCTGCTGGGCAAGCCACTGATCCGAGTGAGCGGTGCCCAGAACGTGCGCACCATTCTTTTGGGCGAGCACCGCCTGGTGAGCAGCCAATGGCCTCAGAGTGCACGCATCCTGCTGGGCACTCACACGCTTCTCGGCGCAGTAGGGGAGCCCCACCGACAGCGGCGCAAGGTGAGAGCTAGGGCGGTCAGACGGTGAGGCGAACTCACTTCAGTTTCGGGTAGCCAGTCAGGGTAGAATCCCAGCCCCCGATCTTTAGAGTTGGAAGGCACGTTGGGTAGATCTGGGCCTGCCCGGCATCTTCGGGGAGATTGGTTAGTTTAGCGCAAGCTCGGAGTTTGGCTGGCTTAGCAGGCAGCGAAACTTTCGAGGTGGCTTAACTTTTTTATTTTCCCGGAAAGAGTAAGAGGGTAGACTGCAGGACGGCCCCTGGGCTAAGGTGGAGGCGTGGGGAGGGAATAGGTCCTTTGTCGTCCCTAGCTCAGGGGCCGGCTGACGGACTCAAAGCTGCTGCGTTCTGCTATAGATTCTGGCCCGAGTATTCAGTCGCACAGCACTAGAAAGTTACATGCCGCGAATCCAGACCACGCTGCGGCGGGAACTTTGTACTTGGTGCAAAGTTCCGGGACCAGTCTCAGTGTACTCGGCCACTAAGGCTTTGACGTTCCGAATCGCCGCGCGGATCCTGTTGGGTCTGAGCTTGGACGAAGACGAGTGCAACGACCTGGCCAAGACTTTTGAGCAACTAGTGGAAAACCTCTTTTCCCTCCCTCTGGACGTCCCCTTCAGCGGTCTGCGCAAGGTACTGAGATGCCCTTCTTTCCTTGGGCTAGGTCAGGGAGCCCACGGTAGTGGGCGTTGGAAAAGTCTGGAGAGGGGGTAGAAGGCCTCCGTAGCCGCGAAGCAGATCACTCCGCCAAAACTGAGGAAGGCACAAGCCAAATTATTTGGGGGAAGACTAGGACCGAGGGAAAGGGAGAGAGAGGGAGGGAGGGGTCTAGCCAGGTCTCTTCCTTGGGCTCGATCCTGGGACCTCTTGGTCATTCCCCTCATGCCTCTGCAGAAGCTCAAACCGGTTGGATTCTTTCCCTTGTAGAACTCCCTCCCAGAACTTCCTGTCCAAGTCCATGAGGTTTCTGCTCTCCCCCAAGTGCCTGGAAGGGCAGATCTCTGGCTCTTTCCAGCTCAAAATCGGTGATTTGGAGAAGGCACATAAATCTGGACTTGGCATTAGGAAATGCTTTTGATCTCTACAGCAGACGATTACTAGTTATATGACCCTGGGCAAGTCACTTTATTTCTTTCAGTCTCACCCCCTTCCTGTGTGAAATGAGATGATAATAATAGAATCTGTGAGGATAAATTTAAAGCACTTTGAAAACACTAAAGTGCTATATAAACATATTATTTTAAAAATTAAATCTATAATCTCAGAAGAGAACCTGTCATCCTACTGGAAAATGGCCCCAGGTATGGGAATTCCCTTCCAGCTGCATGTCTACCACCGTTTTCAGCTACTCAGCCCTTTGCCGTTAAAAGATTTGTAGTTGGTCTTTCTCCCTCAGGCTCCTCAGTTCAGTGTCAGCAATCTGAGATTTCTTCCCATTTCACCTGTTTTGGGAGGAGCTGAGGAGCAATTCCCCAAGCTTAAAATAGGGGCAAGTAGCTATTGTGAAGACCTCTGGCCACAGGTGTAGCTGAGGTGGGGTAACTGAGACCCCAAACTCAGATCTGGCTGGCCTCCAGTAATGCTCTATATAAAAACATCTCATCTCTTAGCAATAAAGAGCACAATAAAATCTTTTAT
The DNA here is from genome assembly GCA_028646575.1 of Pseudocheirus occidentalis. Taxonomy (NCBI): domain Eukaryota; kingdom Metazoa; phylum Chordata; class Mammalia; order Diprotodontia; family Pseudocheiridae; genus Pseudocheirus; species Pseudocheirus occidentalis. The sequence continues at coordinate 66,125,238 of CM053598.1, read as the reverse complement.
GCCTCCCCTACACTCCCCCCCCCCCCACTCTCCTTTGCGGGCTAATTACCTGAGAGTTAAACTGGTTTTCCCTGAGATGATTCCTAACTGAGATGATGGCTCCTAACTCCTACTGGGTGACTTGCTTGGTTTCTAATCAGACAGAATGATAACAATGATAGCTGACGTTTATATAGAGTCTTTAAAGGTTTGCAAAATATTTTCTAAATATTACTTCATTTGAGCTTTAAGCCAACCTTCTGAAGTACGTAGTAAACATAGTTTTATCCTCATGTTACAGAGGAGGAAACCCAGATGTAGATTAATTTAAATGCCTTCTCTGTTGTCAGGTATTGGTAAATATCAGGGCTGGGATTCAGACCTTTTCTTTGTCCAACAGGCCTTCCTTCTTTAATAATCACACATTTCATTATCTTTTCTCTCTTTACCTAAATTCTCCAATGTACTTTTCTCTCCTCTGCTTTCCCGCCAATTTCATTGCCCTATCCCCTACGTGCTAGAGGGACCCCTCTCCACAGAGCAGGATACCTTCCTCCATACCCACAGGACCCTCTAAGGTTTGTGATGTTTCTTCCATAAAAGTCAGGATTTCCTTCCACTGTTCAACATTCAGGCCAGATTTCTGTCAACATCAGCACCTAGTCTGGACTTCTTATCTGTTCATCTTTTAAAGGCTAGAGAAATGATTCAGGTTGGAGGTGGGCACCTTGTATGGGCAAGTACAGCATCAGAAGAGATTTTATCAAAGAGAGGTCCTCTGAGAAATTTCTACCAGGGCTCACCCCTCCTCATTTACCTCCCTCTTCATTCTACTTTCTTGGTATTGTTTAAAGTCCCAGTACAAATTCCTTAGTCCAGATTTCCCTGGGGTTCACCAAAGTCTGAGGAGTTGGAAGCAGGCCCTGGGTCTCTAATTTAGGAAACAAAAAGGAGTTGGGGGGGGGGGGGAAACTAGGTGTGTGACCTTGGGCAAGTCACTTAACTCCAATTGCCCTGCCTTCCTCCTCCAAAAAGCAAAAAAGAAAAGAAAAAGGAGTTGGTTTCTTCCCTGGGGAAGAAAGCTATAGGATAGTCACCAAAGTCAGAAACCTGTCCCAAAGGACCAGGCATGGAAAAGATGGCATGAAGAATATGTAGGTTAGATCCCCTGCCAAGACAAAGGAGAAAGGGCTTCCCTGCATACCTCCCTTGCCTTAGGGAATCCGAGCCAGAGACCTATTACACGAGCACATGGAAAAAGCCATTTTGGAGAAGTTGCAGAGGGAGGAGCCTGGAGGACAGAAGGATGCTCTGGATTTCATCATCAACAGTGCCAAAGAACAAGGCTGGGAACTCACCATGCAGGAACTGAAGGTATGGGGGCTGCTCTAGGATTACAGATGCAGGGACTAAGAAAAGGTAGGAGAGAAGAAAGGGTGGGAGATCATTTGGACCTGCAGGTATGGGTAAAGAGCTCTTTAGTCTAAATGGTTTTTAAGTCCAGGACACAAAGCTCATTGACTATAGAACAGACTTCAGCTCAGCTGCATCCTCCACTGAAAATACTGCATGGATACCCAGTGGAAATTGGGAAGGATCCACAACAGTCCCATTCAGACAAATGCTCAAGTTCCCAAGGCTGTGCCCTCATTGTGTGCCAGGAGGAAGTCCTGATCAAGGGCATATACCAGCTATCCCAGGAGCCCTGTCCATAAGAATAGTCTCTGCTTTTCTGGCCTGAAACTTGGAGGCAAAGAAAGAACCTAGACCCAAGGCTTGTGTTTCTAAGATAAACCCACAGGGATGACAGAGAATGTGAAGCCATTTAAGTAAGTGAAAAGCCCTCTTTTCTGAGCAATAATAACATGAGTACGGTGCTTTATTGATATAAAATATTTTCACATATTTTCGTTTGATCCTCATAATAAAACTAAGTTTCATTGCATAGGTATTATTCTTTCCATCTTACACATAAGAAAATGGCTTATACTAAGTACCCAGAAAGTATATATTTACCTTACTTACATTACACACCCCCAAATATGCATTTGGTTGTCAAAATTCAGTTCAATTGAGTATTTATTATATACCTACTATGTTATATGAGGGCTTGGCATCTATTATCTCTCAGGTTCCCTCCAGCTGTTTTTGAGTCTATGATTTACTGAAGGTAGCAGCTGTTAAGTTTCAAAGCAGGGACACAAATTCAGATGTTCTTCCAAGTCCTTTCTTCTTTGTATTTTAAACCACAATGCCTTTAAAAAGAAGTCGCATAACCATTTCTGGCCTGGTATCCAACATTCACAAAAATTCACTGGAAGGGACCTTGCATCCAGTGAACCCCCACCCCCATTCAATTCTATCCAACTCATCACATTTTCTTAGGGCCTACTAGGTATAAATCACTGGGTTAGCGGGATAGTCCCTGTCCCCTAGGAGCATGCATTCTGAGGAGAAGAAAGCAACAGGTTTAATATAAGTAGATACAAAAATACATAAGAAGTAAATACAGAGTAATTTCAGGGAGTGGAGAGAATACTAACCAGTGGGGACAGTCAGGAAAGACCCCCTGGAGGAGGAAATCCAAAGATCAGAGGTGAAGAAAGAGAGCGTTCTGAGTCCTAAGGATACTCCCTAAAAAGGCAGGATGGGGTCATGGAATGCCACATGTGGGGACTAGCAAGTGGGTCAGTTTGGCTTCAGTGTGCTATGTGTGTGTGAGAGAGAGAGAATTATGAAACGAATATGGTCAGATGGGTTGGAGCCAGAGTGTGAAGGGCTTTTAATGTCACATGGGAGTTTTTCTTTTATCCTTTTGACTTTTTTTTTTTTTACTGGTCCTCACAACAACCTAGAGAGTTAGACAAATCAGGTAAGATTCAGAGAGGGACGTTGGTCTTTTCCAGGGTTATATGAGTTAGGTGGCAGAGACAAGATATTAATTGAAGTCTTTTAACTCCCAGCCTCATGCCTTTGCCAATGTATTGTGTTGCCAGGAATGGAGAAGACAGGGCTAGATACTCCTAATAAAATGTAAGCTCCTTGAGGAGAGGGACTATTGTTCCTGACAATTAATTCTTAATTGATTAACCCCAAGGCACACCATGAATTTACTTTTTAAAATTCCTGTTATGAGTCCATTTTTAAATATTTGATTCATCGGAATTTTTTAAAACTGTAGTTTATTAGTTGGATTTTAATGATAATATTTGATTTTATTCTCCCTGAAGATTTCAGGCTCCTTGGTGGCAGGCATTGTTTCATTATTTTAAAAAATTTATGTCTCACAGCACCTAGCACTGTACCTGGCTAAGGTGTTTAAATAAATGCTTTTAAAATAAATTTAATGACTTTACGGACTGAGGTTTAAATGTATTGTACCTGGAATATGCTATTTTACTTGTTCTTATTAGCTAAAACTGCACATTTCTTAGATGGACTTTTTGATATGTAGAAGGATTGTTTGATTTATTTTATTCTTGCAATTCAAAAACTGCTTACTCTGTGTGTGTGTGGTGGGGGGAACTGTACCAAGAGATATGAAAGGCTGGGTACTATATCAGGAGATATGCAAAGTTCAAGTAAGACTATAAATCGCATTTCACAAATGATTTTTCCAAGGTCACACTGGTAGTAAATGGTATAGTCTGTATTCAAACCCAGGATTTTTAACTTCAAATCCATTCATCTATCCAGTGCAGAACACAGAGCCTAATAAGAAATCAGCAAGTCATTATTAAGCACCTACTGTTGCCTCTGCTGGAAAAAAATCAGAGACAATGTCCTTTCTTCCATTCCTCTTTCCTCAACTTCTCTAGAATGAATCTTACCTCTCTGAACCTTTCTTTCCTACTCTCTTGATTTGCCTTTACTCCATTTGCATTATCATAGAGTTTTACTGCTGGAAGGGAGAGGCCCTCTCTTCTGGATGAGGAAGCCAACCAGAGAAGAGAAATGTTTTGGCCAAGGCCACCCCCACACTCACGGAGTAACAGAACCAAGGTTTCCCAACTGTTCTTTCCCCCATACTCTTTCCTCATCTTTCCCTCCAGGCCCATCTGGGAACCCTTTGACTTGAGGTTATTTTCTTATGCTTCCACACAGGGGTTGGAGCAGGTGTTAGCGATGGCTATAACTAAGACCAAAATGAAAAGAGGATGTGGATTTTGTCCCTTTCCTGTCTTATCTTTTCAGAAGCCAACATCTAGTATCACCTTTAGGCATCATCAGAAGTGACCTAGGGTCAGAAACTGGGGAGGAAACACTGAATTTTGAACTGCCCTCCAGTGCACTAATTCCATTTCTTCAAGCTGGAAGTCCCAGAGCAATCCATCAGTAGTATCCTGTGTCTTTCACTTTCACTCTTTATATCCTATATCCAGTACCTATCTCCATAACCATATCCTAACAAAGAAGAATCTAAGGGAAGGTACCCACATAGGGCACAGCATACAAAGAGGAATACTACATATGAATGTGTATATTTTAATGCCAGAAAATTCCCCTCCTCTTGCAATTATTTTTCGATAAGTCACATGTTACAGCAAAGGTAGAAAGCCTCTAGTAGACTCACCCAACACACAAGGGGCACAGTTATTTTTTTAATTGATTTGTTTATCTACTTTTAGTTTACAAGATTCAGTTCCACAATCCCTTGAGTTTCAGATTGTCTCCCCTTCCCCTCTCCCCACCATGGCAGCATACAATCAAATATTGGATCTGCAAATACTTTCACATTGTACAATAGTCTGGTTGTATAGAAGGGTTGTAACCAATGGAGTGAACAATGGGAAAAAAAGAAACAAATCCAAACATGGAAAAGAACGCTAGCATGTAGTTTGCTTCAGTCTCCATTTAAACTCTGTTCTTTCTAGATCTTTCTCTGAATGTAGACATCTCCTTCCATCCTGAGACTTGTAGAGTTGTCTTATAACTGTGCGTTGCTGAGAAGAGTACAGTTTATCAAAGTTAGTTGTCATACATATGATGTGTCTGTGATTGTGTACAAATTTTTCCTGATTCTGCTCTTCTCACTCAGCATCAGTTTGTATAAGCCTCTCCAGGTAAATACGAAATCCATCTGCTACTCATTTCTTATAGCACAATAGTATTCCATTACATTCATATACATTCCATTCCATTCCATCCAACCACAACTTGTTTAGCCATTCCCCAATTGATGGGCATCCCCTTAATTTCCAGTTTTTTGCCACCACAAAGAAGCTGCAATAAATATTTTTGTACATATGGGTCCTCCTCCCATTTCTATGATCTCTTTGGGATACAACCCCAGAAGTGGCATTACTGGGTCAAAGGGTATGTAATTATTTATAGCCCTTTGGGAGTAGTTCCAGATTGCTCTCCAGAATGATTGTATCAGTTCACAGTTCCACCAACAATGCATTAGTGTTCCAGTTTTTCCATATCCTCTCCAGCATTCGTCATTTTTCTGTGTTGTCATCTTAGCCAATCTGACTGATGAGATGTGGCACTTCAAAATTGTTTTGATTTGCATTTCTCGAGTCAATAGTGAGTTAGAGCATTTTAATTGCCTGTTCATAGCCTTTGCTTGCTTATCAGTTGGGGAATGACTTGTATTCTTATAGATTTTACTTAATTCCCTGTATATTTTAGAAATGAGGCCTTTATCAGAGACGCTGGTTGTAAAAATTATGGGGCACAATTTTTAAACATCTTTGAAAGATGCAGAACTCTAGTCAGGCTGTTAACCATTTCTTTCCCATTTCTACTGCCACTGTCCTGGGCCAAACACTAGCAGCCAGATACCTGCAAAGACTTACTCTCCCAGACTCCAGCCTCTCCTTTGTCTAATGCAGCTGGTGACAATATTCTCAAAACTCCTTTTTTTCCATCACTCAATTTTATTTGATCAAATAAGCATAGAGTCAGTGCCTCCTCTGTCGTTTTTTGGAGCTCAAGAATCTTCAAGCCTGTAAGAGGCAGTCTAAACTTCTCTGCTTGGAGTTTCAAAGTATGGGGGAGAATGAAAATGCTGGATCTGGGATCAGAGGAGCTTGGTGAGATTTGCAGTGCTGTCATTTATTAGCCAGGTAGCCTTCGTTTGTTTCCTCAACTACAAAATGAGAGGGTCAGATTAGATGACCTGAAGCCCCTTTAACTCTAATTCAATGGTTTTGGGCTCTGCCTGGGGGAGAGTTCTAGTCCTGATTCCTCCAGACACTGGCTTCTAAGGGCATTCTTTTGGCCTCAGTCTCTTCTTCAAAGAAAATCAGGATGGTAGATGAGATGACATCTAAAATCAAGACCTTTTCTAGCGCTAACATCCAGTGGTTCTAAGATAGCTGATACATGCCATATGGCTCTTGGTGTAACTTGTTAGATTTGATTACTTACTGTTCATCAGTGGGAGTTCTTTTGCTCCAGCTCTTCCACGAATGTCTTGTACAAAGTTCTTATTCCTTATCCTTTGCTCATGCAGTTTCTTTGTCTAGAAAGTATGGGCTCCCCATCCCTCTATCCCCACTACCACTATGTGGATACATTTATGGCTACCTCCTCTGAACTCCTTGGTAATTACATTGATGCTCGCATGAGATTGTGATTCTTATTATTATTACTCAGCTGTGATGTATGTGTCTTTGAGACTCCCAAACCAGACTCAAAACTCCTTTTGGGGCAAGGACTGGGTATTTTGCCGCTTTTCTATTCCCCACAGTTCCTGTCAGAAACCTGAACACACTAGCTCAACAAATACTTTTTGGATTGAATTAAATTGAACGCAGAGACCAGAAATTTAAAGCCAGAAGGAACTGTTAGAGGTCATCTAATCCAACTCTTTAATTTTACAGATGAGGAAACTGAGGCTCAGAGAGGTTAACTGTCTTGCTCTAAGTCACAGTAAGTAGCAGAGGCAGGATAAAAGCCAAGTCCTCTGATTCCAAAGCCAGCTCTGCACTGTTACCACTCTGGCTCCCAACCTGCCAAGGGAAGTGCATAATTGAGGCATTTGTGTGATTAATTCATGACAAAGACTTTCAACTCTTTTGTTTCAGTTCATTAAGTACCTACTCCATTGGAAAACCTAGCCTGAGTGCTGGGTATACAAAGAAAAAAAAAATCAGAGCCCCTTCCCCTTAAGGGGTTTACCGTCTCCTTAGCATGCATACACTCATCTGAATCTCCAAATAACCTAAATATGTTTTTTAGCTTGAATTTAAATTGCCTCAGGTTTCCACATCATCTGTGGTAGCTATTTCAGGGGAGGGGAACCTGTAGCCTTGAGGCTACTTGTGGCCTTCTAGGTTCTCAAGTTCAGGCCTTTGACTGAATCCAAATTTCACAGAACAAAACCCTTCTAGGTCCTCAAATACAGCCAGAATAAATAAAGTCTGAAGTCTGGATTCAGTCAAACAGTCAGACTTGAGGACTTTGAGAGCCACAGGTGGCCTCAAGGGCTCGAGGTTCCCCACCCCAGAAAGGTAGATTAACAGCCTGTGGTTCCTCAGAGAGTTAGTTTGTGCATTTTGTGGTCTGGGCAGGAGAGGAACCACAGAGCTTCTGTCCAAAGACATAGGTGTCCCTGGCACTGTCTGGCATAGAGCAAATCTAGAAGGGAGCTCCCCTTTGTACTACCCTGGAGGGCCCTGCCTTGTGAGCCCCGTGCATGAATTTTGATTTGACTATGTAGGGTGAATCTCAATTGCTTTTTCCCTTTGGGTGTTAAGTTCATTCTGCCTAATGGCATTTCCTGTTGTCTGCTAACACTTCTGAGTGAATCAGCCACAGAGATCATGGGAAACACGTTCTCCCATTATTCTCTTCCCACAGAACCTACTGGGAAGGGAGGCTTGTTACTGTTTAATAGTTTGTTAGGGTTTTCTTGGCAAAGATACTGGAATGGTTTGTCTTCTTCAGTTCATCTTACTGATGAGGAAACTGATGTAAACAGGGTTAAGTATTTAGACCAGATTTGAACTCCCTAACGTGAGTCCTCTGGACTCCAGGTCCAGCACTCTGGCCTCTGTAACATTGAGCTGCTCTTGGGAAGGGAAGGTTTCCCAAAAGCTGGTTGTGCCTGGTCATAGTCCTTAGACTTCCCACTGTGTGGTTTGTTCAGATGCTGTCAAAGACTGAGTCTCCCATTGGACTTCTTTTTTCCCTTGAGCATAAAGGAATCTGATCCCAGAGGCTGGTTGCTAATATGGGTAATCAGTTCAAGCAGAAGTGGCTTGTGTGGTGTAGAGTACTGATACTGCCATAAGACCTTATGTCAGTCAGCAGTTTACTGAGTGCCAGGAACTGTTGCTAATAAGAACTGGGAATAAAGAAAGACCAAAGACAGTCCTTGCTCTCAGGGAATTCACATGGAGGGGGAAGAGAACGGACATGCATTTATGTACAAACAAGACATGTTTGGATATAATCAACAGAGGGAAGTAAAGAGGCAGAAAAAGCTCTTTGCAGAAGGCCAGGGAAAGCCAGAAGGCAGAGATGAGAAGGGAGAGAATTGGGGGATAGTGAATATTTATACCATAGAGTTGGGAGAGGAAGTGTCTCCTTTGAGGAACAGCTAGGAGGCCAGTGTCACTGGATAGCACACTGTCTTCCCCTAGATTTGTGTGTTCTGGAGCAAGTTTCTTCACTTTTTTTAGTCTTCAGTTTCATCATCTGTAAGACAGAGATTATAGTCCTTTCTTTACCTAAAAGGGGTACTGTGAAGACCAAAGGAGACAGTAGATGAGAACATTTCTTAATATGGAAAACTTGATACAAATGTCAGTTTCCTCATTTGTAAAAGGACGATATTGGACTAGTCCCTTCCAGCTGTAAGTAGGAAGCAATTGGGCAGAGACTTTGGCTTTTTTTTTTTAAACCTGTTTTCTTCTTTGTGAGAGCCACCAGGCTTGCCCATGTCCACCTGACTTAGTGTTCCTTCTCTTAAGTACTGGAAATATATTTAGATTTAGATCTGGACAGTTTCTTAGTGACCATCAGTCCAACCCTTGAAGCCTAGAAACCTAATGACTTGTCCAACATCACACAGAAAGTAAGTGAAGGAGCTGGGATTCGTACCCCATTCTCCTGCCATGTGGCCCCCTTCCCTTAGCCCAGTTGGGAAGAAGAGCTGTATTTGACTGTTGGGAGGAGGGAAGGAAGGGGAAAAGAAGAATTCCTAATTCTGAGCGGGGTCAGCAAAGACTGATCAGCTCACTGTGGCGGATTAAAACGGGCTTTAGGGATCGGGTTGGCTACATAATGATGCTAAATTAACCTTAAGATCTGTAGGAGTTTAAGAACTCAAAGTTGGGATACAAAGAAGGGGGGAGGGGGAAAGTCCTAGCTCTAAGTCTAGGGGCAGTCCACCGCTAAGTAAATAGGAGGTAATTTGAGGAGGGAGAGAGCACAAACAAGGCGGGGATCTTCAAAGGCTTTGTGTAGGAAGGTGTCATTGCTAAGTCTTTAAGAAAGCTAAGCGTTCTAAGAGGTAGAAGTGAGAAGGGACTCCTTCCTAGCATGAAGGAATCCGTTGTTTTCCCCTGATTCCTAAAATCCTAGGAATTCCTCCCCCCTCCCCCCAATTAATTGGATTGTAGTTCTGAAGAAAGAGAGGGTCATTTTTCGTTCTTCACTAAGACCTACCCTCACTGGACTGTTGTGAAGAAAGTCCTTTGTGAATCTCAAAACTCGCTATTTTATAGACGGGAGTTTTGAAAAAGAGACCCCCAAGGGCTTCTGGTTAGGTTGAAAAGTCACTCCCACTGAAGAAACAGCGAGACCACTAACTTCCTGGAACTCGTGGGTCCCATTAAAGGAGTACGTACACCTGTTCACTGGAAACTAAAGATTTCTCGTGGTTGCCTTGCAGGAGTCAGCCATAGAGTTGATCTTCGCTGCTTTCTTCACAACTGCCAGCGCGAGCACGTCCCTTCTCCTTCTTCTCCTGAAACACCCCGCCTCCGCAGAGAAAATCAGGCAGGAGCTGGCTTCTCACGAACTGAACAGACGGTGTTCCTGCTGCCCTCCTCTGGGCTTTGCAGACCTCCATAGGCTGGAAAAGGACCTGCATTCAAGGGAGACTCGCAGAGAAGAAGAGAAACGGAGGACCCCTGGGGGCAGAGCAGAAGTGAGAGGAGAGACTAGCCCTCCAGTGCAGCCTCCTCCAATTCCCGTAACACCAGAGGCGCAAGAGAAAACGAGACCGGGGAACGGCTGCCCGAATGCCAAGCCAGGACGAGTGCACCGCGAGCGCTCCTCCCTAGGGCTGGAGGCATCGAGGTGGCTGGAATGTGAGTGCGATCCTGATCCTGACCTCAGCCTGGACAAGCTAAGCCGCCTTCACTACCTGGACTGTGTAATCAAGGAGGTCTTGCGCCTCCTGCCGCCAGTGTCGGGTGGCTACCGCACCGCGCTGCAGACCTTCGAGCTGGACGTAAGTGGGGCGTGCCTAGCAACCCGGGACGCTGCTTTTTTTTTTTTTCCGGGCGGACAGTGCTAGTTTCCTACGCGAACACAAGCACTTCTCCCGCCCCAGGTCTGCCCTGGTTGTGGCGCGACTTCTCTTTCTGCCAGGGCTGTCTCAACCCTGGAGCCTGTGAGACTCTCCTCACTTTATTTGTAAGCGCTTTCCTCATAACACTCTCTGTACCCACTCGTAATGCAAACTTATAGCATACGTCACCATATGGCAGTCAAGCGGACAGGATGTCCCAAATCTCCGTTAATAACGAACGAAGCTGTCGATTGGTTGAATTCGTTCCACTGTGACCAGGACTTAAAGTCTCTGCTGCCTGAGTGTATTCTTTGGCCAACCCCCTAGAAAACAGGCTCCTCTGGTCCCCAGGGTACCTATAACCGCATCACGGTGTGTGGGCACGGTGTACCATTTGGGGACGCCTGGCACCGGTAATGAAATTTTCTGGTACTCCATTAATATGCATTGGTAATGCACACCCCTTAGACTTTTTCCATGAAAAATCTCTAAGAGACCAAGGAGCACCAAATAACATTAAAATAGGTTATATTAAGAATGGGAGTGGGGCTAGAATTGTTTAATATTCACAAATCGGATTCCATTTAATGCCCTGATTAGAACGAGGAAGAGAGTGAATTATGAAGCCCTTTGACTTTGCAGCCTCTGACTGAGACGGAGGTCCCCTCTCCTTTTCCCGCCAGAAAGCAGTATTCCAGCCTGGCAGGTCGAGGCCAGATTTCAGGTCTTCCCCAGTGTGTATTCTCTCTCCGCTCCTAAGTGGGACCCCAGGAGTCCCCTTTCCCATCCTACAACCCCACCAACCTATTATGCAGCTTGATTTTTTCCCAAGCACCTCTGCTAATTCTCTCCGGGCGGTTAATACTCCTCCCCCTCACCTTTTTACAGGGCTACCAGATCCCCAAAGGCTGGAGTGTGATGTACAGTATCCGTGACACTCACGAGACTGCGGCCGTGTACCAGAGCCCGCCTGAGGGATTTGACCCAGAGCGCTTCGGCGCGACTTGGGAAGAGCATCGAGGGGCTGGGCGCTTCCACTATATCCCGTTCGGTGGCGGCGTGAGGAGCTGTATCGGCAAGGAGCTCGCTCAGACCATCCTCAAGCTTTTTGCGGTGGAGCTGGTGCGTACGGTGCGCTGGGAGCTGGCCACGACCAGCTTCCCAGACATGCAAACCGTACCGATCGTGCACCCAGTGGACGGACTCCAGGTCTTTTTCTACCCGCTCCCGCCCTCCTGCGGCCAGGAGCTTGTGAACTTTTGACCCGTCTGCAGGGGCAGGACCGGGACCAAGGAAACAACTCACTCGGCCTGGGATAAGACCGGAGACAGCCCATCTCCTCTCTGCCTTTTAATTCCACAGATCCCACCCTCCCCCTTTCCTCCCTGCTGAGCTTGGTTCCAGGCCTAAATGGAAGGAGAATTCCCCGAACCCAGTACTTACATACACCCAGATTCGGGCCTCGGGGAGCGCTCTCGAGCAGGGATGATTTACTCTCCCTGCCATCCAGAGCAAGCAGGTCCCGGAGCTGGAGGAGAGGAAGCTGATATCCGACTTCAGAGTGAATCACTTCAGGGGAAAAAGGGGGCAAGCCCTTCCGTAGAGTCCAAAGGGGCCCAGCGGGCTGGGGCTGGGCTGGAGACGCTCCTGGGAAACATCGAAAGTGTAAAGTGGGCGAGGAGTCCCGGCTTGGCAACATTCCTGCCCACTCTGCTAGCTTGTATTCAAGTGCTTTCCTACCTTGCTGGATACATTATAGCAGCATTTCCCCATAGGCTAAGTCAGAAACAGTAACAGGAAAAAAGGTATGGAAAACAACCTTCATCTGGATAGAGACGTGGAAAAGCTGAATATCAAATAGCTGGCGCCAGCGATCCCCTAGTAGAACCTCCGTGCTGCAGGCCCTGTCCTCTTCCAGCTGCTGTCTAGTGTAGAGAGTAAAATCTCCATTTAGAATTCTGGTGGACCAACAGGGACCCCACTTATTCGGGTGATTTCTTCTCTCCCTCAAAACATTTATGAAGCATATTAGATAGGTATTTTTTTAGGGTTTGCTTTAATATTTTTAGAATTTGTTAATCCATTATTAATTGAGAAATAGCATGTCAGTGGTTTATAGGGAAGGCATCGGTTCGGGAAAGTTGCCTTTGATACATCTTGGCTGTGAGACCCTGGGCAAGTCACTTAACTTCTCAGTAACCCAGACAACTCTCTAAACTATAAATGACAGAATTCTGAAATCATTGTAACTTGCTCCCAAACCCACCTCTGCAAAATCCATAATTAGGAAGAGTTTTATATATTTGTACTAAAAGGCAAAGGAATAAATTTTAGGTCACAGGGGCTTTGGCTAAAAGATCAAACACAGCTGCTGTTATTGGGGAATATTCTCCTGGACTTTCCAGAGACCAGAGGAGGAAAAGGGAGTGTAGGGGTCGGGTTGAGAATCTTAACTACTTACAGGATACTCCTTCACCATACCTTGAAGAGGTTGATTAGAGGGAAGATGTGGTACCGGGCCTTGGGATAGGTCTCCCAGGTTTCGTTGCTAGGATTGGAAGGTAACTCCAAACCAAAGGCAATTTTTGCCTTGTCTTTAAACCTGAGATATCTGTTTTGATCAGCTGTTTGACCCTGGGAAAGTCATTTCACCTGGGTCTAATTATTTTTATCTCTGAAAAGAGGGTGGGTGGGGGAGGGTTAGATAAAATGATCCCTAAGGTACCTTTCAGTTCTAACATTAAATGCCTCTATAATAAAGAACTGGAGTTGGGTCAACAAGCATTAATCTGATGCCTACTGTTTGTCAGGCACAGTTAAGCATTGGGGATAGAAGGAAAGGCAAAAGATAGTCCTTGTTCTCAATGAGTTCACAGTCTAATGGGGGAGGGGAAGGAGAGACAATATGCAAACAGCTAGGTACTTACACATGTATGGGATAAATAATAATGGAGATCTATAAAGGATATAGTATTAAGATGGGGAGGGGGTGTGTGTGTGTGTGTGTGTGTGAGTGAGTGGCTTCTTGTAGAAGATGGGATTTTAGCTGAGACTTGAAAGCCATGAGAAGATATAAGGAGAGAGATTTTTAGGCATGGAGGAGAGTCGGTGAAAATACATAGAGTTGGGAGATGGAGTATCTTGTGTGAGGAGCAGCACAGTCACTGGATAGCAGAGTATGTGGGGGTAAGTAAGGTGTAAGAGAAGGAAAAAGATAGGAGAACAAATTCTGATGAGCTTTGAATGCTAAATAGAGGATTTTATATTTGATCCTGGAGGTCACAGGAAGTCACTGGAGTATGTGTGTGTGTGTGTGTGAGTGAGTGAGTGAGTGACAGAGACAGAGGGTGGGAAGTTCATTCATCTGACTCATTTATTTTGGCTCTATCAGGGCCGGGCATCCATGTAATCTTTTACTCAAAATAAATTTTTACTAGGAGTTGTCAAAGACATCAAAATTAGTGATAATGCTATTGTATTATGAGATTTAGGTAACAGTCTTGCAGAAATAGTTTTATTGTCATTAATCTGATATCCAAAAAATTTCTCACCTAGAGAAAAAAAATGTCCAAACTGGCAAAGTTTGACATGCCCTATGTTCGCAACCCCAGGATAATTTTAGGTAACATTCATATGAATCTTGTAGAGGGAAAGGATATGTTAAAATATAATCTGGGCTAACATTCCATAATTTAGCAAACACATCTGTCCCCTTCTTTCTGAATCACTATCTTCAAGGAATCAATGCGGTTCTTCTCACACAATTATGTCAAGAACTCAAAATGAATAGGAGGTTTGAGTGCCTCCCATTTAATGGAAAAGGATGGAATGGATCTCATTCTAATCCAGTTTAAGGGGACTTTTAGATGGATCCACTTCCTGGTCCCATACCTGGACAAGTGGTAAAAGGCAAGATATTTCTTAAAAAGACAAGAGGTACTTTTTGTTAAGTTTCTAGTTATTACCCATAATCCATTAACCTAATGAAAGGGCTTTTCCTCTTTTGTTTGGACCTGTACCACCCACCTTTCCTAAGGGTTTCCCCCTAGAGTCTGGGAAGGGCTTTAAGAAATATATTTCCTAAGATTTCTAGGTTGGTGAAGTAGATATATTGTTAGGCTTGGAGTCAGGAAGGATCGAGCTCAAATCTAGCCTTGGGCACTTACTAGCAGTGTGACCTTTGGCAAGTCACTTAACCTCTGTTTGCCTCAGCTTCTTCATCTGTAAAATGGGGATAATCATAGCACTTACCTTGCTGGGTTTTTGTGAAGAGCAGATGAGAGAAATCAGTATAAAGCACCTAGCACAGTGCCAGGCATGTAGTAAGTGGTATTATTATTGTTAATAATAGCAATAATATAACTATGTCAGAGTTAGGAGACTTGATCTAGGCTTCTGACTCTGTTACAAAGTTGCTTTGTGATCCTGGGCAAGTCTGCTCACTTCTCAGGGCTTAGGTTCATCCCTTGAAAAAAAGGGGTGGGGAGTAGTTGGACTAGATGATTTCTGAGGACCTTTCCATCTCACATTCTATGAATTATCTATCTTAGGGATGAGGTTTTCATTGCCAAAGCCGAGTCAAGGGGCCTGGATCTGGAAGAGCCTGGCAATTCAGATAGAACAGAGATTTCCCTGATTGTAGCATTTAGCAGCATCCTTCCTTCCTTTATTAGCAATGAAATAAAGTCTATTAGTAATTAAATTCGTTTCAAGTAAGGGTCAGCAGGAAGGGCAAAATGAGGAGTCAGAGGACTGACCTTGGAGTCAGGAAAACCAGAGTTCAAATCCTGGCTCTGACACATTCTAGCAGTATGACTTAGAAAGTCACAGTCTCCCAATGCCTCAGGCCATACTCTTATTTATTTATAGAGGAGATTGCCACAAGAAAGACTACCTGGCAGTGAAAATAGAGTGCTTGACTTCACTGCAGGAAGAAGTACATTTCCTCGTGATATCATGAAGTCATGATAACAGTACCTTCTGAGGAAGGGCTTTTTCAAAGGAGATAATATGCCTATATGACTTTGAGCAAAACTAGGTGGTGCCTCCATGGACCTGGAATCAGGAAGACCTGAGTTTAAATCCAGCCATAGATACTTAATAGCTGTATGACCCTGAACAAGCCACTTAACCTGTCTCTGCCTCAGTTTCCATATCTGTAGAATGGGAATGAAAACAGCTTCTACATCTTGGGGATAAAATGAAATTTAGAAGCAAAGCACTTCAAAAACCTTGAATCATCGTGTTATTATTATTAACCTCTGTATAAGGTGTTGGACTAGATGGTCTTTTCTAGCCTTAGTCTGTGTGTGCTCCTATAAATGTGAATTAGTAATGAAACTTCAGTTCCAGACCTCTCCCCCTAAACACAGTGTCCTAGTCTCAAAGGATCTGTGATTTCTTCGATGTGAGTGCTCATTCTACCAGAACACCCTCTATCTCTTAATAAATAATCTTCACAAGTTACTGTGAATGAGAAACTCATCATTTTGCACCCAGCCTAGTGATGAGTTTCCTCTTAGTTTAGCTGGATTGATTGTGGACAATACATAAGTCCACCATCAAATGTGATGTCCAGTCCTTTCCTTAGAAGATCCTTAGTAGGACCCGGGCTTGAGATATACTGGTATAACCTCTTTGATGCTTCCATGGCAGCATTAAAGAAGTCTTAAGTGGAGGTTTTTTAAAAATAATGCTTCAAAAAATAGACACAGTGTCGCGACATAGATACATATGCACATATATGTATATACCCACATGTATAGATATGCGTATGTATACCTACATGCATATGTATGTACATATATCTCTTCTCAATCTCACTTTTAGACTATGGGCCTGGGGGGGGGGGGAGAGGGTCATTCTAAAGTCCCTCCGGAGTGCTCACAACCCAGCTCACACCCTATATAATTTAATACCAATCTTTTTTCACAGCATCCTACATGCAACCTGTCACCCACCCAGTGGCCTGAAATGGTTCTTAGATGTGACAGGTCGACACAGGAAAAGGTCGGGCTAAAAGTCTGAACTGAGCGCTGTGGGCAGGTTGACCCTTTAGTGAACCAGAAGGAAGCTCTTGCCCTCCTGACCTTGCGTTTAAGGTAAATCTCTGTAGCCAAAGGAGGGGAAAGCAGTAGGCGGTGGGTATGAGTGTCAATGACTAACTTTAATTAGGGCAAGGACCGAACTGACTTATCCAAACGCCACTGGAGCTTTTGTAATCCCTTCTCTCTTCCTCCTCCTCCCCTTCCTCTCCCCCCCACCCCCCAGGCGGAAAGACTTTCTAGCCAGCCCGAGACCTGCAGCTCCTTAGTGGCAGTCCGGCAGGTTTCCCCTCCAGTTTGCAATTTTTGTGCTGGGGGATGGGGGTAGGGGTGGCGAATTTGCAGTGGATCGGGGGCACTTAACAGCTCCTGTTTATCCTTAGACTCCTAGAAATAATCTCGATCTTGGCAGAAAACCATTCAAATAACGCCTATCTGTAGCCTCCTTCCCCCAGCCACCACCACAAGCACTCAACAAACAGCTTTCTCCTCCTGATCCTACCCTGTCCCCTCCCTCTTCCCCCGCCAAACCCGTTTTGTGCAAATAGCAACTTAGGAGTCTAGCTGAGAAATGGTACAATTTTTTGTTTCGCGATCATCTAGAAGCCCTATCAGCGAAGTCTGGTGGGTGGAGCAATACTTTGATCAATTTCTATCCCGTTGGTAATTTACTGACCACTTTCCAAGATATTTTAAATATTCCCTTTCACTCTTTTGCAATACAATTCTTTCTTGTCGCACGGTGGACTCGATGGCCACAAGAGATAAGGGTTTCCTGTGGCAATTATCGGTGTTTAAGCCAGCGTCATCTCGTTATCTGACGGCCGGTGAACTTGGCTAAGTTGCAGCTCTGCAGAGTTCATTCAGATGTCACGGTCCGGGACTGAATAGGTCACTGGCGGGTCAGCACAGAGGAATGGGAGAGGGCCCCGAGGTCACGCTCCTGCTAACCAGCTCAATTCCCCGGCCAGGAGACACCAGAAGATGGTCACCCCTATTAGTTGCAGTGCAGGCTAACCTGCAAGAGCCTTCAGCTTCTCTTCCAAAGCCTGCCTGCCTGCCAGCCTGTCTATGCAGGCTAGGTTCAGGACGGAAAGTGGTGGATTGGGCCTGAATTTACACAACGGTCAGTTCCTAGGAGTTCGAAGTGCTTCGCAGATAGCAAGAGATGTTTAGGAATTAAGTAGTCCACATTATCTCTTTGCCTTGATGATCTGCCGCGTTGGTTCCCGTTACTGCCTCACAGAAAAGGCAAAACCTGCTCAAGGTCCATTGTCCCACCTAATCTAGTCTCTTGATTCAGGATTTTGCAGGACAAAAGTACTTTCCTAGGTACTAAGGCGTAACTGTTTAAAATATTCTTGATGTGCTAAATCGAGTAGAGAGAAGGCAAGAGGCAGCGGGGCGTTTGGTGGTGAATCAGCCCGAGGAGGCCGCCCAGGCTTTAGACTCTATGTAGGGCCAGAGCGCAGACGGCAGACCTCTCCCCGCCCAGCGAGCAGCTGGCGAGCGTTAGTTTAGCATCCAGACGACACATTTATTTAGGCCAAACGCTTATCATCGAGGGCCGAGAAGCGTTCTCCAATGTGGTAGTGCTTAGCTAAGGGGTGGCCTCAGAGGGAAAAGGAAATAATAACCTCATGGACTTTTAAAGGTTGGGATAAAAAATAAAAAACTTAAACATTTTTTTCTTTCCTTTTTTTGGGGGGGGGCACCGTTAGACAACTTATCGTTCAAAACAAGCAGAACTTTTGGCTTTTGCCAGCAAGGTTCCAACACAACCTAGCCTGAGTTGGGGATGGAGATGGATGTTGAGAATATCTCCTGCTCCAGCTTATTCGAGCTGCTGGTGTGGATGTAAAAAGTAGGCACCCACCTCCCAAGCACTGGCACCTATAGGTTTCCCTGGAAACTAATCTCGATTAAAGCTCCAAGAATCTCCCCACTGCTCACGCGATGGAGACGAATTGAACATTTCATCCTCGGGGGCTACTAGAGGGACGAACTCGACAGGAAAAAATCTCTGCGGTTGGGGCGGCACGTAGGAACAGGAGGGGAAGGGCAAACGCTTCCAGGGACTGACTTCAAGAAGGTGACTACCCTTCTTGAACGTCCTGCCCCCCACCTCTTGTGGATAGATTGAAGGTGAGTTTGGAGCGGCCCCCAGGTCCCAGCTACCAAATATTTTTTCAATTGCTGTTCACTTGCCAGGCTCCGAACATCCACAGCCTTGGTTGGGTCCAGGTTCAGGTGTATGAATCCAGGCTCCCTGCAGCCCGGTTTTAGCCCAGCAGCACTCAGGTTGGTAAATGGGGAGCTGACTGGCTAATCTTGTGGTTAACCCTAGCGGTTCTTCACTAACCCCGTGGCTGAGTTCATTTTTGGCACAGAGTCATATCCGGGGTTCCAGTGTTTGTTGCAGGGAGAGAAGGAATGATATACAACCTCCTTCAAGCAGAAGGCCCTTCTACCCACTCTACTTTATATCCCGGCCATGAGCCATCAAATATCCGCACCTACTTGCCCTGGAGTTTCTAACCAAGAAACATTTGGGAACGGAGGAGGGAGCCTGAGTCCCTTAAACCAGCTCAGCAAGAAGCGCCTCTCTGGGCCCTACCAAGCAAGGGTGGCATTCTCGACTTCCCAACTAATAAAGATGTCAGAAACAGCTTTCCCAGCTGAAATCCAATGCACATCCTCAAAGGGTTTCTTCTATTCCTCCCTCCTGTTGCCATTAATTTTTGCCAGAACCTGAAGGGTTGAAATCTCTCTCCTCTTCCATCCTTCTTCCCCTGTTACCTCCCCGCTTCCCATGGTCCAGGAGTCATCAAACTCTTTGCAAACCTGGCAAAACCACAAACAAAACATAACAATAAACTCATGAAACAGTAATGATGGCATACAATTTCCACTAAGAGTAAAAGGGTAATTTCTTCACACCAGTCATATCCCCTTCCTGGGTAGAAAAAAAAATGGTTGACATAAGCCTGGGTTCCAAATCACGTTATTGGTTACAGGGGTCGGGAGTCTCCTTTGGGCTCTATCTCCTGGGTCAGAGAGAGCAAACTTCAAGAGATTCAGGGCTTCTAGTCATACAGAAAGACCCGGGGCATTACCTGGAACTTGGGGCATTTTTTCTTTAACTGCCCAGCTCCCCCTCCCCCCCAACCCAGTCGCGGGAGTCTGCCGCTGCTCCAAGGCTCTATGCTCTATTGTTTTGGAGAATCTTAACACCTAGTCCTAGGGAGATGGGCGGCTCCTTGGCTCTTCAGGGCAGCCAAAGAGGCGCAGCCAGGGAAACCACTGCCTCTGTGCAGAGCAAACAGTTAAAAGATTTTGGGCAGCGCCTTGTGGGGGGAGGAGTCAGGGCCCCAATCCACAATTAAAAATGAACTCTGGGTGAACTAATTTATCTGACCAAGGTAAAGTGGACCGCAACCTGGAGAAGCATATAAAGCCCAAGACGGGGCTCAAACCACGCTGATTCGCACATGCAGGTAGAAACACCGCGCCCATGGGTTTCTCTGCCCTGCTAGCGAGCGCGCTGTGCACCTTTGTGCTACCGCTGCTGCTCTTTCTGGCCGCGGTCAAGCTCTGGAACTTGTACTGTCTGAGCACCCGAGATCGCAGCTGCAGCTTCCCCTTGCCCCCGGGGACTATGGGGCTGCCCTTCTTCGGAGAGACGCTGCAGATGGTATTGCAGGTAAGGTTCAGACCGAGACGCTTCCTCTTCCCTTGGCTCCGCGAGCAGGCGAGCAGGCGAGCAGGCGTTTGGATAGCCGCCGCCCTTTTTCTCTCTTCCTGACACCGCCAGGACTCCTCGCTCAGTTTTGAGGAAGCCTGGTTGACTCTTGTTGCTCAGAATTCTCTGAGGTCGCAGAGCTAGCTCGAGATGCCGCCTTTACGCGCGCGGTCGTCCAGGGATTTACATCGTTTCTCTACTCTTTTTCCTCGCAGCGGAGGAAGTTTTTAGAGATGAAGCGCAGAAAGTACGGCTATATCTATAAGACTCATCTCTTCGGGCGGCCCACTGTGCGGGTCATGGGCGCGGACAACGTGAGGCAGATACTTCTGGGGGAGCACCGTCTTGTGTCCGTGCACTGGCCCGCCTCCGTCCGGACCATCCTGGGCTCCGCTTGCCTCTCCAGCCTCCACGATTCTTTGCACAAGAAGCGCAAAAAGGTAAGGCACGACAGCGGCGTGGCCCTCGGGAAGTCGCCTACTCTCAATCTCGGTGGTTTGCACAGGGGATACAGGGAACCTGGGGTTGCTCGGCCAGACTAGAGGGGAAGGTGGCCTTGGGAAGATGGGAAGGGCGGGCTCCTGAACTGATTGAGCTGCGTTCCGCCACGCAGTTGATTATGCAGGCCTTCAACCGGGAGGCGTTGCAGTATTACGTGCCAATAATAGACGAAGAAATAAGAAATACTTTGGAAAGGTGGCTCCAATGCGGCGACCGCGGCCTTCTGGTCTACCCCGAGGTGAAGCGCCTCATGTTCCGAATGGCCATGCGCATCTTGCTGGGCTGCGAGTCGGACAGCGCGACTAGCGGTGACAGTGAGAGGGAATTAGTGGAAGCTTTTGAGGAGATGATCCGAAACCTGTTTTCCCTGCCCATCGATATGCCCTTCAGCGGACTTTACCGGGTAAGGGCCACGCGTGGGCGCCGCGGAGCTGGACAAGGGCGGGCAGAGCAAGGGGCTGTTCCAGTCTCAGTGGTGAGTCCGGCTGAGTCCCGTTGCCTCTTTCTGCACAGGGCATGAAGGCGAGGAACCTCATCCACGCGCGCATCGAAGAAAACATTCGTGCTAAGCTGGGAAGACAGCAGGAGCTCGAGGCCGGGGGCTGCGGTGTCAAAGACGCGTTGCAGTTGCTCATTGAGCACACGCAGGAGAACGGCGAGAGGCTAGATATGCAGGTGGGTAACCGTTAGACCACCTAGAGAAGAGATGGAGAGGGCATAGACCCAGGGGTCCTTCCCCTTCTCTTCCAGGCAGAGGCACTCAAGCCACAGACCAGGAACTTTTACTTTAGCTCAAGCAAAAGGGCAGCTTATGGCTTTCATAGTTCGGGCTACGCATCCCTAAAGCACCGTGCTGGGGGGAAACCTGTGTATCTGGAGGTGGCAACCTTGGTTGACGTTGGCCAGATTTCAGCCAGTATTAATACTAAAGCAATCGTGGAATGAAGCCGAACGTTTTACCAGAGGGAGCAGCCCTCAAGCAAAGAATGCAGCCTCAGGGAAAGGTTTCCCAGCATTTTTTTTTTAAAGGAAGCTGACCTTTGTAATAGCCCGAGGGAAAGTGTTTTCTGCCTTGGGTGATATGAGAAACCCAGCATTTAGAGGTCTCTAATGTTAAAGGTATTTGGATCACAAACTCTGCTTTGGCTGAAAACAATAGGCATTCATCTGTCTTCGAAATTCATTGTTAAAAAAAAATCCTGGGAAACCAGTATAAAGACGTGGTTGTAACTCAGAAAAGTCGATTCTTTCCCCTCTTCCATCCTCTCCACTAAGACCAATTTCCCTCCCCCTCCCACACTCTCCATCCAGCTTAGCTTCTCTGTGAGTACTTTCCTAAGATGCCATATGCTTATTCTCCTGAATTCTGTCATAGGAACTGAAGCAGTCTTCAACTGAACTTCTCTTTGGAGGGCATGAGACTACATCGAGTGCTGCCACATCTCTGATCACTTATCTAGGACTCCATCACCATGTGCTTCAGAAAGTGAGAGAAGAATTGAAGAGTAAGGTAAGGTTTGTGTTTCTGTCAGTAGTCAGTTTCATTCTCTTTTCTCCATTCTAAAGTTATGGACAAAATACAATAGTTTTAGCTCGGGAAAGAGCTGACCAGCTTTGCATAAAGCTGGAGGTTGCAACCTTCCTATTATAGAACTCTGTAAGTAGAGTTTAAACTAGATTGTGTTCTGCCTCAGTTTTGGAGTACCTAGTGCTTAAGCAAAATTGTTGCTAAGCCTTGATTTTTTTTGGTAAGAAATCACCTTTTGGGGTTTGTAAAATATTCTTAATAATATTAAACTTTTATCAGACTCAGGAAGGGCAAATACCATGGAAGTTTTGGCCATTCTAGCATTCATTCCCTGAATTTGAATGGTAAATTGGTATTCTGTGTTTCTACTCCAACTTCACCTCCTTAGCACATCAACTGACTGCTGATTTTTCCTTGTACAAGAATATAAATTACATATATACACATGTGTCTATAGATACATATAGGTTTGGTGTGTGTGGTTATCCATAAAGTATATATGTACTAATTTATCATCCATCCATCCATCCATCCATCCATCCATCTATCCATCCATCCATCCATCCATCCATCCATCCATCCATCTGTCTCTATAAGATTCCACTCCATTAATGTTCGATTGTTTTCAACTGCATCCTGGTTTTAATGAATTAATTTTCACACCTGTATTACTTTTTGATAGGGTTTACTTTGCAGAAGCAGCCAAGATGAAAAATTGGACATAGACATTTTGGAGCAGCTTAAGTACACAGGATGTGTTATTAAGGAAACCCTCAGGCTGAATCCTCCTGTTCCAGGGGGCTTTCGTATTGCTCTCAAGACTTTTGAGTTAAATGTAAGTTGTGTTTTTTCTTCTCTCCCTTCCCATCTGCCCTTAAATTCCTTCACTGGGTTAAATTCTTTTATAGTTACAATGGATCTGTTGTTTAAAAATGTCTATCTTATATATCACAACTTGGTTGAAAGAGGCTCATTTTCATAACTTGCCCTAAAATTGAAATGGGCTATCATCTTATTTTTGCCTTAACTGAACTGAAGGTTACACTTAATTTGTCATCTTTTTCCACAGGGATACCAGATTCCCAAAGGTTGGAGTGTTATCTACAGCATCTGTGATACCCATGAGGTTGCAGACATTTTCACCAACAAGGAAGAATTTAACCCTGACCGATTTCTTTTGCCTTATCCAGAGGATTCTTCCAGATTCAATTTCATTCCATTTGGAGGGGGACTCCGGACCTGTGTAGGCAAAGAATTTGCAAAAATTATTCTCAAAATATTTACAGTGGAGTTGGTTAGGCATTGTGATTGGCAACTTTTAAATGGACCTCCCACCATGAAAACCGGTCCTACTGTATACCCGGTGGACAATCTCCCTGCAAAATTTATGCATTTTAAGGGTGAAATTTAGTTGGTATAAACTTAGAGAAACTAGGAATTATTTGAAGTATACATAAAGCTTTTTATAGTGTCTCCTGTTGATTTTAATATTTAATATGTAAATATATATCATATAATTATTTATAATGCCTTTAATCCTAAATACCAAAACCCTAAATTTAGTCTTAAATACCATGGCTGCATTTTAAAAGTACTAAAATCATGGGTTTGTATGATTCTTAATTAAGGTAACTTTCTGAAAGTGGCAGGTTTTTTTAATTATTTAAAAATCTTATTGGATAGCTTGTCAAGTAAATATTTGAGAGCTTATGTTTTGTGTTCATTGTGCCATTAAACCATATTTCAAAATGTGTACATGTTTATATTTGTCTATAAATGCATTTTCTGTGAAAAATGTGATTCTCTGTGTGTATGTGTGTGCGTGTGTTACAGAGAGATTGAGAAAGAGTAAAAAAAAAATAAATTGTATTTTTTTCTAGAAACAATTCTGTTGTCCATAATGACTTTTGCAGTAATGGCTCCTCCAAATGGGATTTTTATTACTTGTAAATAAGTATCATTTCAGATTCAGTAGAGAAAGACCAAACTGAAAACCGTTTGAAAGTAATTGCTATCACTTATAATCTAAGTAACTTGAGCCAGTGCTGCATGTCGATTTCACAAGAAT
Organism: Pseudocheirus occidentalis; assembly: GCA_028646575.1. NCBI lineage: Eukaryota > Metazoa > Chordata > Mammalia > Diprotodontia > Pseudocheiridae > Pseudocheirus > Pseudocheirus occidentalis. The sequence goes on along the minus strand of CM053598.1, from coordinate 66,100,905 downwards.
AGATAATATTCTTCAGTAAGGTTGATCTGCCAGAAATATCTTTTTTTAAAGTTAAGGTTCTAGTACATTAGAAATCTACTTTTCAAGCTAAGAGCAGCCCATTGCATTGACAATGAATGAGACTAAAAGTCTTTGGTCTGTCACCTTTACTCAGAAATGACCTGTGGAAATAGCTCTGGGCAAGCTTAATCTTAGGGTTAGATAAGAGATGAGATTTTAGTTTTTCTTCATTCACAATAAGGCAAGAAGGTTGATTTAAAGAACTGAGAGATAAAGTTTGTATTTGTCCCAGGCAGTCCGGTGCATGCATGACATGACTGATAAAATGGCCCAGTCATGACCCTCTGAACCTTGGCTAACCTTAGCAAAAGTTCTGGTCGGTCACATTTCTAACCCTGGCGCATTCATACTTTGTACTGCAGGCCAACTTTAAATCCCAAACAGTGAGGCTGATGGTATTTGAAATGGCACAGTTTAAATTCACTGAATTTTTTTTAATCACTTGTGTCCCTGGATAACTAAAAATCCATTTTAGACTTCTTTTCCCCTGATAGTTTAAAATCATAGGGTTAGGTAATTCTAGAGAAACACGGTGGCCAAGATATGGATTTTGGTACACCAAATGGTTCAAATTCTACTTAAGTTTTAGAAATAAGTGGTGCTCTAAAGAGTTTGGAAATTTTCTAATTTTTGTCACCTGGCTACAAATCTGGTTACTAAATAGGAAGGAGAAACTTTTAAAAGTAGTTTAGTTATTAGCAGAAATCATTGTTTACCAAGACACATATTTATTATTCATTTTGGGGAAATATGACTACGAGTTGAGCAAAGCCGAGAATTAAAGCAATGATACCGTACATCACGTGACAATGGTTTTATGGACCTTCAGTATGGAGCTTGATTTTTCACCAACAACCTTACCCCTCAAAGAAGAGGCTTTTCCTCATGCATAGATACAAAGGTTGTGTCTCTACGTGCTAATTATAGTGGGGTTGTAAAGCAATTTATGCAGATAGTTAAAGTCACAAACATGCTTTATTCCTTCCCAAGGTAAAGTGTTTTGGGGCCTGAGTTTATCCAGAGAATACTTACAGCCTCATGCAATAAGCTATGATAGTAAACTGCATCATCTACCTTAGGTCTGGTATAAGGCTTTGGTTCTTATTGTGATATACTTAACACCCCCCATAGGTATGTATATCATTAAGTTGTGGTGATTAACTAGAGGTGGTGTGTGTGTGTGTGTGTGTGTGTGTGTGTGTGTCTGTATTGCAGAAGAGATTGGTGTGTATTGAACATAAAAGAGCACATTGGCCATACCTGCAATGATAAGTATGATTCACAAGCACAGGAAGCACCGTTCCAATGTTCAAACATTCCCAACATATTTTTTATATTTTGTTGTTAGTGGTCATGACATTAAAGAAAAAGATAATGGATTTGGAGTTGAGAACTTAGGCTCAAACTCCAGGTCTGCTACCAGGGACAAATCCTTCTCTGGGCCCAATTTCTCATCTTTCACTCAAGGGGTTGTACTAGCTGAACTCTAAAGTCCCTTTTAGCTATGAGTCTGGGATGCCATGATCCTCTGTTCTTGTGTTGCATCGGACCTGATCTTGGGGATCTCGTGGCAAAACAACCCTTCCAATCCTTAGCATTTAGGCACATGTGGAAGCCATACCACGTGCAAAATCTACAAGCAATCTGCTTTTGGTGCCCTTCCACCTCCCTTTCTATGCCCCTTTCCTACCCCTCATGCCACTGAATAAAATTTCAAATGTCTTTAATTGAAATACTACTTTTAAAAGTCTTTTAATTGAATATCTGTGTATTATGTTTGGACCCCACCATTCTCTTTCTTCTGGTTACCAAATCATAGAGATGGCGTAGGTGTGGGATTATTTCTAGATAGGAACCTTCTTCACCTTGTCCCACAAATAATACAATAAATTTTAGAGCTTATATTGACCTTAGCAACTCTAGTGCCATTTTCTACATTTTCTAGACGTTTCAATTCAACAAGCAGCTGATCTGTATTTCTGTTGCCCTTGGTGTGGTACTCATTTTTAATTCCTTAGAGACACTTGTGTTCCATGGCTCACAAACATACAACACTGCCCACCAAATATTGCTGTTAAAAAGATGAACCTCTGTTTGGAGGTGAAGTTTGAAGTCCTTAAAAGAGCTTTTCAATTTCCTGAAGTCAATCAAACTGAGTTTCTTCCTCCTGTTAAATTTGGGGTCTAACTCATTATTCATGTGTACTGTTTATGCTAGATTTGCCATATGTAGCACTGGGCAAGGTTTATGGTTTATCCTTCTAACTACATTTTATAATCTGAACAGTAGACATTCTTTATCTACTCACTTTTTCCTCTGTTGATTGTGAGGCCAGACTTTTTGGAGTGGTTATGGATCCCCTTTCAGGAAAGTTTGCAATGTTCTGATTCATCATACAACTAATATGGTGTCATCATCAAACAGGAGCAGGTAGAGGGGGAATCCTGAAGCAGGCCATTCCACTTTTGGACAGCTCCAATTATTAGGAAGATTTTTCTGACATGAAGCAGAAATTCACCTCTTTATTATTTCCACTCATTGCTCTGATTCAATCTTCTGGGGCCAAACAGAACAAATCCAATCCTTCTTCCATGTGCAGTCATTTGAATATTTGAAGATAGCTATCATGTGCTCCATGAGTTTTAGTTTCTGTAGGCTGAACATGCCCATTTCCTTAAACCAGTGTCCAAATGTCATATGTGGCATAACCCTTCTCCATTTGAGTTTGCCCTCCTTTGGATACTCTCCAGTTTGTAGAAGTCTGTCTTAAGCTGAAGAGGACTTCCCACTATCCTCGCCTAATCTCACCTTTGCATTGGAGGTACTAAGATTCAGAGTAGATGTTGATTTAATATGGAGAACTTTACCAAGGACTTCATATTCCTTTTGCTTTACCTTTTCAATTTATGCAACAGATACTGGTGGATAAGTTGCATTATTTTCATGGTGATCTCTTTGAAAGCATTAATCATGAGTTCTGTGATAACAAATGACCACAAGTCTTAGGAGATTATATTTGTTGTTGCCTTTTGGTGCAAAGTAAAACCAATTCTATTGATTCTTTTTTGCCTCTTTAAGGAGAATCTGTGAACCATCTTTCCATTTAGCTATGACTTTCTGTTGGTTTAATTTGTGGGGTTTTTTTTGGAGGGTCAGTAGGGGTTAAGTGATTTGCCCAAGGTTGCATGGCTTGTTTTGTGTTAATTATCTGAGGTCAGATTTAAACTCAGGTCCTCCGGACTCCAGGGCTGGTGCTCTATTCACTGCACCACCTAGCCTCCCCTTGTTGGTTTAATTTGTAATGCAAATTCAAGGTTAATACAATATAGTTTCTCTAGTAGTGAATCCTCTCAGCGATTAGGTGGGGAACTCACATTTAGAGTCCCAATAAATTAAAGTTAACAAAGAGTACATATAAAAACTGCGTAGGTCTTTCTGTCCTCTGCCCCATTTTCTGCCACTTCTGTCACTATGGAAGGAGAAGGAAGCCACACAGAACTGAAGATCATTTTGTCTTTTTCTTATTTGATGTATTACCATGGGCTAAGAATTCATCACCAAGTGTCTGGCCTACTGATGATGAGCCCCCTTGTACTTAATGAGGCTGATACTTGGAAATCAGATTCAATTGGATTCTGGGAGTGTACCTGGAATACCTTGTGTTCTGCTGGAAAATACTTCAACAACTCACATTATCTTTAGCCTCAATGATGAAGATGCAGTAATGTAGTAGAGTCTTGAAGGGAAATAGGGGTTTCAAGAGGTAAAGGTGAGAAAAAGAATATTCCAGGGATTGGGGGGCGGAGCTACAGAATGCAAAGAATTATAGTCTTGGAATAGAAAACATGTGGACTCAAATCCTGTTCCTGACATTTAATTGTGAGAGGTGACTTATCCTCTTTGGACCTCAGCTTCCTCATCTGTATAATGGGAGTGAAGTTCCTAGTTCATGGGGCCACTATGAGGAGGCACAGTTGAAATAATGTATGTAAAACAGCTTAATATGTTGTCTAAGTGTCTGCTCTTATTTATATATAATATAAACATATATTTATTCTGAGTGGTTACTTAGCTAGTTATTGTCAATGTAGTGCAACTATTCAAGGTTATCCCCTTCCTTGACAGAATTGAATTTAATTCATCCTTATCTACAAGCCTTCTGTTTTCAAATATTGCATCCAACCTAATGTAACCAGGCTATTGTGACAGTGATCCACACCTCCTGATTTTTTCCCCCGTCCTCGTAAAGGTTTTAATAAACAGATTAATTTGCTTAGACCAGATCAGTTCCTTAGATTTAATACCAGGTGACCTTCATAATCTTAGAATTGCAACTTTTCTTTTAAAAAAAGTTTTTGTGATGCTTTTTGTTTTTTGTATCAACATCATTTCTTTACGTAATCTCCCTTCCTTAGGTTGAACTTTCCTTCATAACAAAGAAAAACAGTTCAGCAAAACTATCTAAAGAAAGCAAAAATCTGCCTCTGTAGTCACTCCCCTGTTTACTCACCTATCTCTCTACAAAGAAGAATGAAGTATGTTTCATCTTTTGTTCCCTATAATGAAGATCGGTCATGACGATCCATTGTTTATAATAATGCAATTGACTACATTGGTAGAGACAATTTCTTCATCTTGGCAGTCTCCCAGTGAAATTGGAGGTGTAGTCCCTATCCTTATTGCTATTTCCAGTTCAATCCCTGATCCCTATCCTATTGTAGTCCTGTTACATCTCATTTTTCGTGATCCTGCTTTCTTTGCTCTGCATCAGTTCATACAAGTCTTCCTATGTTTCTCTGAATTCCTTATATTCCTCATTTCCTATGGCACAAAAATATTCCATTTTATTCATATACCTCAGTTTGTTCAGCCAATCGATGATCACACAATTTGTTTCTAATTTTCTGCTTGTACAAAAAGTGTTTTTACTTCCTTGCAACCAGGTTCCTTTTTCATTTGCATAATAGTCTTCTATCCCCAGCTTCACTGAGTTATTCTCCTGCAGGTTATAAAGTGATGAAAAGAGGTTGTACTGTGATGAAAAGAGAATCAAAGGAGGACTGCATTGCTCTTTCCATTAGGACCCTCCAGTCTCTTGTCCAGAATTCCTGGGTCCCTTTTTCACATTGCCACCACATAGAAGTCCACAAGAGGGCAATCTTTTCCCTTCTGTGACATATTCCCCATCCCTGGAGTGCTTCCTGTGCCCTTTTCTACCTGGGTCCAGGAAATCCAGTACAGAGAGACACTAGCAACATGTTATGCAAAACCATACTTTGACTACAAATGGGGAAAAGCTTTGAAGAATGGAAAGTAGGTCTTTTCCACCTTAAAGAAGATGAGCATTTTCCTAATTTTGAGAACTTAACTAAATTTTTAGTTTCATTCTTTGTCTAGTCCTACTTGGCATTCTTTACCTAAGTCAGTCCTATGCTCTTTCTGGTCTCCAGACTTTTGTTCTTGAACCCATCATTATCTCTCCATGAAAGATGTAGAATCCCTAAGGGCAGGAATTCGTAAGGTTTTTACATTTGTATTCTTAGTGTCTAGCACAGTTCTTGGAGCACAGAAAATACTTAAGAAGTATTAGCTGAATTCAGTTGAATACTCTCCCATATTACCTGGTTTTGGTTTACATCGGTGCTCTCATCCACCCCATCCAATGACATCTCTATATTCTTTAAAAGTTAAACCACTCCTAGATGTTGTGCTCCAGCTTTCAGAAAAAAAAAATTTAAGAGATACTAATACATGAGAAAATGTTTAGGGAATGAGAACCAGGATGGTAAATGTTCAGGGAAGAAAACACCTGGGAAATGATTGAAGGAACTAGGGATGTGTTGCTTGGAGAAGAGAATAAAGGAAGACATGATAACAGTCATTGAATATTTAAAGGGCTGCTTTGTGAATGAAGTTGTTTTGTTTTATCTGGTCTCGGAAGGCAGCATTAGGACTAAAGGGGAGAGGTCATCCAGAGGCTGATACTGTCTTAATATAATGAAGACTTAACAATTACAGATGTACAAGAATGAAATGGGCAACTTGGAGAGGCAGTGAACTCTCAAACAATGGAAATGTGCAAGCAGAGACTGATCTGTAAAGGAGGCTGTGGAAGGGATTCTTGTTTTGGATTGGAAGTTTGTCTCAATGATCTACCTTTTCAAATTAGAAGGATCTGTACTTCTAAGGTCAATCACTTAAAGACAAATATTTTATCTTTTTTTTTTGGATGGGGGAAGGCAAAGCAATTGGGGTTAAGTGACTCACCCAGGGTCACATAGCCAGAAAGTGTTAAGTATCTGAGGCTGGATTTGAACTCAGCTCCTCCTGACTCCAGAGCCAGTGCTCTATTTACTGCACCACCTAGCTGCCCTGACAAATATTTTCACATTGAAATATTCTTCACTACACTTTGAGAAGAAAGAAATGTACTTACATATTTATTCCGGTAAGATTCAATAGACCTCAGAGCATATTTTTCGTAATCTTTTTGTTCTATATAGGACAGCTAGGTGGTACAGAGGATAGAGCACTGGGCTTAGAATCAGGAAGGCTCATGTTCATGGTTCAAATCTGGCTTTAGTCAGTTACTAGCTGTGTGACTCTGGGTAGGTCACTTAATTCTGTCTGCCTCAGTTCCTCATCTATAAAATGGATTGTAGAAAGAAATGGCAAACCATACAAGTATACAAGTAAAAAAACCCCAAATGGAGTCACAAAGAGTCAAACACAACTGGAGATAACTAAAGAACAACAGCCCTGTACGATATGATACCTTATTTTTGAGAACTCATTCCTCTTTGTTTTCCATGATCCTACATGGGACCATCTCCAGTCACCCTGATCTATATCTTGCTACTGTACCCAAATGGTTCCAGACGAGAGAGTAAGGCGGGTGACTTTGCATAACCCTCCCTCGCTTAAATCCAATTTACTTGCAAATCATGGCATCACCTTCCTGATGTCATGGTTCTCTTTGAGAACTAAGAATGGGGCAGCTAGGTGGTGCAATGAATGGAGCATGGGCCCTAGAGTCAGGAGGACCTGAATTCAAATCTGGCCTCCACTAGCTGTGTGACCTTGGGCAAGTCACTTAACCCCAATTACCCTGCCTTCTCCTCTCCAAAAAGCAAAAAAAAACAACAACAGGAGAGCGAGAACTAAGGATAAACAAGAACACCACTATGGCCCTACACTCTCCTCATTCTTTCTATCATTCTTTCTCTTTCTTAGGTACCTATTCTTCCTGGCCACTAACTGTAGATTTTCACTAAGTCATAGTCACTACTGTGTTCCTTACATTCATTATTCTCTCAAGGCTTCAGCTATCACACCTATCTGGATGACTGCCATATCTCATTCCAAGATCTCATGTATACTCCATTCTCTTATTTCCAGCTTCTGGCAGGATATTATCATTTGGATGTGCAAGCTTCTGTGTGTGTGTGTGTGTGTGTGTGTGTGTGTGTGTGTCTGGTTATAGGCTGGAGGTAAAAGGTAGAGACAAGAGGAGAAAACTGTTCACTCCCTTCTCTGACCACCACCTTCTGGAAAATGTGACTAATGGCAATCAGGACCAGCCACACCTTTTCTCCTCCTGCTGATTAGTTTCTTCTTCCTACTCATAGTCTCTGGCTCCATTTCCAACATAGAGCTTTCCATGGGATTGCTTGGAGGGAAAGCGGAAGGAACAAATGAGGCCAAATGTCCCTACAATACAGCCTTGTTCCAGACCCAAAGATGGCATTCTGACTCATTTTTAGTCTAGGGTAAAGGAAGGAGAAACCCTAGATTAATCTTAGTTCTGACTGGGGAATTTATTTTAAAATGATTCATAGTAAAACACCATAATATTCTCTCACAATTTGTCTTAGCTTCAGCCAAAAGAAAGCACAGAACTTTTGGACTCCTGGTCTTTTCTCTATCTCTGTATTTGTTGTTCAGTGGTATCCAACTCTCTGTGAACTCATTTGGAACTTTTTGGGCAGAGATACTAGAGTGGTTTGGTATTTCCTTCTCCAAGTTTTTTTTTTACAGATGAAGAAACTGAGGCAAACAGGGTTTAGTAATTTACCCAGGGTCACACAGCTAATAAGTGTCTGAGGCTGGATTTGAACTCAAGAAGAAGAATCTTCCTGACACCAGGTCCAGCACTCTGTCTACTGTGCTACCTAGCTACCCATATCTCTATACTAATACACAATACCCTGCTCTTTTCTGTGCTATCTCCCATTCACAAATATAATAACATACTTAGAATTTATCAGTAGACCAACAACATTTAGAATTTATCTAGCCAGCAAAAAAAAATCAAACTCCTTGAACATAAAAATTAATCTTTTGAATTAGCTTCTGCCCTGTGGTTTGGGAATGGAAGGTGGGAGTGATGGTAGAAGACCATACTTCATGGTTTGGTACTTATTCTTTCTGCTAGAAAATGAGCATTCCCTCCCATTCAAGCTGCTGAAAGTGGAGACATCTCTGGTGCCCAGGTGCCCATAGGCTGCTGTACTTTCAATACTTTGAACCCCAGTTTCTAGTCTTCTGTTCCAGCACCCTCTTTCTAAATGCACATCACAGCTCCCATTGCGGCCCCAAATAGCTGCCAACTGTGCTGCTACCACAGCACTCCTGTTATTATCAGCCCTTCCCAGAGCAGGAAGAGGATCCCTTCCAAAGAGGGAGTGGTATGTGGGAGGCAGAGAGTTCGGAAATACAATAAAATTGAAATAAAAAACCAAAGGGGATAGATTAGCAAACAATAACAAAAACCCTCCAAGTGGGGCTTTGAAAATTTCTCCCTGCCTGTAGAAGTCCATTGCAAAAGTCAGTTGCAGATTTCTCACTATCCCCATAAATGTGGCATATTTATAACCAAACTCACCATCTTCTCTCAAAATGAGCTCTGCTTTTCAACTTCATCATTTCTGCCATTGGTACCCACCAGTCACTCTCCCCATCTAGAGGCCTTGGAATTGGCTCAACTCATTTCCCTTCATCCCATCTATCTGATAAGAAGTTAAGTCCATTCAGTTTCTAGTCAATCTCCAATCTATCTCATAGCTGCATCCACTGCCATAATTTTTATTGAGACCCCCATAATTTCACACTTGGATTCTTGTCATTGATTTCTGATTTATCTTCCTTCATTCTTCTCCTTCTCCTCTAATCCATCTCACTCATCACTGCCAGATTAATTTTCCCAAAATGGAACTTTCATCATGTTCTCTGTTCAAGAGTTTACAATAGCTTCCTCTTGCTAGCCCACAAATGTCAAACTCCTTTGTCTTACTTACAGCCAAGATCCTCCATAATTTGGCTACACTTTACCTCCTCAACCAAGTACCTCAATAGGAACTCTCAGTCAAAGCCAGTCTCTTTCCTATCCTTTTCAAAGTGCCCAATTCACTGTCAACACTGTCTTTGCTCAAACTATTTGCCCTGTCTGCACTTCTCTAAATTCATTCCTTTATCAAGGCTCATCTCAAGTTCCATCTCACCCATGACACTTTCCCTGATTACTTCCATCCATAATTTCCCTCCTTTCTTGATTATATTCTGAAGTGCATAATTATTAGTTGCTATTTCCTTGTGTATGTGCATATAAGAATTGTTTCTTAGAACAGGTACTATAGAACAAGTACGTTATAAGATACTTACTGGCAGAGATGAGAACAATACTTATTTTGGATTTGCCTTGGTCAGTTCCCAGCACATAATTCAGTACTTTAAGGATCTAGGATTTACATGGTAAAGGGGAAAGTGTGTGGGACTACCTGACTCCTAGATTCCAATTCCACCCATAGCATCTAATAGCTGTGTGACCAGAAGCAAATTGCCCATTTTCCATGAGTCCATAGATAGCTTTCTTTTTTTTTACACTCAGAAGTCACAGTTCTTAAAACTCCTTCCTTTGAACGATAACTGCATCTATCTGCCTGTAATGTGTTGTCTCTGCTCCTTTGGATGCAATGTCTCCTACTGGTTGAGCATCTCTGTTTCAAACTGATATGACCCAAGTGAGGGCAGGAGAGAAGAATCCTCTTTCTCTCTCAAAAGCTGGCTTCTCAGTCCACTACTGGCTCAAATCAATTAATTCTCAAATCTGGATGAGATGTTTACAACTGTGTGCTGGGTCACTAGATCATAATAAGTAAGTGCTAAAATTTCAATATGAGCATTTATATCTCAGAAATCAGTAAATGCTACAATTCAAGGGTTGGTTTATTATTTTGTGGTCTGGGGGTCAGCAAATCTGGCTTGCTGGCTGCTTTGTACATTTTAAGGTAAACACCATTCTTAGCTAAAGATCTCTACAAAATCAGTGAGCATGATTGGCCAACAGGCCATAGTTTGCCAATCGCCTGACAAGAAATTGATGGAGCAATGCTAATAACATACATAAAACTTAAAAGTGTGTCTTGAGTACTTTGGGGGTTTTTTGAGAACCAATTGTTAAACATTTCCTAGTATATCCCTCAGTGTCTCCCACTGTGCAAGGTGCTGCTAGACTCTTTACCAAGAATGGGAAGGAGAGCATCCTTCCTCCTCCTCTTTCAAGGGTTTAACTCCACAGATGATCTGAATCTTCAGTCTTACTCTCCCAGGTTTACCTGTTTGAAGCCCTCAGGGGTATTGCTCCTTTCTGACTGTAACAAAAAGTGTTTATAATACATCCTCTTAATTCTTTCACACCTTGTGATGCAAAAAATAAAATTTAACTTTTCTTTTCTGAAAGAAAGGAAAATAAAGAAGGAGGTAAAATAGGAAGGAAAAATGGAAAGAAAAGAGAAAGATGCTGTAGAACTGAATGACTGAAATCCCACTGAAGGGGAAGATATCAGGTGAGGCCACCAAATCACATGTCTTGGTCAAGGCCTATCTCTATGGGACTCAGAAAACATTTTTAAGGGCAAATGGATGGTTAGCTAGATTCTTCTGGGTTATGAGGATATCCTTTGTAAGACAGAAATGTTATTCAGAAGGGCTTCAACTGAAACACCTAGTTCATAAACACAGTTGTTTTTTTCTATGAAGGGATGGGATCATGATTGAAATGACTGAACGAATAATATAAAGAATACTGAGCTTGGAGCCCAGAGACCAGGAAGTACCATTTCTATTACTTTCTTCCTCTGTCAGAAAGAGGAGATTGGATTAATGCATCTCTAAGGGTCCCTTCTAGCCCTGAGTTACTGCACCTCCCTGTCCTGTGTTTGCTTAGCCATCAGCCCCATTTTCAGAATCCCCCCAACATTTGCATAGCACTGGTACTTTCATTGTCATACCTGTCAACATACCAGGGAGCTTTTTCTCCACTGATGAAATGAAACCAGGTCTCTATTGGGACATTACAGTTGATTCAATCACCTGCATAATTCAGGAGAAGGTGGAAGTCTGGGCCTTCTTTTTCTGTTTCTTTTTATCAGAGGGAGACTCGGCTCATGGATGACGTCATTCAAAGATTCATTGTAACTGTATCACAACCTCTGCCACCTGTGGAGTTTGGTGGAAAGAGAGCTTAATAGAAAAGTGATGACCAAGTGCTCTGAATTTCCCTTGTTACAGAGCTGAAGTCAGACAATGAACCACAAAGTAAACTGGGAAGCAGAGGACAATGAAGTTCTCTGGCTAATGGACTTGGCCATTATGTAGTATGATGTTGCATTTCTCCCTCTGGGCTTATCCAAAACTGAGCTTCAGTGCTGTAGAGGATGTGATGAAATGTAGTTTACAAAGCTGACTTGAAAACAAAGTTGACTTCAGATATGAATTGGGAATTCATCCAAATGCAGTGTTAACAGAGGTACAGAGCTAGACAGAAGCAAAATTCTTTGTTTCCTTTAAAAACCAGGTCTACACAACCATAGTTATCTGAATGATTTATCTGACCCTGAACACCTAATCTGGGTAAGCTGTATAAGATCATGAATTTTTGCCTAAAATGACCTTTAGCAATGTCAATTTACCTTAAGATTGTCTTTGTAAAATAAAAAAAACCCACCACATTTCTTCCAATTACATGTAAAAACATTTTTAATGTGTTTTTTAATTTTGAGTTCTAAATTTTCTTCCTCTTTCCCCCCCCCCCCCTTCATTAAGAAGGCAAGCAATTTGATATAGGTTACAAATGTGGAGTAATACAGAACATATTTCCATATTGGTCATGTTGTGGGAAAAAAAAAACACAGACAAAATAACTCCAGAAAAATAAAGCAGTCAAGAAGGTATACTTCACTCTGCATTTAGATTCCATCAGTTCTTTCTCTGTAGGTGGATAGCATCTTTCATTATAAGTTCATCAATCAAAGTATAAGTCCTTTGGAATCATTGTGGATCATTATATTGCTGAGAATACCCAAGTTATGCATAGTTGATTGTCATTACAATGTTGCTGTTACCATGTATACTGTTTTCCTGGTTCTGCTCACTTCACTTTACAGCAGTTCATGTAAGTTTTTCCAGATTTTTGAAACCAGCCTGCTCATCATTTCTTATAACACAATAGTATTCCATCACAATTACATACTACAACTTGTTCAGCCATTCCCCAATTGATGGACATCTCAATTTCCAATTCTTTGCCACCACAAAAAGAGTTGCTATAAATATTTTTGTATGTATAGGTCCTTTTCCTTTTCTTTTTTGGGATACAGACCTAATAGTGGCATTGCAGAATCAAATGGTATGCACAGTTTTTATAGCCTTTTGAGCATAGTTACAAATTGCTCTCCAGAATGGTTGGATCAGATCACAACTTCACTAACAGTGCCAAAATCTCCCAGTTTTCCCACATCTCTTCTGATACTTGTCATTTTTCTTTTCTGTCATATTAGCCAATATGATAGGCATGAGGTTGTACCTCAGAATTGTTTTAATGTGCATTTCTCTAATCAATAGTAATTAAGAACATTTTTATATATCCATTGATAACTCTGATTGCTTCCTCTGTAAACTTCCTATGCATATCCTCTGACCATTTATCAATTGGGAAATGGCTTGTATTCTTATAAATTTGATTTGATTCTCCATATATTTGAGAAATGAGGCCTTTATCAGAGAAACTTGTTAAAAAATTTTTTTGCTCATGTTTCCTGCATATTTCTCTTCATTTTCCCCTGTTTATCCTTCTCTCTTTATCCTCTCTCACCCTATCCCTCCTCAAAAGTAGTTTGCTTCTGATCACTGCCTCCCCCAATCTACCCTCCCTTCTATCAGTCCCATGTTCTCTTATCCTTTTCCCTGTAGGGAAAATAGATTTCTAACCCAACTGAGTGTGTATGTTATTCCCTCTTGTTCTGATGAGATTAAGATTTAAGTGTTGCACCCCCCATCTTCCTCTCCATTGTAAAAATTCTATTGTGCCTCTTTTTGTGTGAGATAATTTCTCATTCTGTCTCTCCCTTTCCCCCTTTCCCTGTGCATTCCTTTTTCTCACCCTTTTATTTTATTTTGTTTTGCTATCATCCCATCATAGTCAATTTACACCTGTGCCCTCTCTCTATATAACACCTTCTAACTGCCTTAATGATGATAAGATTCCCAGGAGATACATGTATCATCTTCCCATATAAGAATGTAAACATTTTAACCTTATTGAATCTCTTATGATTTGTCTTTCCTGTTTACCTTTTTAGCTTCTCTTGAGTCTTTTATTTGACAATCAAAATTTCTATTCAGCTCTGGTCTTTTCATCAGGAATGTTTGAAAAACCTCTATTTCATTAAATATCAATTTTTTCCCTCTGAAACATTAAACTCAGTTTTCCTGGGTAAGTGATTCTTTGTTGTAATCTTAGCTCCTTTGCTTTTGGGAATATAATAGTCTAAGCCCTCCACTCCTCTAATGTGGAAGCTACTAAATCTTGAATTGTCCTAACTGTGGCTCCATCATATTTGAATTGTTTCCTTCTGGCTACTTGTAATTTTTCTCTTTAACATAGGAACTATAATATTCCTGGGAGTTTTCATTTTGGGATCTCTTTCAGGAGGTGATCAGTGGATTCTTCTGATATGAACCGTCTGATTCCAGGACATCAGGGTTGTTTTCCTTAATAATTTCTTGCAATATGATTGCAACGTATGTGCCTCCTAAGCTCTTTTTTTAAATCATGGCTTTCAGGAGTCCAATGATTCTTAAATTATTTTTCCTCAATCTATTTTCTAGATCAGTTGTTTTTCCAAGGAGATATTTCACATATTCTTCTATTTTCTTGTTCTTTCAATTTTGCTTTATTGTTTCTTGATGTCTTATAGAATCATTGGCTCCCACTTAGCCAATTCTAATTTTTTTTGCCTTTTAGAGGAGGGAAGGCAAGACAATTGGGGTTAAGTGACTTGCCCAAGGTCACATGGCTAGTTAGTATTAAGTGTCTGAGGCCGGTTTTGAACCCAGGTCCTCCTGACTCCAGGGCTAGTGCTCTATTCACTGTGCTACCTAGCCACACCCCCTGCCCCTATTCTAATTTTTAAAGAATTAATTTTTTTCAGTGAGCTTTTGTACCTCCTTTCCCATTTGGCCAGTTCTACTTCTTAAAGAGTTCTCTTCCATGTATTTTTATGCCTCTCTTACCATTTGGGCTATTTTAAAGGTGTTACTTTCTTCAGTATTGTGTGTGTGTGTGTGTGTGTGTGTATGCCTTCTTTACCAAGCTATGCACTCTTTTTGCACAATTTGTTCTTTTTTCATTATTTTCTTGCGTTATTCATTTTTCTCAATTTTTCCATTACCTCTATTATTTGAATTTTAAAATCTCTTTTGATGTTCTATTTTGAGGAAGGTGCTGAGACCAATTCTTATTTTTCTTTGAGGTTTTGCATTTTGACATTTCTCTTCTGAGTTTGTGTATTGAACTTTTCTGTTGCCATAATAACTTTCTATAGTCAGGTTCTTGGTTGTTGTTGCTGTTTACTTATCCAGCCTATTTCTTGACTTTTAACCTTATATTAAGGTTGGACTCTACTCCTGAGGTGGAGGGGGCATTGTTTGAAGCTTCAGGTTTTATGTTTTGTTGTTTTCAGATCTAGTTCTTGGGATCTGTATATTTTCAGTTCTTCTGAGGTGATATGATTTAAAGAGAGGTGTGGTTACTGCTCTCCTGACCTGTACTCTGGTGTTTGAGTGAGCACAAGTGCTGATTCCTGCCCTGGAACTGTGACCAGGGAGTTCTAATGTATTAATGATCCTCTTCACCCTGGGATTGTGCCTTAAATCCCTATGTGGGCAATGCAACAGAGTCTTGCATCCAGTACCAGTAAGGATCCTCTATAATCTCCTTCAGACCCGTTGTCTGACCCCCTTACATCTGTGGGGCTGAGTTTCAGAGGTCTCTGTTGAAGACTCAGTTGCCCCCAAGGTTGGTGCTAGCTTGGATTGGGAGTAGTCCACTACTGGTTGTCTTGCTCAGGGGTTAAGGCTCTCACTGCTTTGCTGGCTTACTAGGTACAGTAATTGCTGAGCTTCACTCCCCACTTAACCCAGTGAGAAAGACCTTTTCTACTAACTTTCTAAGTTGCCTTGGGCTAGAATATTGTTTCATTCTGTCCTTTCGTTGGTTTTGCCTCTACAGAATTCATTTTAAGGCATTATTTTAAAGTTGTTTGAAGGGGAATTGGGGAGAGATTGGGTGAGTTTCTGCCTTTACTCTGCTGTCTTGGATCTGCCTCCCTAAGATCTTTCTTTTAGATTTTGAGGGATTTCTGTTATCACCTACTTGGGTTTTCCCTCCTTGATCTAGAATACGGTTCTTTCCACATACTAGTTGATGGTTTCATGTGTTTCTTTGTCCAGAATAAAAAAAAAGGGTCTATTATTTACTGGTTAACCTGGTGATGAGTTTCTCTAAATTTAACTAGCTTGGTCATCAGTTGATATATATAGTCTACAGAGTCATTAAATTTTTTTTCTGCCTTAATAAGACTTCCATGAATTTGTACTCTAATATTATAGTGTTTGAAAAGTAGCCATCTCCATTCTAGTCAAAAACCATGGAATGATCTACATTCTCTTTCTTTCACTTTTCTTCTTTTTTTTCAACTAAGAGTATTGCTCAAAGATAGCAAAGAGGAATGGAGTCAAGAAATAATACCTTTGGGGCAGCTAGGTGGCACAGTGAACAGAGCACCAGCCCTGGAGTCAGGAGGACCTGAATTCAAATCTGGCCTCAGACATTTGATACACTTTCTAGCTGTATGACCTTGGTGAAGTCACTTAACCCCAATTGCCTTGCCTTCCTCTCTCCAAAAAGAAAAAGAGGAATAATGCATTGCCTTCTCACTATAAGGCTGGAAAGTTCAAACTAAGATAAAGAAAGTTCGGGGAATGGCGGAGCCAACATGGTAGCACAGAAGCAGAAAATTTCACGAGTTCCCCAACAACCACCTCAAATACCTATAAAATATGACTCTAAACAAATTTTAGAGCTACAGAACCCACAAAGTGACAGAGAGAAACAAATCTCCCACTAAAGGCAGCCTGGCAGGCCTACAGGAAGGGTCCATCACAGTCCCCCCATGAATTGTTTGGTTTTGGCCTCAGGGTGGCCCTGACAGCAGCTGACACAGTAGACTTCAGGAGAGTAAATCACTAGCAGCTGCGGCAGTTTCTAGACTCCTCAACCCATAAACATGAAAGGGCAAGTAAAAGGTCAATGGGGAACTCTGCTGGAAAGGAAAGGTGTGGTCTGTCCTCTGCCCCTGGGGTGAGAGGTGGCTGGACCTGCTTCCCTGTGAGGCTGCCTCCAGAGCTCCTGGCTTGCAGATTGTAGGGGGACCAAGCAACCATTCATATGGAATTCAGTCTTGCTTTAACCAGCTTGGATCTGGATCACGTTCTCAGGTGGTGGTCCTGGGGTGTGTGACCAGTGAGCCAGAGCTTGTGGGGGCTGTAGAGGGGGTACCCTCCTAATAGCTCTGTCAGCAGCAAAAACCTCAGTAATTTGGGACAAAGCTCTCCTCTCTGGAAGCAGAGTTCTACCATGGCAAAGCTCAAAAGTCAAGTAATTGACTGGCAACATGAGCAAGCAGAGGAAGCAAACCTTAGACTCCTTTTTTGGGGACAAAAAGGATCAAAGCATGGGATGGGAGGAAGATAATGAAGACAGAACTCCTGCATCAAAAGCTTCCAAGAAAAATATGAATTTGTTACAGGCCATGGAGGAGCTCAAGGAGGATTTTGAAAATCAAGTAAGTGAAGTGGAGGAAAACTAGGAAGAGAAATGAAAACGATGCAGTAAAATCATGAAAATGAAGTCAACAGCCTGACTGAAGAAAAAAAGATAAAGAAAGTTCATATCTAGATATTGGGCAATTATCTGTTGAACTAATAACAACAGAAAGTTCCATTGTGTTTGGGGGGGCACGAATCCAAGATATAATAAAGAATATCTTAAGATTCATCAAAATAGATGACACTCTTCACTCACTTCATGTGATTCATATGGACACAAATGTTACTTCCAGAATGAATAAAAAAGGTGCCAACAATCATTATGAAGTCCTAGGCAAGAAACTGAATACCACAGGGCCAGTTTGCCTATTTTCTTCACTGTTGGCCATGGAAGACAAAGGATACAGATAGTAAAAAATAATTTGTTAAGTGAAGAGCTAAGAAAGCAGTTTCTGGAAATGAGATTTGAATTTCTGGACCATGGGATGACAGATTCCAAGATCTCGTAAAGATGGATTTGCCTTGATTAGTGGAACATATTAGGTACACAACATATAGAAAAAGTACTATTACTATTAACATAGTGTTTGATGATGATGATGATGATGATGATGGTGATAATTTGCCTTTAATAGCACTTTAAGGTTTGCAAAACACCATATGTATGTTATTTGATCCTCACACCAACTCTGTCAGATAAGTACTTTTCTTATCCCTGTTTTATAGATGAGGAAACAACTGGAAAGAGGGTAAATGATTCATCAAAGGTTAAACAGCTCATAAGTGTTTGAGGTTGGATTTGAACTCGGGTCTTCCTGACTCCAAGTCCAGTGCTCTTGTCCACTTGGACATCTTGCTATCCAAGAACATGGTTACTAGAGGAAGGACTCACAATTTTAACAAAAAATGTTGGCAAAACTGGAGAACAGTCTGGCAGAAACTAGGCTTAGAACAACACCTTATGTAATGCACCACACTAAGCTCCAAATGTATATGTGACCTAGATGTAAAAGATCTTATCACAAAGAAACCAGAAGAACAGGGAAGAAATGACCCTTCAGATCAATGGATTGGGAAAATGTGCACGACTAAGCAAATGATAGAGAGGACTGCAGAAGCTAAAATGGAGAATTTTAATTATATAAAGTTTAAAAGATTCTGTACCAGAACATTTAACATAGTAAAAATTAGAAGGGAAACAGATAGTTGAGGGAAGTGTTTTCATCAAGTTTCTCTAAAAAGGGTCTCATATTTGAGATATAGAAGAAACAGATTTATATTTATCAGACTATGAGACATAGCTTAATAGAGAAACAGTCAAAAGATATAAGCAGGCAGTTTTTAAGGGAAGAAATCCAAGCTATTAACAAAATAAGAAAAATGCTCTAAATGACTGATAACTAGATATAATAGATAATAGAATAATAATTAGAGAAATGCAAACAAAGCAACTTTGAGGTTCTGCCTCACACCTATCAGACAGACTGCAGAAATGACAGAAGAGTAATATGAGAAGTGTTGGAAGGACTGTGGGAAAATAAATGGTCTAGCGTACTGTTGATGGAGCTGTGAATCAGACAAGTCATTCTGGAATTATGTCCTCAAGCTATATTGCTACTAGGTCTAGACCCTTCCCCCCCCAAAAAAAAAATCAAAGAAAGAAGAAATACAGATGCATACTCACAAATATTTACAGCACTTTTTTTGGTGGTAGCCAAAAATCAGAAATTAAGCAGGGGAGAGAGGAAAGTCAGAGTAGGTTTTCCTATTGGGGAATGGTTAAATAAATTGTATGAATGTAATGGAATATTATTTTACCATAAGAAATGATGAAATGGACAGCTGCAGAAGAAACTGAAATTTTTAGTTTTTTTTCCCTAAAGCTGGAAATAAGGAAGAACTCCATGAATTGATGCAAAATGAGGTGAGCAGAGCTACAAGAACTATTTTTACAATGATTATAATATTGCAGAGAAAAGCAACTTTGAAATGTTTCAGAAATCTGATCAATTCATGGTAACCAAGCTTGCTCACCACTCATCTGGTAGAGCAGTGATAAACCTTTGATCCATAAAGACTCAGACATTTTGGATACAGGCTAATATGGGAATGGTTTGGGTTTTTTGTGCTGCATTGAGGACTTTATTTTTCAGGTTTCTTTTTTGTCTGTTTGCTCAATGAGAGTAAGGAAGATTTAATGGGAGAGATAGATTATTTTTTTTAAAGAAAAAAGAGAGTGTAGGTAACAGAATATCAAAGTATATTAGTATGAAATGAATAGGCCAAATAGGGCACTGTATTTAGAGTTTGTCTACTTTGCTATAGATATTAATTTTTTTTGGTAAAGATTAACTCTGACTTTGTAAAAAAAATTTTTTTACCCTACAATCAGCAAACACTACTTGTTTAGTTGTTTTTCAGTTATGTCTGACTTTTCTGTGATGCCATCTGGGGTTTTCTTGTCAAAGATACTTGAGTGGTTTGCCATTTCCTTCTCCAGCTCATTTTACAAGTGAGGAAATTGAGGCAAACAGGGTTAAGTGACTTGCCCAAGGTCATATAGTAAGTGTGTAAGGCCAGATTTGAACTCAGAAAGATGAGTCTCCCTGACTCCGGGGCCCGTACACTGTGCACTATGGTGCCCCTAGCTGCCCAAGTGAGCGCCAGTGAGATACCCTAATCTCTCTTAGAACAAAGGACAAACACAACATAATGTAACTATAGCTCATTATTTACAAAAATCAGTATATTGGGAGTTCATGTGATTGTAGACAAAAAATACTGGATTTGGGATTGGAAGTGCTGGGTTTCAATGCCAGTTCTGCTATTTGCGGGTTCTTGGGCAAGTTTTGAGACTTCTTGGTACCTCTGTTTCTTTATCATTTAATGAGATTAGCATGAATTATCACTGAAGTCTCTCTGAAGATCCTATGTGACTCATGGAGCAAACGACATCCTAATTTTCCAGAACACAGTTCCCTTTGTGATCCAAGAAAGTTGTAGGAATACACTCTGCCCTGGAATTTGGTTAAAAGCTTTAGTCCTCTGGGATCACACATAAGGGCAATCAGGATGTTAGCACTGCGGAACAGAGCAGAGCTCTGACGGCTCCCAGGGCTAGTGATCACTGCCTCTGTGATCACTAAACTGTGATTAGCTAGGGGTCTTATGATATTGCCAGTCACGCAGTTTGTCCAGGGATACATTTTCTTCCTAGAAACACTGGCAGCCAGGGTTCATATTGTGGGAGCTAATATATTAGGCATTTTCTCCTTGATCTGGACCCTATTGATAATAGTTTCCCCCTGTTCTCTCCTTAATGCCCAATACCACACACCCAGATTCTGAGCTCACTTCCTACTTAGGAAGCCTAAAAGAGGCCAGAGGCTTTGTGTAAAGAGTATCAGGTTCACGTAAATGTGTTCTGCTTGCTGGTGCCCAAACTCCAAATATGCTGATGGCCAGATTCCAGACATTTTCTTAGAGAGTTTTCAGTTTGCCTGTTTGCCTGGAGGACTTGAGACCCAGTTTCTCCTTCCCCTCAGCTCTTAACACTTTCTGCTTCCCATTGACTGGGAAAACAGTAACTCCTTGGCCCACTGTCTTGATTCCCTTGCCTTTATAGAGTTTTGATTTGAAATCGGCTCTGACATTTGCCTAGCTCTTTCCTAGTACTAGCCCCTTGTCTACTAATTCAAGTCTCATAGCTGCTCAAAACTGGTCATGGCATTCCCAACCCCCCACCCCCGACTCTGCTAATATATGCTGCATGAGTCAAATATATACATAGAAAGAGTCAGAAATAAATGTGGTAGATTGGATTGTGGTGGGAAGGAAGGTGATTGCGGCTGCTTCTAGCTGTATTCCTTTTTTTTTTTTAAAAGAGGGAGAATATGAAATTGTCATTGTAATCACCACGGCTTGTATGAATGATTTTGAGAATCCAGAAAGCTCATTATTTCAAGACGAGCATACAAAACCAAATGCCAATGGTTTTATTTGTTCAGTACCTCTGTTTATATCCTTAGAGGGGGCTGAGGCTATTCTTTTTAATGGTATGAGTCCAAGTGAAACTCTGAAATAGAAGAGAGGTCATTACTAGTGCAATTTTGTGGGTGAGGAAATGAGGGGAGAAGTCCAAAATGACAAGTTCTAGGCCCTTCTTCTTCCCAGTGTTGGTTTAATGTTGGATAAACCTGGGGCAGGGCAAGCAACAATCTAATATGTTTAACATATTATACTGAGTCTGGGTGGGCTTTAGGATATTGGCTTCAGGTGAAATCAGTGGTGGTTTTCTAGAGAGATGGAGAGAAGGAGAAAGGGAAGGAAGACAGGAAGGGAGAAAGGAAGGAGGGAAGGAGGCAGGGAGGAAGAAAGGGAGGTAGGAAGGAAGAAGGAAAGAAAGGAAAGAGGAAAGAAAGAAGGGAGGAAGGAAAAGAAAGAAGGATGGAGGAAAGACTGCTAGAAGAAGAACAACATTGATCATAGAAATCGGTCAGTTCCTGAGAGAAGAACATGGGGTTAAAAAAGGGCTTTCCCTCAATCTGGGAGCAGAACTTTCATGCTCTATCTTGTGTTTCTTTTGTATTTCTCTTTACCCCCTTCCCCAAGATCTCACGTTTCCTGGGTGTGTCCTGAAAATCAGTCGACATTCACCTAACTATAAGAGACCTTCTTAATGAACATTAATGCTCAGAACAATGGCCCTGGAGTTCTGAAAAATGCTGGGTCATGAACTTGGAAGCAACAAAGACATTCGAAGTCGTCTGGTTCAATCCAATCATTTTATAAATCAGTAAACTGAGGCCAAGAGAGTCAGAGTAACTTGCCTGCCCAAGATGTGTCTGCCAGTGAATGGTAGAGCTGGAAATTGAAGGAAGGAAAGTTTAGATTTTCACACTCTCAGCCAGTCCTTGCAAGAATCTGTTCTATAGCGTCTCTGACAAACAGCTCCTCAGTTCCCATTTGAATACTTAGAAAGACAAGTTATTCACTATTCTGCAAGCAGCTCATTCCATTTTGGGAAAGCTCTGATTGTTAGGAAATGCTTCCTGTCATTGAGCTGAAATTAACTTCCATTACTTTTACTCAGTCATCCTAGTTCTGCTTTCTGGAGCCACACTTAATAGGTTCAATCTCTCCTCTCTGTGATAGCCCTCCAAACACTCAGAGATAGCTCCCACAATGGAACCCAATCCTCCAGATGTGGCCTGACCAGGACAGAATCTAGCAGGACTACCACCTTCCGTGCTCTTATTGATGCAGGCTACCTAAGGGAGCAAGCAGTGGCTTTTTTTGGCTGCAGGCAGATACTGTTGGCAAAGCACTAGAGATCTCCCTTTTCACTGGAGTAACCGTTCCTCCAAATACACCTTCCTGCCACTCACAGCATTCAAAGAAGTTTCAATTTCCCTTCGGTGGGAAAGTGGACTTTGGGAAGCACATTTTAAAATGATTTTTTTAGCAATGAGGGTCATAACAAAAAATGTTTCTGAGAAACCAAGGTGGTGAGGTAGATAGGAGTCAGGAAGAAATCAATTACTGAGTTAAAATCCTGCCTCAGAAACTTATTAGCAATGTGCCCTGAGTAAGTCACTTAACCTCAGTTTCCTCATCTGTAAAAAGAGGATGATAGCACCCACCCAGCAGAATTATTGTGAGGACTAAATAATATATCTATGAAGTGTTTTTATAATTATTTAAATACTATTTGGATGCTACCTTTTATTATTAACTAAAATATTCCATATAGTGAAATTCTACATTCCTTGAGGATTTTACTTATGTAGAATAATAAAATCGAGTAGAAAAAGTCTATACAATACTATACAATAGAAAAAGTCTATACAATACAATAATACAAAAGTCTATATGCAATAAAGTAGAAAAAAACGTCAGGAGATCTGGGTTCAAATTTCCACTTCAACAGTTGCTTATAAGTCATTATCAAATCTCCGCTTCACTAGTTACTTAGAAGTCCTTATCAGCAAGCCATCCAACTTTTCTGATCCTTGGTTTCCTCATAGGTGCAATGAAGATGATAATCACTTTCCTCAAAGAGCTGTGGCAAAGGGAAATCCTAATAGACCTTTAAACATGATGCATATGTTGCTTCTTCTGCCTCCCCCACCCCAACTCCAATGCTAATAGAATATAAGCTCCTTGAGGGCAAGGATAGTTTCATTTTCATTTTTGTATTGCCAGGCAAATGATACAACAGAGACATAATGAGCTGGACCTGGAGTCAGGAAGACCTGGGCATAAGTCCTATCTCTTACACTTATTGACTGTGTGACCCTGGGTAAATGACTTGATTTCTCACTGTACCAGGTAACTGTTTTAAGACTCTAAGTTATATAACATATATGCTGACCTGCATAGGTAGAGGGAGTTTTTCATGGAAAGTTTCTTATACTAATCAAGGATATGATAAAAAAAAATTCCCATTGCTTCACAATGCTTGAGCACAGAGTAGGTACTTAATAAATAGCTTAGGTGTTGAGGAGGATAGAGTCAAAAAGACTCATCATCCTGAGTTCAGACATAATCTCAGAGACTTATTAGCTATGTATGTGATCCTGGGTAAATCATGAAACCCTATTTGCCTCAGTTGCCTCATCTGTAAAATGAGCTGGAGAAGAAAATGGCAAACCACTCCAGTATCTCTTCCAAGAAAACCCCAAATGGGACCACTGAGAGTTGGACATGACTGAAAATGACTGAACAACAACAATAAACACTGGAATAGCTATGTAGATGTGCTATTATAGTCATGTGTTTGAGTTAGATTAATTTGTAGCAATTGAACGAGAACATTTGATGTAACTGGTTTTGGTCTGATTATCTCAACTACGTTTTCCGTATTTTCATTCGGAAGTGGCATCACAGGGTTTTAGAGCTGGAAGGATCTAGTCTATCCCTGCCATTTTACACGTAAAGAAATCAGGGTCCAGAGAGGCAAGATGATTTATCCAGGTTCATACAACTAGTTCATGGCAGAGGTCAATCTAAGACCTCGTGTCTTCTGGTTCCAAGACCAGTGTTCTTTTGATGATACCTTCACAAATAGCTGTCGTTTAGGGCTGTATGTAAAGTATGTGTGGAGTATTTACTGCTTTCTGGTCCCATTACACAACCCTAAGTTGGAGTAGGAATATCTTGAGAGTTTGTGGAGAATATAGGGTTAGTTGGTCAGCTAGACTTATTAAGGATAATGAATCAATAAATGAGTAAGTGTTTACTGAGTACTTATATAAATCCCAGACACTGTGCTAAATGCTGGGAATACAAAAGCAAGAGTGAAAGTCTCTGATCTTAAGGAGGTTACAGTCTCGTTAGGGGAGACAACATGTGCACATACAAGTCTGGACAAGACACATGGACATATGTAATCATGGACAGGAGTAAGAATAAGCCTATCAGTTCAATTTAGATAGATGTAGTTTCTCCCAATAATTCGGCTCTTTATTAGCTATAACCTTGGGTAGTCCTTTTGGGCCAGTGTATTTAGTCAGTAATTCAGTTTTGGGCCCTTGAAATCGTGTATTTGGCTCTACTTGCTAATAACCCCAAAGGCAACGGTCATTTATTAATAAAATCATTGGATTCTAAAAGCAATATTTTTAGATTGAATCGTTCGTTAGCCTGAAGGTGAGAAATAAAGGCCTCAGGGAGTTTACAGTTTAGTAGATGTGATATACTATGTAAACAGATTAAAAATAATATAATTTAGAAAACTGGCATATGATAGGAAAACAAAACACTATCTTAATATGGATAGAAAACTCTCTGATGAGGAACTCCCTCTACCATTTCAGGTTGGCACCTGTTCTGAAGAGGCTATGTCACTTCCTTGTTCTGTAACTCATAGTCTTAGAGAGTTGCTGAGATCACTGAGGTTAAGTGATTTATCCAAGGTCACACAGCTAGATGTGTCAGATGTAAGTCTTCTCACCTCCAAGGCTGCCTGCAACATCATAATCCTCTAAAGTCTGATCTAGTATCTTTATTTTGTCTTCACAACGATTCTGAGAGGTAGGTGCTGTTATTATCCCCATTTTACAGATGTGTAAACTGAGGCCAAACAAGGTTAGGTGACTCACCTAGGATCACACAGAAGGTATGTCTGAGATGGGGTTCAAATTTGGGTCTTCCTGACTCCCATTCCAGCGGTCTCTATACAACACTATTTTGTCCCCTAGCTGCTATCAGAGTGAATAAATTGACGGTCATTTCTGTCTTCTGGGGGGTGGGGAATCAGGGCTGCTTTCATGAAGGAGATGACATTTAAGCTGATTATTGAAGGATGGGAGTCATGTGACTAAATAGAGATGGGTAAGTTGTGTAGAAGAGGGAATAACTTTCCTGGTAGGAGGAACAAGCAGTGTAAGCAAAGACATGGATGTAGGAAGAATCGAGTATGTTCAGTTCTATGTTCAGTTGAGTAGCTGAGCTTGAATGGGGACAGAATATATGAAAGGGTAAGACTGGAAACATCAACTGAAACTTATTTCTGAGGGCCTCGATTGAGAAGTTAAGGAGTCGGACTTTCTGTGCGGGCGACGGGTAACTATGAAAACATTTTGAGCATTAGAGCGACAGGATTAGATTTTTGAATGAATTTCTGTCTGTGTTGTTAGCATGGATTTGAGAGGAAAGAGGCTACCTGTGAGGAGACCTGGTAGAAGGTTATATTAATAGTCCTGGGGAAAGGTAATGAATTCCTAAACTTGTGTGGTAGCCCTTGGGATGGAAAGGAGTGAATGGATGCAAGAAATATTTGGGAGACAGGATTGGACTTGGTCCAGTGCTACTTACGATATGCAGCTTTTCTGGGACCCCTTCCCCCAGCTCTCCCCTCCCCCATTACCTTGCATTTATTTTATATATACTTAAGTGTGTGCATGAGGTCTTCCCATTGGAATGGAAGCTCTTTGCATACAGAGATTGTGTCTACATGCCCAGGACTTATCACAGCTCCTGACTCCTAGCAGGCATTTAAGAAATGCTTGCTGATTACTTTGTGGAGAGTGAAGAATCCAATGTGACTGAAGTTTCAAGCTTAACTGACTAGAAGAATCATGGTGACCTTGACAGAGACAGAGGGAGGAAAACTGGAAAGGAAAGCAGGTTTAGGGAAGAAGTGGTGAATTCCAGTTTTAGAAATGTTAATTTTGATGGTAATCATGACAATGTTCAGTAGGCTGGTAGAAATGAAAATCTGGCACTTAGGAAGTATAGATATGGCTGGAAATACAGATGTGGTAATTGTTCGCAAAGGGTTGATCATTGGAACTGTGGAAGCTGAGTCAGCCAAGGAAAAGACTTTAGAAAGAAAGAGAAAGGGCATCAAGAGCAGAGCCTTGCAGAACACCTAAGTTAAGTTAGAGGCAGCAGCAGAAGAGGAAATGACAAAAAGACAGAGGAATAATGAATGAACTAGGACTATGCTGTGTCCAAAGACCATTGAGAACAAAATACGGAGGAGGACAATCTAGTCAGTTGTGTCAAATGTTACAAAAAGTCTGAAGATGATGAGGACTAAGTATAGGTCACTGGTGGCCTTTTGAGAACATTTTTAACACAATTATGGTATTGGGAATCATCCCCGAGTGAATGGGAAGTGAGAAAGTAGAAACAGCCAGAACAGACTGTTTATTCAAGAAGTTTCCTGGAGAAAAGGAAAAGAAAGATGGATCTTTTTTTCTTTAGGGATAGGACAAACAAGCATGTTTGTGAGCAGAAGGAAAAGAGGTGGTTGAGTTAGATTTCAGATGTGAGAGAGGGAAGGGACAATTGCTTAGGGATCCTCTGTTGGGAACAGGGTAGGGGCATTGAGGGAGAAGTTTGCTTTGGCCTGTCTCTTTCTCAGAGGCAGAGGGAAAGGAAGAGACAATGGATGAAGACGTAGTGTTTTTGAGAGGAGGATGGGAAGACTTGAGGGAGTCCCCCATGGTGTAGCCTGATCTTAGTTAAATTGGAGCTGAGGTCATATGCTGAAGGGGTATGTTGGGAGGGTGTAAGGGTAAGGCTGCAAGCTTTGAAGGGAGATGAAAAGGATTGGCTAAGCAATGTGGGAAATATGATAGGGACCATATACCACATTTATATTAGTCATTTAAAAACAAAATGAAGAAGTTAAATATATAACGTCATAGCTCTGGGAAAGACATTAGAGGGGACCTGAGAGGTTCTCTATTCCATTCCTCTGTCTCAGGAAGAAACCACCCATAAATGGCCTCTCATCGCTGAAAATGATCCTATTTTTAAAAATGCCAGACATGGATATTTTCTCAGTAACCCATTTTA
Organism: Pseudocheirus occidentalis; assembly: GCA_028646575.1. Taxonomy (NCBI): domain Eukaryota; kingdom Metazoa; phylum Chordata; class Mammalia; order Diprotodontia; family Pseudocheiridae; genus Pseudocheirus; species Pseudocheirus occidentalis. Next base: position 66,073,371 of record CM053598.1, on the reverse strand, counting down.
ATGATGACCTCTTTTTTGGCTAACCCAAGTCCCTTGTGCTATTCTACTCTGTGTAGGGGGAGGACTTCTTCTTCTTCTTCTTCTTCTTCTTCTTCTTCTTCTTCTTCTTCTTCTTCTTCTTCTTCTTCTTCTTCTTCTTCTTCTTCTTCCAGGGGGAAAGGCAGGGCAATTGGGGTTAAGTGACTTGCCCAAGGTCACATGACCAGTAAGTGTTAAGTGTCTGAGGCCGAATTTGAACTCAGATCCTCCTGACTCCAGGGCCAGTGCTCTATTCACTGCCACCTAGCTGCCCCCATGGTGGAGGACTTCTTGGCACAGTGGTAAGAACCCTGGACACAGGTTCTGGGTCTGACTCTTCCTACTTACTTGTCATATGACTTTAAGGAGTTACCTAATTACTCTTAGCTTAGCTTCAATTTCCTCGTCTGTAAAACTAAGGACTAGATAGTCAGTGATGAACTAGAAACCGAAGAGGGTTGATCATTCTAGATTTCAGTTTGAAATAATGCAAGAAAAGAAACCAGATTATCCACATTCCCTGACCCAGTTATCCTACTATTATTGTACATGTATTCCCAAGGCAGTCAAAGGAGGCATGATAATATAGTAGACTTGCAATTAGTGTTAGAGGGATTGGGTTTGTGTCTCAGCTCTGCCATTTAGGTATAACCTGTATAACTTCGAGTCAGTTATTAGATGTCTCTGGACCTCAGTTTCCTCATCTGTAAAATGTGGAAGTAGTACTAGATAATCCCTGAAGTTCCTTATAACTCTAAAATTTTATGATTTTATGATTCTTTGATTTAGTCTTTTAAAAAGTCTCGCTTTTCTATGGGAGACAGCATTGTAGTGGAAAGAACCTTGGGCTTGAAGTTAAAAAGCTGGGGTTCAAGTCTTAGTTCTGACATTTACTTACTATGTTACCCTAAACAATTTACCTAACCTCTATGAACCTTAGATTCTTTATAGATCCGAAAGGGGAAAAGAGTTATGTGCTAGATGTTGTCTAATGTTAGTGTAGCAATCCCTTTGGGCTACTTTCCCAGAAGGCAGTAAATAGCTTGAGGTTCTAGGAAACCTTGTGGATAGCTACCACTAAGCTAAACTTAACTAAACTAAAGCTATAGTTCACAAGCCCCAACTGATGTGCTTCCTCTTAATAATAAGCCAGTAGATGCAATCGGCTCTTAGAAAAGGAATAGTAAAAACTGCGTAAATGGTAGTAAAAAAACCCCCAAAACTGAGATGACACACTAAAAACAGTATCTATAAAACCACACTCCATTAGATTGGAGTGCATTCTCTCAGCATCTGTTAGAAGAGTGGGAATGAACCTAGAAGTAAAACAGTAAGGCAGACATGTAGAAAACATGTGGCCAAGTCTACTTACTACTCCAGTATTATATAGGGCTTCAAAGTCCTTTCTCTCCTAGTAGAAGCATCACAAAACTGTCCCTTGGGCATGGTATCTCTGGCTCCCAGGTTCTGGTCCCTTTCCATAGCTTGGCTCTCAATTGCTAGGATTAGCTCTTTTAAGTCCATAGTTGGCTCTCTTTTCTGCTGCCAGAGATTCTGCTCCTCAAAGAGACTTCATCCTTTGAATGACTGCTTCTCTATATGTACATATTTTTGGAGTGTGTTTCTTATCTGTGCTTTAAATTCTCTCTAACTATCTGTCTGCTTGATAATATCTGCTTTTGGTGGGTAGCTTTGTTACTAGATACCATAGCTAATAAGGAGAAAAGAGAAATCTTTTTCACTCTAGGAATCTCCCTGAGCAGTGAGAGTCTACACTCATGTAAACTCCTGAATTCCCTGAATTCATTCCTTAGCTATGAAAAGACATGTCAATTTTTACTTGTCCAATGAGAGTGTTCTTTTACATTTATAATCTGCTCCTTTCTTCCTGCCAAATTCCTGCCTCCCATGTGATAAAAATGTGTGATTGGGGAAGAAATCACCATCCCTCATAGGCCTTTTCCCTAGTAAACTGTGTACCCAGCAGTCTGGCAGTTATATTCTAGAATATAAGGCAAACTCTCTGAATTCACTATCATCTGTGGACAGAGCTGGACAGAGGAACAGAGACTGATTAGGGGGGATCTTTGCACTACCCATCTCAAAGTGTGTTGTGAGGACCAAGTAAGATGGTGGATATGAAGTGCTTTACTGCCATAAATCATTATAAAAATGACATGTAAGTGGCAAAGTAACTTAAATCTGTATTAAGACTAATTTTGTAAACAGAGAAAGAGAATCTCTGTAAGTGACCAGCTGGAAACTCTGTCTGAGTTTCTGAGACCCCACCTAGACCAGACAGCTGAATCAGAGGGTCTTCCTAGAATCAGACAGATGTAGGAGATGAGACTTCTGAGTCTTAAGTGGACAGTTTTATTTCATTTTTTTTACTGTTTACTTTTTCCCTTTGTGTCTTTTATCTGTAAGGTCTACTTGCTAAAGGGAACTGACCGCTTTGGTTTTGTCAGTTTTTCATTCAGTTTCTCCTCCTTTTCCCTTTATATTATTACTCATCATAAGCCCTGTAGTTAAGAACCCTCCATGATATGTTTGTAATATCAGTTAAAGATTGGTTTAGGAGATTTCATCTCTTGATTAGAATCAAATGGGGAAATGTGAAAAATGAATATTTCTCTCTTATAACTAATTACTAATTACTATATTAGGATAGAGGTTTTTCCCGTTTTCTACTTCCTCATCCAGAAACATGCCCCAAGACCTTCAGTTTCAGGTCCTGACTGACACTTACTAATTACATGAATGAATAATCACCCATGATAACCTCCCGGTGTGGAAGGCAACCATCCATGGCTATAAATTATGGAAGAACTTCTGACTGCATCAGTAGAGTGAATTTCCATATCAGTCGTTTACAATAATACAGGCCCAGTAAGCACAACAGCAGTAGCAACATCAATAGCGGTAATAGAGGTGGCAGTAGCAATGTTGTGCAGAGAATAAGAGTGAGCCGAGACCTGGGTTCAAGGTAAATTTAGGTGTGGATTTATTAAGCAAGTGCATGACTACCAGAGTGTTCGCCACTCAAATCAGTAGTGAATTATTGGGGATACAGACTTGATTGTAAAGGCTAAAACCAGAAAAACCACAGTCAGGGAGGGGAGCTAGCAGAAGTGTGAAGTACAGAAGCAAAGAACAGCCATCAGTTAGATCTATAGCTCAGGACTAATTTTGAAATATGGTGCAAGGGTACAAGGATGCAACCTTCCTGTGACACAGGGGTCCCTCCTAGAACAGGGTGGAGGGCACAGGGTGGAGGGTTGTAGTCAGCTTTCCAGAGCAGGATGGGGGGTCATGGGTAAGAGGAACTGGAATTGCTCAGAACAGGCCAGGATCATGCTCTGGGCAAAGGGGGTGGGGACCCTGCTTGGTCAGCAGGACAGGGTGGTCCATACACAGGATCCTTTTACCATAATGAACCTTGTACACTGTAATGATTCAAGGAGAATATATAAAATGCTGATTAGGGCAGGCAGGGTCAGGGAACTTGGCCTTGAGCAATAAGCCCAGACATGCCTTAAGCAGTTTCAAGCTATGATAAAATGTAGGATAGAGACAAAGACAGAAATATAAGGGGCTTAATGGTGGGCCACAAATCAGGTGGTGTGTAGTGATCTGGAATTTGGGTTTCTGTACAACAGCAATAGTAGCAGCAGCAGCGGCAGCAGCAGCAGGAGGAAGAGGAGCAGCAGCAACAGCATCAATAGCAGCAGTAGCAATAACAGTAGTAGCAGCAGCCAGCAGTAGCACTAGTAGTAACAGTAGCAATAGTAGGGGCAGCAGCAGGAGGAGGAGGAGGAGGAGGAGCAGGAACAATAGCATCAATAGCAGCAGTAGCAGCAGCAGCAGCAGCAGCAGCAGAGCAGCAGTCCCAGTAGGAGGAATAGTAGCAGCAGCATCAATAGCAACAGTAGCAGTCAGCTGTAACAACAGTAGCAGCAGCAAAGCAGCAGCAGCAGTAACAATAGCAGCAGCAGCAGCAGCAGCAGCAGTAGCAGCAGCAGTAGTAGCAGCAGCAGCAGCAGTAGCAGCAAAGCAGCAGCAGCAGTAGCAGTAGCAGCAGCAGCAGCAGCAGTAGCAGTAGCAGCAGCAGTAGTAGAAGCAGCAGCAGCAGCAGCAGCAGCAGCAGCAGTAGTAGTAGTAGTAGCAGTAGCAGCAGCAGCAGCAGCAGCAGCAGCAGCAGCAGTAGCAGTAGCAGTAGTAGTGTAGTAGTAGCAGCAACAAAGCAACAGCAGCATCAGTAGCAGCAGCAGCAGCAGTAGTAGCATTAGCAGTAGCAGTAGCAGCAGCAGCAGCAGTAGCAGAAGCAGTAGTAGTAGTAGTGTGGTAGTGGCAGCAGCAAAGCAGCGGCAGCAGTAGCAGCAGCAGCAGCAGCAGCAGCAGCAAAAAAGAGGAGACGCTTTCCAATCACAGCCTGCCCTCCCAGGACCCACTCACATGGAAGAGCAAACATCAACCCAATGATGTGATGAGGGCTTCTATTTGCTACCCAACAGGCATCAATGAAGAGAAAAGTTTGGGAATGAATGAACTCCAGAGTACTTGATGGACCTTCCTGACTCACAAAGTGAGAGGCTCAGTGAGGAGGAAGGGCCTAGGTAAAAAGTAAAGAGGAAAGCCAACTCTAGTGCCTACCTACTTGGGTGACAAGGGGGTGCATTCTAGCTTGTGTCATAAGTCATGTTTTGGAATGGATAAAGGATTGGATAAGGAATGGAAAGTTAAAGAAAGCAGTCACAGGAGACAATGGATAAAAAGAGACAATTTGAGACAATTTAAAAATGAATTCGAACCTGGACTGACAAGATTAAGAGTGAACTTTGCAACTGAATTAAAGATGAACATACACAAAAATTAATAACTCTGTGTGTGATGGCAACAAACTAGAAACTAAAGAAACAGATGGTTTCAGAGAAACTTGGGAAGACTTGTAGGAATTCATACAGAGTGAAATGAACAGAACCAGAACAATTTAAACCATATGACCAGCAACATAAAGAGAAACAACTTTGAAAGACTTAAGAGCTCTGGTTTAAAGTGATGACTAACTATGTCTTCAGAGGACCTAGAACAAAGCACAGTCTCTGATATGTGATGGACTCAGGGTGTAGAACGAGACTTTTTTTTTTTTTGGACATGATCAATGCAGGAGGTTTTGTTTTTTTGCTTGTCTATGGATATTTGTTACAAGTATTTTGGTGTGTGTGTGTGTGTGTGTGTGTGTGTGTGAGAGAGAGAGAGAGAGAGAGAGAGAGAGAATTAAAATTCTTTTAAAAATCAAATATAATTTGAAAATAGATACTACCTAGACACAAAAACTTCAGGGGAAACAATAAAAATAAAATAAACCAACCATTTTCTCCCCTCCTACTCAAAAGGTAACTGCCTCTTTAAAAAATTTGTCGGCTTGCTCAGATTAATTTTTGCTGCGGGGTAGCTTTACTATTTAAAAATGCTCTTTTGTTAAATACCCCACCCCTATTCCTGTCTCATGCTGAGAGTGGCGCTCTCGTGCCCTGCCTTAGCGGTGTGAAATAGTAGAAAGAGTCTGAACAGCCCTCTCTTAGATTTTTAGTGCTTTTCAGCAAGTCACTTCAATCTTTCTCACTCAGCTTCCTTACCTGTTACTCTGCAGAGCCACTGTAGGGATCAAATTCACTGGGAAAGAGAGGAATTAGTTGTTCCTGATTCCAAGCCCGGTGCATCCTGGAGCTACCAGCACTCTAGTGTTACTAGACCAAAACCAGACAATCCCTGTCCTTAAATAATTTACATTCTTCTGGGGGAGCAATGTACCCCTAGATAAGTCAATACCATAGATAGTCTCTATGACCATAGATTTAGATTTAGGGAAGCTAGGTGGTACACTCTCTAGACAGAGAGGATACTCTATTTGGTCTGGATCAAGGAAGACTCATCTTCCTGAGTTCAAATTGACCTCAGTTACTAATTGCATGACCCTGGGCAAGTCACTTAACCCTTTTTGCCTCAGTTTCCTCATCTGTAAAATATGCTGGAGAAGGAAATGGCAAATCACTCCAGTACTCTTGCCAAGAAAACCACAAATGGTGTCACCAAGAGTCAAACAGGACTGAAAACAACAGAACAATTGATTTAGATCTGGAAGGAGCCTTAGAAATTACCTAGTCTGATTCTCTCATTTTCCTGATTAAGAAACTGAGGGCTAGAGAAACTGACAAAAGTCATACAGGCAGTAAATGGAGTCAGGATTTAAGTCCAGGTCATGTGATTCCAAATTCAGTATTCTTTCCATGCACCTCTGTTCCCTCTTCACTCACCTGTCTGCAGGTGGGTTTGGGGCTTTTCTCTTAGTGTAGAATTGCTTTATGATTGGGCTTCTTCTGAAGATCCTGAAGATAGCTTCAGGAATACCCCACCCTGCAAAGTGACGCAGTGACTCAAGGAGTTTTCAAAATTGTTCCATGCACTGGTATCCCTCAAGCTGGAAGATAACCATGGCTGGGAGTACCTTTCTCCCTTTTTTTATCTTGGCCCTTGGAAATCTTGGAGCTTTCTAAGGTGGCCCTGGGAATGACAGTGTCTCCCAAACTACTGGTCCTCCTTCCAACCAGACCCCCTAAGCCATTATAAAGGGAGGAGCCAATTCTTGTGGAAAAGATCCCAAAAGAACTATACTACTGGCTCTATTTCTAGCTGGGGACCCAAAGCCATCATCCAGGGAAATAACTTTGATGGAGAAAAGACTTGACAACCATGTCTGCAAGTGCTGTGGTCCCTCACTTCCTTAGCAGCCATAGCTAAGAAAGTTCTTTCCCCCCAAATCTTTGACACAACCAAATGGTTCAACCTTAGAAATAGGTGTGGTCTTATCAATGGAAATATAGTGTCAAGATATAATGGACATTGTATTGTATAATGCATATATCTGAAGCCTAAAATAAAGATGTAGTTACTTACTGTCTGCATTGCCAGCATACCCTAGGGACCATTGGGTCTTTCCATATGACTTGCAGATTGAAAATTCTTATGTGAGTTGTCTTCTCCATTCAAAGTTGAGTTCCTAGAATGTAGGGATGCCTTGCTTTTCTACTTGCATCCTCATGATTTGCATATAGCAAATACTGAGTAAATGCTTCCCCCCCCCCATCCCATTCATTGGTTCATTCATTCTGGGACACAGGTTCCCCAAAGTGTTTCTCTGACAGCAACTATTTCCTTGCCCTGATTCTCTCCCAGAGAAATATGGGGAGTAGTGAGGAGAGCCTCTGGTCTGAAATGCTGTCTTTATAGTTAGATTTTTCAACTTAACAAATTAAAAGTCACTTGCTGAGAAAGATCCTTATTTATAATGTCCATTTTAATAGTAAATTTTCTTGCGTAGTGCAGACATTATTGACCTGAGTAATCCTTTTGCTTTGGGCTGCTTATGACTTTCCTGAAGTCATAACATGAAGTATTGTTCTAAAAATACCTGTCATAAAAACAGAGACTGAGTAAGGCTTTGGTTGGAAATCTTTGCTCGCCAAAAACATCATTTAAGTTTTGGAGAAACCAGTTGAGCCTTTGAATTAGACTGGAGACAACAATGAAAACCACATGTTTTTCTTTTTCTATTAGTGACTACCTATAGACACCCTAACCTAGATGACGGCTTAAGGACCAAAAGGAGTTTTTGATTGATAAATAGAAAAATCGAGTCCTTTCCACAAAGCCTAGCTGACTAGATTATCTTTCTTTATATGAATGTACTGATTTTGTGATACTGAATTTGTGACCCTTGCTAGGGGATAACGTGTTTGTCCTTAGTGTAACATTTAAAATATTTATTTAGAAGAATGACTTTAAAATACCATTATGAAGCATCACATAGAAGTAAAGCAAGAAATTTTCCCAGTATAAACAAAGAAAAACCTTGGAAATTAATTGTGCATTTTAAAAAACATCTTCCAATTTTTATTCTATGAGACTCAAATGTCAGCTTGACCTCAAAATTCACTAAATACAAGCAATACTTGTTTTTATGTGTTTTTTTCTCTTACCCCACTTTTTTTTCTGAAGAAAAACACATGTATTCATATTGGTAATCCAAAAAGGGGAGGAAGAATTGGCATGGTTATTAGCACCAATATGTGGGACTTTCTTAAAACCTTTGTAAAGTGAATTTCCCAACCCAAGAGACCCTTAGATCAATTTATTGGGGGTGGGGTTCTTGGGTTTTACTCTTTTCACCTTTCCCCAACCTGATGAGACCTCTTTTTTTGGTGAGTAGAACAATGAAAGACCAAGTCACACACACTTGGTGACCCAGCCATAAGGTCACTAAAAGGCGGGTGTCCTGAGTGCAACCTCAGGGAAGAAACAGCGCTCCGAAGGAGGTCACCCTAGCTGCTGTTCATCAGGGTTGGTCCCAGTGTGATTTACTGGATCAGGCCGTGACACCTTTATATCCTCCCTCCCATCTCAGCAGGAACCAGGAATCTCAGGCCAGAGGAGAGGTGAGATTGTGAGCTTTCCCCGGGTCACCTTCTGAAGAACTTTCCCATCATCTAGCTTTTCCAGGGCAGGGGCAACGAACCCTAGGCTTTTCCTTTCTCTGGGTTACCAGCTATGTGGTAAGCCAGTACCTTTGAAGCAATAGACTGAATTTATGACACCCGAGGGCGGGAACGATAGTTTTCGGCTCTTCCCTCTTTCTCCTAGCCACTGAACTTCATGTGGTCCAGTGTAAATCAACAGAACTACTGCTGCCCAGCTTCTATTGTTGCCAGGATGTTTTATACCCTATCCTGTCAGTGACTTCGAAGAGTTAAATAGAATTGCTAAGGTCTAAGGAGTAAAGTTACACTTGTTAGCTTTCTCCGCCTAGTGCAGACATTATGGAGAGACATAAAACCCTAAGGTAGATTTAACATAGAACATAAAACTCAGCTGAGTTCCCAAAAGAAAAGAGTGGGGGTGGGGAGGAATCCAACCTGGTTTCTAGTCATTGAAAGCATTTCCCAAGTGAGACACTAGTCACCCAGTTTGGTGAAGGAGGGGGAAGGAGTTTATAGGGGTCCAGGGACCCTCCAGGAATGTTCTATGCCTTGAAGGAAGCTGTCCCTGACAAAAGGAAGATTTGCATAGCTATACCTCTCCATAAAGTGGTTGTGTGGTTAGTGCACTGGGTCTGGAGTCAGGAGGCTGGGAGTTCAAATATGAATGGCCTCAGAAACTTACCAGCTGTGTGACTTTGGGCAAGTCACATAACCTGTTTGCTTCACTTTCCTTATCTGTAAAAAAGGGTTAATAATAGCACCTACTCCCCAGAGTTGTTGTGAGGACCAAAAGAAATAAAATTGGTAAAGTGCTTACGTAGTACCTGATGCATAGTAGGTATTTTATAAATGCTAGCCATTATTATTGTTATTATTAACGTTCCTATTATTGTTGTTAGAATGGAGATTCACCTGCTTCATTCTGAGAAACTACTGCCAGCGAACCAAGTGAAGAGAAATTACCAAAATTCTTTTAGTAAGATATCTACGAGAGCTCATAGGTATGGGGGCTAGGGACTGTACAAGACTCATAGGGTTTTGAGCCGGATGAGACCTTAGAAACCACCAAGTCTAAGTGCTTCTTTTTATAGATAAAGAAGTGATTTCAACCCACTTCACTCTCTATGGATAGCAAATGTTTGCCACATATCAGGTCTACATGTTGAGGATTCAAGTTGAGGAGGGTAACATAAACAATAGTTAGCATTTATATGACACTTTACAGTTTGCAAATAACTTTACAGCTTTCTCATTTAATCCTCACAATCACCCTAGAAGGTAATTATCTCCATTTTATATATATGGGGAAACTCAAGCAGCCAGAGGTTAAGTGACTTGCCCAGGATCACACAACTAGTTAGTGTTTGATGTAAGATTTGAACTCAGGTCTTCTTGACTCCAGGTCCAGCACTCTGTCCACTGGGCTGTCAAGCTATCTGACCTAATTACTCGAAGGAAAAGGAAAGAATTGAACTATGCTAGGAAGTTCCCTCCTTTCCCACTTAAAGGGGGATGAACTGATGAGATCACCTGTTGTAAGCAGTTCAGTCCTTCTAGGTTAGAAAATTGGGCTGACACCCTGGCTTTGTCCTTTAGAGTTCTGTCCTGGAGTGATGAGGCTATTGGGCATCATCAAGGGTGGAAGTGAAAGCAGTACCATTGGAGCTAAGAAAAAAGACCCTCAGTTTTGATGTAATGCCTATGTAATCAAGCTATCCCAGGAGCTCTCCCTTTACTCCTCCTCACCAAGGGGTGACTCACCAACCATTTCCTATCTGTGGGACTGTGGGCAAGACTCTTTCCCTTCCTGGGCCTCAGTTCCCTCATCTGTAAAAGGAGAAGATTGGACTAGATGATCTCCAGATTAAGGTCTCTTCCAGCTCTCCATCTGTGATCCTGTGACCACCCTTCTTGCTTCCACCCAGTTCCCCAGACCGCATGGTTTATGGCTTCGTTCTCTGTCAAGCCTGCTTCTTGTTCTTCAATCTAATCTCTTCAACAATGACTGGCTTTCAAGGTCTGCAAAGAACTTCACTTTCATTGCCCCATTTGAGCCTTACAAGCAACCCAAGGAGGTAGGTTCCACAGTATGAATGCCTCCATTAATGAATCAGTCAGTCAATCAACAAGCATATGTTGATCAACAACATAGCATATAGTGCTAGGCACTATAATATGTATTAGGGATACAAGGAAAGACAAAAACAAAAAACAAAAAAAACCTTGTCCCTGCTTTCAAGGAGCTCATAGTCTAATGGTGGAGACAATATGTGAATAACTATATCTATACACATGTGTGTGTATATTCTACATATACATATATGGAGGGAGACAAGGAGGGAAAGGAAGAGAGAAAGAGAGAGAGAGAGAGAGAGAGAGAGAGAGAGACAGAGACAGAGACAGAGACAGAGAGAGAGAGACAGAGAGAGAGAGAGAGAAAGGGAGAGAAAGAGAGTGAGGGAGGGAGGGAGGGAGGGAGAGGGAGAGGATAACTCAATTTCAGAGTGGGAGGTCCAAGCAGATGGGAAACACCTTCCTAGAGAAGGTAGTATTTAAGCTGAGCATTGATGGACGTCAGGTAAATGAAGAAGTGAAAGTGAGGAGGAAGAACATTCTAGGTGTAGGGGATAATCACTGCAAAGTCAAGGGGATAAGAGATGGAATGTCACATTGGAGGAATTGTAAGTGGATTAGTGTTGCTCATAGAATTTGGAGGAGACAGGCAAGAAGAAGACTGGAAAAATAGGAAGGGGCCAGGTTATGAAGAACTCTAAATACAAAACAGGGAAATTTACATTTGATTCTAGAGGTAATAGGGAGCCACTGGAGGTCATTGAACATGGGGGTGATGTGGCCAGACCCTGACAGCTGAGTGGAGAATGGAGTGAGAAAAGATTAAAGTCAGGGAGACCACATACAAGGCTATTGTAATAGCCCAAGAAGTGATGAAGGGCCTGTACTGGAGCTGTGGCTACATGAGTGAGAAGTGTATGTATATAACAGATGTGAAGGTAGAAACAACAGGATTTGGCAACTGACTGGATATATGGAGTGAACATGAGGGAAGAATAAAAGATAACACTGAGATCATTGGCTTAGGTGACTGGGAGGACAACTGTGTCCTTGTAGTAATAGACAAGTTTGGAGGACAGGATTTAATGAGTTCTGCTTTAGACTTTTGAGCTTGTTATGATAAAGGGACATCCATTATGATGGCTCTGAAACATAGCTGATGTGGGACAGTAGCTCATGAGAAAGACTAGGAATGGACATAAAGATCTGGGAATAATCAACAAAGAGGTGATTGAATTGATGGGAGCTGATGAGATACCAAGTGAAATAATATCCACTGAAAAAAGAAGAGGGCCCAGGATAGAACCATGGATAATACCCTTGGTAAGTGGGCATGACATGGATGAAGAATCAACAGGGGAGGTTGAGAAGGAGCAGTTGGGTAGATAGAAGGTGAAACAGGACAGAAGAGTGAGACAAGAATTAAGAGAACAGAGAGTATGTAGAAGGAGGGGAACAACATTGTCAAATGCTATAGATGGGTCAAAAAGAACTGAGAGTTGAGAAAAGTCTATTAGATTTGACCATTAAGAGATCATTGGCAACTTTGGAGAGTTTATCAGGAGCTAAATTACAGAGAATTAGATGAGTAAGAGGTGAAGAAATGGCGACACTGAATGTGTACATAGTTTTCTCAAATAGTAGTATGGGACAATAGGTAGTGTGGATGGTAGGATCAAATGAAGAATTTTTAAGGGTTATAGAGACATAAGTATGTTTGTAGGAAGCAGAAAAGGAGCCAGTAGATAAGGAGAAACTGAAAATGAGAGAGAGAGAGAGAGAGAGAGAGAGAGAGAGAGAGAGAGAGAAAGGGAGACTGACTATGTGAGCAATCTACTAAAGAAAGTTGGGAGGAGATGGAAACAAGGGTACATGGCAGAGGAGGTGGTTGGTTTTTCAAACCAGGTGTTACTTCCAACTCCAATTCCAACCCTTGGTCTATAATGCTATGGTGCCTCGCTGTATGAAAACATGTTTGAGTTAGGAAGAAAACGGCATTAGGAAGAGTAGAAGCAAGTCAAACCATGTGCTTTTCCCACTTTCCACTTTGCATCCTTTATGTCCCATATATCCTCTAGGGTTAGTCCTGCTTTAAATCTTTTTTTTTCAGTTTGAACCTATAATTTCACTGATGTAGGTGACTGGTAACAAAACTCCTTAAACCAGGGCAGCTTGCAGCTCACATTGGATCATTTTAGATAAGTGCCAGAGTCACTGAGAAATGAAAAGATACTCCCAGGGTCACACAGCTGATAAGTATCAAAAGATGATCTTGAATTCAGTGTCTGCTGACCCAAGGCCATGTCTCATTCCAATACACCATGCTGGCTCTCCAACATTACAAAATCAAAAAATTGTTCCCCTATTGCTTTACGTATGTTAGACATGTAATAAATGCTAATTGAACTGAACTTGACCTCATAGGTATAACAAGGTGGGATTGGGGATAGTCACTTAAAAGGCATGGAATCAGGAGATGGATTGTCTCGTTCCAGGAAAAGCAAGGAGACCAGTATTGTTGAGTCATAGAGTATGTGGAGGGAAGTGAAGTGTAAGACCAAATTGGTAGGAACAGACCAAATTATGAAGGCCTTTAAAGGTTAAACATATCATGTTAAATACTTTGTTTTATTTGATCCTCACAATGAGATCCATTATATGGAAAGGGGACCAGGAGGTGTTGTCCATTTGGTTGAACAGTCAAATAAATAGAGTTTAGTGAGCTCCGCCCATGTACCTCTATATCCTCTGTAGTATACTGGAAAGAGTAGATGACAAAACCAGGAGAACCAGGTCTTGTGCCACTAATTCATTGTGAGACTTAAAGAAATCACTTCACCTCTGAAAACTTAGTTCACTCATTGTATAAACCAAAGGGGTTTTTGGAAAATCTCTCTGTTCCCTTCTAGCTCTGGTTATTAGGACCTGACAGTTGGCAGGATCTACATGATGCCGTGGAATGGGAGTCAGACCTAGTTTCTAGCCCTGGTTTTAACATGCAACAACTATGTGACCTCACAAAAGCAATTTTAACTTCTCTGAACCTCAGTTTCCTAATTTAGAGAGAGAGAGAGGGACGTAGGGAGGGAGAGAGAGAGAGAGAAAGGGAGAGAGAAAGAGAGAGAGGGAGAGAGAGACAGAGAGAGAGAGAGACAGAGAGAGAGAGAGAGAGAGGGAGAGAGAGAGCGAGAGAGGGAGAGAGAGAGAGGGAGAGAGACAGAGAGAGACAGAGAGAGACAGAGAGCGAGAGAGAGAGAGAGACAGAGAGAGAGAGAGATACTTCACTCTATAGGCAAGAGTCTCAGTGTACTATGCTCTCATTAGATCTCATCTAGAGTATCACGTTCAGTTGTTTAAGAAGGCTACTGATGAGCTAGAGAGTATCCGCAGGAAGGTAGCCAGGATGGTGAGGTACCTTGAGTCCAAGTCATATGAGAAGCATTTGAAAGAACAGAGGACATTTAGCTTAGAGAAGAGAAGATTCAGAAGAGACGTAATTGCTTTCTTCAAATATTTGAATGTCTTTTGTTTTTACATCACTTTCAACTCCAAATATATTGCTTCCTCTTCCCTTAGTAAGTCATCCTTTATAAAATAAGAAACAAAGAAAAAATTCGGCAAAACCAACCAACATATTGATTGTTTCTGATGGTACATATAGTTTTCCATACCCACAATCCCCTACCTCTTCCAAGAAGAGAGAGAGGTGCATTTTTTTTTATCTCTCTTGGGTAAGTGGGAGTCAAACTTGGGCAATATAATTCCATATCATTCGGTTGTAGTCATGTATATTATTTTCTCACTTTAACTTGCTTCACTCTTCATCAGTTCATACAAGGCTTCCCATGTTTCTCTGCCTTCATTACACTTGTAATTTCTTACCATGTGGTAATAGTCCATTATATTCATATGCCACAATGTGTCTCTTCTTTCCTTAATTGATGGGTGTCTACTTTGTTTACATTTCTTTGCTACCACAGAAAAGAACTGCTATGAGTATTTGGTGCATAATGATGCCATCAATGTTTTCATCCCTTTTCTCTCTGACTTCCTCAGGGTATACTCTTAGCAATGGAATCTCTGGGTCAAAGCAGATAGATATTTTGGCCACCACGAAAGCATATTTTTTTTTAATTCCAAAAGGCCATGCAAATACTAGGTATTACTACTACTACTACTACTACTACCACCACCACCACCACCACCACCACCACCACTACCACTACCACTACTATTACAATTCTTTTTTCCTCTTCTTTCTTTTTTTAAATCAAATTAGCCAAAGGTTTATCAATTTTATTGTTTTTTCATAGTTTTATATTTCAACAAGGATTTTTAATTTGCTCTCTTTTTAGCCTTTTCATTTGCACGCTCTATTCATTGATCTCCTTTTTCTCCATTTTTTTTCATGTAAGCATTCAGAGATATACAACTTCCCCTGAGAACCACTTTTGCTACATTCAATAAGTTTTGGTATGTTGTCTCATTGCTGTTATTCTCTTGAATGTTTGTTTCTATGATTTGTTGTTTGACTCACTCATTCTTTAGGACTAGATTATTTAGTTTCTAATTACTCTTTAGTCTAACTTTTCATGGCCCTTTAATACACATAATTTTTATAGCATCAGCATCTGAAAAGGATGCATTTAGTGTTTCTGCCTTTCTGCACCAGATTGTGAGGTTTTTATGCCCTAGTATAAGGGTCAATTTTTGTGTATGTGACTACTACAATTCTACTACACAGGATCAACACTGAAAAGTCACAAACACAAAAACACACAAATAAATATGTCAATAAGTTAAAAGTTGTTAGAAAGAGTGTAATAAAGGGAAGCTGAAATTAAAGGAGCCATGTGGAAGGAATTAAGGAAGGTTTCCTAGAGTAATTAGGTCCTTTGGAGGGTTTTGAAAAAGAGGAGGCAGGAAGAAAGGGACAAAATTATTTGAGGAGAAATAAACAAACAAACAAGCCTGTAAGAAAATCTATCTTCTGATGCTGTCTCATAGGTAAATGTTTATTTGATGACAATAATAGCCAGCATTTGAGGTGTGCAAAATGCTTTACAACTCATAACAAGCCTAGGAAGTAGGTGTGATATTTAATCCCCATTTTTACAGATGGGGAAACTGAGGTAAACAGATTAAGTGAGTTGGATAGGATCACCCAGATAGTGTCTGAGGCCACTTTTGAACTCAAATCTTTCTCACTCCAAGTGTAGAACTCTATCCATTGCACAGCTTTCTATTTACAATCATAACATATGTACACCTTGGGTTATCTCTCAAAAATAATTGAGGCCAAGTTTTACCAAATCATGTTTAGTCGGAGAACAACTTCCAACCTGAGCTGACTCATGTTCAGTATTCTTAGCATCCTAATTAATAATGATAACTACATTAGAGTTGTGCTAGTTCATGTTGCTTTCCTAAGCTGTTCTGTTCTCAGGAAGTACTTACATTGTAAAGTAATATAAAATGAGTGGTATCAACTTTTGACTAGGAAATATGTAAAAAAAGCTATCTTGGATGCTAGTGCTGGAATAAAAGGGAAGGTCAAAGAAGGGAGGAGGAAGAAGCAGCTAGAGACATTTCTGGAGATTCTAAAGAAGTGTAGCAGTCTTGGTTCTTTATTATAGATGTTTTTCTTATAGATTCTTTATTATATTCCAACTATCTTTTAGACAGTACATTAGGATCTGTGGATTATAAATCAGCTGTACCTTCTGAATTTGGGGAGCAGGTCAGAAATATCCCCCTGTGAAATAGATGCTAGTAACAATCAATGTAAAATAGATGAAATTAGCCAGGGGCAAGAGGTAGAGAAGATTTGTAAATGTGCCACTGATAAAACTAGAAAGGTCCTTTGGTCTCAGCAAGGGGTGTGAGGGAAGGCAGAAGGAGGCATTTCCCCTAAAGAAGAAGGCATTTTTATTTTTTAAAATTTATTTCTTTTTAGTTTTTAATAATCACTTCCATAAGATTTTGAATTCTAAATGTTCTTCCCTTCCCTCTTCTCCCCTTCCTCAAGACAGAGTATAATCTGATATAGGCTCTACATATACATTCATGTTAAACATGTTTTCACATTAGTCATGTTGTAAAGAAGAATTAGAACGAATGGGAGGAACCACGAGAAAGAAGAAACACATTTTTTAAAAGGGAGCAAATAGTATGCTTTGATCTCCATTCAGAGTGCATAGTTCTCTTTCTGGATGTGGATGGCATTTTCCATCATGATTTTTTGGAACTGTCTTCAGTCTTTGCATTGCTAAGAAGAGCTAAGTCTATCAAAGCTGGTCATTGCACAATATTGCTCTTACTATGTACAATGTTCTCTTGGTTCTGCTTACTTTACTCTGCATCAATTCATGTAATTCCAGTTTTTCCGAAGTCCAGAAGACATTTATTTCAAATGTAACTAAAGCAAAATTAGCTGTGATCTTATAAACTGTAACACATCTTCATAAGGAAGTGTTTTGATGACCAGTTAGAAATGTCGAGGGGGGTGGAGCCAAGATGGCACAGTAAAAGCAGGAACTTGCCTCAGTTCCTACAACAACCACCTCCAATACCTGTAAAAAATGACTCTAAACAAATTTTAGAGCTACAGAACTCGTAAAATGATAGAGAGAAACAAATCTCCTGCTGAAGGTAGCCTGGCATGCTGACAGGAAGGGTCTATCACACCTGGATGGGAGCCAAGCACAACCCTGCTTGAGCCACAGGGGCTCAGGCCAGCCAGAGCATACTTCAGGGGAGTGAATCACTGGCAGCTCTGGTGGTTTCCAGACTTCTCAACCCATAAATGCCAAAGAGAAAGTAGATGTGGAAAGATTAGTGGGGAATCCCATTGATTCAGGGTGAGAGAAGAACTGGCTCCTGCCCTTGGGGCAGCAGAGGTGGTGGAGGGGCAGCCACTGCATGGCTGCCTCCAGAGTTCCTGGACTGCAAAATGTAGAAGGACCAAGTGACCATTCAGAGGGTAATTGCTCTTGCTTTGACCTTCTTAGATCTGGGCTGTAGTCTTGAATGGTGGTACACTAGTGTGCCAGAGCTTATGGTGGCTGTAGAGAGGGCACCCTTTATATACAGCTCTGGCAACTGCGAAAACCATAGCAATTTGGGACACAGTTCTTTCTACTCTGGAAGCAGAGTTCTATCATGGCAAAGAGCTCAAAAGTTAAGTAATTGACTGGAAAGATAAGCAAACAGAGGAAGTGCAATCAGACCACAGAATCCTTTCTGGGGGACAAGAAAGGATCAAAACATAGAACCAGAAGAAGACAACAAAGTCAAAACTCCTGCATCAAAAGCTTCCAAGAAAAACATATCAACTGGTTGCAGGCCATGGAGGGGCTCAAGAAGGATTTTGAAAATCAAGTAAGAGAAGTGGGGAAAAAATTGGGAAAAGAAATGAGAATGATGAAAGAAAATCAAAAAAAGTGAGTTAACAGCCTGACTGAAGAAAAGAATCCCTTAAAAATAGACTAACTCAAATGGTAAAAGAGTCCCAGAAAGTCAAGGAGGAGAAGAATGCCTTAAAAAGCCAAATTGGTTGGATGGAAAAGGAATTTCAAAAACTCACCAAAGAGAATAATTCCTTCAAAATTAGATTGGAGCAAATGGAAGCTAATGACTTTGTGAGTAGTCAAGATACTATAAAACAGATCTAAACAAATGAAAAAATAGAAGGCAATGTGAAATATCTTATTGGAAAAACCACTGACCTGGAAAATAGATGCAGGAGAGATAATTTAAAAATTATTGTACTACCTGAAAGCTATGATCAAAAAAGAGCCTAGAAATCATCCTTCAAGAAATTCTCAAGGAAAATTGTCCTAATATTCTAGAACCAGAGGGTGGAATAGAAATCAAAATAATTTACTGATTGATCACTTCTTTAAAAAGATCCCAAAAAGAAAACTCCTAGGAATATTATCACCAAATTCCAGAGTTCACAGGTCAAGAAGAAAATATTACAAGCAGCCAGGAAGAAACAATTTGAGTATTGTGGAAACACAATCAGTATAACACAAGATCTAGTAGCTTCTACATTAAGGGATCAAAGGGCTTAGAATATGATATTACAGAGGTCAAAGGAGCTAGGACTAAAACCAAGAATCACCTACCTAGCAAAACTGAGTATAATGCATCAGGGGAAAATATAGTCATTCAATGAAATAGAAGACTTTCAAGATTTCTTCATGAAAAAAAAAAACAGCTGAACAGAACATTTGACTTTCAAATACAAGAAGCTAAGAAGTATGAGAAGGTAAACAGGAAAAAGAAATCATAAGGAACTTAATAAAGTTGAACTACTTACATTCATACATGGAAAAACAATCATTGGAACTCATGAGACTTTTCTCAGTATGAGGATAGTGGAAGGGAATATATACATATATATATGTATACATACATATATATGTTTATATAGGAGGGTGTATGTGTGTATAAATACATATGAGTGTGTATATACATGTGTACATGTATACATAGACAGAGGGCATCGAATCAGTTGAATAGGAAGGGATTATATCTAAAAAATAAAAGTAAGGAGTGAGAGAGGAATATAATGAGAGGAGGTAGGGAGAGACAGACAGAATAGGGCAAATTCATATAAAAGAGGCAAGAGAAAACTGTTACAATGGGGTGGAAGAGCAGGAAGGTGAAAGGGAATGGGTCAACCGTACCTTCATTGATTTTGGCTTAAAAAGGGAATAACATACACACTCAATTGGGTATCTTACCCTATAGGAAAGTAGAGGGGAAGGGGATAAGAAAGGGGATGATAGAAGGGAAGGCAGATTGGGGAAGAGGGTAATTAGAAGCACAAACTTTTGGAAAGGGACAGAGTCAAAGTAGAAAATAGAATAAGTGAGGGGGTGGAATAGGATGGAGGGAAATATAATTCATCTTTCACAATTTATCTACAATAGAAATGTTTTGCGTAACTACACCTTGCAACCTATATTGTATTGCTTATCTTCCCAGTGGGGATGGGTGAAGAGGGAAGAAGGGAAAGAATCTGGAAATCGAAGTTTTAAAAACAAATGTTTAAAAAATATTGTTTTGTACATGCAACTGGGAAATAAGATATACAGGCACTGGGGTACAGAAATCCATCTGGGGGTGGGGGAGGATATAAGAGAAAATAGATTGGGACAAGGGGTAGTCAGGAGGCTTGCTTTCTTGGGGTAGGTAGGGGTATGGGAAAGATGGGGAGAAAATTTGTGAGAAAATTTCTTGTGGAAAAGAATGTTGCAAACTCAAAATAAATAAAAAATAAATTGGAAAAAAAGAAAGGCTGAAAAATGAAATTGGACTAAGTATTTGTGTTGCCCAAAACTGTTCATGGGAAAGAATCACAAAATTTTAGAGCTGGAAGGGACGGTGTTGTAGCCCTAATCCCACTCATATATGAAGAGGAATTTCTGCTTCAGCATACTCAGTTTTTTCTTTCTGAAGACCTCCTATGAGTTGGAACCTGTTACCAACCATGTCATCTCATTTCACCTTTGGACAGTTCTGATTGTTAGGAAGATTTTCTTGGATAGTAAGCCTAAATTTGCAAGTTAAATGAAGGAAAAAGTGCTCCTTAAGTGTCTATGTGGCAAGTACTGTGATGTGCATTGCAGATACTAATAGGAAGAGCCCCTTCTCTTAGGGGGCTCACCCTCTAATTGGGGCTGATAACATATAAAAGGAAGGTCAACTGCAGTGTAGATAGAAATGGCTAGAAGTCCTAAGGGTACAGATGTGGGACAGATGGCAAGGTCCAGGGATCCTTAGGTCATATGACAGAGTCAGGGTAGGTAGTAAGTTTAGGCTACAGTAATAGAGCAGGTGCTAAGTTCTTTCATCTCACTGGAAAGAAAGAGTTGGTGACTCCCATCTCCCCAAGCCGTGTGGGTGCTCAAGCATCCCTGATGGGTTCTTGGTGGCTCCTGCTAAGTACAAAATAGTAGGGAGGCTGAAAAAATTCAGAAGGGCACCTCTAGTCATAGCAGATCTTCCCACCACAAAATGTCAGCAGATGCAATATCCACCAGAATGGTAGTAGAGATCAGCTAGTCATTCAACAAACACTTATTAAGCACTACTATGTGCCAGGAACTTTGCTAAGCATTATGGATTCAAAGAAAGGCAAAAACATAGCTCCTACCCTTGAGAAGCCCATAGACTATAGATATAGACACATGGGAAAACAGGCACTTATGGATGATGGCAGCTTCAGGGGAGTGGGACCCTTCCAGAACTGCTGGATATGGACCCTTGGAGACCAGCTTGGCTGCTTGCCCATCAGGGAACTAAGGGGAATTTGGTGAGGAAGCCACAAACGGAGGAAAGGACTTCCAGTGTAGGAGTGGCAAGTTATCCTTTTACTTTTCATGTCCCCTACATGTGTGCTTCCTTACAATCTTCTCAGGGAAGCTCTTTCTCTCTCTTCTGTCTCTCTCTGTCTCTGTCTCACTCTCTCTCCATCTGTCTTTCTCCATCTCTCTTTCTCTCTTACTCTCCCTCTCCCTCTCCCCCTCTCTCCCTCCTTCCCTCTCCCCCCCTCTCTCACTCTCTCTTTCTCTCTCTTTCCTTCCTTCTCCCTCTCTCTCTCTCTCTCTCTGAGAGTGCCCCCCCAGATTTTTGGGAGAATGCTTTGTCCCAATTCTTATTATATTTTCTCAGTTACTCCCCTTCTAAGGAGGCTAATTAAGCCTATTGGATTATTATTGGGAGAATTGTTGGTGGCAGCTTGTGAACAATGTTACTAGAGGCCAAACCCCTCAGGGTTACCCCCTAGAGATCCAGGTTACCAGTTCCAGTGCCCAGGCGTGACCACAGAGAGAATATTGTGCTTAAATGGATGAATGAATGAAGAGTCAGGCGTATTCATGCAAATAAAGAGGACACAGAGACAGTTTACTGGCAGCATTTTTTCCATATGATTTGATTCTAGTCAAATTCTGTGTGTGTGTGTGTGTGTGTGTGTGTGTGTGTGTGTGTCTGTAGAGAGGAAGGATGAAAGTCATGTGCAACTCACTGTATGTAAAGGATGTCCATAAATTTAAATGTAACTCAGAGACTGATTATATTATGGCTCATTTTCCAAAACCCATAAAATCAGAATTTGATCCATCATGCAAAAACGTCTGATGTTGTTTGGTGATTAGCCATTACTGTACTAGGAAAAAGAAACAAATTAAAGTTATAGATTTAATCCTGGATAGAGACATAGCATAGGTTTTGAATAAACCATTTGCCTTTTTGTTGACAGACTAAAATCATCACATTACATTTATGTGGTTTTCCACAATGTTACCTCTCACTAAGGAATTCAGCTCCCAGACCTTATGAAAATTGTTTAAAAAAATAAAAATAGAGATTTTATTTGCTTGCTAGGAGCAGAGCTAAATTACAGTAATATCTAGCTCCCTGGGATTATCCTTAATACTCCTTTAGGTCTAGGGTTCTACTGAACCATCACTGATAGAAAGGAAACCTTTATTTGCATGTGATAATTAGGTTAAGATATAGTATCTTAAACCAGCTGATTAGATTTTTGTTGGGGTTTCTTTGACTGATAAAGGATCAAGACACTTTATTTACTTTTGGATCACCTTCTTTTATGTGGTCAAACATATAATGAAAATTACTTTCCAAATCTGCTTCTGCCTACCCAATCTCCCACTCTGTGATGGGGGCAGGGAAGGAAAGAATGATTAATAAGTGTTTTTTTAAGTCATGTCTGTTCTGACTTCAAAGTTAAGATGGAAATTTGAGCAAACACAGCCAGTGTT
Source organism: Pseudocheirus occidentalis (assembly GCA_028646575.1). NCBI lineage: Eukaryota > Metazoa > Chordata > Mammalia > Diprotodontia > Pseudocheiridae > Pseudocheirus > Pseudocheirus occidentalis. Next base: position 66,050,948 of record CM053598.1, on the reverse strand, counting down.
TTAATGAATCCATGAAATCATTGATGGGGACTCCCCTCATTATCTGAGGTCCCAATGGATCCATGCCATTTCTCACGGCACTATTCTGCCTCAAGTCCTCCCACATATTATCTATGGAAGATCCATCCAAAGCACTGGAACAACGGGGTTGGGTGTGGGGGACAGATATCATTTTATCTCTTCTTTGGGACCAAACTTGATCTTTATGATTTTGTAAGTGCAGTAAGTACTACATGGGTATTACTACAGCAGGTGTAGTTGGACTGTCCATATGTCAATCTTTATTCTTACTCATTGAGCAACTCCCTTTTTTGACCCCAAATGACTTTCCTAATATCTTTTATACAAGTCAGCAAGAATTTATTGAGCGCATATTATATGCTAAACATTGTCCTAAGTCCTGGGGATACCTAACATTTCATTTTCACAAGAAATCTTTTCCAATCCCTCTTAATTTTAGTGCCTTTCCTCTGTTAATTATTTCCTATTTATTCTGTATATAGCTTGTTTCATACTTACTTTTTTTCAAGTTGCTTCTCCCCATTGGATTCTAAACTCCTTGAGGGCAAAGGACTGTCTTTTGCCTCTTTTTGTATCCCCATTGTTGGGCACAATGTTTGGCTCATAGTAGTCATTTAATAAATGTTGATTGATTGGCAGATTGATCCTCTCAAGGAGCTCACAGTCTAATAGGAGAGACATGTGAACAACAATATACAAACAAGACAGATACAGGAAAAATTAGAGATAATGTCGGAGGGAAGATACTTAAATTAAGGAAGACTGGGAATGGCTTCTTTGAGAAAGTAGGATTGCAACTGAGACCTGCAGGAAGCCAGAAAAGACAGAAAGTGGAGATGAGGAAGGAAAGAGTTCCAGCTATGGAGGACAGCCAGTGAAAATTCCTAGAGTCAGGTAGAGAGAATGACTTATATAAAGAATAGCAAAAGAGACCAGTGTCACTGGATTGAGAAATACATGGGCGGTGAAAGGTGTAAGAAGACTGGAAAGGCGAAAAGGGGCCAGGTTATGAAGGGTTTTAAAAGTCTAACAGAGGATTTTCTATTTGATCCTGTGGGTAATAGGGAATCACTGGAGTTTATTGAGCAGGGAAGTGACATGGTTAGACTTGCACTTTAGGAACATTAATTTGACAGCTGAGTAAAGGATGGATTCTGGAGTGGTGAAGGACTTGTGGCAGAGAGATCAACCAGCAGGTTATTGCAATGGTCCATTTGTTATTCTTTCCATACACAGTATTGTATCCATTTTGTATGTTCATTTCTTGACTTTCCTTTGTATCAGTTCACATCTACTTCTTAGATTTCTCTACATTCATCATGCTTATCATTTTTTTCAAGCATCGTAATCCCACATACCATGTATGATGATTTGTTTAACCATTTCCCATTAAATGGGCACCTATTATTTCAATTCTTTGCTACCATAAAATGTGTTGCTATAAAAATTTTGGTGCACAAGGGCTTTCCTTTTGCCATGGACCTCATTGGGGTATACACCTGACAATGAACTTTTTGGATCAAAGAGTACACATATTTTTGTTAGTTTATTAGCATAATTCCAGATTACTTTCCAAAAGAGTCATACCAATTGACAATGCCACCAATAATGTATCAATGTGCCTAGCTTTCCAAAAGCCCAACCAGCAGTAAGTATTCTTATCTTTTCTAATATTCTGTGCGTGAGGTGAAACCTCATGGGGGGTTAATTGTATTTCCCTTATTAGTAGTATTTTGTAGCATTCTTTCATATGGTTGTGAATAGTTTGTAACTCTTTTGAGAAGAGTTCATGTCCTTTGACTGTCTTTCTACTGGGAAATGGTTTTAGGTCTTCAATATTTCTGTTACTTGTCTATATATCTTGAATATAAAATTCTTATCAGTGATTTTGGTATAAACATGTGTCCCATTTGACATTAATGTTATTGTGTATAAGATTTTTCAGTTTCAGGTAATCAGATGATCTTTTTCTAATTTCTTCTATTTCTTGTTCAGTTAACTATTCACCACTTGCCCATAGTTGTGAAACGTATTTGATCTGTCTCTTTTAATTTTTTATAGCATTATATGTTTCATTGAATTGAATGGAATGAATGAATGCATATCTAGGGGAAATAGCAATCTGTTTTGTATTGTCCTGCGAAAAAATCTTCCTTAGTGGCAGAGGACAAATTGCTACTTAGCGATCTCTAAATTTTAGTAAGATACTTGTCCAGATACCCCAAAATGGAATTTTATTGACATGTTTAAAAAATTCATTAATTCATTCACTCACTCATTTGTTCTGAATGACATATTGTCCAGCTGTCCCCTTTACTTCATTCACTCAGTCCCCACCTTAACCCAGGCCTTCTCACCTGGACTCTTGCACCCTTCTAACTGGCCACTCAACTCTCAGTTTCTCTGTTCTCCACACTATCTTCTATCCAACTTCCAAAACAATATATCCCTAAAACCCAAGTCTGACCATATGCCACTTCCCTGATTAAGAAACATCAAGGTCTTCCTATGTAATTGAAGATAATCATACAAACTTATCTGCTTGGCATTGAAAACCCTTCACAATCTGCTTCAGTCTACCTATCCAGATTTATTATGTATTTACTCTCTTTTACTCACTATGGAGAGCCAAAATGGCTTGCTTGCTGTTCCTCATATAAAACCTTCCACCTCCTGTTTCTGTGTTTTTTTTTGACAGGCCTCGAATGCATTCCTGTCCCTCCTTCATTTCTAACTTTTTCTAACTTTCTTCAAGACTTAGCTCATATTCTATGTCCTAGGAGAACCCTCACTCACTCACACACACACACACACACACACACACACATTTATTCATTGATTCATTCATCTATTTATCTCTTTGCTTCTCGATCTGTTATCTGTCTATCCATACCTGGCACGTAGTCCATTGACTAACTGTATTCTTCTCTCACCCCCATCCCCAATAGAAGGTAAACTTCTTGAGGACAAGGACTGGGCTTTTTTTTCTTTTTGCTTTGTCTTTGTACTTTGTCCAGTATCTAATATATAGGAGCAGAATTTTAAAAATGCTTATTTGTTTGGACTAAATTATTTGCAAGAATGTTAACTTGATTTTTTTTACTTTTTTTTTTTTGCTATTCTCCCTTCCAATTTTCCCCCAATGGTTTTATTTACTCCCTAAATGCTATAAAATCCCTCTAGTTTGTTTACAATTATTCTTTGAAGAGGAGGGATATACAACACAGAGAAGGGGGTCTTTTTACATAGATATTTTCTCATTTGAAGACCTCTCTTTGGATTCTTGTCTACTTGGATTCACTAAATAGTTGGGTGGCAATGAGTGGTGAAATTTTTACTGCATTTGTTTACCATGCCCAGTGCCTGCCAGCATGCCTCACATGTACAGGAGTTTAATATAAATGTGTCAAATGGAATTAGGTGGCCAAATTGAACTTTCTGTGATTTCTGTAGGAATAGCTAGTTGCCAAATCCCTGATGAAATCTATGTGGTCTGATTAGCTTGGAGCCATCCAAATAACCAAACTAGCTCCATTGTGCTGTGAGTAGTTGAAAAGAAAAAAAAACCAACCAATTGTAAAAACAGCCCCCACGTTTGTGTTGTATACGCCTTCCTCCTCTTTGAGGCACCGTTTGTGGATGAGCTGTAGGGATTTTACAGCACTTTTAGGGAGTAAATAAAACCATAGGGGGAAAAATTGGAAAGAAGAACAGTAAAAAAAAAATGTGATAAAGATTAAGCTAAGCCAACCCTGTCTCTGTAGTTTCTGAGCACTGAATTCCAAACTAAAATCATAAGGAGGTAAATATTTCATCAAATAGCTTTAACCTTAGACACCTGGTTTTGAAACCCAGAACCACCTGTGCAGTGTTAAACATGAGAAAAATCCAGGAAGGAAATACAGTATATAAGGCAAAAAGGATGGGCTCCTTCATCCCTTAGGTCAAATGACAGGTTGTAAATGACTCTTTTCAAACCAGACGTACGACTTCCCAAGATTGTAGCCATCTACAAAGAAAGGCATACGTAGCAGTTGTTCCCAGCAAGGGTTATACTATATGGCTATTAGAGTGAATAAAAGCGGCTTCATCCTCACCAAGGACAGGAAGTAAGGTCAAGCCAAAAGAAAAGAAAAAAGACCCAGATTGTCAAATTGAAGAGGCTTTTATGAATCCTGACCTAGCATTTTTTGGTTGGGAGAATAAGAATTATGGAATATGAGAGACTTGTCTTCCTGAGTTCAAAAACTTTATATTTTTGTATTAGTAGTCTGAGTCTGTTTCTGAAATGGATTGGGTTCACCTAAGGGGGAGAAATATGTGCTTTTTTGTAGAAAAGGTGATGGCAGCCACCAGTGGTGCTGGTGGTGGTGAGGGCAAAGAGGCAGCAGATTCACGAGTAACTGTAATAATCACAAATTATTACTGGTTTCCCAACAGCACACTTGCTCACTATGGCAGAGCTAAAATGGCTTACTTGCTCTTCCTCAGATATAAACTTACATCTCTTGTCTCTGTGCTTTTCAAAAGGCCTGGAATGCATTTTTCCCCATCTTCATTTCTAACATTTTCTAATGGAAGCCTTACACACACACACACACACACACACACACACACATTTATTTATTCATTGATCTACTGATCTCTTTGCTTGTCTGTCTGTCTGTCTGTCCATCTATGCCTGGCACATAGTTGATTGACTGTTTTCTTCCCCTCACCCACCCATGGAAGGTAAGCTTCTTGAGGACAGGGACCAGGGTTTTGTTTCTGTTTTTGTTTTGTCTCTGTACCCCCAATATCTAACATATAGGAGCAGAACTTTAAAATGCCAATTTGTTTGGTCTGTGGTATTTTACTAAGGTGTTTTGTTAGAGTTGTCTTTGAAATAGAAGAAAATTAGTGACTCCTGAAGTAGTGATTTCAACTCAGGCAAAAAAATCTAGCAGGGTTTAAAATTTGTACATATACATATGTATGTATGTATGTATGCATGTATGTATGTATATACACACACATATGTCCTATTTGCCTCAGTTTCCTTACCTGTAAAAATGAGCTGGAGAAGTAAATGGCAAACCACTCCAGTATCTTTGCCAAGAAAACCCTCAAATGGTGTCACAAAGGTCAGATACAACTCAACAGCAACACTAAATTAAGGTTAGTTAGTAACTGGCTGGTGGACTTCAATCAACTTTTTTCTTTTGCTTCCTGATATTTATTCTATTCTACAACCTCAGGTGTGGAATAGGTTGTTTTTTTCTTGAAAATATGGGTTTTTCATTGTCTGCTAGTAAAATCTAAAAAAAAGACAATTTCCAGGCTTAGAAGGTCTTTTTTCTTTTCAGTCCTCCAAATGAGAAGCGGATATTGGTTTTGTCAGTGAAATCAGAGCCTTAGCCTATAATATGGTGGATATAGCTTTATATAAGTTATATATAAATACACTTGTATGCATTTATAGAAATATGGTATATATTTATAGTATATAGAGTACAAATATAGTATAGTATCCATATAAAAGTATATTTTAGATGTATATACTACTGCATGTAGGTATATACTATATACATATGTTTTATAGTAGAAGTTCAGAGCTCTTCAGCATTCAGATTTCAAACCCTTATTTAGATTTTGACATTTTCTCTTTCTGTACTTAGTATTAGGACTGCTAATTCCTTGGCTTCTGTTGAAATCCTGTAAGCTGTAAGATTCCAAATATATCAGTGACATTTTTACAGGGGAAGAAACAGAGTACCCCCACCCCCACTTCCTCACCCCCAAAGTCCTTCTGGGTTTTCTCAAGCTTTAGTAAGATTTTTGACTCCTGGGAGAGATTTACCTGTGCTGCCATCCCAAAGCCAACCTCGGAGTTTCCTTTGGCGATTTTCCTTTGGTTTGGGTAGCAGAAAAACATAGACAAATGACACTTTTTCTTTTCCCAGTAAAAATCCAGACAAAAGGACAAGCCCTATTCTGTAGCTTTTGACCCTTCCTGTTGTAAGCACCTTAGTGCCCTTGCCTCACAGCCTGGGAGCCCCCACATCAAATAGCCCCCCTGACTCAGAGCTACCCTGCTCTTCCCAGATCTGGGAGGTAAAAGGCCCTTCTCCCTCTGAGTGAGAAAAGTCAGGGGCCTTACCATTTTCATGACTGCTATTAACATGTGTGAGGTGCTCCCCCCCCCAAAAAAGACATTCCACATCCTTTCTCCCTTTCCCTTCCTCAGAGGCAATTTCCTTGGTCTGCTGGTTCTCCACCTTTCATAGGGATGTCAAAGTGACTCATCGGGACAGATTGGCTTGCCTACCAAGGGGAAAAGTTCACACACGTGTGTTCTTTTTGTAATGCTCTAGCACCTTGGAAAATGCCTCACCTTTTATGTTTTATGCCTTTCCTTAAAAAGAAAAGCAATGCATTTGGGTTCATTTGAGGAATAAGGAGTCTCAGAAGTGAAATATCCTACTGCAGTTAAAGGCAAATTCTTCAGGGGACCAAAGCATACAGTGGGGGGGGGTGAGGTGGGAGGAAAGAAGGAATTTCAAAGCCAGCAGATGTAACTGCCAATAAAGGAGAAACAGCAGAGGTGTCTCAGCTCCCAGGCTTCCAGGCAATGTCTTTTGTTGGCCTCTTAAGCCTTATTGAACCTTCTGACTAGTCAGGGGGCAGAGCTGGCCTTAGACAAAACTGTGAGGCAAGCAGAGTGCCTGATTGAGTCCTCTTCCACTGAGGCTGGTGCTGCGCTTTGACCTGCTTTGGATGCCAGCCGCTCTTGTCCCCCACCACCTTCTCCCTAATGTTCCTACATAGACCTCATACTTCCATCCTGAAGTATTTTCATGCACCTCTACCTAAAGTCAACATGGTGGAGGGCTTATTCCTGGAGTCAGGAAGAGCTGGGTTCCTATCCTATCTCACACACTTACTAGCTATGGGACTCTGGGCAAATCACTTACCCTTTCTTTGAAGCCTCAGTTCATCTGTCTATAAAATGGGGATAATTATACCACTTAGCTTGTGAGGTGGTGTGCAAACTTTAAACTCCCTTTAAAGTTTGTGTGCCAGCTTCTTCTTCTTTTTTACATGTCAGTGACCATGTGGCCCAGACATTGCTAGATTTGGAACGAAAGGAGCCCAGTTTGAATCTTGGCTCTGACTTTAACTCCTCACCTCTACTTCCTGGCTTTCTGACACTTTCATGTCCCAACTAATAAACTGCTTTTCCCAATCCCTCTTAATTCTAGTGCTTTCCCTCCATTAAATATTTCCCACTTTTTATCTTATCTATAATTTGTTTGAAAAAGTCATTTGCTCATTGTCTCCCTTATTAGATAGTAAGCTCCTTGAGGGTAGCGACCATCTCTTTCCTTTTTTGTATTGCCAGTGTTTAGCACACTCCCTGACTTAAAGAAAAGATTTCTTGACTACATGTGTGACCTTGGGTGAGTCACCGAACCTCTCTGTGTCTCACTTTTCTCATCCATAAAATAAGGGGGCTGGACCATGGCCTCTGGGGCTATTTCTAGCTTCCCTGCGGTCCTCTCTCACCCTATCAACTTGGAAGTTTGTTGCTTTCCCATCTATTATGGTCATTCTAGAAGGTTTAAGACATTTGCATTTCTCAGGATTGAGTTTAACAAAAAACAAAGTTGGGCTGGAGGAGCTTCTCATCTCAAGCTTTTGCCCCAGTGTCCAGGGGACTACAGTTCTCTTTCAGAACAACCTGCAAAGGTTCTTGGACTCACCTCTTTCCTACATTGCCTCTGAGAGACATGGTACCAATAGCAAAAATAGATGCCAGTGGATTTTGGAGTCAATGAACCTGGATTCAAATTCGGAGTCTACCATTTACTATATCTCTGTGATCTTTTAGGGGTCATTTAACTTTGCTTGGCCTCAATTTTTTTCTGTCAAATGGGATAGATTTTTTAGTTTTATAAACTTCCCATATTCCCAGGGCTGGAGATTGCTCAGTCTGAGAAGGAGGAGGAGGAGGAGGCTGGTTGTAGTCTCAGTTACAGGCCTTTCACAGGCTAGCCAGGCCCAGCCAGGGCTGTGATTAAGTTACTCTGGTCACCAAGAAGCAGGCACAAGACCATCTCCCCAGGCCATATGTGACCATGTTTGGTCTGTGTGTCCTGGAGGTACAGGCCTGTTCTAAGAGAGATGGGAGCTACCTTTCCTTGGAGAGAGAGAGACAAAGAGACAGAGAGAGACAGAGAGAGAGACAGACAGACAGACAGACAGAGACAGAGAGACAGAGACAGAGAGAGAGACAGAGAGACAGAGACAGAGACAGAGACAGAGAGAGACAGAGACAGAGACAGAGACAGAGAGAGACAGAAAGACAGAGACAGAGAGAGAGAAAGAGAAAGAAAGAAAAAGAAAGAAAGAAAGAGCACTAAATTTGGAATCAATGAACCTGGATTCAAATCCTGATATTACTTCCTACGTAAGTGATCTCTTGCAAGTAATTTCATTTTTCTGGGCCTCAGTTTCTTTCTCTGTAAAATAGAGGGATTAGGTCAGATGGTCTCTAAGATCCTTTCCATTATAAATCTGTTGAAATGACTTTTATAGCTTCAAGAAGGCCTACATGGTTCAAAATCTGTTGCAAGTTACAGGTAATTCCTACTTCAGTTCAACATTTATTAACTTCCTAACATGTGCAGGAACCACATATGCTAGGTTTGGAGAACACAGATTCGACCCTCCACTCCAAACCATAATCCTTCTCCTCAAGGAATATATACTCTTTTGTATGACACAACCCATGTGTAAAAAAATTAATTCAATTTCACTCCTTTGGGGATGTTCAACTGCGTCTCCTAAGAGTAAGTCTAATTTGGCTGTAGGAGCCTGTCCAATGATTCCTATAAGCCCTGCTCTGATTTTGTGGAGGAAGGACAAGGACCCTATAGGCCTATTTTGGAGATATTGTGGTCTTGGGTCTAGACCACTTCAATAATGCAAATATTGTAATAAAGGGAGTCACATGAAATTTTTGGTTTCTCAGTACACTTGAAAGTTATGTTTACTCTGTACTATAGTTTATTAAGTGTACAATAGTATTATGTCTAAAAATGTTTATACCTTAATTTAAAAATTGCTAAAAAAAATTAACCATCATCAAAGCCTTCAGGGAGTAGTAATCAATCTGCTGGTAGAGGGTGTTGCCTTGATGTTGGTGGCTGCTGACTGATAAGGGTAGTGGTTGCTGAAATTTGGGGTGAATGTGGCAATTTCTTAAAATAATTAGACAACAATGAAGTTTGCCACATCTATTGGCTCTTCCTTTCACTTCAACACTTAGATGCCATTGTAGGATTTTTAATTGACCTAATTTCAATATTGTTGTATCTCAGGGAATAGGGAAGAAGAAAGAGATGAGAAAGGCTGGTTGTGAAGCAGTCAGCACACATACAACATTTATCAATTAAGTTCACCATCTACCATGGGCATGGTTCATGGTGCCCCCAAACAATGATGAGAGTAGCATGAAAGGTCACTGATCTCATAGCTCACCACAATAAATATAAAATAATGAAAAAGTTTGAAATATCATAAGGATTAGCCAAAACGTGACACAGACATGATGTGAGCACATGCTGTTGGGAAAATGGGGCCAATAGATTTGCTCCATGTAGGGTTGCCACAAACTTTAATCTGTAAAAAAAAACCACCCACAATACCTGAAAAGTCCCATAAAGTGAAGCACAATAAAACAAGGTATGCCTATATAACATATTGCTTTTCTCCTTGATGAGGTACAACAGCTAAGTTGATTGGGTTTGCCTTGCCACTAGAGGGCCTCCATGGAGAAAATTATTTGTCTATTTGTCAGGGACCCTACAGAGCTTATGTCTCTGATTAATATACAGTGATCATAAATCCTGCTGGTAGATGAGAATTGTGATCTGTGAAACACTACCCTCTATGGATGCAACCGACAACATGTGTGCATTCTTTACCCACAACCAACCCCCTCTTCTGGTCCTAAAAAACAACAGCACTTTGTATAATAAATGGTCAGACTCAACTCTCATATCTCACATAAAGACAACCCCTGCTGGTTTCAAGACTTGTGGTATGCTGTTTTTAATGGCTTCAAAGTCTGGTCTTGATCTCTCTTCCACAGACTGGAATAGCTCCCATTGGTCTCAGCAGGAGCTCATGGTATGTCTGTCAATAAGGGCCAGCATTGAACCTGAGCAGTTGAAGAATGGAGATTTGAGAGAACCATGGTCTATAGGCAAAGCTTGGCGTGGGTTGAGGATTCTACTGCAAAGTGAAAAATACTTTAGAAAAATATATGTACTCCTGCTAGACATACACTGCAAGGAGGCCAACAGAAGGAAGAAAAATCCCATACATATAATCATAACAACCCTTTCTGTGGTAGCAAAGAAGTTAAAACAAAGTAGGTGTCCACCGATTGGAGAATGGTTAAACAAAACCACATGTTATGTGAATGGAATGGAATATCATAGTGCCATAAAAAAATCACGACTGTGAGAAATTCAGAGAAGCATGGGAAGATGTACTCTAACTGATACAGAATGATGTAAGTAGAACCAGGAAAACAATATACACAATGATTACAACAATATGAATTGAAAGAACAAAAACTCCAACCTGAATGATGCATAATTATATGACACCTGCTTGATTCCAGACAAGAGTTGGGAAAATGTCCTTTACTCCCTCTTTGCAGACATGGGGGACTACGTGTAGAGATTTATTGCACATATTGTGCTGTTTGGTTTTGAAGAATTGTTTTTTTTTAACTCTTCCTTTTTAAATCTTTGTTACAAAGGGGAGCTTACTGGGTAGGGGGAGGGCTTCATTCAGAAATAGTGATGTAAAATGAAAAAAATAATAAAAAGATTCATTTAAAAAAACTTTAAGCATATGTTCTCTAGCACCTGAGAGAAAGCTGCCCTTGGTTTCATTAAAAGGAAACCATTGTGTGTCTGCTATTTGCCTAGTGCTGAGGGTTATAAGATGAAGCCTGTTTGGTTAGGGGAAGGAAAGTCATGAGCAAACACAGAACTCGGGCCTGCCCTGGCCTGCAGATTTTCCTAAGGCAGACAAGCTGTTATTAAAGGCTGATGATCACTCCCAGGGTCGGAGGACCGCCAGTCTGCCTTCCTAGTTGAGGATGGGAGGTGGTGGGGAGGAGGTTGGGGTGGTGGCTCCCTTATAAAGGAAAGAGATGAACTAGTCTGCAGCAGCTCCCAATTAACTGTGGCCTATACTTAACCAGCTGAATGTGTCTGGGAGGAAGTGTAAATTGAAGAGTAGAACTCTGCACATTTTTACATTTAAATATTAACTAAAGAAAACACATTGTCACATGCCTTATGCACGGCAAACAATCTGGTAAGTTATAGCAGGATGAAGGGGAAACCTTTGTGCTCTGCTATGCATCAGACCCACTTGTAGGATGGGTTATTTTTTCACAATCCAGCTGGGCATCCCGTGTTTTGCATTCAGAAAACCTTCTAAACCGTTGCCCAGTTATGTTTGTTGGTGTTGGCTCATTCATCTTCATTAAGGAAATCTAAGAATGCTTATAACATTCTCCTGGGTTGAGTGGTTTTTGTTTTTTTTAATCTTATGGTGTTTCTCTTAAAAGGTAACTATTTTTGCAAACAGCAAGCTAATTGGCTCCAGGAGCCTGAACTGAATCATAGATTTAGAGCCAGAAGGGACATAGAAGTCAATTTAATCTCTTTGTTTTGCAAGAAAGAAACCTGAGGATCGGCTTGTCCAGCATCACACAGAAAACAAGTGTCCGAATCAGGATTCCAGCACAGGTTCCTCTAATGCCAGAGCCCAAGTAGCTTTCCACTATCTGCAAGTGCTTGCTCAATTATTTTCAGGTCTCATTCAGTCAGTCCTACCTGGGAAAGGCTTTTCTTGCTTGGGCTCAGACAGGTCTAGCACATCTAATAGCAGCAATGGACATTTCTATTGTCCTTTAAAATTTCCAAAGTATTTTGTATCTATTTTTTTATTTGATTCTCACAGCAACCTGTGAGCTAGGTACTTGTGGTTGTTCACTATTTCAGTCTTCAGTTGTGTCTGTGTCTTTGTGATTCCATTTGGGACCCCGTTCTTGGCTAGGGTACTTGGATTGGTTTGCCACTTCCTTCTCTAGCTCATTTTATAGATGAGGAACTGAGGCGAGCAGGGTTAAGTGACCTGCTCAGGGTCACACAGCTTAGCAAGTATCTGAGGTCAGATTTGAACTCAAGGTGAGTCTTTCCGAATTCAAGTGGGCTACTCTATCACCTTTATCACCTGGCTGCCCTGTTCTAGTAACTACAAGTATAATAATCTCTGTTTTGTAAAAGAGGGTACTGCGGCTCAGGGAGAACCAGCCGCTTGTGCATGGTGGCATGCTAAGTGTCTGGGACAAGACGAGGTTTCCTCCCTAAGACATGCTTATTATAAAGCATGTAGTCATGCTGCTGGGTAACAAGACTCTCTCTATGCTTCATGCACAAACGTTTCTTCCAAATCAAAGAAACCAGGAAGCCCAAAGCATTTACATAGCTATGGGATCTGAGCATCCAACAGTTCTGGAACACTGTTGGTCTTGGCTTTAATAGCTGTAATGAGAGCTCTGATTGGAATGATTTTCAGGACTATGTCACACTGAAGGTAGAAAAAAAGGGCATGGATCCTGCCTGCCAATCGAGGGGCTCCACATTGTGATCCCAATGAACTTTTCCAAATCTGTCCCTTTCTCATATCCACCCCCCCCCCCCCAGCCAGATATCAGTCAGCTCACCATTCCTGGAACCAGGCTTGTGTATTCTTTCAGTTATATCATTCATCTTACCTGGAATTCCCTTCCTTTTCCTTCTCCACCAAAGAAAATCTTTCCCCTCCTTCAAAGCCTCATTAAAATTTTATCTTTTCCAAGAAGTTTTGAGATCATTCTTTGAGAATTAACAACCCCCTGGAAAGGATTTGTGAGATCATCTAGTCCAATGACCTCATTTTTCAGATGGGGAAACTGAGGCTCAGGGAGGGGGAGTGATTTGTGGATGGTTGCACAGGTAATATGTAGTAGAGCTGGGATCTGAACCCATGTCATCTTCTCCAAAGCCATTGTTCCTACCACTGCACATACATAATCATAAGATCATACAGCTGGAGGAAGAAGGGGTCTCAGCTCATCTTCTTCAATTCCTTCATTTTATAAACAAGGAAACTGAGGCTCAGGTGAGCTGTAGTAACCTCTCCCTCCTTGGAGCTCTCCCCACTTACTGAAGGTTTTGTCTCATTTGGCGATTAGTCATGCAGTGCTTTGAGCAGATCCTTGCTGTCATTTAATTTATTTTAATCTCACTTTCTATGAATTTGTGCTATGTCTGCCCAAGGAGATTGTAAACCCTTTGAGGATGAGTTTCCTGTCTTCTTCCTCTGTCTTTCAGCTCTCCCCAGTACCTTGCACCATGCCTTGGCCATAGAAGGGATTCAATAAATATTGATTTATTGGTAAATCCACTGAAAGGGAATATTGAACAATTGACTGTCAGACAGTCAATAACAATTAATGAGTCCCTAGTATGTGCCAGGCAAGGCAGTCTCTGCTCTCAAGGAATTCATAGTCTGATGGGGGAGATGACACGCAGACAGCTATGTGAAGTCATTAAACATCGAGCACCTACTCTGAGCTAGACACTGTGCTAAGAGCTGAGTTATATACAAGACAAACTGAGGATGATCAGAAGACGGAAGGCACTTAATTTATTAAGCAGGACTGGGAAAGATTGGACCAACTGCAAAGTGCTTCAGTTGTTGGATTGCTAAAACAACTCAGACTGTTCATATTTGTTATCCCCAGGTGACATGAACTTTTGGAAGTTGAATGTTGTTGTGTTATAATCAAATTGAATGAGTCGGTCTGAGAAATGGAAGCAGGTTCACCATAATTCAGAATGCTAAAAACTGCCCAGAGATTAGGTCTGCATTTCTGTAAGTTTTCATTTCCCTTCTTTTCTAATTGTTCTTTGCTCATCAAATTATAACCTTCAGGGAAGTACTGACTCACCCACTGCCCGTCTTTTTTCTGTCTCTCACTGGATGGCTTTTTTCTTCTTTTGCAGCTCTGCATTCAGTTCAACCAAAAATTCAGCAGGACTTTTATTAAAGGCCTGCATGTATCTGGAAGGTGATACACACACAAAAATGAAAATGCTCCCTGCCCTCAAAGAGCTTACATTCTACATAAGCCTGGTATCATAACATTAAGTTGTCCTATTAGAGGATGAGCTAAGATGGCTCCCTGCCTGAAGTGATATGATATTAAAACAGAGAGGTACTGTCTAGCATTTACTCCAAGAATAAAAATCAACAAATATTTGTGTGCAAGGTATTGAGTAAAACTAGAAGCTGGTTCGTTCATTTGATTTTGGGGGGGGGGAAGGCAGGGGAAACTAATTTCTGCTTTTAAAAGGAAAATCAAATGAAGAAATCATGAGTGAAGAAGAAATAAAGGATATCATTAGAAACTATTTCACCCAACTATATGCCAATAAAGTTGACAGTATAACTGAAATAGGTGAATTTTAATAAAATAAAATAAATGAATTGGCAAGGAAGGCCCAGTGCTAAACATTGGGGTGGAGTTTACAAAGATGATTAGAATCCAGGGTGTGTCCTCATGGAGCTTATAGTCTAAGAGGGGAAACAGCACATATTTATAGACATGTGACCAGTCATGTGTACATATGTGAGGTTAGAAGAAAGATCTGTATGAGCTGTATGAAAGGTTAGGAGAAGGACCAAAGTATTGTGCTGAGTGGGTTTACAGAAGGCATAATCAGGGCAGGTCTCATGGGAATATTTATATTAAAATGCTTTATATGGCATTTCTATACCTTCTATGTAAAGTGCTTTACATATGCTATCTCATTGGCCTTCATGACAACCCTGGGAATAAAGTATTATTATTACCTCCATTTTACTGAAACTGAAGCTCAAAGAGGTTAAACTTACCCAAGATTACAGTCAGTGAGTGTCTGAGGCAAGATTTAAAAACATGTCTTTTGTGGGGGGCAGAGAAAGCACCTGGGGTTAAGTGACTTGCCCAAGATCACACAGCTAGTAAGTGTCTGAGGTCAAATTTGAACTTAGATCCTCCTGACTCTGGGCCCTCTATCCACTGGGCCACTTAGCCACCCCTACATGTTGTGTTAATTCTAAGTCCACCACCCTATCCCCGTGCCACCTAGCTATATAACTAACACTTGGACTCTTTTACTATTAGCACCTATTTTTACTTTATCAATAGCAAGAGAGAAATTAGGAGCGTAAGAGGAGCTTCAGAGATGCTCCTAAGATCCCCTCTCCTTCTTCCTTTTCCCCTGTAGTTGGGCCATCTTGTGCCTTCAGTGGAGGTGGATGAGTTTACCTTTAGTGTAACTGAGTTAGAAGATGTTTCCTAGTTTCTGTCTCCCAGATGGTGTGGTGGATTCATGGAGCTTGGAGAGGCATGTGGTCAGCGGGTGCTGAAGTTTCCCCTTTCAATTGTGAGAGGGTTGTGGGTAGAGCTGCAAATGATGATCGAGGCAGTGGATATTTGCTCTCTTTGTGCTGTTCCCCAAGAACTGGGTCAGATTCTTAGCTTCCGTGGCTCTGGGACTGACTTTTATTTTTACTCAGAGAAGGAGGTGATTCCAAATTAATTCAACAGACATTTATTAAGTACCTACTATGTACAAAACATAGTGCTAAGTACTGGGGATATAAAGATGAAACTGTAATAGTCTTTACGCTCAAGGAGATTATAGCTGATCCTTAGAAACAATCTGACAGAGACAGCTAAGTGATGCAGTGGATAGAATGCTGGGCCTGGAGTCAGGAAGATCTGAGTTCAAATCCTGCCTCAGACACTTACTAGCTATGTACTCTTGGGCAATTGACTTAACCTCTGTTTGCCTCAGTTTCCTCAACTGCAAAATGAAGATAATAACAGCACTAATTTTATATGGCAATTGTGAGGACCAAATAAGAAAAACTTTGTAAAAATCACTGAAGTAGGTGTTATATAAATGCTTCTTTCCTTACCTTTGTATAGTTGTGGGACTGTAATTTATTCCCTAAGTAACCTTTTTATTTAAATTGGATATTTATGCAGTGAGAGTATCGTTTTCTCCATGGAGTAGGAAGCCTTTCATAGGTATGGTTCATTATAATAATTTTATTTCTAATAGTTTGAGTACTGTACCAAGTGCCATGGGGAATCACAAAGGAATTAGCAGAGTGAGTCTCTGCTATGAGGGAGTCTACAATGAAATAGGAAACATGCAAAGAGAAAACACATGACAGTCGACACATCTTTGTATACATGTGTAAGTGTTGGGTTCCTGTCCGCTATAGAGATAGGGGTGTTGGGGATTGGGAGTAATTAACAAGGTAGAAATCATGATCCAAAAGGGTAAAGATAATGTTGTGCTGGGGTCAAGCCAACATCTTCATTGGGGTACTTAGGATCTGGGAGCTGGTAGGTGGGCAGGAGGTGGAACAGTTTCCAAGTCTGAGGAGAAGGAAGAGCAAGGTCAGAGGAAAATATGAGGGAAGGAGCAGCACAAGTTATTTGTGAATGATGTCTCTTCTCTCCCAAAAGAGATGGAGATTTTTTGAGTGAAAGCCATTCTTTCTGCTTAACCAGCTGATTATAGTCCACTGTGGGTCAGAAAAATCTGCTTGTAACACATTGCACACTTACCAAAACTATTTTGTAATCTCACCATTAATTAATTGTAGTAAACCTAGACAATTCAGGAACCTGCGTAACTAGACAAAATTCATTTGTGGTAGAGGAGGGGTCAGAGATGATGGTGCAGCTGGCTATCAAGAAAGATAGTTTGGTTATAAATCCAATTCTGCTAGAAGATAAGTTGGATAAATAGGTTGGGGCAGATTGTAGAATGATTTGAATGGCAAGTTTAGGAAATTTCGAATTTGTTCTGTAGGCAGTGGGGAGCCATAGCAGGTCCTAGAGGAGAGGAGTGCTATAATGAAAGGCGTTTAGAGAGATTTCTTTGGTAGTTGCATGCAAAATGGATTAGAGTAAGGGGAAACTGGAAGCAAGAGCACAAGTTCATCTATTACAGTAATCTAGACAGGGAGAACTGAAGATGTGGGCTGAATTGGTGTGGATGGGAATGGAAAGGAAGACTGGTTACAAGAAACAGCATCAAGGAAGAATCCAGGTTTTTGGTGACTGACTAAATATGGTTTTGAAGGAAAGAAAGTGTGAATGGTGACTTTGTGAGAAGCCTGGTGGCAGAAGAATAATGGAAAATAAAAAGAGGAAGTCAGTTTGAGAAGAGAATAAATTATGTGTGTCTCATGTTGAGTTTGATTTGATAGCAGGACACACAAGTGGAGTTTAGATCTGTATAACTAGCCCAAGTTTCTCTCCTTAACTCCGATTCTTTATCACTAACTTCCTATTGGACTTTTCATCCTAGCTGTCCCATAAGCATCTCAGACTCAGCATGTCTAACAAAAACTCATGATCTTGACTTAGCCCTCCTCTGAGTGCATCATTATCCTTCCAATCCATCAGTTTTGGTACCTCTAGGCCATCATCAGCTCCTCACTCTAACTGACCCCACATGTCCAATCAATCGCCAAATCTTGTCCCTATTTTCACAGCACCTCTTGTACATGTCCCTTTCTCCACTCCTACAATCACTGCCCTAATTCGGGAACTCATCTTCTCCCACTTTTTGCCAGGATTACTATAACTGATTTCCCAAATGGCCTCCCTGCCTCCATTCTCTGTACTTTCTAATCCAACCTCCTGGGGTAGGTTTGACTATGTTAGTTAGCCCTCTCTCACCACCATTCCTACCCCTCTAGCCCTCCACCCTCGTATTGGTATCTGTTCAGCTTTTTGTCTCTAGGACCGTAAGCATAAGCAGTGAAATATACATACATTCATACATACATATATAGTTCCATCAGTGGAACACAATATAATAAACCACAAAGAGAGATGATTTCTTTAAGAGAGAAACTTTGGAGAGCTGAGGACTCAGGGCTGAGTCTGGAAAATGCCCACAATAGGGGATCAGGAAAGGAATCATAGCCTTAGAACTAGGAAGGATCTTGGAGGTCCTTTTATCCAATCTCCTCTCTTTTTACAGATGAAGAGAAACTGGCGCCTAGAGAAGTTAAATAACTTTCCCAAGGTCTCGCAGGTACTAACAGAGCCAGGGTATGAAGCCAGGCCCTCTTCTTCCAAATCCAGTACTCTCTCCACTGGGCCAAATTGCCTTCTCCATAATTCAGACCATTCTTCAGTTGACTTCAAGCCTGTTGAGTTTGAGACATTTCCCAAGCTGTTGTGAATACTTGGACCTGCCTCTTTCCCCCAGAGTTACTTTGAAGAATGGCAGAGTTCAAGAGAATACAAACCAAATTTCGATATATGTCAGACAGAATGGAGCCAGCAGATAAGACTGACAGGGTCATCAAAGAAGAAGAGAAATATAAAATTCACTGGCTTGTAAGATTTGAGGGGAGTGTGGATGGCCAGTGGTATCCCATGCTGCTGAGAGAGAAGAAAATGAGATCCCATAGGAGGCCCTTGATCATGCTGAGAAGGGGCCCTTTTGGTGTTGAGAGGACCTGTTTAATAGAGCAGGGCCGAAGAAGTCAAACTTCAAGAAGTTAAGGACTGAGTTTACCATGAGGCAGTAAAGGTAATGGGTGTTGATTATGCATATAAGATGTTTGGCAGTTAAAAGGGGGATTAGATAGATCAGATGTGGGGAATATGTGACCTTGAGCCCACATGTGATAGATGGATTGATAAAATTTTTATTAAAAATATACTACTAGCCAAGTAGCTAGATAGCTCAGTGGATAGAGTGCTGAATTTGGAGTCAGGGAGACCTGAGTTCAAACCTGACCTCAGATACTTACTAGCTCTATGACCCTGGGCAAGCCACTTAATTTCTATTTACCTTAATCCACTGGAGAAGGAAATGGCAAACCACTCCAGCATGTTTGCCAAGAAAACCCCTTGGGTAGTATTAGCATGCTATGGTTCATGGGATCATGAAGAGTTGGACATGATTGAATGATCAAACAACAACACTAGTCAGAGATGGGGCTAAGTCCTGTGGATAGAAAAATAAGCCAACAAATCTACCCTCAAGGAGCTTACATTCAGTGGGGCAGCATAAAAACATGAAAGACAGCTGGAAAGGAGCAGAGTAGTTCCCCCTCAAAAGTGAGTTAGAAGCTTGGTTTTGGAGCAAAATAAGGAAAAAACTTCAACTCTCAGAACCCAGGGTGGAGTTCAAATATCCTGTGGGGAAGAGGTGGGGGATGAAAGTCAGACTGTATTTAAAGGGGATAAAAGGGTCAAGGACAGACTTTTTCAAGATTAGGAACCTATGTGAAAGCTGGGAGGGAGAAAATATTCAGAATATTTAGAACAGATGTTCATTTCCTGGTCAAGCCCAGAATGTATGTGGCAGAGGAGCAGGAGAGGCCAGGAGGTGGGGGTGTGGTAAAGAGCATGGTCTGCAGGTAAGACAGGAAGACAGTCAGTTAACACGGAAGTATACAGTCAGCCAGTTCTAGGTCTAGGTTTCAAGTTAGTCTTCAGAAAATAGGAAGGAATGCTGTCCAGACTGAAACAGTCAGTCAATCAGTCAATAAACATTTATCAAACATTGACTATCTACCAGGCACTGTGCTAAGCCCTGGGGGTACAAAAAGAGACAAAAGATAATCCCCATTCCCAAGGAGGTCACAGTCTAATGTGGAGAGACAACAAGCAAACAGATATGTTAAAACAAGCTATATATATGTATATGTATATATATATATATATATATGTATATGTATGTATGTGTGTGTATATATAGATATGTGTATATATATGTATATAGGATAAATAGGAAATAATTAAAGGAAGGTGCTAGAATTAAGCGGGGCAGTAAAATGCTCTCTGTAGAGAAACAATATCTCATAGTTCCATGTAAATGGGGAGGTCTATTTCAACCAGAGGATGCCTGTTGATCTTATAATAGAAACTGTCTAACTGCTGCTCCATTCCCTCCCTCCAAAAGCAAAAGAATGTATAGAATACATTAAAATTTTAAATAACAGAAGGAAATCAGGTAGTAGCTGTTCAATACCCTGTATAAATCAATGGATAAAACCGTAAAGTGGAGAAGGGAATAGAAACTACCTAGAGAAAATTTATGGTAAAGAAAACTGTCAATCACTTTGTACCCTCTCAGTCTGCTGTCAGAGAGTGTGGAGAATGGCTAACTTCCCTGGACAGGCTGGAATCTGCTAAAGTCTCTTGGTTTGGCTTCAGGATGATCAGAGTTTCATTAAAATTCCTGGGTTTAGGATCACCATTACTCTGGTTTTAAGTTAGTCTGGTTAACTCTGGTTTTAAGTTAGTCTCCAGTCATCCCCTCTCCCTCGCCCCCTCCCCTCCAATTTCCTTGAAGGCAAGGACTGTGTTCTTTTTTGGCTGTCTTTGTATCCTCTGCACGTAGCACAGAGTAAGTGATTAATAAATGCTTATTTCCTCTTGCTTCCTTCTGTAACCCAGGCTTCTCTGGACATACCTAATTCTAAAATGGAGATGCCCCTGAGGGCCCCTTTAAGGTTGCCCAGCTTGCTTGGCATGGAGCCCACCCACTGTATCTCCTACCATAGGGGTGAAGGTAGCTTCCTTTAATTGATTGTCTGCATCTTTAAAACTGGCAGGACTGAGCCTTTCATTCTCTTTCCCACCGTCATTTTTGGCTGTGCTCTTTTCGGTAATTTTTATATGCTACTCTCAGTGTGGACACCATGAGTCAAAATGGTGGCAGTTCCCGCTATTTTTACCCCAATTCTCCAAGAAATAGGCCTGGGGGTATTTGTTTCTGTTCTGTGTTGTTTGTCGCCTTCACTTTCAAATGCTGGAGCATAGGACCCTGGAGCTGACTCCAACTTGGAGCCAGGATTGTAGTCAGGATAGTTGCAGCCAGCCAGCCCAGCATGGAATCCATGAGTAACCAGAGTGCCGGAGACTAAAGCCAGAGAAGTTCAGATTTGGAACTGGGAGTGCGCTCTATAGGAACAGAGCTAAACTATGAACCTGATGTCCTGGGGAGAAGGAGATTATGTTGCCCATGTATTGGGGGAGTACGTTTATATATTTATGATTACTGAAGTAAATATTTCTGTGTAAAAGCAAAGCCAACTGTTAGCGGCTTATGTAATTGGGCTACAGGAGACCACCTTCTTTAAGTGGAAGGAAGACCCTCGGTGAAGGCTGGAGCAAGCAATTTACTAGGAGGCTCGACACCCCTACTTCAATCCTGTTTAAGGGTCTCAGAGAACCAAAGTGGACATGGTCAAATCCAATAATACATCTGACCTTCAAGTGATTACAATGTTCATTGTTTGACTGTTAAAGATCTGATTTTGTGAACTTTTCATTTGTTAAAATATAATACAGATCACCTTGCCTGCAATCCTGGTTCCAAGGTTGGAGTTAGCTTGGCTTAAACTCCTGGGTCCCATGCTCCAATGCCTGAAACTGAGGAGGACAGACAATATAGAACAGAAACAAACATTCTCCAAGTCCATTAACAAAAATTTTGTTGTTGTTGTATTTTATAGGGGGGGTGGTGAAAGGGAGCAGAGGAAGTCTTTTCCTTGTTACTGGTTCAGTTCACTGGGTGCAGCCAAGTTGCCAAAAAGCAAACAGCCAAAAAAGATAGTGGAAAAGAGAGTGAACAGCTCAGTCCTGCCAGCTGTAAAGATTCAGGCAGTCAATTAAAGGAAGATACCTCCAGCCCTGTGGTAGGGTATGCAAGCAGGCTGCGTGGTAGACAAACTGGGCATGCTCAAAAGGCCATTCAAGGGCTTGTTCATATTAGAATTGGGCATGCCCAGAGAAGCCCTGATTATACTTCCTTCTGGTGGATATAGTCAGCAAGACCCATCTCTGATATTGTGATGAGATCGACATTCCCTCATGGAAAAGATTTTCTCCAGAAAGACTGCCACGATCTCAATCATCTTGCCTTACTGACCCAGTAAGTCAAATAAGGCCTCAGTGCTCAAATAGAAGCTGCCTCACACCATGGGGAATAGCTTTGTCCAGTGGTGGCAGTGCTACCAAGTTCCTTCAGAGGAGCTGTCATCATTGGAAAATGTTGGCTACTGTGCTGACATTTTGAATTATAAGCCTTGTGTTGTCAATAAACATTTATTAGGCACCTATTATGAGCCAAGAACTGTTCCAAATGCTGGGGTTATGAAAAGAGGCAAGAGTCCCTGCCCTCAAGGAGTTTACAGTCTCTTCTACCTTTGGAAGAGGGTAGTTTGATTCTTGCCCAGATCACCTTGTGATTTTTCAGGTTAAGTAATTCATCCTATTGCTTAATGTATAAGTTTGATCAGAGCATCCCATTTATTAATTTCCTTTTCTGTTAATCCCATTAAATAGAATAATTTTATTTTTTAAAAGCCAGTAAAGCATTAAAAAATCTGTTTGTGAAACTGTTGAGACAGTTAGAGAGTAATGCACAATCCATCTAGATTTTCAGAGATTGGTGGACAGGGGCAATCATTACACCTTCCATGGGAGAGGCGGCCAGTTTCCTCACAGATCTGGCCTTGTAAAGAGCATCACATATAAACCTCACTCAACATTTCATCTGCATTTTGGGCTTTCATTCAGTCAGCTGGGATTCAGCTCCCACGTAAGGAACAGATTAAACTGCCATCCATCAAGGTGAAGGATAATTATTGCTTATGTCAGACAACACCTGTTTTTGTAGCATTCTTCAACTCAGTTAGATTGGAGACAGCTAAACTTTCCACTGAATTTTCTATCTGACAGTTGCCTTCGGCAGTATGTCTGTGGAATACCCTTATATTCATCTATATATACATTTGGGGGCAGATTAAAAATGTCATTGGTGAAATATAACTTGAAAATATTTTTAAAAAACCCTTTGAGACACATATATACACACACACACATATATAAAATGGATAAGTATAAAAGACTGAACAGAAGGTGAAAATGAAACTTCTAGTTACCACTTGGGAAGAAGTCATTGTTAATGCCTTTTTATTATATTTACCCTGCAGGCTGCTCATTACAGATACTCCCAGTAAGGAATCTTGGTGAGGGAATCACTTTGCACTTGGGGATTTATAAGAGTATTGATCACCTCATACATTAATAGGATTTTCTAACCCATAAAAATCTACCAGACTGGAAAATTTGATTCCCAGCCCTCCAGTTTTCCTCTCTCTTTCTCTCTCTCATTTGTCCTCTCCTCTTTCTCCCTCCTTCTTTCTTCTCCCCCTCTATCCTTCTCTTTATTCTTTCCTTCTACTTTCTCTCATTCCCTCCCTCCTTTCTCTTCTTCTTCTTCTCTCTCCCTTTCTCCTCTCTCTTGCTCTGTCATGCAAAGAAGATTGCTTTATTTATTGCAATTTTGCCTGCATGTTGCCCATTTTCCAAAAATATTTTAGTGAATCAAACTGAAATATATTTATAGATAATCACATACCTTATATTATTAGAAATAAACTAGGACAGGCTACTTTGCATTATGTAATTAACTCTCAGTTACAGTAATTCTGGATTATCTACAATGAATTTTTAAGTACCTGGCTGATAGCCCCTCTAACCCTCATGGAATTCTTTACTGTGCAGAAATGTATGAATGAAGCATTTATTAAATGTTTACTACATGCAAAGCACTGTGCTGAATGCTAGGATGCAAACAGAAAAATAAGACAGTCCTATTCTCAAAGTGTTCACATTCTAATGGGAGAAACAAGACATATGAAAGCTTTCAGCTAAGAGTCAAATGGAAAGTCCCATGGTCCTTAGGGTGAAGAGGGAAAGCAGATTTTAATGCTTCTTCTTTAATGACATTTCCACAATAAAATCTTAGCAGTTTCTGAAGTCAAATCATGTGATAGTCCCAAAGACTTTGATGGAAAAATTAAAAGTATGGTTGCATGTGGCATTAATGGGAAAAGAAACAAATCTGGGTTTGAATCTCAGCTCTGGTACTACTTAGCTTAGTAATTATGGGCAAGCTAGTCAATCTCTGTTCCTCAAGCATCCTGGCAAGGAAGTTATACATAAGTCGTATATACATATAAGTTATACATAAGCCAATAAATCTATGATTTCTCCACCTATATCAGGCCACAAAGTTTGCTGTCTTGACCTGGAAGCCAATCTGTGTCTGGTTCACTAGAACATTTGGTTAAAACATGATGTGAATATTCATGGGATGAATCTCTAGAAACCTAGAAGGGTCACACACCTTTATTCATTCTGTTTTAGGATCCCAGTCCATATCTGTAGTTCCTACTAGGTAGTCCAAAAGTAGGTGCCTCTGACTACAAAAAGGAATAGGCTTGTGTAGTAAGGACACACGCACAAATACCCAGCACTGGAAAGTTTCCTCAGAAGTCACTTATTCAGTTCCTGGAAGGGCATTATTTTTGAAAATAGTATTATTTTCATATGTGAATGGTAGCATATCAATAGCACCCCTAATTTATTGAGAATTATTGTTAAAACAAAGCAAAAGTAAAAACAGACCTAATTAAAAGAGACAAGCAGGGAAACTACATTTTGCCAAAAGCATACCACAGACAGATGATATAATATTAAAAATATTTTTACGGCAAGTTTCTCTGATAAAGGTCTTATTTCTCAAATATATAGGGAATTGAGTCAAATTTATAAAAACAAGAGGCATTTCCCAATTGATAAATGGTCAAAGAATATGAACAGATACTTTTTAAAAAGAGAAATAAAAATATCTATAGTCAAATGAAAACATGCTCAAAATTACTATTGATTAGAGCAGTGGTTCTCAACCTGTGTCTTATGTTCAATTTATAACAATGAAAATACATCCTGCATATCAGATATTTACATTACGATTCATAACAGTAGCAAAATTACCATTATGAAGTAGCAATGAAAATAATTTTATGGTTGGGGGTCACCACAACATAAGGAACTGCATTAAAGGGTCGTGGCATTAGGAAAGTTGAGAACCACTGGATTAGAGAAATGCAAATTAAACCAGCTCTGAAGTACCACTTCATAGCTATAGAAATGACAAATGCTAGAGGGAACGAGAGGAAATAGGTACACTAGTAAACTGTTGGTGGAGTTGTGAATTCTGTTATTCTGAGGAACAATTTGGAACTATGCCCAAAGGGCTATAAAACTGTGCTTATCCTTTGATCCAGTAATAACACTATCAGGTCTGTATCCCAAAGGAAAAGGGAAAAGGAGTTATATGTACAAAACTATTTATAGCAGTTCTTTTTGTGTTGGGAAAGAATTGGAAATTGAGGGAATGCCAATCAGTTGGGGAATGTCTGAATAAGTTATGGCCTAAGATTGTGGTGGAATACTATTGTACTATAAGAAATGATGAGCGGGTTGGTTTCAGAAAAAAAAAAAACCATGGCAAGACTTATATGAACTGATGTAAAATGATGTGAAAAGAACCAGATCATTGTTGTAATGATGATATTGTAACAATGATCAACTGTAGCAGACTTGGCTACTCTCATCAATACAATAATCCAAGAGAATTCCAAAGGAATAATGATGAAAAAAATGCTATCCTCCTCCAGAGAGAGAACTGAAGAACTCTGAGTTCCAACTGAATAATAATTGTCTTGCTTTCTAAAACAAATTTTTTTTTGTAGTATGGCTAATACAGAAATCTATTTTGTATTATTTCACATGTAGAATTGATACAATTTTGCTTGCTTCCTCAGTGCGTGGGGGAGAGTTGGGAAGGAGGTAGAGAATTTGGAACTCAGATTAAAAAGAAAATAGGGCTAATAAATAAATAATAAATCAAAAAATTGTGGTTAAAGTTGTTGATATGGGGAGTGTCTGTGATTATATCACTGTGGTGAAGGCACTCCATTGATGCAGATCACAACCTATCTAGGACGGAGTAGACAGTTCTTAGGGAGCCTTTTTTGAGGCATATAAAGGTTAAGTGACTTTCTCAGGAGAAGCTGGGTAATAAATATCAAAGGAAAGATTTAGGCTCAGATCTCTCTGGCTCCAAGTTAAACACCACTTTCTCTCCTGGGGCCATAGATTTAGAGCTGAAAAGGATTGTAGAGTTGATCTAGTCGAATCCTCTCATACATATTATAGGTGAGGAAACTGAGGCATAGACAGGTTACATGACTTGTCTAAGGTCACCCAGCTAGGAAATATTGGAGGCAGGTTTTGAACTTAGGTCTTCCTTATTCCAGTCCTGTACTTGCCTCTCTACTATGCAACACTGCCTCTCTAAAGGTTTTCTAAGGCTAAATCTTTAAAAAAAAAAATAGTTTAAAAAAGAATTAAAAAATTCATTTAGTCAGTAGGAATATTTTATGTAGCATCCATTTCTGCAAAAATACCTTAAATACTTAATAAACATTGTTTGATTCAAAGAAAGAAAAGCATAGGGACATCTAGGTGGCTCAGTGAATAGAGCACCAGCCCTGGAATTAGGAGGACCTGAGTTCAAATCCAGCCTCAGACACTTAACACTTACTAGCCGTGTGACCTTGGTCAAGTCACTTAACCCCCATTGCCCTGCCTTACTCCCTCCAAAAATAAAGAAGCAACAACAACAAAAAAACCAAACCCCAAAGAACAAAAAGCATCATCATTTTTAAGGCTCTTCAATTGTTATAGCTCTAAGGAAGAAAATAACTCATAATTTTATCCACTCAGTGAAACCATTAATTCAGAAGCATTTATTAAACATCTACTGAGCACCATTGATTTATCATCATCATCATCATCATCATCATCACTAGTATTTAAACAGTGCTTTAACGTTTGTAAGGCATTTTACAAATATTATTTCATTTTTTTTCCTAACAACAACTCTGGGAGGCAGGTGTGGCTATTATGTCCATTTTACAGATGAGGAAACTGAAGGAGAGGCTGTGACTTGTCCAGATGCTGCTAATAAATGTCTGAAGCTGGGTTTGATCATATCACTTCATTGCTGTGATTCACTGTCCATGTTTGCACATTTTCCCCCAGTGCTAGTGGGAAAAATAACACTGGTGTACAAATGCAATATATAGCATCATGAATGTATTTTATTTAGAAAGCAATAATTACTTTCCAGTCTTCTACCTCCCCCCCAGAATATTCTCCCTTATGAAAAAAGCAATCTCACAAGTGTAACAAAACTATTCAATACAACAATTTTAACAGATAGAATAGATGTAATATTCCTACCTCTTTGCAAAGAGAAAAGAAAAGATACAGCAAAAACCAGAGAACAAAAATATCCCCCTGAACTGGGACACATCCTCCTTTACCAACTCAGTACCTAGAGAGAATGGGCTCAAACTTTAAGTGGCTAATAAGTTCTATAAATCATTCTTCTCACCATTCTTCTCACACCTGTTGGGTTGTTGGCACAGCTTGTGATTCCTTGCTTGCAGGCGTCATGGTTGCTGGCTTGATCCACTACTGGGTTGTGTCAAGCAAATTGTTCCTTGGGCAACTAGGCAGCACGGTGGATAGAGTGTTGGACCTGGAGTCTGGAAGACCTGAGTTCAAATCTGGCCTTACACACCCCTGGATGTGGAACTTTGGGCAAATTGCTTGACCTCTATTTACTTCAGTTTCCTCATCTGTAAACCAAGGATAATAATAGCACCTATCTTGTCTGGTTGTTGTGAGAATCAAATGAGGAAATAATTATAAAGCACTTAACAGTGCTTGGCATATAGTAAACACTTTATAGTTACTATTATGTTTATTACTATTGTAGTATAGTTACTAGCTTTTACTGTTATTGTTTTTGCTGTGATTATCTTTAGAGTCATGGGTGCTCACTGGTCTTGTCTGTGGTAGTCATGGCAGAGTCTGCTATAGACTCCCTTCAATGGACTCCCTTCAATGGTGGCTCTCTCAACCTTGCAACATTCACAAGTTAATTCCAACTCTCATGCCCCTTCACCTGGGACTAGGGAAGAAGTAACAACAGAAGTAATAGCAATGGTGTAAATGCTACATGCTGGTCCAAGGGGAGATAAGGGCCTGAAGGTCCTCCCCAAGTTGTAGGTCCATAACAACTCTTCCCACTCAAAAAGCTGCCATGGAAGAGATAGTGGTCAAAATTCTTCTGTTATTATGCACCCTCAGTTCTAGCTCAGCAGTCAAATAAAAAAGGAAACAGACCCAGAATATCTTTGATTGCTCTGAAGAGGAGGTCACGATCCTTCATTATGCGATATTACACTATTCCAGAAACATGCTCCTCCAAGTCTCCATATGGATTTGTACCAGAAAGAGAAAATCTCCCTTACTTGAAGGACTGGGTTCTCATTGGATAGTTCTCCATTAGACCACATTAGACCACAACCAACAAGTATTTATTATACATCTGCTACATCAAATGAGATATTTGTAAAGCACTTAGCATGGTGCCCACCATGGAACAGGCACAATATAAATGTTCACTATTTTTATTATTTTTGTTATTACTACATATAGGTCACTGTATTGGGTGATGGGAATTCAAAGGCTAAAATGAAAACAATCCCAGCTCTGAGAGTCTACATTCAGATGAGGATTAATGAAGGCACTGGGGGTGTTTTTCTTGGAGAAAAGGAGACCCCAGGAGAACATTAACTCTGTCTTCAAGTATCTGAAGTATTAGAAGGCAGATTAGACTTATTCTGGTTGGCTCCATTGGGTAAAACAAGGCACACTGGGTGTAAGTTGTAGATATGCAGATTTAAATTTCAGTTGAATAAAACATACCTCATAACAATTAGAGCTGCCCCAAGATTCAACACATTGCCTCAAGAAGGAGTCATTTCCTTTTCTACCTCCTTTCTGAATTTCTTCAAGCAAAGGAGAAGCAGAATATCCTTTTGTTAGATACGGTGTACAACTGGTCCATGTTCAGGTACTGGTTGAACCAACCTGCCTCTGAAGTCCCTTCCAACCCGGAGATTCTGTGAAACATTTAAGAAGTCAGAACAAGACACTTGAAGCCAGGGAGTAAGCTCTGGTGTCTGGGTAGGAAGCCTTACTCTTTGAGGGGTCAAGATCTTTTCAAGAGGATATGGAGGCTATTTCAAAGTGAAGCAAGGTCCCATGAAGGTAAAAGGGGAAATGTAGACCAGAAACCCACTCCAGGGACCTTGATGCCTCTGGCATCTTGGCTCTGCCCAGAGCCAAGGCTAATGCCAAAAGTAGAAGCAGACAAGGTATGCTGGAAAAGGTGAGGCAGGAGACAGGAATACAACAAGTCTTGAGGTCTGCTTTCTTCTTGAAGCAACAGCACAAAAGTGGAATTCAATTTCCAAATATCAGAGATATCAGGAAAGATCTAAGCAGGGTCAAAGAGAAATCTTTTTTTTTCCAATTTTCATTTATCAATTTATTTATTTTTAATATAAAAAAATTTAGTTCCAAATTCTATCCTTCTCTCTAGCTCCTCCCTCACCCACTGAGAAGGCAAGCAATATATTAAATATAACTGTGAAATCATGTAAAATATATTTTCTATTAGCTGTGTTGAGAAAAAATATGAATGATTAAGAAAGTGAAAAAATTGCATTCAATTTGCATTCAGAATTCATCAGTTCTCTCTCTGGAGGTAGAGAGCATTTTTCATCACGAGTCTTTCAGAATTGTCCTAGATCAGACTAGGTAAATCACAGCTAATCATTTTTACAATATTGCTGTTACTAAGAGGTACAATGATCTCCTGGTTTCCCTCACTTCACTCTATATCAATTCATATTGGGCTTCCCAGGTTTTTCTGAAACCATCCTGCTCATCAATTTTTATAGCACAACACTATTCCATCACAATCATATACCACAACTTGTTTAGTCATTCTCCAAACAATTGACATCTCTTCAATTTCCAATTCTCTGCTGTCACAAAAAAAGAGCTGCTATAAATATTTTTGTACATGTAGATCCTTTTTCTTTTCCTTTGTTCTCTTTGGGATATAGACCTAGTCGTGGTATTGCTGTGTAAAAGGGTATACACAATTTTATAGCCCTTTGGGCATAGTTTTAAAGTCCTTTCCAGAATAGTTGCACCAGTTCACAACTCCACCAATAGTGCATTAGAATCTCTATTTTTTCATATCCTCTCAAGAATTTATCATTTTTCTTTTCTGTCATGTTAGCCAATGTAATAGACTGACTCTGAGGTAGTATCTCAGAACTGTTTTACTTTACATTTCTCTAATCAATAGTGATTTTTGGAGCATTCTTTCACATGACTATAAATAACTTTGATTTTTTATTCTGAAAACTGTTCATGCACTTTGACTGTTTATCAACTGGGAAATGGTTCTTTTTTAAAAAAATAAATTTAACAATTTCCTGTATACTTGAGCAATGAGGCCTTTACCAGAGAAGCTTACCATAAAACTTTAAAATATTACTTCATTGTCTATTATACCTTTAGCAAAATGTAATTTCCTTAATTATCTCTTTTATTTAGGTCTATTTTTGCTTTTTCTTTATCTGAGATCATGATTTTTAAACTTTTTTTTAACCTCAGATGGAGCATAATAGATTTTTCTCCAGCCCCTTATTTTCATTCTATATGTGTCTTTCAGTTTCAAGCATGTTTCTTTTAAGGTTCTAATCTAATCAATTGTTTGGAGAATGACTAAACAAGTTGTGGTATATGATTGTGATGGAATATTGTTGTGCTATAAAAATTGATGAGCAGGATGATTTCAGAAAAATCTGGTTTCTAATCCATTCTGCCATCTGCTTCCATTTTATAGCTGAATTCACATGAACAGTTTCACATTTAAAGTTATGATTCACATTTATAATTATGATTACTGTGTATTTCCTTCTATCCTATTTTTCTTTTGTTTTTACTTTTCTCTATCTTCTTACCTGTCTGTTCTCAAAAGTCTGTTTTGTTTCTGACTATTGCCTCCATTAATCTATTCTCCCTTTTATCACCTCCTTGCATTTCTCTTATCTCCTTCCCCTCCTACTTCCCTGTTGGGTAAGATAGATTTCTATACCCACCTGGGTGTGTGTATATATATATTCTTCCCTCTTTGAACCAATTCTGATGAGAGTAAGGTTTATGTTGTCCTCCCCCCTCCCACTTTCCCTTTACTGTAAATATTCTTCCTTGCTTGTCTCTATGTGAGATAATTTTCTCTATTCTTTTTTCTCCCTTTACCTAGCGAATCCCTTATTCTTGCCCATACATTTTTAAATATCCTAATATAATTGACTCACACTGATGCTTTCTGTCTATGTAGACTCAAATTGCCCTAATAATGATAAACTTCTTAGGAGTTATATGTATTATCTTCTAATTTAGGAATGTAAGCAGTTTAACCTTATTAAGTCTCTTATGATTTCACCTTCATGTTTGCCTTCTTTATGTTTCTCTTGAGATTTAAATTTGAATGTCATATTTTTCTATTCAGCTCTGTTCTTTTCATCAGGAATGCTTGAAAGTCTTCCATTTCATTAAATATCCACTTTTTCTCCTGAAGGATTATACTCAGTTTTCCCAGGTAGGTTATTCTTGGTTGTAATCTTAGCTCCTTTGCCTTCAAGAATATTGTATTCCAAGCTCTTTGATCCTATAACATGGAAAATGCTAAATCTTGTGTGATCCTGACTGTGGCTCCATAGTTTAATTGTTTCTTTCTGGTTGTTTGCAATATTTTCTCCTTGACCTGAGAGCTCTGAAATTTGGCTATGATATTCTTAGAAGTTTCCATTTTGGAATCTCTTTTAGGGAGTGATTGGTAGATTCTTTCAATGTCTATTTTACCCTCTAGATCTAAGATATCTGGGCAGTTTTCCTTGATTAATTTTTGAAATATGATGTCTAGGCTTTTTTTTTATTATGGCTTTCAGGTAGTTCAATAATTCAGCCACCACCCCAATTTCACAGACCTCTCCTGCCAAACTCTTATGTTGTTTTGGGCTGGAAAAATGTCTCATTCCAACTTTTTGTTGACTATGTGGTTCCAGAATTCTATTTATTGCATTATTTTAAAGTTGCTTGGAAGGTAGTGCTGGGAGAGTTCAGCTATGAACCCAATGATTTGAGAGATCCCTCCAACATAGATCAAACTCATCTATGTCCTATGCAGCTGTTGTCCATGTTTTACCAGCAGTGGCATATTTGTGAGACAGCTGTGGGTAAGGTAGGGAGGGAAGAGGTTTGAAGTCAGGAAGACCTGACACTTAGGCACTTATTCCCAACATTAAGAGGAGTGGCTACTCTAGTTGTCTCCCTGGTATCCCTTACCCTTTATCACATGACCAGCCAGTCTTTTCTTATTGTACAGCTTATTAATGATAGCCTTTGTTCCTGTTATCCTTTGAAATTCCCTATTGCTTTATATTACAGGGCCCCTAGCCCTACCATGCTCCAATTTACTAAATCCTGTATGATACTCATCTTTAGTTCTTTAGAGGTCATTGGAGAAAAGAGACTAACTTGTACCTTCTGCATGTGTAATTATTGCTTGGCATTGGTAGGAATCCTATTCTCTCTACTGCATAGTTTTAATTAATTTTTTTGTCACTTCATTTCCCAATACATTCCTCTTCCCCTCCTCAAACAGAAGCTACCCCTTACAACAAAGAATAAAAAAGAAAGAGAAAAAAAAAGCAGTTAAACCAAACTGAATTGATTGTGATCAATATATCAACCACATCCAACACATATGCAGTGTTTCATACTACACAGAAAAGATTATATAGCATGTCCATTATTGTTGATCCTCTTGGCTAGTCCTATTTTGCAGCTAAGGTCTGTCTCTCTCCACTGGGATTTTAAGCTAGCATCCAAACTTGGACTTCAGAATATCCATGCAGTCCAAGACTTTATTTTGTTCCTCTTTGGTTATTCAGTCTACCTTGAGTTCTCCTATATGGTCTCTCCTCTTGTCACTCACCAGGAGAAGAACAAGGTTTCAATGGTCTTTAAGGTAGGTCTTCTCCTAACTGATATCTATGTATTACATAGGAGACCAAAGAGAGCTCACCCTATAGCTCTCATTCCCTTTACCCAAGGAAACTTGTTATGATCATATCCCTAAATTCAGATTAATAATAATTCCATTCATTTTTCTGAGTGGGAAATTTTGCAGTTATCATGGTCTATTTTTATAATTACAGTATTTTCATATGTATATTTAAGCTGAATTTCAGATTATTTCTACCAATGGGAAGAGGAAATTTTTCATAAGAAAATAATAGAGTTCAATAGGAAGTGAAAAGTCTGGAACGGTCCTGACAAGATGGAAAAGTGAGTGGAATAACTGAAAATTTTGAGTTTCGAAGTCAGTTAGTCAGGAAACATTTATTAAGTACTTATTATATGCCAGGGAAACTAGGTGGCATAGCAAATAGAGCACTGGTCCTAGTGTCAGGAAGACCTGAGTTCAAATCTGGCCCCAAATACTTACTAGCTGTGCAACCCTGGGCAAGTCATGTTTGCCTCTGTTCCTTCATCTGTAAAGTGAACTGGAGAAGGAAATGGCAAACCAGTCCAGCACCTTTACCAAGAAAACCCCAAATGGCATCATAAAGATTGGACACAACTGAAATAACGAACAACAACAATATGCCAAACACTTTGCTAAGTGCTAGGGATGTGAGGAAAGGCAAAAACACCATCCCTGCTCTCAAGGAATACACATTCTAATGGGGAATCTGGGACATCTCAGAGCTAAGTTATCAGCATTATAGACTTAAAGTTGGAAAGGTCTTAGAGGTTAAATTCAAACCTCTCATTTCACTGAAGAGGAAACTGAAATTCAGAGACACACAGGTAACAAACAGCAGAGCCAGGATTTGAACTAAGGTCTTCTGATTCCTATTCCACTCCATGCTGCCTCAAAAGTTACCCAAGGTCTGATTTGAGAATAAAGTTTCTTCCAAATTCCTTTCAAATGTGTTAGCCATGAAACCACCCATACTGCCTCTCCCCTGAAAGCAAGGCACTTCACAACTGTGGTTTGGTTTTTATTAAGTATCTTTTTCCAGAAAAGGAAAGAGAAACCCTCCAAATGAAGCCTGGTCCAGCAGCCTGTCCAGGAAGCAGAAGGACACACAGAGGGGGAAATACATGCATTCTTTTTATGAGATGGGATTGTCTGAGATGTGATCAAAATAAACAGGAAATGAACTTATAGATTAATTGTTGCATTTTATAGCTATCAATCTATAGTGGGGAAGGAGAATATTCTCTTTCTACCCCTTCTTTACTCTCCCCCTTCTACTCTCTAATACCACCACCCTTCTCCATATCCAGCTTTTGGCATGATTTTTTCAATCCTGCTGCCTGAAGTAATATCCACAGCCACCAAAGTCCAGAGAATGAGCCAACCCAAAATAAGTTAGTGAGGCCCCACCCCTAGCAGTGTTTAAGAAGAGGCTGAATGAACACTTATTCTGAGAATTGTAGAGGGGATTCCAGGTTAGATTGCTTTGGCATTCTATCAGAGAACAACTTCTGAGCTGTGAACAGTGCCAGACATTCATCAGCTAATCAACATTTCAAAGGACAATTATAACTGAAAACAGGTGATAACTTATTCTAGTACCCACAGCAAATAAACCGCAAGAGTGGCAAGAATAGCAAATTTCTCATTTCCCTTCTCAGAACTTTGGAGATGTTTTATTTTTCATAAACACAATTTATTGATATCTTTGTTTTAATATTATTTGTCTTTTCCCAGTGTATCTCTTTCCTTCTTTTCTCAGGGAACCATCCCTTAAAATAGGGAATAAAAAAAGAGGGAGAAAAATTAAACAAAACCAACCAACACAATGAAAAAGTCTGATATCATATGCAATGCTCCATATTCAAAGTTCTCCACCTTTGCAAAGAAATTGGTAGGGGGAAGTACTTTTATATATTTCTTCTGTGGGATCAAGCTTGGTCATTGTAATTTCACTGCATTCAGTTTCAATGGTTTTGCTGTTGCTCATTCATTTTCCTGTATCTTACTTCTCTTTGCATCAGTTCACATAAATTTTCTGATGCTTCTCCTGTATTCATCATATTCATTCCTTACAACATAATCATGTTCCATTAAATTCATGTACCACAATTTGTTTAGCCATTCCCCAAATAATGGGCATCAAATTTGTTGCCAATTTTTTGATATTACAAAAATATATTGCTGTTATAAGTATTTTGGTGTCTATGGGCCTTTCTTTTTGTCATTGATCTCCTTCATTGATCTCCTATGTCCATTGATCTCCTATGCCTACCAGGGGAATTTCTGGATCAAATAGTCTGGGCATTTTAATAACTTTGTTTAATTCTAAAATGCTTTTTAGAATGGTTGTACAGAGCCTTCTCCTTAATTACTCATATCTTTCTTTTCCTCTCTGTCTCCTTTCCATTTAATAATTTTAATAGTCCAAGAATGGAGTGGGCTTCCTCAGGAGGTTGTGGGTTGTCACTCATTGGAGGTATTCAAACTGTGCCTGGAAGACCACTTCTCAGACATATGTCAAAAGTACCTGATGGTACTTAGGTTTCTTCCAACTCTAAAAATTCCCTGATTTCTCTTTACATTTTTCTTCCCCATCTCTCACTTTGTGTGCCTGGATTTATTTTTTCTCCTCACAAATTCACAAAATCTTTGATATGAAAAAGACTATAGATTTCATTTGTGGTTCGACTTTGCACTGGATAGAAAAATTCCTTTCCTGACATCCTCTGACCAATTTCAAAGTGAGACAAAGTGACTCATCACTTTGGGGATGGTGAGGACACCATCTTGTCAATGGACAACTCTTTTCATTAGAAAATTCTGTCTTAAGTGGAGCGAAAGTTTCCCTCCATAGACCTTCTACCCTCCACTTTTTTTTTCAGTTTTGCCCTCTAAAACTACACAGAACAAGTGAAATGCTGTTTCTACTTAACAATCCTTTAAATATTTGAAGATAAGTATCATGTTTCCCTTAAGTCTTTTCTTAATTAGCCCTCTCATACTCACCTTTATATACTTTCCCTTCAACTGTTTTTAAGACATGATTTCAAGATCTTTTGCTACTCTGGTCAAGAATATTGAACTAGGAGTAAGGATACATGGGATCTAGTTCTGGCTCTTTCACTGGCTTACTCTGTGACCTTAGGGAAATCACTCACCTCTCAGAGTCTCAATTCCCTCATCTCTGGGATGATCTCTATGCTTTCTTCTAGCTCTAAATCTTTGATCCCAAGGAATCATCTGCCTCCTCACTTTACCAATTCCCACGGATTATCATGAAAGTGATCTACATACCTCAAAGCAAATTCTTGTCCCGATTACCTATTAAACATTTAATCTCTCTGGCCACTCCCATAGTGTATCTCCCCTTAGGGTGCAAGGTTACTCTGAGGCATTGAGGTGTCTGTTCTCTATTAGTAAGGATTGTAAATGCCAATCACTATGCCCCAATTCCATTTAACCACTTATTCCATTCCATTTAACCACTCAATATCAATTAGGTTTTTATGAAGGGATATTTCAAAGATATAACAAAAACAAATGCACAAACATTTCCCCTAACACCTCAGGTACAAACTCTCCTTTAAACCCTTCAGTCTCTGGGAGGAGTAAGGTCAAAACTTATCTCAGTTCATGCAAAACACTAGTCTCACCAAATTCCTGGCCATATACAGCAAGGATGAAGGGTGATTCACAGCTTTTGCTGCCCTATGTCCAGAAGGTCACTTCTGGAGATCACTCCTTGCTTCTTGGGGCATAAATGCTGCAATGGCTGCAAACTTGGGCTCTAGAACACACACCAGGATACCATTGTCCCCTCCAGTATTTTTGTTATTGAAAGTTGAAAGTGAGCAGGGGTCAGGCAACAGGGCCCAGAAGAAGAAGGAAAGGAGACAGTGTTTCACACACAAGGGACCCTGACACCCCTCCACGGGAAAAACTATAAACAGTTATTGGAGTGAGTACAGGATCGGAATTGCAGACTGGAAGGACTAAAAGAACAGAATGATGAGAAGGTGTTGGAGATAGAGACCAAGATGGAGCATACAGACCTGTTATATAAGATCGGGGAGTGGGGTATAAAAATCTGGGGCAATGAAGATCTTCTGAAGGCTCCTACTGTCTTCTCTGGCTTCCTTTAATTTCCAACTAGAATCTCATCTTCTATGGGAAACTATTTCTTGACTCTTCTTAATTCTAGTGCCTTCCCTCTGTTAATGATATAATGTAATCTGTATATAATATTTTTGTATCTATTTCTTTCTTTGTTATCTCTCACATTAAATTGTTAGCTCCTTGAAGGCAGATACTGGGTTTGTTTGTTTTTTTGCCTCTTTTTGTATCCTCAGTGTTTAATACAGTGTCTGGCTATATATAGTAGGCACTTAAATACTTACTGATTGATTGATCGATTGAATGAATATATGCTTTTTTTTTTTAGGAAAATGCAATTCATTTCTTTGGGAGGGAGGAAGAGAGAGATACTGGGGTTAACTTTGATGATGTAAAAAAAACTCAGAAGACATAAAAAACCCTTATTTTTTTTTAAAAAAAGATATAATTAGTAACTTTGGAGAGAGTAGTTTCAATTGAATGATGAAGTTGGAAGTGAATATAAAAAGAAATAAGGAGAGACTGAAAAGAAAGCAAGTGTGTGGACAGTCTTTCCAAAGAGTTTAGCCATGAATGTGAAGAGAGATATAGGATGATAGCTAATGGGGAAGGATATGTCAACTCAGGGATTTTTGAGGATGGAAGAGATCTAGGAATATTTATAGGCACTAAAGAAGCAGCCAGTAGGCTGGAAATGAGGAGATTTGATCAGTTCTTCATTCCTCTCAACCAATTGTTGCTCTCAAAATTCTCCAAAATATAGCTCTGGAAGCAAATATAGCAGAAAACACCTCATTCCCTATGAATCACCATCCTGGTACCTCTAAAAAGAAGGGAGCATCTCTAGCACTAGTCCCAGGTGGAACTTTTCCCATTCACAGAGAACAAGCTGGGAAGTCTTCTTTGGAGTTCCCATATCATCCCATCAATAATAGCTCAAATTTATATAGTACTTTACAGTTTAAAAGTCCTTTCCTTATACTAATACATTCATTGTTGGTGGAGTTGTGAATTGGTTCAACCATTCTAAAGAATAATTAAGAACTATGTCCAAAGGACTATAAAACTATGATCTTTGACCCAGAAATACCACTACTAGATCTGTATCACAAAGAAATCATAAAAAAGGGAGAAGGACCCACACATACAAAAATATTTATAGCAGCTTTTTGTGGTAGCAAACAATTGGAAATTTAGAGGAAGTCCATCAACAGGGAATTGCTGAACAAATTGTGGTATATGAATGTAAAGGAATACTATTGTGCTATAAGAAATGATGAGCAGGCAGATTACAGAAAAACCTGGAAAGAGTCATATGAACTGATGCTGAGTGAAGTGAGAAGAACCAAGAGAACATTGTACATAGTAATAACAATATTGCACAACAACTGACTTTGTTAGAGTTAGAAAAAACTGTTAATTCCAAAAGACTCATTATGGAAAATGCTATCCATATCCAGAGAAAAAACTATGGAGTTTGAATGCAAACTGAAGCATATTATTTTCACTCTTTTTTTTGTTTTTCTTATTTTTTTTTCCTTTTGTTCTGATTCTTCTTTTACAACGTCACTAATGTGAAAATATATTTAACGTGATTGCACATGTA
Source organism: Pseudocheirus occidentalis (assembly GCA_028646575.1). NCBI lineage: Eukaryota > Metazoa > Chordata > Mammalia > Diprotodontia > Pseudocheiridae > Pseudocheirus > Pseudocheirus occidentalis. The sequence goes on along the minus strand of CM053598.1, from coordinate 66,012,146 downwards.
TAACCTATATCAGATTCATCACTATCTTGGGAAAGGAGAAAGGGAAAGAAGGAAAGAAATTTGTAACTCAAAATCTTATAAAAGTTAATGTTGAAAACTATCTTTATATGTAATTAGAGAAAGTAAAATACCAGTAAGTGGGGGGAAAAGAATAAAAGGAGAGAAAGAGAAACATTAAAAAGTACTTTCCTGTAAGTACTGTAAAGTAGATTATTTCTGTATCATTTTCTCTACTTGATAGATGAAGAAATTGATGATGGAGAGCTCAAAAGACTTATGGTCACACAGCTAATATAGGTACTGGAGCTGGAGTTTGACCTTGTGTCTCCTGATTCCAGGTGTAATATCCTTTGCACATACTGTATGGTCTCTGACATTAGATTATTCATAATCTTTAACTTAAAAATCTCTGACTTCCAGTTATTGTTATTTGGCCAGAGGTCCTGTACTCTATCTTAGAGCCCTTTCTGTAAGCCCAGTGTGTAGTGACTAGCCTCTACTGGGGCAGTTAAGTGGTGCAGTGGATAGAGTATCCAGTCTGGAGTCATGAAGATTCATTTCCCTGAGTTCAAATCTGACCTCAGACACTTACTAGCTGTGTGATGCTGGGCAAGTCACTTAACTCTGTTTGCTTCAGTTTCATCACCTGTAAAAAGAGCTGGAGAAGGAAATAGCAAACCACTTCAGTATTTTTGCCAAGAAAACCCCAAATGACCATGAAAAATCAGACCAGACTGAAATGACTCAACAATAGGCTTCTATTATCACTATTAATGTTATGGTTCCATTATATTGTAGCTGATTGGTTTGTATGGGTCAGCCTGAGAAGCTAACTGTAATTTCTATGAGTCAGTGTTTCCTAACTTCCAACCAACCATCATGAACAAACTACTGGAACACAACCCATTCATTTTTAAACTGAGTAGTGCAAACTAAACTTTTCTGAAAATAACAGTGTTCAAGTGGAAATAAAACCATGATACTTCATCCAGAGAAAAAACTATGGAGTCTGAATGCAAACTGAAGCATACTCTTTTAACTTTTTTTTTTCTTTCTCATGGTAAATAGTCTTGCTTCAAAGTGCCATTTTTTTTATTTAAGGACTTATCGGGTTCTTACTCTATGACTCATCAAGGCCTGAAAGAGACCCTGGCTTCCCTGTTACATTCCTGAAATACTATACACAGTCATCTTATTGTGGACCAACCTAGTTAAGTATTGAAACTTATTGACCGTCACCTATATTGGCTACAAGTTGATGAATTCTTTGGCCACAGTAGTCCGTAAAGAAAGATAATACAAAAGATTGTTAGTCCCTTTTGCTTCTGCAGTGATATAAAGTGGGGTGGAGGGCATGAAGAGTCAGAGTTTATAGATCGTTTATAAACATTAACTTAGCTGTTGGTACTCCAAATATGAGAACTTTGTCCAGTAACCAATAATTAAACATATTATTGGAAGAACTGAATCAGGTCAGTTTGAAATTCTTGCCATAAATGAAAACAGAAGACAAAAGGAAATTAAAACTAGATGGAGGAATAGCTCACATGTTTTCTTTGGAAAGGTAAATAAAAGAGTTGATAGAGTGGGTTATATTGTATTTCTAAAGACAACAATAAACATCGATTTTATGGAACATTTGATCATCTTATATTGTACTGTTCACTTATAAAAAGACCATGATGAATATTCTAACAACTCATATATCATATGAGTTGTTATTTTCTCCTATCACTTCTCACCACTTTTATAAGTGGTGATATATCAACATCGGTTATAGAAGATGAGAAGTTAGAAACATTCTAAATCAACATATAACTTTAATTATTGGTCATTCTAATGTGCAGGTGAGCATAGATGGTGAAAAATATCTTATGAAAAATTATTCAGGAATAAGGAATAAAATAAATGAAAAGCATTTAAATTATATGGAAGCAGCATGCCTATATACTGTAAGTAAGTTCTTTAGGAAGAAATCTGACAGACTCTTGATGTGGTGAGCACAAAATAACATACACAAAATATGAAACTGATTTTATTTTAGGAGACTAGAGACAACCTACTTCTTCCAGTGTGGGAGTCATTTCTGAATGAGTTGTACCCAGGCAGACCACCAGCTTATTAGCACCATGATCAAAACCACTACCATCAATAACAACCGCTAGAATTCTATAGGACATTCACTTCTACAAAGTACTTGCAAATGTTATCTCATTCAATCCTCACAGCAACCTTGTGAGGTAGGTGCTATTATTATCCACACAGATGAAGAGAGTGAGGTTGAGAGAGGTTATGTAACTTACTGGGTTATGTGACTTGGCTAGCTTCTATCACTACTAATTAATATGGTTCCACTGTATTATGACTGACAGATTTGTATGAGCCAGACTAAGAAACTAATTTCTTTGAGTCAATACTTTCTAGATTCCAAACAATAAGCAATAAATAACATACTGGGATATAATCCATTCATTTGTAAATGGAATACTGCAACTTGAAGTTTTCTGAAAAATAAATATATCCAGATGGAAACAAAACTAAGATACTGCGTGGAATAGTAAATAGTCTTGATTCACAGCACTACTTTATATCTAAGGACTTTGTAGCAAATTCTTAATATGATGACTCAGAGTCACACAGTTAAACTTCTGAGTATTTGAACTTGGATCAATATAGTACAAAATTAGAGGAAAGAATAAAAATGAAAAGACAGTATGCAGTTGTAGTAACTTCAGTCTGACCTATTGAAATAAGTAGTTGATACAGAAAATTGGAGATGGATAAAAGAACAAACATCAGCATAAGCTATCACTCTTTTCCAAGGAAGTTTAACTGCTCTAAATCAATTGCTACAAAGAGGAAATCCAAACTCAATAGCCAACACTCAATCTCCTGGCCAAGAGAAGAGTTACAACATCCAAATCTATGAAATAAACTCATTTATAAAATGTTGTGGAGAAAGATGGTAGAAGATCATGAGCAATGTTGTCTTATAAAAGTGGTGAGAAGTGATAGGAGAAAATTTTTTTTAACATAAAAAAATTTGCTGGAATCAAATCAAGCTTCCTGAAAGAATTTAAGGAGAGAGGTGGAAGGAGGAAAATAAACAGATTTCTCCATATGTGACATTTGGACTGTAACATGACAGATGCTGATGTGTCCTATAAGGAAACACAGCTGTCACTAAAGAAAACATAGATGGGAAAAGCAGCTTCATTAGGTTAAGTACCTAGAGAGTAAGTGAGTGCTTGAGGGAACACTTTTGTGGGCATTGAGATAATCAGTTCTTTAAATATCTGAAAGAAGGAAGGATACCAAACCCTTAGAAAAAAAAAAATCAGCCCTCATTATCACCAGCTTTAGAGACATAGCATTCGAACTGCAATAAGCTTCAGGATACATCACAGATAGACCTAACCCTTCAGGTACAGGATCTACAGAGGCTGTAAGCACCAAAAATCCTGAGTGGAAAGGTATGTCAGGTGCAGACCTGTTATGTCTGCAAGAATGGAAAATAAGAGAAATTAACTTAACCAATTATATTTATTTATTACCAAATAATTTTTATTAATGCCTATTGTTTTGGCATCAGTCATTTCACCCATTTCCCTAGCATGGAATACTCCTTTGTAACAATGAAAAACAATTAAGCAAAAGAACTGACAAAATGACCAAATCTAAACATTTGTGCAGCACCGTGACATCATAGTCCCCCACCTCTTTGCCAAGAGGAAAGAGATGTGCTTCATCCTCTCAAGAACCATTATAGGTTTTTTTTAAAAAAAAATTACTCCTGGTTCAGCTTCCTTTTAGTGATCTTTTCATTTATCTTAGTGTATTTCATATCGGCCTACTATGTTTAAATTTCCTACTACGTTTAAATCCCAACTCAGCTTTCATCTCAGCCCTTGACCTGGTGGTTAATTCTTATTTGTTTTCCAGGTCAGCGTATTTGCTCTTGGGATCCTGTAAGATAAGGGATTTCAATTTTCCATATCATCCTTCTACAATACTAAAGTAATAGCCCCTTCTGAAGACCCACAATAGGCTGCCCTTCCACTGCATTAAAGTGCTTAGTGTGAGATTGTCTTTAGGGAACTAATCTATTCTATTAGGGTCCAGATAGTGTTCTCTAATCTTATTTGCACCCATTGTTTTGGTTACTTTGCTGGTGGTTAATCTCCAGCTTATTTTTAGTACTGGGAAGCTTCTGTTGGAAAATGGTCTACCCCTTGTCATTGTTTGAGGACTTGTCACCTCCTCTTGACCTCCTTAGAGCTCCTCTGAGCAATGAGTTGCCTTGGAGTCAATATTTAGCCAGTGTATTATTTTATAAGAATGAAGATGAGGTTGGTTTCTCCCATTATAAGCTGTCTCCACCATGTACATTTAATCACAATCATCAAATACTCGTTTGGATAATATTAAATTCTTCCCTTTCAAAATATGAAAGAAAGAAACTAAATTAAAACAGCATTGATTGACAAAGTGGCCCACACTGGGTATGATTGATTCTAGTTCAACTTTGCTAGTTCTACTTTCTAAGACATGCACCAAAAATTTGGAATAGAGTAATTTTATCTTGCATGATATTTTATAGGATCACTGATTTAGAAATGAATGGGGCCTTAGAGGCTACCAAACCCAATTCCCTTGGACTTAATAAGTTCATAGATTTGAAGCTAAAAGGAACCTTAGAGGCCATTAGGGCAAAAAGAAAAGGAAACTATTGCACAGAGAAGTTAAATTACTTTCCAAGGGTCACAAAACTAGAAAATGCCTGAGCAGGAGGACTTAATCCAGGTCTTTCTGACTTTATATCCAGAATTTTAATTTTGTCTATGGCATCCTTCTGCACTTCTTTGTGCCCTCAACTCCTTGAGCTTTCTCCATCTCCAATGATTGTGCTGCACCTAACCATGCACAAATCTGCTTTACCTTGAAAAGCCTTTCACTTCACCTCTCACGTAGTCTGGAACTACTGCCTCCTTTCTTCCTTACTTTCCTCTTAGGTTAGAGGACTGTAGAACAAAATTATCTCCATTGATACATCTTTCCAAGGAATTAAATAACTGAGATGTGTATGAATGGAAGATACTTTTTGGGAAGAAAACCTTTAAGGTGGTGTTTAACACTACCCAGTTCAGTGTTTTTTTAAAAATGGACATATTATCAACAAGTAATTAGCATGGTAGGATCATGTATTCTGTACCTCTTTCAGTAGCTGTGTGATGGAACAGATGTGATCGATTGTGGAATATCCCTAGTGAAAGATGATCTGTTCCCTATGAATACTCTCTGCTAGGATCTGCTCAATGTGCACATAAATGATTGTTATAAAGATTATATACAGTAGACATGTAGGTTGATAGTTACTGATGTTCTCTTTGTTGCTTTCCCCCCTTTCCCCTCCCCCCCCCCCCCAACGAAGCCTGAGATTCGTCTGTGCTTTTGGTGTCTCATCCTCATTTACGGGAGGCAATGTCAAGTAGTGGACAGATACTGGATTTAGGGTCAAGACCAGGGTTCAAATCCTGCTTCTAAGACTCACTAGCCGTATGATCCTGTGAGAGTATCTTAATCTCTCTGGGCCTCATGTTCCTCATCTGTAAAATAAGAGGGTCAGACTTTATGTCCTCTCACTTTCAACTCTAACTCTATGATCCTTTAATGCTATCACAACTTTGTCTTTTCTAGTAATTATCTCCTGTATATAAACTTGGTACAGTTCAGTTGCTTCTCCTGTTTTTGTTTGACTCGTTTCTACCTTCTCTTATAAGCCCCCTTGGCCCTATAATGTTTGATACCCACCCCCAATCTCAAACTCCCACCTAAGTGGAGGTGGTTCTGCTAACCTAAATGAAAAAAAAGTTTTATTTTTAAAAAATGTGTGCAAATATTTCCCATTTTTCTTCTGCTTGTTTTTCTCTCATTTTTATCCTCAAATACTCTTAAGAAAATTGCTTAGTTGGGTCACTTAGAAGGCTTTCTTTACACTGATTTAACCCTCCATTGCTTCTATTTTAAAAGGTAATAATAATTATCTTTTCTCTGTAAGATTGTATAAACAAGTTTATAAACTGATCTGGTGCTGTCAATTACTGATTTATCTTTCTACTTTACAAGTAAACCAAGTGTTTGGTGACAAATGCTTTCCAGGCTCTTTTGGTCTCTTTGTCGTGGCTATTTATTTATATGGTTACAGAGATACATATATAGCTCTGTACAAAATCATTATATCCTGTGTCTGTCTTTTCTACACATTTCTCATTCTTAACATCAAAAACCTACTTGAATAAGTAAGGTTTGAATTGCTTTATTTTACTGTCAAATTTCTTTGTCATTTTAATTCCTTTTTCTATTTTTTTGCTCTAATGAGTGAGTGGTCTGACCATACACAGTCAGCTGCTTCAAGAATGCTTCCCCCATCAGTAATATGCTGTTTCCTACATTTAACAATATGATCCATTTCATTTCTTGTGATGTTTTTCAGTACTTAGCCGTGTTCAGTGCATAGAGATTTTTCTTTTTCTCAAAGAAACTGGTCATGATATATGAGCACAAAACTTCTTTGGAGCCTACCAGTTTGGAACCTCACTTATTCCTTATTTCTAAATCATATTTTCCAGATCATCTCTCATGACCTCCACCTATTCCTTCCTTTGCATTGAAATCTTTCAATTTAAGGAATATATTAATTTAATTTGGAAGAACTTTTCATGTTCCTTGTAGAATTTCTATAACTCTTCATTCTGTGAAACAATAGTGCATAAGTTGAAATTATTTTCCCAGTCTTTTTTTCCCAAATACTTATTAGAAGTATTTTTTCACTTGATGGCAAAATATATTATGAAATGAGGTTGCTTTCACTTTGAGGTGCAGTATAAAACCACTCCACCAACTCCTTTATTTACCTCTCCAAGGAGAATCTGTGAGCAAGCATTTCTTTTAGCTACAGCTTCCTACTTTGGGAGAGGTGGTTGTTTATAGTGAGAATGTCAAGTTGATATGATTGATTTTAAATGATCTTGTGATGCCAACTTATTGGCTCGTTTCAAATGACAATGTAAATTTGTTTATAGACAGTCTAAAAAACTGTGATTCTTTGAATCCTCTACTCTCTTTTATTTCTGCAGTGGCAGAAGGAGACCAAACAGGACTGGAGGCCATTTTGTATTTTTCTTTGATTCATGGGTTATCATGTCAAAGAATTCATCACAAATGGCTAGTTTATGAGCTTATCTGTCCTTTACCAGACAGGACCTCAGAAAACGGATTTGGTCAGATTCAGTTTGTAGGACTGTACTCAAAGTTTTTCTAGCGTGGTAGCTGGACAAAGTTGGCACCATGATGTAAGAGTCCATGAACAAGCTAGAACTTGTGCTAAATTAGCATGACTTTGAAGAACCTCAGAGTTTGAACTCAATAACCCAGGGTGAGCTAAACCCCAAAACAAAAATTACCTAGGGAAGAACTCTATGTTTGACAAGAACTGCTGGGAAAACTGGAAAACAATTCAGCAAAAATTAGGTTTACATCAATATCTTGTGCCATATTCCACAATAAATTAATAATGGATACATGACTTGAATATTAGTGGTAGTATCACTAAAAGTAATCAGAAGGAAAACCAATTAAATAATAATAAAATAAATAAATAAAGTTTAAAAAAGAAGGAAAACAAATTACAAAAGTTTCACATTTATGACTATGTGATGAATTATATTTTAAATTTATTATTTTATTTTTTCCTCAATTACATTTAAAAACAATTTCAGCATTCTTTTTTTTTATTTTGAGTTCCAAATTCTCTCCCTCCCTCCCCTTCCCTCATTAAGAAGGCAAGCAATTTCATATAGATTATACATGGGCAGTCATGTAAAACATATTTACATGTAAGTCATGCTGTGAAAGACAACAGATCAAAAAGAAAGAAAAAGAAAGTAAAGAAAAAGTATGCTTCAGTCTGCATTCAGATTCCATCAGTTTTGGAGATGGATAGCATTTTTCATCATAAGTCCTTCAAAACTGTCTTGGATCATTGTATTGCTGAGAATAGCTGAGTTATTCACAGTTAATCATCATGTGATATTTCTTAATAAAGTTATAAAATTATATGTTAAATAGTTCTTTAAAGAAGAATTGTGAACTATTAATCATTCCAAAGACTGCTCCAAATCACTAGTAATAAGAAAAATGCAAATCAAAACAACCTTAAGGTTTCACCTAATGCTCAACAAATGGGCAAAGATAAGAAAGATGGGCAGGTGCTGAAAAGACAGGCAAACTAATGCATTGTGCATCGAGTTATGAATTGGTTCCACTATTTTGGAAAGTAATTAGGTATTATGCAAAATGTCTATAACCTTTGATCTAGAATTCCACTGTCAGGAATGTACTCCCAAAGAGGTCAGTAACAGAACACATACCAAAATATTTATAGCAACACTTTTTGTTATAGCAAAGAATGGAAACAAAGTTAATGTCAAGTAAGGAAAGAATGACTAAACAAATTGTGATACATGAATGTAATATTTCTGTCCTATGAGAAATAGTAAACATGACGAATATAAAGAAACATGGAAAAACTTATATGAATAGATGTGAAGTGAAGAAATAAACAGAACCAGGAAAATAATATAATATACAAATAATATGATGTGAATAATATAAGTAACATGATGTTGGTCACATGACATAAAAAATATGATGATTACAGTTATGTAAATTGAATGAACAAAAAATAGTTATGCAGTTAAAACTGCTGTGAAATTATAAATGTCCAAACTTGGCCTCAAAGAAGAGATATGAAAAGATACCCCTTTCTCCATCTCATGTAGAGGATCCATGGATGGGGGATATTGCCAATGATAGTTTTAGTTTTGATGAGTTTTTTCCTCTTCTTTTTTATTCTTTCTTAGAAGGCACCAGAGGCAGCTGGTGGCACTACTGATAGAGTATTGATGTCAGTCAGCATGACCTGAGTTCAAATCTGGTTTCAGACACTTAATAGCTATGTGACCATGGGAAGTTAATTAATCACCATTTGCCTTAGTTTCCTCAACTATAAAAGGAGGATATTAATAACAGAGTTGTTGTAAGGATCAAATAAAATATTTATAGAAGGCATTTAGCACAGTCCCTGGAACATTGTAGGTGATCCATAAATGTTTATTCCCTTCCTCTTATAATTCTCTTTTCCCCACTGATTATTCCCTTATTTTGTTCCCATCTGTAATGGTAATCAATTTGTTTAATATTTAGGGCTAAGTGGATAGGATACTTAGGACTAAGTAGATCAGATACTTAGGGCTAAGTATAGAACTCTGTCCATTGGTGAAAAGGTGTGAACTCCCCTGTTGACTTGGGAGAAGGCCA
>CM053598.1:65955977-66002268 GCA_028646575.1 Pseudocheirus occidentalis | reverse complement strand
GAGCCCTTGGCCCTGATGGATCACGTCAGCCCCCCTGCTATCTGCAGGCCGAGGGCTCTGAAGCAGCCCAGTGGAAGCCACTGCTGCTCCGTTCCTGCTGCTACAGCTGCCTCCCACTGCTTCCTTGCCTGGGAGCAGTTTGGCCGGATCTGCTCTTCTCCTCCCCAGTTAGCAAAATCCACTGACCTTTCTCTTAGCCTTTTTGTCTTCTGGCCTGATAAATGTGGTAACTGTGCCTCCAGTGCAGTCGATCTGCTCTCCTATAGGCGCGGCTCCCCGCCCTATGCCCTAGGACCTGAGCCGGCCTGGTTTCAGCCGCAGGTCCCAGACTGCTGCGAAGAGCCCCACCTGCTGCGCTGCCTGTAGCAACAGATGTGCTTTCTGTCTTGTGGAGAGTTTTGGAGCTTGAAAATCTGTTTAGAATCCCATTTTATGAGTTTTTAGCTTGTTTGTGTAGGAGCTGCAGTGCTTTGCTGCTTCTACGCCGCCATCTGTCAGTAACTTCTTGTCTTTGGGAGTCCCTTGGGATGCTGAGAGATTAAATGATTAACTATCTGGTATCCGTCGTGTCTTGAGATTCCTCTATCCATTCTGCTATCCTGCTTCAATTATATTAAAATACAGTACACTTTTTGCAAAATTAAAAGCTATGTTATGGGGGAAATTACAAGTAATAAATAGTAGACTTCCCCACGTGGCATGGGTGGATTAGAACAAGTTGTTCCAGCAGTTATGAAGGAGGCTAAAGCAGGCACGTGGAGCCCTTAGAGCTTGGCGAGAAATTGAAGGTTGTCCTGACTTTTGTCTTGCCAATGTTATTGATGACTGGACAAGAAAATGAAATTGATGACTTTGTGTGACTCTGCCTCACTTAAAACCAATTCACACATGACTTAAGACATCAATCACCTTGTGATGTCATTAGACCTCCTCAAAAATGAAGGACAAACAACAACAAATAATAGTGTTCCACCGTAGACACAGCATTTGGGTTCAAATCCTGCCTCAGATATTTACTAATTACGTGACCTTAAGCAAGGCACTTAACCTCTCAGTTTCCTCCTCTGTAAAATCAAGAGGAGAGCACTAAAAATACTTCACCAGAGCATGATGGGGCAGGACTCTCATCCCTTCACCCCTTCCAGCAATGGCAGTCGTTGCCTCTTTCTCTCCAGTTTCATCTCTTCTTCCAAGCACAGTTTCCGAAATCATGAGGCTGTTCACTATCAGGGGCCGTACCTCTTTCAGAAACATAATGCAGAATTACACAATCAGTAGGGCTCCTAGAGACCATTCAGTCCAATTCATACCTAAATAAGAATCACCTCTACAGCAGCATTCTGGGCCTCAGCTTCCTCATCTCCAAAATGAAGGAGTTCTCTTCAGTGGTCTTTAAGGTCCCTTCCAAATCTAAATCTAGGCTCCTGTAGTATCCAGCAAGGCATCAACCAAATTTTGCCTGAAGAACTCCAATGACAGGGAACTCACTTATAGTAGTGGTAACAATGGTAAACATTTATGCAGCACTCTGAAGTTTGCAAAACCCTTTATAAGTATGATCTCATTTATGGGGTAAATGCTATTTTTACCTTCATTTTAAAGATGAGAAAACTGAAACAATCAGAGGTTACTTACCCAGGGTCTCACTGCTAGTAAATGTCTGAGGCAGCAGTTGAATTTAGTTTTCCCAACTCTAAATCCAGTGTGCTACCTTCCTGTGTCTCCCTCCCCCAAACACTCTATTTCACTTTAAGAGAGTTCTCATCATTGAGAAGTTTCCCCTTACATCAAACTCACCTTTGCCTCTTTGAAACTCTCCTCCAGGGCCAACTAGATGAAGGCGTATATTCTATGTCCTCCAAATGCCCCCCAAATAGCAACTTCTCAAGTCTTCTCTTCTCTAAGGTTGTTAACATCCCTAGCTCCTCCAGACTTCCTCACATGGTACCAACTCAAAGTCTACCATCATCTTCCTCTTCCTCTTCTGGACACTCTCTGGCTTATCGGTGAAGTTGTCACTGAGAACTGAACATAATACTCAAGATGGGGCCTGACCAGGTCAGAGTAGAGTGGGATTTTAACCTACCTAGTCCTTACCATTCTGACAAAGCTCAAAATAGCTGATTGTTGTTGTTGGCTGCTATATCAATGCCTATGATGCATGTCAAGCTTGCAGTCCTCTAAAACTTCTCAGATAGCTTTCAGAAAAGTTGCTTTTTCCCTTCTCCCCATCTTGTATAATTGTATTGCTTCCTTCAAGAAAGATATTAGACCTAAAGTGTGGCCATATACTGCCTCACTAGACAAATCTTTCCAAAGTATAGAACTTTTTTCTTATAATCTCTAGTTTCTTTCCAATCTCATCTCAAATACCACCCATCACATGCATGAAGTCTTACCTGATTTTTTACCTCCCAGTTGCTTATATCCTTCATCATATAATTACACATATATGTAACACATAATATATTTCTACATATATTTGTATATAAAATTTATATATATATGTATTTATATACATGTATAATTACATATAACACAATATATGTAGGAATATATTTTTAGTATTGTATATTACATATTTATATTGGAATTACTTATATTTAGGATTATATATAACAATAATTATATATTTTATATAACTATATGTGTATATTTTTATGTTTATGTATGTATATATACACATGCATGCATACACATTCCACTTAGAATATGTAAGACATCATGCTACATATTAGGAAACAAAGATTAAATGATACCCTATATTCATTTTGTATATGCTTACAAGTATACGCATTGTCTCCCTCCCTACTTCCCAGTAGAATGTAAGGTCCTTGAAGGCAAGGACGTTTTCTTTTTTCTCTTTGTTTTTTTTGTGTCTAGCACTAGGCCTATCACATAGTAGGCATTTAATAAATATTTATTAACTGATTGATTCCCCCATCATTTATACCTTGTATAAAGGGAAACAGAAGACTGGATTTCTGATTTGTGCCGGGTCAACAAATGAGAAAAAACTAGAGCAGCCTCTAATTCCAAAGTTATTCTTTTATCTAGAAGAAATCTTACCAACAATCTCCTTTTCAACCAGATCCAACCCCAGATGAAGTAGCAATTCCCTCAGTTGTGGGGCTCTAGAAGCAACAAGATAGGGGGTGTTATTAAGGGGCTCTCATCTGTGTCCCCAAGATGACATTCTTCTCCTTTTGACTGTTCTTTATTGCTGTTAAATGGGCAGGGGAAGAGAAGAGAAGAGATCTCCTCCTACAAAACTTCTCAGAAGCTCAGGTGACAGAAAGACAAAGCTAGAAGCTCCTGCTGAGGTGAAGGAATGATGAACTTAGTGTTGGAGAATGCGCCACGGATGTGTGAGGTCTGACTTGATACATACTAAGCAAAATATGTGGGCCCCTAAATGCTACCTCATTATTGTGGTCGTGGTTGGGGTTTGTTCTTTGTTCTTCGAGATGATGCTGTGACTTGCAAGTGAATTGGTTTTAAGTGAGGGAGGGCTGTGTAAAGTCACCAGCCTCACTGTCTCTTCCTGAGTCATCTGGGTGGAGTGGCCAGATATAGATCAGAACAACTGCAGATGGCGCAGGATGCAGTGGAGATTCTGGTTCTTTTTAAGCTAAGGTCTTTGAGTTCTCACTTTGACTGAGGCAAAGCCCATTCAATGATTAGGGTTAAGAAGTAAGTCAAGGGATGGCCCCTTTAATAAATAAATGTGCGTGTGCACACGTGCACATATATTCTCAAATTGGGAGTAGAAGACCCTCAGGGTTTCTGGCCAAAAGAGAAACAATTACTATTTACCTTCATTCTGATCCACCAGGGCCCAAACAATAACCATTAAGTGGTGCTTGGGAAGGGACCTGTTGTTGGATAATCAATCAATGAGAGGCAGAGTGAATTTGGTTGTCAGGTATAATCTTTTGTTTTTATTTTTTTTTGGAGGGGGGAAGGCAGGGCAATTGGGGTTAAGTGACTTGCCCAAGGTCACATGGCTAGTTTTGTGTTAAGTCTCTGAGGCTAGATTTGAACTCAGGTCCTCCTGACTCTAGGGCCAGTGCTCTGTTCACTACATCACCTAGCCACCCCATCAGCTATAGTCTTTAAGAAAGAAATCTATCCAATAAACTCCACAATATCAGTCTTTAAAGTTTACTTTCCTTTGGGTAAAACACCTTAGAAGAGGGGAGGGGAGGGCCAAGTGGAATTGGTCTATTGGGTCCCCAGTGGTCTAGTAGGACGGCTCAGACTACTCATAGGTCATAGTCTGTTCTTCATTCTTGGAGAGGACCATGACTTCAGGAAGATGATGCCTTGACTTGAAAGTAAATTGGATTTAAGTGAGGGAGGGCTGTGAAAAATCACCAGCCTAACTTTCTCCTCTGGAGTCATCTGGGTCCAGTAGCCAGATATAAATCAGGCCAACTAGAGATGACTCAGTGGTTGCCTCATTAATCAGCTTCACAAGAACATTTAGATCTGTAAAACAGAAAGGTTGGACTGCATGACTACAAGGTCTCTTCAAGCTCTGGATCTATGATGTTATAGAGCATTAATGCTTGCAAAGCACTTTCCTTACAGCTCTCCTGTGAGGCAGGTCACACATGCATGACCGGCTCCATTTTGCAGATGATAATATGGAAGTTCAGAGGATTTACACGGCCTGCCTAGGGCCGTGCCTTAGGGTAAAAGCTGAAGGGAGGACTGGGCTCCTGCTCTCTGACTCCTATTCTACAACTCTTTCCCACTACACCACACTGTTTGTTATTGGTTAAACTTTCCCACACTGGTTTTCCCAGAGGGCCCATAACTCTAGTGTTGGGAAGGACCTTAGAAACCATCTAGTTAGTACAGCCATTTCATTTTACAGATGAGGAAACCCTCAAGACCTTGGGAGGCTAAATGATTTACTTTCCCACTGTCACACAGCTAGTAAGTGTCAGAGGCAGGATCTGAAGCAAGTTTTCCCTGGTTTCAAGTCCAGCGCTCCCTCCTCTGGGCCAGGAAAGGGCCAACATGAGGACAAGAAGGGACTGAATAGATGAGTCAGTCACCCCACTTGGACTCAGGCAGGCTCGCCTTTCAGTGCACAGACCTGACCTGGATATGGTGGTAGGAATCTGCCTCCTTTCAGAGTTTACAAATGATGTATCCTGGATTAGATCCAGACACACTCTGGGAAGAGCTTGCCCACACAAAAGGCCGATTCTGAGCTGACTCACTGTACTGCAATAACAACAACAACCACAACCAACAGCCACAGCCACAGCCACAACCTCGACAACCACAACCACAGTTCATGTTTACATCACACTTTAAGCAAGGTATTTTAAACATATTGTCTCCTTTGGTCTACTTTCAGAGAAACTTGTAGTTAACAACTTGCATAACAAAAAAATTAGTAAAACACCTACAGTGTGTAAAATATTATGCTACATACTAGGAAAACAAAAATTTAAATGACACTAACCCCCTGACCTCAAGTTGCTTACATTCTATTAGGGGAAAGGGTATATGATACATCCAGGTAAGTATAACATTAGGTAGGGAGTGATGGGGCAAGAGAGGGATTCAGAAAAAGTTATAAAGAGAATTTAAGAAGGGAAATTGTACCTTAAAATGGGGAATTAAGAATAGGGGCGTGGTTTTCCTTTGAGAACCAAGGATCCTGTTGCCATAGCCTGAAAGGGTATATTGTCCCAGTATATTCTGATCATCTTGTCATAGGAGGTAGGGAGAAGGGTGGGCAAAGAAATCAATCACTTATTGAATACCTAATCTATGGAAAACATGAGAATGAGGATAGTATTCTGAAATCATAGAATGTTAAAGGTGAAAGAGCAAATTCGAGATCATTTAATCCAGTAGTGCCCTTGAGCCAGTTCTAACCAACTTTCAAGAACCAATTGCTAAATTTTCAATGTGAGCATTTACACCTTGCAAGTGGGCAAATGCTATTAAGAAAGCTCAATTAATTGTTTTGTTGATTAACCAAACTTAAGAAAATGTTAATAATGCAGATCAAACCTCAAAGTATGTCGTGTGTACATTTATTTTAGAGAGATGGTTGTTAAGCATTTATTAGCCTTCTCCTTATCCAGTCCAACCCTATCATTTTGTAGAGTGCCAGAGAGGGACTACCCCCAGGGAGGGAAGAAGAAGGAGAAGCAATTCACTCCTAGCTCATATAGTAAATTAATGTCAGAGCTGGGACCCAGGGTCCTGCCTCCCATTCTAGAGTTTTGTTCTGTTTTGTCTTCCCAGGATTGCATGATTCAGTCACAAACTAGAGGCAGGAAGAACAATTAAAAGATTATTTCAATAGCTCAGGGAATACATGATGGGGGTAATTGAATGGCAGTGTCCATGGAGGGAAAAAGGCAAATGCAAGAGATGTCGTGGAAGCAGGATGGAAAAGACTTGGCAACTAATTGTACATGAGGGCTATAGAACACATGATGGGGTTCAGGTCAAGAGAAATGACTAAAGCCTAAAAGACTCTGGAGATGCTGGAAATTTCTCTGGGAGAGAGCTGAATCCTGCTGCTGTATGTAAAGCTATCCTAGACTTGTTTCTTTCTAGTGCCATATGTAGTCTCAAAAGGTGAACTTTTCATACGTATTTGTGTTGCCCTCTTTTCACCCCTCTGGTTTGAGAGGGAAGAAATAAGGAGGAAAGAGAAACTTTGCAAATGCTTTTCCATGAGAAGAGGCTTGGTTTTGCTGAGAGATGACTGGATGAACTAGAAACACCTCCTATTTATAGATCTGAGCCTGGCTCAAGGGAACTGCTTGTCACTGGAAGAGTATAACACTGTCTTAGCATCACACCAAAAGTGGCTATGTGTAAAAAGAGCTTGTCATTTCTTCAGCAACCTGAGGGTATCAGAAGTAACTTTTTCCAGCAAGAGAGTTGTAAAGGGAGCAGACAGCAAAGAAGGGGTTTTATCCAGCAGGTGATGTATTTTGTAGACTGTTTTTTGAAGAGACCAAGGATATCAAGGCATGCTGTCCAGAGTCTTGAGTCACCCTGGGTGCATAAGTTTCCCTACTTGCGTGCTTCCCTGCTAATTTTCCATGAGTATGCGCTCACTCTCCCTCATGAACACTGTGTGCGTTGATGGGACAATATGACCCAAGTTTATGGGCAGACTCATCAGCTGAGCATATGTTATAGCTATTCTTGCTCTTGCCTTATCAATTAGTAACTATTTCAAGTCTGAGTCAATGTTGTCATGGTCACTGATTTTGTGAAAATGGGAAGAACAATTGTGGGAACTTGGAAGCTAGAGTGACGAATAAAAACAATTCATCTTCCCCCTGTCTCCATATACCTAGGATCCCGAGAGATAATTTAAATTTTAGCTACATGACTGTATCCACCCACTCTGTGAAAAACTCCAGTCAGGCCAGCGTAAATGATGATTGGGGTTAGTGATCCAACCCCGAGAAATAGAAATGGGAGATGGGCACCATATTGAATGGCATACCTGAACACTATACTGTTCTTGGAGATCCGGTGCTAGTGGTTCTCATCTTCCTAATACCGCAACCCTTTAATACAGTTCCTCATGTTGTGGTGACCCCCAACCATGAAATTATTTTCATTGCTACTTCATAACTGTAATTTTGCTAGTGTTAGGAGTCTATCTGATACGTAGGACGCATTTTCGTTGTTACAAATTGAACATAACCCACGGTTCTCAACCGCTGTACTAGACCCTGGCTACATATGTGTATAAACAGAGAAGAGAAGAGGACTCAGAATAGGGAATGTCTCTAGCTAGTGGAAAAACATGGTCATCAGCAAAGGTGACTGAAAAGGAACAGTTAGGAGGGAATCCAAAAGATGTATTCAGATGAATATTATTAGGAGAGATATTTTATATTAAAGTTATATAATTCATGAAAACATAAAAGACTATTGCAGGGGTGGTTAGGTGGTGCAGGGGGCGGCTAGGTGGCACAGTGAATAGAGCACCAGCCCTGGAGTCAGGAGGACCTGAGTTCAAATCCAGCCTCAGACACTTGACACACTTACTAGCCATGTGACTTTGGGCAAGTTGCTTAACCCCAATTGCCCTCCAAAAAAGAAAAAAGATCAGGGAACTAAAATTCAGGAAATACAGGAAATAAAAATATGTATCCATATGTTTGAACAAACAAATTTGAGCTGTGTTCTAGAACTTAAGTTTCTGTTTTTGTTTTTTAGGTGGAGGGAGTACTTCCTCCTGGCTGAGGCTAATGGCCTACAGGGACTCTTGTAGGGCCCACTGCTTCCTGATGACACAGCTGAATCACAGGGCCAATATATCCCATGTCTCTTTCCAGAAAGGCCTTGAGAAAGTGATTTTTAAAAAGAACTTACCAGGATCTCAAGGCTCTAATTTTCTGGGGTTGTATGTTTGTGAAAGGCCATGCTAATGATTCACTGGTTCCCTTTTTAGGCCCATAGTCCTGCCAGGTTACTTGGTACCATAGGCAGCCCCCAAACCTTTGAAAATCAAGGATATCCTAGCCAATATATTCTGCCTGCCCCTTCTACCATCAGGGTGGTACGCTAGAATTAGGAAAGTATAGTCTGGGGTAGAAAAGAGCTTGGTGTCATAAAGAGAGGATAAATATCTAATTCAGAGGGTAGTTCTAGGTATAAGAGAGCACAAAACTTATGCCTAAGTGATAAGAAAGCAGCTTGTCACCCTTAGTCAGTTTCTGGAAAAGTTTTTTGGAGATGAACACTATCGATAGATAACCAGACTTGTCTTCTAGGTTCAAAGGCCACCAATGAGTATGTTTGCAGTGGGACTCCTAAAAGTTTCTATGTTCAGACTGACTAACATTGGACCTTACAAGTAGTTAAAGCAACATATAAGCTCGTTTTGGTTTTAGTTGCTAGCAGAGTTCACTGAGGGTCAGCCAGGGATACCTGTAATTCTCTCAGGTCATTGTCTGCTATGGGGATCAAGAGGCAGGAGGTAAAAATGGGGTAATATACAGTTGGAAGCCGTAGTTCATGGGAGAAGGGTACGTTGTGAATGGATGAATCAATTGATTCAGAATAATTCCTCAGTGGGCAGAAGGGGTAGCCAGTCATGCTGATGGAAAGAGGTATAGGAAGAAAATTTGGTTGTATCCCATCTGCTTATCAGATTAAGAATCACAAACTATAGAAACATTTGTCTACCAGGTATTTAAAAAGGATAGAAAAAGCTTTAAACAAGAGCTTTACCTGAAGAGTTGCAAATAGACCGGGCCAGAAATGTGAGAAGAGATATGTAGAATCTGAAATTCTTCTCAGGAAGAAAATGGTCCAGTACGGTGGGACACCCACCAAGGAACATGTCAGGTTGTCTACTACCATGAAGACAGAATGATCATCCTTCTGGGAGAAGACACTTCAGTGATGGGTATAATGTTCCCACTGTCCAGGTTCAGGGCAGGGAGATGGGCTGAAGACAACCCTACTGGATGGCCCACAGGGGTCCTTGTGAGACTCACCTATTCCACACATACAAGCACTTTACTACTTGCTGACAATTCAAGCTCTGGATCTATGGTCACTTACTCCAGAGTTCTTTTTTTCCAAAGCAAAAATGGCAGGGGATACCTGCCAAGCCTTATCACCGCAGTTCCCAAAATACATCAGTATTTGTTAGAAGGCACTAGAACTTAGGTTATACAACCTCTTTGGCTGGCTATATAGGCAGCGGAGGCCTACTTCTGCCTCATTCTAGCATCCCCTCAAGACTCGCTCATTCACTACAAACACAGAGACAGTTCTGGGGCTCCATACCCATATATTCTTGCTCTTTCATACTTATTCTCTAGTATTCTACTCACATCTCCACACATACTCAATTATTTCTCCGTGCTTTCTTCTTTTGTTTTTTGCCAATTCTCTATTTAATTTATTCAATAATTTGGTCACATTTTCAGTCTTATTTCCTAAAGAGTCCTAAACTCTAGGGCCCAGGTCTTCTACCAACGGTGACCACCAGAAGTCAAGATGTCTTTATACCCAGGGGAAGGGAGGGTGGTAGTTAGGCATTACAGATAACTATGCTAATGCTACAACTTTGCTATTTGGTTGTCTTCTTTCCCATGGGGCTCTCAACCCTAACCCTACCAGTCATGTTGGACTTGTCACCAGAAGTCATGGTGCCTACAGGTAATACCTTGAACAGACTCCTATAGTCTACAACTGTCATGGCAGAGACTGTTATTCTTTAGGAGGGACCAACAGCCACAAGAAGAGGTAAAGAAACATATCTGAGACCAACCCTCTTTGGGTTTGGGTGTCTTGTCCACTCAAAGGAGCTAAGTACAAGTATCCTGAGCCTATCATTGGTGAATTGGTTGTGATCACTCTAGTGAGAATTTAGTAGTGAAGGAGGGTATGGTCTATAGTCTGGATGACCAAACTCTAGCTATTGTTTTAACAACTGATATTATAAAGTTCCCACCAACTGAGACCTAGAGTGTTCATTCTATATATCATGGCTACTTGTAAAGATGTCTGGGCCTACTATTCTCCTAGCTCAGCAGTCTCAGAAGCCCTCTGCTGGGAAGATAGTCATATAGCAAGCAGCCTGGCCATTACAGCTGCAAGTCACATGGGAGTTCAGACAATAGCGTCATGCATCACTGCAGGAGGACCAGTAGGTTTCAGTCATTAGAAGTATCCCTGGGTGGGGGAGAGAATAATCCTCAGCAGCTGAAGGGGGTGAGGAGGAAAGGATTGGGGAGGGAAGGGGGGTCGGTGTTATCCAAAGGCCAAGCCAGCCTGTTCCCAAAGTGCCTGTGGGTTGCCAATATATAAATGGCTAAGACAAGCAGATGAAGTCAGTTCCCCTTTGGAGTTCAAAGCCAAGAGAATGTGGAAGATTAGGGAGCTAAAATTCAGGGAGTATAAGAACACTGTCAAAATTTGGCCTGATTCCTGAAAGTTTAAGTCTTTTTATTCCAAGGGGATACAAATACCATCCATGGTCCTTCCTGGTCAGCTGCACTACCTCCTTCTGGCTCAGCCACCCCGTAGAGTCAAAGACCTGTGCAAGAGTCCAGGGAAAGACTAGAAATAAGAGGGAAGTGCCAATTAGGGGATAGTCTAGGGTTCAACATGAGCAGATGGTTCCAACAGCAGAGACTGCTCAGAGGCTTCAGGTCAAGGCAGGGCAAGGAGTCAAACATCAGACTAATGGAGCTGCCTGGATTTCTGGTTTCTAGGTGCTCTATGGATCAAAGTAGACGAGTGGGGTCTAACAGCAACAGTTTCCCTGGTTCCTATGGTTCTCATAGAGGCAGCTGTGGCAGAATGGACCTTGGAGCTAGGACAACCTAGGTTCAAAGTCCCAACTCTGCTAGCTGTGTGACCCTGAGTAAGTCACCTAATTTCTCAGGAAACCCTGAGACAATAAGTTCTCTTCTACTCTGCCCCTACTTTCCCCTTCTCACAATTGGATATGGAATGTGGAGGAAGCCTGAAAGGCTTTGGTGACTCAGCAGGATTATAAAGATTGGCCCAGACTGGCAGGAGAGATTTGAGAATTCAAGAGCGAATGGGAGGGAGCTTCCTCCAACTGGGAATGAGTTCTTTCTATCATAAAAGTCACAGGTCCATTCCCTAAGCCTATCCACTTGCTAGTTAGTTGAGTGCCCTGATAACTGAGTCACTTATAGGGACTATACTATGTACACATTCTCACCCAGGTGTCCAACCTGAGGCATGGGGTAACTAGAAAGTGATGTCACCTACACCCCCAGTTACCTCCTGACAAGGCAGGGGTGCTAACAGGAACCTTCCCACCCATACTGCTCAGAAGCAATCCCTTGAACCAAAAGATCACACACTGAAATCCTCTGGGGCTGGAGAGACTTTTCTTTGGGGGTTTCAAAGGCAACTTTGTGATTAGAACAGCTGGCCTCCAAAAGGAGGGATTCTACCTGACCACTGGTCAGACCACCTTCAAGTTCACCCTTTGTTCCCCCTCCAGGGCAGAGATACAAAGGGAGCCTTGCCTTGGGGCTCACATTTACACCTCACAGCAGCAGGTAGCCCAACAGAGACAGAGGAAGGCCTGGAGGAAGCCAGCAGCATGCTGCCCCAGCTACTGAGGCTCTGACTTTAGCAGCTTGGGCCTGTCTGATGGGATTCGCAGCCTTGGCGCTCTGCAGTCGTCCAAAGTTCACTGCAATTATCAGGTTTCCAGGGAGGGAGTTTGGTTCTGGAACATCTGGGTGTCCTTGAGTTGCCTTCTTGTCAAGAGTGTGACCACAAGAGAGTGGAATTTGGTCTGTACTTTGAGGGAATTTGCAAATACCTCAGGGAGGAGAATTTTGCCTTTTTGGGGTGAAGGAATTATAACTCCTTTGAAGAAGAGATTTCCTTCCCAGAAAATTAAAACTTAAGACAGGCTGCTAAATGTCCCTTGGCAGGCTGCCTCAAACCGTTTCCTGTCCAATTGCTACACTTGCTCCTGTGAGCCATCCTGCCAAGGATTAGCGCCTGCCCTGTTTATTCCTGGGCTTTTTTTGGCCCAACGTTAGCTAAATGCACATTTGATCAATGCTGCTCTCCATTAGAGCTGACACGGCTTTCCTGCCCGGCATCCAGACAGACAGGGCATTGAAGAAGAAGCAGGGAGCCCCTCCAGGTTTGCCGTTCTTTCCTTCTCTCTCCCCTCCCAGGGTCCAGCCCTCTTTCCCCTTCCCATTCCTGGTTCCAATGGAACTAGGATGTGGAGGGAGGATCCACTCCTGGCTCTGGATGCTGGCAGAGGCATCAGTGACTTGCTAAGATTATGAGGATTGTCCCAGACCGGCAGAAGAGATCCAGGAATTCCAAGAGCAAATGGGAGTGAAAGAAATGACTGCCTCAGATTCCCCAACTCTGAGGAGTATGTCTGGTACATAGAAAGAGCATTCCAACCCACCCCCCAACTCCTTCTCCCCTAATGCTTTGGGTCAGCCCAATGTGTAGGCAGACTAGAAGGACAGGCTCAAGATAGACCTGTCAAAGAGGGTTGTGTGTGTGTGTGTGTGTGTGTGTGTGTGTGATCTTAAGAAATATCAAAAGACCCTCCTAAGAATATATCTCATAGATTTGGTTCTTAGAAGTCATTTAATCCACCTTTGTCATTTTAGAGTTGAGGAAAGAGAAAGCAATCGGCATACAGCCACACAGTGAAGCGTGGAGATGTGAATAAGGGAGATTTCTCACTCATTGATTTACTTCTTTTCCTTCATCCCATTAACGGGGATTTGTTGGGTGGAGGAGTTGGGTATTACCTTCAAGGGCTCAAAGATGAGGACCTAAGGGGATGAGATATAAGGAAGGTAGCCTGGAGGGGGGATAGGAGAAAAGCAGAGCAGCCCTGGGTAGTCTGGTGCTCTGGGGGACTGGAAACCATCATGGGCATGGGGGAAAGGCCCCTTCAAGGGGGAGACCTAAGTGGTAGCCTGGCCCAGCCTGCTCTCACAATGTTGGTTACATATACAGCGGGATTTTCAGCACCTTTGGGAAGATTTCCTGTAGATTTGTTGTTGTTTGTCCTTCCTTCTCAAAGAGGACCATGAATGACATCAGGGAGGTGCCGTGACATGCAGGAGAATTGGATTTTAAGTGAGGGAGGGCTGTGCAAAGCCTCACTTTCTCCTCCGGATGTAGATCTCTGACTCACTCCCTGTAGCCTGAAATATCATAGGGTTTCATTCCTTCGGCTTAAAGTATTAGCTGCTAAAGAATAGATCTCCCTAGGAGGGCTAATATGTTAAGTATATTCATCCACTTTACACTTTACATTTTAGTGTAAATGAGTTTGTCAAAGCCTTTGTGGGAAGCTTGATTTTTTTTTTTCTTTTTTAAATAGGAGAGAAAAAGAGATTTCCTATGGACACTAGAAGCCTCAGGGGAAATGGGAAGGTGAATAGTTCACAGAAAAAAGGAAAACTAGCAGAAGATTCTTTATCACCTTCAAAGTCCTAAATAGGTCTGGCCCTGTGTGTGGCCTGGGAACCCTTGCTGAGGGTGTCAGGTCAGGGAGGTCAGGTTCAACATATCAGAGAGCTTTACAGGGAAAAGCAGGAGGCAATTTTGCCCCAAACTGAACCTAGTAGATGCCTTTATCATCTGTGGGCAAAAAGTAATTGTGGATGGAACATAGCCTGTCTGGTTAGCTAGATCTGCTTTCCACCTTCATCCCATCCTGAATACATCCAGTGTGTTGCTGGATACACCCCCTTGCTTTCAGCCTGCATGTGCACAATGCTTTAGGCTATGATTCTAGCTCTTGCTCTCCCCCTAATTAGCTTGGTAACCTTATATGGTTCATATCATTATCAAAACATAGCTTACCTGTACATGGTGCTTTATATCATTATCAAAACATAGCTTGTATGTATGCACTGACTTATACTTACAAAGTACTTTCACATACATCTCCTTGTTCTTTCTCCCTAGGCCTCAGTTTCCCTTCTTGTCAAAAGAAAAGGTTCAATGAGAAGACCTCCAATGTCCGTCCTAGTTCTAAAATCCTGACTCTTTGATTAACAACACTTTGTATGGACTCTCACGATCCCCATAGATCCATGGTTCTCAACCTGTGGGTTATGTTCAATTTGTAACAATGAAAATACATCCTGCATGTCAGATATTTACATTACAATTCATAACAGTAGCAAAAATATAGTTAGGAAGTAGCAATGAGAATAATTTTATGGTTGGGGGTCACCGCAACATGAGGAACTGTATTAAAGGATCATGGCATTAGGAAGGTTGAGAACCACTGCAGATGAACTACCTTCATTTGACACTTGAGAAAACTAAGTCTGGGAAAGGTTTTTACCTTGAACTTGTATGCCCAAAGTTCATAGCAGGGCCAAGGCTACAACCCCATCTCCTGCCTCTTAATCCAACTTGGTTCTTTCCACTAGTTCATACTCCTTCACTTGTCATCCCCAATGCAATGGGACATCCCTTCATTTAGAACCACTGGAAAGGACCATCCCTTCATTTAGAACCACTGGAAAGGACCTTAGAATATAGGGTGTCAGAGCTGGAAGTAGCCTTGGAACCCAGAACGCTGCAGTGCAGAGACTATAGAAAACAAAACATTAGAGGCAGAAGTAGCCTTAGGCCCTAGAACTTTAGAACACAGAGACTTTAGAACATAGAACATTAAAACTGGGAATAGCCTTAGAACACAGAGCATTGAAAGAGAAGTTAGGGCTGGAAGCAACTTTAAAACAGAGTATTAGAGCTGGAAATAATCTTAGAACAGAGAACTTAAAATATCAGAACTGGAGGCAGCCTTAGAAACTAAAATGTCAAAATATCAAATCTTGGACCTATATGAAACCTTAGAATGTGAAAGGTTGAAACCAAAGGCAGCCTTAGAGTGTAGAACTCTATAGACAGCTGGAAGGTACAAGTCCAACCTTTTCATTTTATAGTTAAGACAACTTAAGTCTCAGGCAGTTAATGACTTACCAAAGGTCACAAAATAAGTTAAAAGCAGAAGGTGACCCAATGCCCAGTCTAACACCCTTTCTAGCATTTCCCACTGCCTCTAATTAGCATTTGAAAAAAATTAAAACTAAAAACTTTTAGCAAATAAATACTAAGAACTAAGATTTAAACCATTAAAAACCATGATTTCTTTTCTTTACAGTTTGGCAATATGCTTCATCTTGGGATTAGAACAGGAAGATAATCAGTCTTTGAGAAGTAGTGAGAAGTAGTGGAGAGAGGGCAGGTCATGGAGTCGGGGATAGTCAGGTTCAAGCCTTGCCTCTATTATGACTATGGATGAATCACTTAAACTCACAGTGCTCAGAGAAATCTCTAAATGGTGAGACAGCCAGACAGAACAAGGGATAGAAAACTAGATGCGGAGTCAGGGAGGACCTGAATTCAAATTTGACTTTAGATCATTTCTAACTGTATGGTCCCAGGCAAGTCACTTAACCTTTCTAGTCATCAATTTCATTTCTAAAATGGAGGGATTAGACATGATGACCTGCAAGGTCCCTCCCAGCTCTAAATCTATAATTTGTCAATATATCTCAGTAAAGGGAATTTTTTTTCTACAGGAAGGAAGGAAGGGAGGGAGGAAGGGAAGGAGGGAAGGAGGGAGGGAAAGGGAGGGAGGAAGGAAGCAAGCAAGGAAGGAAGGAAGGAAGAAAGAAAGGAAGCAAGGAAGGAAGGAAGGAAGGAAGGAAGGAAGGAAGGAAGGAAGGAAGAAGGAAAGATAAAAGCGTTTATGTAACACACATACCATGTGCCAGATGCTGTGCTAAGGGCTTTACAGATAATCTCATTTGGTCCTCACAACAGCCCTAGGAGGTAGGTGCTATTATTACCCCTATTTAAGTTGAGGAAACTGAGAGAGAGAGAGACAAAAGATTAAGTGACTGGCCCAGGGTCACACAGCTAGTATCTGAAGCTGAATTTTAAACTGGGTCTTTCTGACTCTGGGCCCAGTGCTCTATCCACTGTGCCATCTCATTACCTATGAAACTAGAGAAGAAGCTTATAAACCATCTGGTTCAATCCCCTGATTTTATAGATGAGGAGACACATGCCTAGAAGGGCCCAATGTCACACAGTTACTAAATGTAGAACTGAGGCTTGGATTTGGGTCTTTTGATTCCAAAGTTGCCTATGATTATTATCCTAAAAAAAATTAATTTGTTTCTGGCCCCATCTCCATGGGTAATGGGAGTGAGGGTCAAAGCAGTTTTACTTTGCCCATCGAAATGCAGCCTCCCTAGTTTTCCAGAAATGAATGCCAACGTTTACAAAGGAGGAGGGCATATTTCCAGCTCAGATGAAAATGCAGAGTGTCTGTACCATTTCTTTCTCACTCAAAGGAATGACTTTTTGTGCCTAGTACAAAAAAAAAGCCCATGAAATGCAAGGGCACCCAGCCCAATCCTCCAGCCCAGACTCTACGTGTCACTTTGGGTATTTAGTCTGACACTAACACAAGACAGACATGGAGCCAGCAAGGGGTGGAGAGAAGGCATGTGGGTGGCAAGGGATGAACAACTCCCCAAATTTAATGATAGCTGAGAACGAAACAGTATTTAACCAGGGAGGGAAGGGAAAGGTACAGTTTATCAACAAAGAAAATGGGTTAGAAATTTAGGGTTTAAGTAGTGTATGACATACAAAGGGAGGGCCTCCTAGAAAATACCTTGGGAATAATACCAACTCCTACTTTGTGATTGTAGGTAGTTATGGTGATAAGTGTCCCACCAGCAAAACTAACTCAAATTCATTATCCTACTGTTTACCACAGCACCCACTATTCTTAACTCCCCTATTTCTGTCAGCCATTTTCTGAAACCACATAGGCCCAAAACCTTGAAGCCATTATTCCCTCTTCCTTATCTCCCAACCCCCAATCAACTGCCCAGTCCTGTGCTTCCAGTGCTGCCATGTTGCTTGCTTTCATTCTCTCTTTTCACCGTACATGATCAGAGCTCTGGTTGAGGTTCTCTTGGCCTCATCCTCTTTACTGACTTTCTTTCCTCTACTGTCTTCCCTCTCTCCAGTCTATCTTCTACATAGCAAACAAAATAATAATCCTGTTGTCACTTCCCTGCCCCACTCAAAAACCTTTCACTGGTGCTTTTACTGTTGAATGAATGAATGAGCACTGTATGAAATTCCTTGGGCAGATAACAGGGCCTGAGTAGATGATAAGCTAATACTTAGTAGTGTCCTCTTCAGTAATCAGAGGTATAGGGCTCATTGTGATTTAAGGCTAGGTGGAGAGAAAGGGGGTTTTCATTAACTTTATTACCTACTTTGCTCATTTTTATTATCCTTATTATGTCAGACCAGGAGCCTACAGTGGACACTGTTAGACCCAGAAGGGGCTGGGAGGAAACAGAACTGGCCAGCTACCCCGGGTCAAGACAAGCATATTAAAGTATAGCAGGCTGATGGATGCCTCTCCTTGTTTCAGATCAGCTCCCTACACTTGAGTCTATGTCCCTCCAAAGTGAGCAGACCTATAGACTACAAACTGCTGTTGCCAATAATAATCATAGTTATATAAAGTAACACTTTTTTTTTGGAATGGATCTGTGATTTCTTTGGCATAAGGGACTCACAGGAAGAAACCTTCCTTTCCCAATGCACATCTACTTCTCTTCTGCAGCTTAGTTTCAGATTGTTGCCTGGGGCCTAAGAGATGAAGTATGTTGGCTGAGGGTCATACTGACCAATATATGCCAGGGGCAGGACTATGATTCAGGAATGTGAGACTGGGCAGGCTTTCTCTCCACTGTGCTACAGTCTTTCTCTTGCCTCATAGTTTATAAAAAGCTTTCTTCACTACAACCCTGGGAGGGAGGTAGTACAAATATCCTTCTTCTCCATTTTACAGATGAGATAACTGAGTCTTGGAGAAGACTTCCCCCTAATCATTAAGTGATAGAATCAGGACCTGAGCCCATGTCTCCTAACTTTCCCTTCTACCCTAAACAGCTCAGTTGAATCTAGTCTTGTTTCCAATAACCATTTGACCAAAGAAAGTGAGAATTTTGTTTTCATTTTATTTCATCCAAATGATTTTGTGATCTTTTAAGAGCATTTAATGTAATGGAGTGACCTCCCATGTAAGCTCTCCATGTGTGCTGCCCAAATGGTTCAGAGCCAGAGGCAGCAAGGGAGTAAGCATGATTTGATGGGAATGGTCCTAAAATTGGAATCAGAGGACTTTGGTTGCAATCCCAGTTCTGACACATGCTAACTATGGGACATTGGGCAAGTCACTGGAACATCTCTGGTCTTTAGTTTCCTCATCTGTAAAATGCAGATGTTGAGCTTCTAAGATATTGGTTTCTAAGATTCTTTCCAGTTCTAAAGCTATGACTTATGATTCTGTGACAGTCCCTTCTTCATATGACAATTCGTTTCTCTATTGCTGGCAAGAAGTAAAAGTATTCCCCCAGCAACTCTCCATCCATTCTGCACCACATCAGAAACTCTGAGAGCAACCTTGGTCTAATGAGATTCTCACTAGTCGAGTCCAGCAAGACTCATCTGGAAATTCCCATTTCATCAGCATGAAGTAATAGCCAGCCAGGAATCCCCATGTGGGTTGAAATTACAAAGTAAAATGATAAAGTGAACTGATGCCCCAAAGAAGATATCTGGAACTTCTTGAGGTAAAGAACTCCTTAGTCCCAATGGAAGTCCTAGTGTGTCCCTATTGGGACTCCTATCAGATATAATAAAGATAAAATTTGGGTTAGCAAAGAATATCTGATTGTGAAAGAAATAGTCCCACCATAGCATCTAACTTGCTCTGTGAGCAGTCAGAATGATTCAGAAGCTCCATGATTAGTTTGAGACTCTGAGACCAACATTACAAACCTGAGGTGCCATAGTCTAAGAAATATTTCTGCCTACTTCTAACTGTACAATTGTTTACGACTTACTACCCAACCATCCAATTGACTGAAGTGAATTTCACTTTCACAGGAAGGCTTTGAGCCAAGCTCACTTTAGATTAGTTCTCATTCAGATGAAAGGAGGGAAAAGGTAACTTGGCACTATGACACTCAGTTACCTTGGCATTAGGGTCCTTTGTTCTTGGTGCCTTGTAGTTTCTGCCTTCTCTTTTCCTGATGTCTCACTCCTTCCAATGGCCTGGTTGCTGACTATTTGTGTAGACTTTAGATATCCCAGGTCCCCAGTATTTTTATCTTTTTGATCTCTGCTGCTTACTCAACCTAACCCGAAGCCTTTGGCTTTTGGTGAGTCTTGTGCCCCCACTTTTAGCATCTCTTTTGGTCTCCTTGTCCTGCTGTTGCCCATGCCCTGGCACAATGCCCCTTTTTTATAATAGGGTCATGGAACTAGGGCATAGTACTTTTTGCCAAGAAGCTAACACTTAAGTGAATGTTTTAATGCCACACTTTAAGCAGGCATAACCATAGGACACTTTGTGGAGTTGATCAGATCCAGCTGAGAGACAAGGCCATTCATCCCTCTAGCCTGAGTAGCAGTGATGGCTGTAGCAGTTCATGTTAACACAGAATGTCTTGGTTAAAAAGCACTTTACGCATTATGTTAACTAATCCTTACAACTTCAGGCAGTAGATTGGCAAGTACGATTGCTGTTTTAAACATGAAGAAACAAGTCATTCAATAAAGGTTTAATGGCTTGTTTGAGGTCATAATGCTAGTAATTGGTTCCTCAGGGGTTAGCACAGATCACCTGATTCCTCAAATCCTGTGTTCTTTCCAATGCATCTCATCTCACTAGTTCCTTCAGTTCAGAATGGAAGAGTTTTGGCGTTTAGAGGGACCCTTGGAGATCCACCCAGTCCAACTTATATCTGAAAAGTAATCTCCACAACACACCCAAGGGTGGTTGCCTAGCTTTTACTTGAAGATCTCTAGTGAGAGGGAACACACAACTTCCAGAGGGAGACCATTCTACTTTGGACAGTTCTCATAGAACTGGTCTCAGAGTTAGGAAGACTGGAATTCAAATCCCCCCTTGGATGCATACTAGCTATGTAACTCTGGACATGCCCACCAACCTCTCAGAGCTGAGATTATAAATGTCAATCTACATTGGGAGAAGGCATTTCCTCACCAGGACTTTCCTATACTGTTTTCAGTATTAGAAATGGAGGAAGGACTCCTTTTACCAATGTTTATAATCTCAGAGAGTTTCATAGAGCCCTGAGAGGTTGAGGGACTTGCCAAGAGTCACACAGCCAGTGTGGCGTGCATACATATATGCTCATAAACATGTATGTGTATGTACACACATGTATTTGTGTAGATAGATAATACAAATATGTTTTTCCTGATATCGAACCTATTTTCGCTTCCTTGCAACATCTACCCATTGCTGTCCTCTGGAGTTGGACAAAACAAATTTAAGCCCCCTTCCCATGATAGCCCTTCAGTTACTTGGAGTCTATCCCAAGAGTTCTCTGCTTCCAGGCTAAACATCCCCAGTTTCCTCATATACCATGGAATCAAGGTTCTTCACCCCCCTGGCTGTCTTCCATTACCTTTCCAATTTATTAGCATTCTTCTTCAACTGTGGCTCTCTGACCTAATATAATAGCCCTCATTGGGTCTGATAGGGCAGAGTACAGCAGGACTGTCTCCCAATTACCTCCTTATTCCTAGGAGCTGGATCTCTCTCAATGCAACACAATGTCACATTAACTTTTGGGGCTGCCATACAACATTGGACTCTTGGACCACAGCAGGGAGGAATACATGGACTCCTTTTCCCATTAAATGTAAATATGCCCTGGAACTCTGGGTCTATACAGCAGTAGAAACCACTCCCCAATTCCCAGCACATACACAGGCATCTCTTTTTTCTCCCCATAGGACTAACATGTTCCTAATAGTTGTTTTTTAATCACAGATCATAAAGGAGGGGAAAAAAACCAGCATTCAGGTGATAAATGATTCTGTTCTATTACCTTGACCTCAGTTTTTTTTTATCTTTATAAAGCTGTTAGGAAAACAGGAAGTCCCAGACAGAAATACATCAAGGAAAGATCACAATATTTCTCTTGCTGATTTGCTCTGACAGCTAGGTTATCCCACCTATTCACAACAGCAGTTATGAATGCAGATGAAACCACAGAGTAGTTTTTAGGAGAAGGTGTGGGCAGGCTTTGAAAGAGCTAAAGGCTAGATGAATCTGACTGCCTAAGGCTTGTCTGCACCTTTCAGGAGGGTCAGGGAAAGAGGCAAGCCTAGGGCCAGGAAGGGGCTTCATTCTCTGAGCTCCAATCTCATCTTTTCCTGAGGTGAGAGGACCCTGGGAAAATGGATTCAGTCCACTAGAGACCGATTTGGGATTTGAATCCTGCCATTTCCTCACTGTGTGACCTTGGACAAGTAGCACTCTCTTAGAATCTCTTTTGTCATCTGTAAACATAGGAATAATAATACTTGCCCTGCCTATACCACACAGTTGACCACAGGAGCTCAGAAATGAAAGAGACTTCAGAGGCCAACCCATTCCTGACCAAGAATTCCCTTTCCAAAAGCTCTGGCAATTAATTAATTCCCTGTTCAAGCTCTGCTGGGAGACACCTAGCAAAATCTTGTAGCCATCACAAAAACTTTTTATAAAACCATAAGGCATAATAGATGCAAGATATATATATATATATATATATATATATATATATATATATATATATATATGGCATGTATTATACACATACACACACACACACACATACCAGCCATTAGTTTTCTTTTTTAAGCTAGAAAGCCAATTTAGTGACTTACAATGAAAAATTCAGTGTCTTAATCTACAGTTCTCGTTTTGCAATAACCTCCCAAGTGGTCTCTCTTCCTCCAGTGTCTTCCCCTCCTTAATTCATCCTGTGTTACACTTCCAGATTCATATTCTTAATTGGTATATGCACATGCTCCTCCAAAACCTTCCAGAGCTTCCTATTGCCTAGAAGAGCAAATCTAAACTCCTCTAACAGGCATGCAAAAATCTCTACAAACTGGCCCCAGTTTATTGTCTAGAGAGGGGAAAGCACAGCACTTGAGCAAAGACTGTTTTTCTTTGTATTTGCATCTCCAGGGTCTAGAGCATTGGCTGGCATAGAGTGCCAGTCTAATAAATGTTTGTTGAATGATTGATTCTCGCCCTGGGATGGGCCACCAACAGACTGCAGGAGCTCTGGCTAGCTCCTTACTCTTTCTGGAAAATAATGTTGGGTTCCTCTGTTAAAAAATGGCGGGGGACCAGGGGAGAGGAAACATCTCTAATGCCCCTTCAAGCTTAAAGTTCAGGAGAAAGATGGAGAAAGGGGCCCTCCTCTGCTTATACCTGATTTAAACATTCAGAATAACTTCACAGATAGCTTGAAGAAATTGGGCCAGTCACTAGCTCGATGCCGTGTTTATATACGAGGCTTTCCTACCGAGGCAATTCATCATCGTTGTTTAAATCATCAGTCATCCTATTTTTGACATTATTTTCTCCTTCTCATTGATCATATATCCCTCTTGTGATCCCAGAATCTTGGAAAACTCCACAGACTGTTAAAATACTTAAAGGAAAAGCATTACTTTAATCTTTCCATTCAAGCGAAACAGTGTGTTCTATCAAGAATGAAAAACTGGTTTGCAGAGGCAGACGAAGGCTCGCTTGACACAGGAATGAACCCACAGAGTTTGGAAGTTTAAAGACAAAGGGTGTTAAAATAGGAGTGAGAAGTTTCAAGGAGTGTTTCCCCCTTAATGAATTACTAGGAGATTTGTAGCGGGCCAGCCAGGGTAAGTCTTTCAGCATGTGTATCCTGAAATGTCAAAGGCTTGCTGCATTATATCCTCGCTGCCCTCTGCATGAACTGGGCAGCCTGCCCTTCCCCAGTTTATTTTCACTTGCATTCTTGCAGCTGTCTGTGGCCATCAACAGTCATTTAAAATAATTTGCTATTGATTAGAGAACTCTTCCTATGGAAAGAGAGAAGTAGAAGAAAATCATCCTTCGTGCAGGACGAAAACCAAAATTAGCAAGGAAGAAATAACTTTTTCCCCTGACATTTTTTTCCTATCAGTGTAACTGGATTAAGAAACTAGCCAGATCTACAAATACCAAGCAAACAGGATAAGAGAAAAATGGAATCTCTTTTGCTGAGCAGGTGTGGAGTAGGATCTGAGTTCAAATTCTGGTTTGGATGTTTATTAACTGGATGACCTTGAGTAAGTTACTCCATCTTCCCAGACCTCAGCATTCTTATTGGTAAAAAAGGAAGGATTTGTCCTACCTGAGTTATAGATTACTTCCTGCTTAAACGGTCTGATTCTGTGGCTACCTTAACCAACCTACAGATCCCAGTATTTTATTTCAGTTTTTACTTGTAGTTCTCCTCCCCCTACTCATCCCTGTCTCCACTGAAAATGGAGATGGTTAGAGCTGGAAGATCGGGGGGGATTTTCTTCTCACCTTAGCTTGTTCCCCCTTGGTCTGGCCCTGGCCAGTAGTTAGGGCTCTGTAGTCATGGAACCAACTTTGCTCTTAAAGCTGTCATACCTTTTTTGTGTCTTCTATTTTTGAGGTTGCTTTTGTCATTAAGAGACATAGAATCATACCATGTTAGACTAGGAAGAGATGCTTGAGGTCATTTAATACAATCACTTCATTTTGCAGGTAAGGAAACTGAGGCTCAGAGAAATGGCATATTCAATCCAACAGAAGCTCTTTGGTTATAGGAACTCTTTCATTTTGGTCTTTACACCCCAGATGACTAGCACAACTGGCATGCAGTAGATGCTTAATAAATGTTGGTTGAATGAAAGAAGGGTACGACTTGCCCAAGGCCATCTAGCTAGTTAGAGTCAAAACTGGCACTAGAACCCAGGTCATACTTAAACTTATGCTCTTGGTTCTTCTGTTGTTTTGGAAGTTGTTTGAGAGCATTTATTGACGAAGGGTTGTATCTTGGAGCTTGGAGCAAAACAAGTCTGTTGTCCATTTAACCACAACTTTAATTCAAAAACAATCCTATTGGTCCATCTACCTAAGACTGTAATACAAGTGAGTGGAACATTCAAGTCTCTGAGAACCATGATGCCATACAGACCAATAATCATGACTAAAGCTATACTGCCATCAACTTTGTAGACACAAACTTTGGAAAACTATTGGAAAAGCCTATAGTGGTGATTGGTCCAGTCCCATTCCCTGCAGGTGACTCTCCTGTCAACTTCAACACACACACACACACACACACGTACACAGATACAGACACAGACACACACACACAGACACACACACACGTACACAGACACAGACACAGACACACACATAGACACATACACACACACACACACACACACACACTCTTTCAAATGCTTTTTCCAGAGGAAAAAAGAAAGAAATGAATGCAGATGAACTTAAAAGTATAAGGCCCTAATGAAAGTCAAGCAAGGTCAGTTCTTCAAACATGAAAAGTATTCTCATGGGCTGGCCTCAGACCCCAGAGTTCCTAGGTTTGAGGATATGGCTGGTAGGGATGTTCTTCAGTCAGGACACATCAGCAAGGTGAACACTGACATCACCGTTTACAGACTGCTTAGTAATCTCCTAGCTAGGGCATCCATATAATTGCCAGTATGGAAGAAGGTACACTAGTTATAGTTTATTCACCAAATAATGAATAGCTAACTCTTCCCTTGATGAGCTAACAATTTAATTTGAGAGACAAAAATAAATATGTTAACAGATAAATTGTGATCTTATTGAGTCTTGTATCCCTTCCCTGTAATGTCACAGATTCAACTCATCCTCAATTCATCATGGTTGTTCTTGTCCATGTCCTTCCATCAATCCTGCACAAAAGATCTACCCAACATCTTCAAAGACTCCTTCTAAGTCTCATAACATTTTGTTGTTAAGCTCTCCATCTGTCATTCCTTGCTCTCACCTCATGCCCAGCCCACCTCCTTTTCCAATCAATGGATGATGTTTTTCATACCATTTCCTAAGTACAAATAATCATTTGTAAGGAACCAATACCTACTTATAGCTACCATGTATTTCTCCATTGTCCTTTGGCTCACCTAGAGATTAGAGATTGCTTCTTTAGACATCAATCATGGTGTTCTAGGATTTATAGTCACATAGAACCCTAGGGAAGATGTTGTTGTTTAAAAGATTTTTTTTCGAATCAATGAAAAGTTTGAGAAATTTTGTATAAATTGTGCACGAATTGCCACTATGCAATTTATCTAATGAAATCCAGCTATTCTATTACTCCCCAAGGGTCCTGGACATCTTAATGGTGACAGTTCACCATATCTGGACTGAGATGGACTTGCTGTATTGCTGTCCCTCATCTTCATATCATGCCATCATGCATGTATTTGAACACCCTCTCCTGAGACTTTCCACCATCTCTATACCTGGGAACAATAATCAAATCAATACTACAATGCCTGGGAAGGGCATTGATCAATTGCTCTATATCTATAGTCATGGTCTCTGTGACATTCCATTATAAAAACTAAGCTCCATAAATGCTGTCTTCTCCTATGAGAATGTGAAGGATTTCTTTTTTTGCTTTTTGGAGGGCAATTGGGGTTAAGTGTCTTGCCCAAAGTCACACAGCTCGTAAGTGTGTCAAGTGTCTGAGGTCAGATTTGAACTCAGGTCCTCCTGACTCCAGGGCCAATGCTCTATTCACTGCACCACCAAATGTGAAGTATTTTGAAGGTAGGAGATGTCTTGTTTTGGATATTTGTATCCCTGAAGCTTTGCATAGTGTCTGGCATGTAGTAAATGCTTTTCATTTTCGTTGACAATATAATTCTGCACACAGGTCATTGATTTTTGCAAGATTTAGGTATTGAAGGACTTAATCAGCAGACTGCCCATTTAAATGGGCAATAGGCATCTTCATCGAGTTGTTTTGTCCTTAAATATCATCATAAGCTATCGATGCAAAAGCTGTTACTAGGTAACATATGAAAAGTGACAAATCAGTAACAAGCAATAAGCACTATGGATTAAATAGAAGTAGAGAATTCAGAGAAAACTTCATGAGCAAAGACACAAGAAGGCACACGCCCTTCTCAGAAGGCAGAGGGCAAAGAGACAGCCTGAAATGGGAAAGCTGTGTAGGGGAGTTGTGAAAGTAAGTTGGGGCCCTATGTCCAGGATTTTTTCAGAAATGAGCTCATTTGCAAATGGCAGCCTTGGGCCAAGTAGACTACAAAGGTAACCAGGTAGTGTGAGGATTGAGCACTGGATTTGGAGTTAGGAAGTCCTGATGTAAAAGCTAGCCTCAGACACTCACTAGCTGTGTGACCACAGGCAGGACATTCATTTTCTCTGTGCCTCAGTTTACCCATCTGTAAATGGGGATGATAAGAGCACTTGTCTCCCAGGGTCGTTGTGAGGATAAAATCAGGTATTTATAAAGCCCTTTGCAAATGTTAATGCAAACCTTCTATAGATGTTAGTTATCCTTTTTATTGCCTATATTTCTCAAGCAGGTAGACCACTGGATGCACCCCATTGAGGGACCTGGCTAAGCTAATTACATGAGGGAGAGAGAAAAAAATATTTGGAACCAATGCAAAGTGCAGCATATATAATAAGTGCTTAATGGAGGTTTGCTGAAAAAGAAAATGAATGAATCAGTGACTGAAAACAAAAAATAAATAAATAAATAAATAGGGAGGATGGAATTTGGATCATTGGAACTCTGGGGCCAAGCCAGCCTGCATTCCCTGGTAGTTTATCTCTATTCTAAAGTATCAGGTACATGCCTGTGGTTCTAGGAACAATAAATGCTGTAAGAGTAGTAATTTCTCACAAAAGAGACTCATCTGTGGGAGGGAACATTGGTGGAGAAGTACATACTACATCAATTTATTAGGACAGCTGTGTCTCAATGACTATTCCCTCAGTGCACAGCACATGGTTTATGAAGATCCTTTGGGATGAAGATTGCAGTATAATTATCTTGAATTATATGCTCCCTCCTCTAAGCATCAGGAGGAAGCCTCTTCCACCTCCCTTCTTTCTATATTCTCTCCTGGAGCCGACCACCCTGACAGCCTCTGGCTCCAAGGTAAAAAGAGCATTGCTGGTGCCATAGTGAGGGAACAGCAACCCTGACTCCACTCTTGGAAGCAAGCCCAGCAGAGTACACCTGGCTGTGACCCCCTAAATAAGCAATGGAACAGAGAAGCTGCCTGCTACCTCCCCTCCAGAGACCTATGGCCTTGCACAGAAGAGGAGGCATGGAAGCACAGAAGTGTTGGTTTAGAGCTTGAAGAGACCTCCTAGGTCATCAAGGCAATCTGCTTTATTTGCAGAACAGGAAGCTGAGGTCCCAATAATTTATTTGTCCAAGGTCATACAGGTAGCAAGTAACAGAGATGCGACTTAGACCCAGGTGTTCTGAATCTAAACCCAATGCTTTTGCCACCAAGGAAGGACTTCTTTAGGAAGGACTTACAACATAAGTACAAGCTCCCAACTACACAAACCCAGACATGCCAAACAACTCCCCAATGCTGCCCAGTGGGGAGGAACCAGATTAAAATATAATTGGGAAATGTTTAACAAAAGAAATCAAAATACAATAGAACAAAGACGATGCTAATACATTGTTTTCCAAGTTCCTATGGGGTCTCCTAAGGATCCTTTGCTATGATTTGGTGGCCTCCATTTTTATTTGAGTTTGACATCACTAGATTGGAGAAATAATGTCCATTATTCAATTTTCCAGAGTATATAGAAACAGGATAATCCCATATTGTTGAAGACCTAGTATGTGCAAGCCATTGTGATTGGTGCTAAAAGGGTAACAAAAACAGGTGGTCCATGCCTTCAAGGAGTTCATAATCTAGCTGCACAGAGAAGACTTGATCCACAAGGAGGATCAAAGATAATGTGTAATTAATAATTTAATTATGTGGTATGGATCAAAGCTGGTAAGAAGTCACAGAATTACAAGATAACAGCTTTGGAAGGGGTCTTAGAAATCATCTGATTCAAACTATATCCAAAGAGGAAGTTGACAAAAAAAAAGAAACCATTATGGAATGAAGCAATGGGACTTGATTTAGGTTCTGAAAGTTGGGTAATTCCTCCTGACAGAAAGGTGATGGACTTAAATCATGTAGGATATGACATATGCAAGGTGGCCCAAAAGTCTTAGTGAAGTTTTAAGCCTTAACAATTTTGGAAATATAAATGCTATATATATACTTAAAAGAAAAAGAAAGCTGTATATAGGAGATTTACAATTTCATATACAATTTTTTTCAGTTCTACTTGGTGTATAGAAATGTCTATTTTATTTGGTGTTTGTTCATTTCAAAATTAATATGAGTATATATATACGTTTTTAAGTTGAGTAGGATTTTAATAGATATTTAGGAGAAGGGAGAACATTTCAAGCTGGGGTGGTAATGATAGCATAAATTGGGCTATATCCATTTACACAGTGAATCAGTGTCCATACATATGCCATTGTGCTTTACACTAGCAAGGTTGAATATATGTTTTTCCAGAACCAATTTTTACAATTTACACTAATTGAATGACATTCTCTGGAAGAACTGGAAAATAAGAGGTTACCCCTCAAATAGGAAATGATGGAATATATTATGGGTATATGGTTGCAAAGAAATATTGTTGTGCTGCTTCTTCTCTAAGAAGAAGGTACAAAGAGACATATTTTGGCTCCATATGAGAAATGATGAAAAGGGTGGCATCAAAGAAACCTGGGAGGATTTGCACGAATTTAAGTTGAGCAAAATGAGCAGAACCAGAGTAATTTACACAATAACATTTTAAAGATAGATTGTGAAGAACTTAAAAATTTCAATGCAATAACCAGCTAGATGATGAAACATACTCACCACCTCCTAAAAATGAGGTACCAGACCCAAGCTGCAGATCGAGACTTACTTGCTTGGACATGGTCAGTGCAGAAATTAGTTTTACTTGAATAGGTATATTAATTAAAAGGGTAATATTGTTCCTTTTATTTTTAATGGGTGGGAGGTAGTGGGAAAGAATAAAATAAATTATTATTAATTTAAAAATGTTAATTTTAAGAATTGCTCTGATCAAATTAGATGATCAAACAAGTACCTCCCTACAGAGAGGTCCATCAGGTTGCAGATTGAGGCATAGTTTTTGGACTTGGTCAATGCAAAGATTAGTTTTACTTGACTATGTATATTTATTATAAGGGCTATGTTTTTTCTTCTTTTTATTCAAAATCTTTCCCAAAGGTGATTAGGAAAAAGAAAAAAAATCTATATGTTTTAAAATATTTATGGCAGTTCTCTTTGGCAAAGAACTAGAAATTGTGGGGATGCCCATCAATTAGGGAATGGCTGAACAAGTTGTGTTTTATGATTGTAATGGACTACCATTGTGCTATATGAAATAATGAGCTCATTGATTTTAGAAAAACATGGATAGATTTGCATGAAACAATGAAGAGCAAAATGAGCAGAACCAAGAAAATGTAGTATACAGTCACAGCAGTATTGTTTTAAGAACAACCTTTGAGTGAATAAGTCATTTTGACTGTTATAAATACCCAAATGAACTACAAAGGACCTACAAAGGAAGATGTTATCTGCATCCAGAGAAAGAACTGATAAACAGAAGTATATATAGAATGATTGCATGTATATATGTGTGTGTATATATGTATGTATATATATATAATATGTGTGTATATACATATATATGCACACACATTTGTGTCTAATGGTACCCATATCTGGGGGGAGGAAGGGAAGAAAAAAGGGAAAAATGTTACATGATTATTATATATTTAAAAGGAATATCAAATTGTTCATATTAGATTTGCAGTTTCATGCACAATCGTCGTTTTAAAAAAATTCTACTTTGCTATGGAAATACTTGTTTTAATTCATAAATTTAAAATAAAATAAGTAAAAAAAATTTAAAAACCCAGTAAAATGCTATACTCAAAGTTTTCAACTTGGAACTTTGAAATCAAATAAATTCAATAGATATTTTATTAAGCATTTTTTTTAATTCAGTGGATGAGGTGGGTGGATAAGGGTGATAATGCTAGTCACATTGTATTCTGTCTTAGTCACATCACATCAGTTGTATTGCCCTTGTAATCCTGGGAGCCACATTTTAGAAAGAACATTAAGAAGTTGGAGAGCATCCAGAAAAGAGCAACCAAAATGGTAAAGTGCCTGGAGATCATGATCGCCCTGAAAAATCAGATTAATGACCTTTAGTGAAGAGCCTATCTGAGGATCGGTTGAATGAACCAGGAATGTTTAGCCTGGAGAACTGAATACTTAAATATAGTTGTTGTGTTCCTTCCAGGTATCTGTGGAACAATGATGAGACTTGTTCTGCTTAGCCTCAGTGAAAAAAATCTTAGGCTCAGTGGGTGGAAGGTGCAAAGAGGCATACTTTAGCTCAGCACACCTGAACTAAACCTTTCATCTGTATCTTAACCTGTGCATTCTTGTCCTTGTCCTTGTCCCCAAGATCCTTCAGAATGGATCTACACAATATCTTTGAGTCCTTCCTCTGTGTCTTTGGACATCCCGTGGGGACCGGTGCAGCACTCAAGCTAATTGTCCTACATTCCATGACCAATTCCCTTTCTTTTCTGATTCTGCCTTTCCTGGATAATATCTTTTACATTTACACTTTTCGTACCAGAAATCCCCCACGCAGACACTGAAACATCCACTCAATTTGGGATCAGGCAAATTCATAGAGCTGTCAGATTGCTGCAAAATATCCAGTGGATTGATTTTTTCCTCTCCCATTGCATTGTTGGTGGGATTGATGGAGGAGTGAATAACTACCCAGAACCTTGGACAGCACCTTGATGACAGAAGTGGGGTGGCCTCTACAGTGGGGGGCCTAAGTCCCCCAGGAGGACGTAGTATAACTCCAAGGCTTTTGTGATCAGTCAGAGAATGGGAATGTCACATTCCCCAGTGATTGTCAGTTGTGAGTCTTTTCTCTAACCCAATCATACTTAGCCTTCACCCATTTTAGTCTCACTCCACTCCCTCCTACTCTTGGGAAAGCTCCCAGCCTCCTCCCTTTTTCCCATCAGCTTTTATAGCACCCTAGGACATATAATCTAAACTCAACCTAGTCACCCACAATAGTAGCTGTTCAGGTACCACTGAGAAATTCCCTCCCCCACCCTAACCCGCCAAACCACATTTTGCCCCCAGGTTACTTCATGGCTGCAACACACACCCCTTAGACTGGCTCTGCTCTCACAATAACCTTCAATGAATCATAGCACAGAGGTTCTGTGTCAGAATCCTGCCTTTCCCTCTCCCATTTGGGTAGAACATAGTAAGTATCACAAGATGAGCAGGCATGGATGGATTGCACCCTGAATCACAGATCTCATTAAATTCTCTCACCTCCACCCCCAAATTCATTCCTATTCCAATTTTGCTCTTTTTGTCTAAAGGACCATCATCCTTCTAGACACTCAGGTTTATAAATTGGGGGTCATTCTCAACTCCCTGCTTTCACACAACCTGCACATCCAAGCAGGAGCCAAATTTTATTGCTCTCCAGAACATTACCTATCTGTCCTCTTCTTTCAAACAGCTGCTACCTAGTCCAGATCCTTTGGTCTGGATTATTGTAATAACTGATCACTCTGTCTCAGGTATCCCACCACTCCATTCCATACAGCTGCCATTGTGATTTTTTCAGATTTTTTCTGTTTGACATTTAAAGCCCTTCACAATCTTACCTCAATCTATCTTTTCAACCTTATTAGATATTCCTACGCTTTCTGCACTTGTTAAATTTACCTTCTTGCCATTCTTCATATGCCTACAAAAATAGTAATAGAAAAATCCAAACATGAATATCAATTGACAGACATTTAATAAGCACTTATTGTGGGCCAAGAATTGTGCTAAAATAAGATATCATATGTCCTAGGCTCCCTGAGTACCCATTCTATTGTCTTCCAAGCACCCTCTTTTGTCTCCTACAGCTCCATAGACTTTGATCCAGTAAGAACACCCCTTTTCTCTTTCCAGCTACACACAACTGGACACCTTTGGACAACTACACCTTGAGGTTGAGTCCCTACGGAAAATGGTAACTTACCAGAACTCATTCCTCAATGATTAATATAGTCCCACCCACCCTCCTCAATCCAATGATTCTGAACCCTCAGATGTGATTGTTCAAGCCTGTTCTTACTGCCCCTTTATTCATGTTCCTCTGAAATAAGGCCACCTTATTTCACCTGCCACCACCCACCCAACATCTCACTCTAAAACTATTCACTCCTTCCACTATGCTTTTTGAAATACCTGCTCCATAGGTAACAAAGTAGCTTTCATCATAAATCTTTTCCTTTCTTTTCCTTTCTTTTTTTCTGGGGGGTGGGGAGGGCAGGGCAATTGGGGTTAAGTGACTTGCACAAGATTGCACAGCTAGTGAGTGTTAAGTGTTTGAGGTCGAATTTGAACTCAGGTCCTCCTGACTCCAGAGCCAGTGCTCTATTCACAGCACCACTTAGCCACCCCTGCTTTCTTTTTCTTTGCATTCACTAACATCTGGCTCCCTCTTGATGATACAGCTTCCCTACTCACCCTTTACAACACTGGTTGCACTTTCACTCATACCTATAACTCACTAGTAGCAGTAAGAAAATACTTCTTGCTCCCCATTGCCATGACATTATTTTTCTCCTGGTTCTTTTTTCTAACGGGCCACCCCTAAGTGCCCTTTGATGGATTTTCAAGCAAGTCTCACACACTAACTACAGGTGCTCCCCAAGACTCTGTCCTGGGTCCTCTTCTCTCTATGTACTATATGACTTGGTGATCTTGCCAGTTTCTATAGATTCAATTACCATCTTTCCCAGGCCTCCTTAACTCTGATGTCTTCTGTCTGAAATTCTCTTCCAATATCCTCTTTATTGGCACATCATTTTTTTTTTTGCAATGTCTTTCCCATTAGACTGTGAGCCTCTTGTGAGCAGGGACTGGTTTTCTGTTTCTTTGTTGTTGGCCTTTCTCTGTATCTTCAGTGGCACTCAGATTCTCATTGATTTGACTTGACCATTCACTAATGAGAACCATGTAAAGAAAGAGGAACAGATTGATATTGAAACTTTTCTTTTGAGTTGAAATCAGAGTTTAGTCTTGCTCATTGATTTTGCAATGAGTAAAGTAAATAGAGAAGCACAGATCTTATGAAGAAAGTTGTCCTGTTGCCTGCCCTATTATTTAATTATTGCATTGCATACCTGGAAGAAAAGAAGTTTCCATAAAGAGAAATGCATGTTTGGCTAGTTATACGTATCAAATGAACTGAATCATTAACTACAGTTAATTGTTATTTACAAGTCCTTCCTATCTCTTGGGGCATACATACATGGTGATTTTTTTTTAAAATAATGAATCAATCACATTGCTTCCAGGAGCAAAAAGCATTTTTGTACTGTTAAAAAAATAGTAATATTAATAATTAAAATTTTTAAAATTTAATATTTTAAATAATTGATTTCATTTCTACCTCATCTTTTTATATTTCTATTTTTGTATGATTTTATAACGAATGTTATATTTTAGTACAATGGTATTTGTATAAAGTTTATATTTAAATATATTATATATTTGGGGTTACATACACAAATTTTCTTTACTGATAGAGGTATATACCTCTATTTAAATATCTAAATAAAAAATATTTAGAAATCACTGCAGTAGGGACTGGTGCAATTGTTCATTTGATTTTGATGAAAGTAGAAGGAAAAATACCTACAAATATATCAGCAGTGGTGAACTGCTTTGAGTAACCTGCAGAGACCCAGAGACCCTTCTGGGAGTCAATTATCTTCCAGGCTGCAGATTTAGCTCCTGAGTTGATAATTATCAGCAGGGAGCCAGGAAAAATTCTCTGTCTCCCACCCATCCAATTTTAGTGACAAAAGAGGTCAAATCATACAAGCCAAAACCACAAACCGTGTCTATGTGGATCCACTGGATCCACATTTTGACCAAATGGACAAGCCATGCAGCTCAACAACCAATTTGGCTGATTTTCTCCACTCTATTGACCAGTCTCCCTCAGATACCTCAGCGTGGCATGGAGGTGACCCTGGGTTCTCAGAGGGTATGCCACTGGTGTGCAAGGTCTGTCAGGTTCTTCTACCAAGCTGGAAAGTTTTTGAGCATGGGCCATTGGCCATGGTGACTGCGCAGAGCAGCCTAGCAAAGTTGGTCATAGAGAGGAGATAATTTTTTTCTGGCCATAACTCACAGTAACCATCATGGAGAGGTTACAATCTGCCTTGGGGAAGCAACCGCCTATATCAACATAGTTTTTTAAACTATTGATTTTTTGTTTTGTTGAAGCCAATAAGTATTTATTAAGTATTATTACTATGTATCAGGCACTGTGTTAAATTCTGGGAATACAAAGAGAGGCAAAAGCATTCCCTACTCTCCAGGGAGACACCTAAACAGCTAGGTACAAACGAGATACAGACAGGATAATTTAAAGGAACTCTCAGAGGGACAGGACTAGGATTAACGAGAGCCAGGCAAAGACTGCCTGCAGAAGGTAAGATTTTAGTTGAGATTTTAAGGAAGTCAGGAAA
This sequence comes from Pseudocheirus occidentalis, assembly GCA_028646575.1. Taxonomy (NCBI): domain Eukaryota; kingdom Metazoa; phylum Chordata; class Mammalia; order Diprotodontia; family Pseudocheiridae; genus Pseudocheirus; species Pseudocheirus occidentalis. Next base: position 65,967,103 of record CM053598.1, on the reverse strand, counting down.
GCCAGGAAGCCAGGAAGTAGAAACAGGAAGGGAGAGAATTCTGGGCATGGGACAGTTAGTAAAAAGCACTGGATCAAGAGATTGAGTGTCGTCTGTGAAAAACAGCAAAGACACCAAGATCGGTAGAACATTGAATACACGAAAAGGAGAAAACCTGCATCAAGACTGGATAGGTGGAAAGGGGCCTGGTAATGCCGAACCTGCTCATAATTGTTCCTTTGGTGTTGTCTCCCAGGTAACTGTAAAATAAAGGGACAGAAAATAACCAAAGACACTAGAACAGACAAAAGGAAGATATGAGAACAACTTTGAGCAAACAAGGCATTTTTAATGTGGTATACACACAGGTTAAAAATAAAGGATATATGAAGATGGTTTCTGTATCCAGAGAAAGAATTGAAAAAAGAAGTATGTGCAAAATAATTTTACGCATATATATTTATTTATCTGCATCTAATAGTACCTATCTCTAGGGCAAGGGAGGAGGAGTAGAAAAAAAGGTGAAAAAAAGTGCACAATAACTTGTGTATTTGGAGGGAATGGCAAATTGTACTTGGAGGGTTTGTAATTTCAGGTGCAATCATCTTTTTTATTGTATTGTGTTATGGAAATACTTGTTTTGTTCCGTGAATTGAAAATAAAATAATTTTTTTAAAAAGGCAGTATTAATGCAATGCTTCATCTTCCAGAGGAGGGGGAATGAGATGCAGTGAGATGAAATCATTTGCCCTAAGGCACACACAGTAAGTTAGTGGCAAAGGGGAGACTGAGGCCCAAGCTTTCTGACTCCTGATCTAGTCAGTGATTTTTTTCTATTGGTCCCCTTAGCTTTTAATATTCACAAGATGAAAAAGATCACAGGTCAAGTGTCTAGAGCTGAAAGGGGCCATAGAGGCCATCTAGTCCAGCACGCTGGTTTTATAGGTAAAGACAGTGAGGCCCAGGATTTGCCCAAGATTATAGAGGTGGTAAGTATCAGAAGCAGGATTGAAATCCAGTTCTTCTGACTCTAGAGTCAGTGTACTTTCTACAGTGCCAACCTGACTCTCTATACTCAGCTATTTTGAAAAATATAGAACGTAAGACATTTTGAATCGGCACGTACACCCTCCAGATGCATGTCTTGATGAACACTAATGATGTGGTTATCTGCTTCCATCGGTGAAATCAAAGGCGGAAGACTCAGCTTTCAAAAATTCCATCAGGCCTATGAGCTTCTGACATATATAAATGGTTACAAATTATTGGGAATAATGGAGAATCTTTCTTCAAACCGTTTCCTTTAAGAAAAAAAAATTTAATGACTTTCAAGTGAGACAGCATTGTTTAGTGGCTAGAGAGTCAGATTCTGAGCTAGAAAGACCTGAATTCAGGTCACCTCTGTTCCATAAAGGCTATGTGACTCTGGGCAATTAGTCTCCTGGCATCTCAGACTACTCAAGGCTAAAAAGGTGTAGGATGGTTGCCAATATGCTGTAGTAGAGTTTCTTATACCATTAAAATTACAGAGCTAAACAAAAATTTTTTAAAATAAGATTATTTTCACTATTTTTTTTCAGATTGATCAATACAGTATAGTACTTTGTACTATATAGGTACAAGATATCTGGGTGACACAGTAGATAAAGTGCTAGGCCTGGAATCAGGAAGACCCCAGTTCAAATCTGACCTCAGATACTCATTAGCTATGTGACTCAGTTTCTTCAACCATAAAACATGGATAATAGTAATACCTAATTCCCAAAGTTATTGCAAAGATTAAATGAAATAATATTTGTAGAGTGCTAAGCACATGGTAGGCACTTAATAAATGTGTGTTTCTTTCCTTCTTATGTGACTTTGGGAAATGTAGTCTCCCTAAGCTTCTATTCCTTCATCTATAAAATGGGGATAAATACTTGCACTATCTCACAGAACTGCCATAAAAATAAAAATGAGATAAGAAAAGTAAAACCACTTTGCTACCACATATCAAAAAAAAAAAAAAAGACTTCACATAGTCGTAGAGGAAAGAGTTGGTATTCTAGCTGCTAGCTGCTCCCCAAGGCTCCATAGGAGGAAGATCTAGTCCATAATTACTGAATTCAGACTTCAGACCCAAGATTAGTCTCATTCTGCTTCCACATGTTGGAACAACATGCCTTATGAAGCCTGATAGAGGAACTCTTCAGAGGCCCTCTGGCAAGGGAGGAGGGAGACAAGACTCAGCACTGAGCACAGTGACTATAGTTCTCCCAGTAGGCAATTCAATAATGTTGATTGGTTCCAGCATGGTAGCACATGCCTCTAGTGCCCGCTGCCAGGGAGTCTGCAGCTAGAGGATTTCTTGAGCTTGGGAGTTCTGTGCTTCAGCAGGGTAAGCTGGTCAAGCATCCATAATAAATACAGCATTACTGTGGTGACACTTTCCCATCCCAGAAGCAGGGGGCCACCAAGTTGCTTAAGAAGGGCTCAACTGGTGTAGCTCAAGAAGTGGAGATGAACAAAACTCCCATGCCAATCACAGTAGAGTAGCCTCTGAACCTTGGGCCTGAGAGAGGGGGAGGGTATAGAATCAGTGTACAAATTAAACAAAGAAAAAGGTAATTGAACTCAACTTAATTTCCCCTCCCCTTCCCCTCTACCTCCTATAAATACTCCAAGGGCTTCCCCCATGGGTTTGCTCCCATCTTACTCTCTATTCCATGACTAAGTCAATCACATGAATACACATAAAGTCTCATATGTCTTTATAGCCTATTTGTTTTTACTTTCATATAAAAACTTTCATAGGATTTTCCCCCTTGGATTTGAAGTGTTCAAAGCTCACTCCCCATTCTAAAGATGGTTTTGTTTTTGGAAAGCCTGAGAAATATCCCTTTAGCTATATTTGAGATGTGAGAGTAAAAAGGAGGAAAAAAACCTTTCAGCTTAAAAAATTTCAGACATTTTTTGCTAAAGCCATAAATCAACAGTGGTTGAATTAAAACAGCTCAAGCTTGGCTTGTGTTTAGACCTCTGTGAGGTCTCTGGCTAAGCTTGAAGTTTAAGAAAAAAATAGAGGCTTTTTTTTTAAATGACTTCTGAGTATGTCCAGTTGGAATCCGATTAAATCTGTAGTCGAGTTTAATCAACCTCAGCCCTCCTAGACAATAATCTCCCCTAAAATTGTGTCTACGGTACATTTCTCTTCTTTGTGTTGGCCTGACTTTTCCCCCTCTTCTTAAATACCCACCGAGACTAAAGTGGGAAAATGAAATTTGTTTTGAGAATACAGGGTCAGCTATCTAGAAGGTGTATCCTGCCCTGGGAAGTTGGGGAACTGATGTCAGAGTTAATGTGGAATGGTGGGTTTAAATTCACAAAGACCTGGATTCAGATCCCACCTTGGAGAGGTGGTTGATAAGCTGTGTGACCCTCAGTGAGTCACTTAACCTTTGCCTAAGTTGTCTCCTCTACAAAAAAGGGAATAATGCCACCTGTAATACTTACGCTGCTAAGTAAGTTGCTGTGAGACTTCAATGAGATACTGTGTATAAAGTACTGTGCGAATTTTAATTGTTCCTGGTATTTATGCATTTAAGTAGGTTAAGTCCTTGATATTAGCTTATTTGAGAATACTGGTCTTCTATAGTAAAAGGCTCTTTCTTATAGAAGGTGTGGTGATTGTAAACTCCCAAGAACAGGAAAAGAATAAATAACTCTCCAGGGTCTGAATGAGTTCAGACAGAAAGTCGACCTGAGCCAGCAAAAAAGTCTATGGCTCTTCCTTTCTCTGCCATAGGTGAGACCAATCAGAAACATCTGGGGCACTTTGAAGACGCTTAATGCCAAAACCCAAGCAAAAGCATTTTAGGGTGATTTATAAAGGTTAAGCCCACATACAACCTCTGACTCAGGGCTTTCGGACATCCATTTAAATAAAAAATATAACTATAAGGGTGGGGGTCACCCAGACTTCTTAACTGAATCAATTAGAGGTATGAACTAGGTGTAGACAAGGCCAAGACATCTCTATTGAGTCAATCAAGCAATCAAGTGTATTAGAGTAGTTGGGAAAAGTCTTTGAAAACCAATTGACTCAAATAGAGTAATAGTTCTCAGGATGTGTGTTGGTATTGGCAAAGGGGATTCAGTTACACCCTGTGGGTATTCTGTAAAAAAGCAACCAGCTCAGAACCCAGGCATGCGGTCATCTGCCTACACAGAGGAGAGTTGTTCCAGACAAGCCTCTGAAAAGGAATCACTGGGAGAAGGAGGAAACTGAAGCTCATCTTCTCCATACAATCCCCATACCCTTGTGAACTTTGAAAGGTCCAAAAGTTTTGGACTGCTCACAAGTGTCCCACTAGCATCCTCAAAACTGCTGGTCCCAGTATTGGGAACACAGGAAAAATTAGACCCTTCAAGACTCTTTGAGGGATCCAGAAGAAAGCATGCCTTTCCTAAGAGGAATTTCATAAGACAGGAAATCACTTTTAGAGACTGATGCTCTTGTAGGAGGATAAAGGATCATGGATTTGGAGCTAGAAAGAATCTTCTAGCTCCACCACCACCCCATCCTGTTTTAGATGACTTATCCCAGATCTCCCAGGTGAAACAAATCCACCATTCCTTCTTATTGTTGTTGTTTAGTGAGTTTGACTCTTTATGATCCCATGGGCCACAGCCCACAGGCCCCTCTGTATCTCCACTATCTCCCCAAGTCTGTCCAAGCTCATGTTCACCATTCCTCATGCTGTTACTATTGCTATCTCCCCTCCTCTGACTCTCTCCACACCCACAATGGCAGAGCAGAGACTGCTTTTCCTTCTTAGACCCCTACCATTGCCGTAGCGAATAGGAATTCCTCCCCTACTTCCATGGAAGAGGGTAGTTAGAAAAGGACACCCTACCAATCCAGTCCTATCCAATAGGGATTTTTTTCCACCCTTGATATGTGTTAGTTGGCTAGTGCTGGGAATCCAACAGCTCCTGTTTTCACAGGACTTACATTCTTCTGACTGTGCTTAAAAGACTCTCCCTCTTCATCTCCTCCTCCTGTCTTCCTGCAAGCCCTCACTAAAATCCCATCTACTACAAGAAGCCTTTTCCAGTCCTTGATATGACTGCCCTTCCTCTATTATCTACAATTCATTTGTAGCTATCTTGTTTGGACGTAGCTATTTGCACATAGTCCCCGTTAGACAGTTCCTTGAGAGCAGGGGTTATGTGTTGGTTTTTTTTTTTTTTTACCTCTTTTTGTATCTTCTGAGATTAGCATAGTGCCTGATGCATAGTAGGCACTGAATAAATGTTTGTTGACTGACTGACAGAACTTCTAGATCTTAAAATAGATTACTAGGCCTCCTATCTACCTTGGCTTCCTTCAAGTCTGAGCTAAAATCCCATTTCTACAAGAAGCCTTTCTTGCTCCCCTTAATGCTAGCTCCTTCCCCCTGAGATTACCTCCGATTTATCCTTTATGTATTTTATACATAGGTGTTTGCATGTTGTTTCTCCCAGTAGATTGTGAGCACCTAAAAAACAGGGCCTGTCTTTGCCTTTCTTGATTTCCTTCATGCTTAGCATGGTTTGTTGTTCAGTCATGTTTTAGTCACGCCTGATTCTTCATGACCCCATTTGGGGGTTTTCTTGGCAAAGATTTGGGAGTGGTTTGCCATTTCCTTCTCCGGCTCATTTTATGGATGAGAAAACTGAGGCAAATGTAGTTAAGTGACTCACCCAGGGTCACATAGCTAGTAAATGTCTTAGGCCAGATTTGCACTCAGGTCTTCCCAACTCTAGGTCCAATCCTCTATGCACTGTGGTGTCACCTAACACCCCAATATCTGGTACATAGTAAGTACTTAAGAAATGCTTGTTGACTTGACTTTATTCCCACTCTTTTGCCTTAGCTTTGGGTGGTTGTGGAAGCTGATGAACTATAGTACCTAGAAGGAATTTCTGCCACGTATGAAAGACCTTCTTAAAGCAAATGTTTAAATGGAGGGCAGCTGGTACATTCAACCCACTTAAGAGACAGACAAACGGATTTCTTCTCACGTTCATCACCATCCATTTTGTTCACAGTTCTTCCACCATGCTTCAGTTGCCTTCTCCGTCAGCTACTATAGCGGCCTTGTCTGATTGTTGAGGTTCTCCCAGAAGCTCTATTTTGAGGAAGACCCTGGACCTTCTTCATCCTTCAGTCTTTGGCCCTTAGCACCGTATGCTTCCCCACCCCTCACTTGTTGTCTTCTTCCATTAGTACATAAGTTCCTGGAGGACTTGTTTGCATTCTCTCCAACTCCACGACCAGGGCCCTTTGCACTTGGGTTCTTCTGGACTGGCATAATAATAGTGGGCCACATTTATATGGCACTTCAGTTTTAGAGAGGAGCTGTGCAAAATTGTGAGAGGAGCTGATCTCTGTTACTGCCTCTGTGACCTTTGGCTAATTGGCTCCCACTCCCAACCCCCCAGTCTCCTCTTCTGTAAAATAAAGGGGCTTGACTTGATATTTCCCTTTCAGTTCTATGTCTATAAGCCTTTCGACAACCATGTGATATACATGGGATGGAACTGGACTTCATCAGTGTAGGCCAGTGTATACCAAGAGCATGACTTGAACCAAGGTCTTCTTGATCACTTTGGTTTGAGTGAGGGAGGGTTGTGCAAGGTCACCAGCCTCACTTTCACCTTGCACAGCCCTTCTTCAGTCAAACCAAAGTCAACTGCAAGTCATGTCATCATCTCCCTGATGTCATGGTCTTCTTCAAGAACAAAGGACAAAATACAACGATCCTGACACCAAAGTCAGCTCACTATCTACCATACTATCCTTCCTTCCATGAGTTATGAACTGCCAATATATTGATTATTCCCATTTTATGGATGAGGAAACTGAGGGTCAGAAAGTGACTTGCCCATGGTTACATTGCTACTATGGTCAGTATTTGAAACAGGTCTTTCCTGACAAAGAGACAGCTAGGTGGCACAGTAGATAATCACTGAGCCTGGAGTCAGGAAGACCCGAGTTCAAATCTAGCCTTAGATACTCACTGTGTGACCCTGGGCAAGTCACTTAACCCTTTTTGACCCAGTTTCCTCATCAGTAAAATGGGCTGGAGAAGGAAATGGCAAACCACTCCAACATCTTTGCCAAGAAAACCCCAAATGGGTTCATGAAGAATAGAACACAACTAAACAGCACCCCAGCTTTCCTGATTGTCCGACAAGTCTTTCCTCTATATCTCTGATTTTCACCTTTGTTCCAACCCATCCTTAATTTAGGTCTATGTGTTTGGGGGGAGGGGTGTCCCCACAAGAGTGAAATAAAGTTCTGGTGGCTTGAAATCAGTCAAAACAGATCAGTCATTGAGGTATCAGATCCCTTTCAAATCCCATCTATATGGTGCCATTCTTAGAACATGAGGAGTGGAGTCAAAGTAGGAACGTAAGCGTGAGGGCTGGGGAGAACAAGGGGTGCTTCTTTACTGGAGCAGACGGCAGTAAGGGAAGATCAAAGGTGCCTTCAGGGTGGGCTGCTAATCCTGCAGCTCTGGGCTTTGGGGATGCTCTGCCCAAAAGTGAGGGGTGAGGGGAAAGGAAATTCAAGCAAATTCAGTCTCTCCAATCTAGCTCAAGGTAACGTTTAGATAACGACCCAGGGGAAATTGCAGGATTTATACAAAAGTTGAGGACAAGACTGTGAACAACAGGTCATACAGGAAAAGAAATGAATTGAGGCTCTGTGAGTGTATGTGTATTTACATACAATATGTGTATGCATGTGTGTATATTGTATATGTTTATATGCCCATACATACAAACAAACATACATACATATAAATATATACTCAGTTCTACCATTTTAACTAAAATGACCAGTCAATTCAAACAGCCAACTTGATCAATTCTTTTGAATTAAACTGACATGTTTTTTCCTCTGACTTTGCATCAGCACAACAGACACCATCACAGCAGGTACAGAGGGGACTGGGTCGTAGCCCCTCGTTCCTGGGGCATACAGATGCAGGGCAAAGAGCCAAGCCTAGATGCCTTATTCCCATTAGGGGGTAGGGAGCAGGCTGGGAGACCCATAACATAACTCACAAGGCACATTTATATAGTGCTTTAAAGTTTGCAAAGCACAGCCCCTTCTGGGTCCCCCAATCTCTCCCAATACTCCCTCACTCTCCCTGAATCTGTCACGAGAAGAAGCCAGAAGACTAGAATTCTGCTGGGAAGATAGATAAGGGTAAGGGGTAAGGTTGTGGTAGGTCTGTGTGAGTGGGTCTGTATTGTAATCTGCTCTCATCAGCTCTCACTCTGTAATGGGAGCAGAGAATGTGTAAAAAGCTAGTCCTACCTGCGTGCCTAATTTTGCTCTCCTTTTTAAACCACACCCACTCTTCTCTCACCAAGTACTGCCATGGATCCTAAGCTCTGCACTTACATTCTCTCAAACTGACTCTTTACTCCTTAACCTCACGTGAACTCAGTTCCAGAACACATGACACTCTCCCCCTTTAATCTTACTCAAACGCAAACCCCTGTGACCTATGGCCCAGCGCCCAGCTCTGGGTTTACTCAGATCAGGTTCAATCTTGGAGTCAGCCCCCAAATATCATCTCTTTGGTTCTTTTTGTCCCCATCCAGAATTGCCTCTAGGAAATCTCAGAATGTAGTTCAAATACAGTTCATGTCTAGGTCTCCACAGATGTGAGCGTAAGAGACCCAGCTGCTAGCCAAGCACTCAACTTAATACAGCTAGGTCACAATTAATGCAAGTTCAAATAATGTGAAATTTGATTCAATGCCAATTATAAAATGATACTAGATTGCATTTAATTTGAGCCAAAATTTAATTAATGCAACCTGCGAGCTAGCCGAGGTTATTAACACAACCCTCTATCATCATTCGAGAGCCTACCTATTGTCATGTATGAATGTGATGTGTAGCTACATACCATATTACCAATGGTTGTGTCAGCTTTTTAAAAAGAGCTCTTATGTATGTATGTGTATATATGTAGACATGTATGTCTACGTGTCCCCAGGGAGGAGAGGAGGGGAAAGGAAGGGGAAAAAAGAACAAAGTAAAATATGTATAGAAAAAAACAAAAGAAACCCTACAAGGAAGCAAAGAAAAGATGGACAGCTTTCAACATAACCCTCAGTGTTTAATATATAGGCTTTCTTGAAATGGAAAATTATTCCTGTATATTCTGAATCCTCTCCTATGTTCTGCTGGGCATATGATTTTTTTAATTTTATATTTAAGTTTATAATATATTTCCTTCTCTTTTCTTATTATGCATTTAAGTTTTAGTATTTGTATAAAAATTTTTTAAAAGATTTTTTTAAAGAGCCCTTAACAAAATGGATGAAAGGAAGAATTACCAGTGCAAAAAAGAAGAAGTTTTTTATTACATTAGAACAATTTGATGTAATTGAATGGCATGAATGTGATCATATTAACTTTAAAATAGGAAAAAATGTTGGAATTCCTGAATCTACAGAATGGGATATTATAAGACATGCAGATGAAATAGAAGAAAAAGATGCCGCTGCATCTGCTTTGTGTGGTTTATAAAGAATTACAAGGAATTACAAAAATGGAGCATCTTCTAGACGATGCAACAATAGAAACAGATATGCTTTTAGCTGTATGAATCGAAGACTGCATTTTAAAAATGCATTCCTACTCAGTAGAACAGCCACTGAGGCAAAAGTCTCAAGTTTATTTAAAGCAATGAAAAAAAATGGAAATGAGTGAAGTGAGTGAAGAAAATTTTACTTGAAGCATTGGTTGGTTTGATTGCTTTAAAAATCAAGTTCAGGGGCAGCTAGGTGTGCAGTGAATAGAGTACATGCCGTGGAGTCAAGAGGACCTGAGTTCAAATCCAACCTCAGACATTTAACAGAAAAACTAACCCTGTGACCTTGGGCAAGTCACTTAACCCCAATTGCCCTACCTTCCCCCCACCAAAAAGAAAAAAAGTAAGCAAGTTCAGTCTCATAATATTAAAATTACTAGGGGTAGTAGCTAGGTGGCATGGTGAGTAGAGCACATGCCCTAGAGTCGGGAGGACCTGAGTTCAAATTTGACCTCAGACACTTGACACACTAACTAGCCATGTGACTTTGGGCAAGTCACTTAACCCCAATTGACCTCCAAAAATAAATAAATAAATATTAAAATTACTAGAAAGGCAACCATTGCAGATGAAGATACAACAGCTGAATAGCTTAATATTTTGAAGAAAATAGTGAAAAAATGTAAACATACCAATCAACAAATTTTTTTATGTGGATGAAATTAACAAACCATTAAAAACTGATTTTGAAAAGTTTTCATTGCACATTTTCATAGACTGGAGACAATTGCTATATTTTACACACAATTATAACTTTGAATAGTAAGAATTCAAATAATGTGACCACTTGATGGGATTCTTTATTTACAGTAATAAGAACCTAGCTGTAATGCACATCAGTTTTTATCTCACTGAAAAAATAGAAAATAAAGACCTCAGAGTAATAAGTAAAAAACACAATCTTCCTTCCGCATTATCAAGTCGCACTTTTTTTCTAGAATTCTATAGGATCCTCAAGATTCATAACGTCATGCTGTGACTCAGACTCTCCCTGGAAGGGGAACAAATTTGGGAATGTGAAGAGAGGCAACCTTTCCAATAGTCTAATAAATCCTATTTTCACTCCAGGTTTTTGTATAGTCTATACCTCTAAACTAATTGATTCTATTCTCATGAACTTAGACTACCCCTTAAGAAGAAAAATTAATCTTGCTTGAGATTGCTAGGATGGTAACTCTCTTTTCCTTGAGTCTTCCTTGTCCTAATAGCTCAACAACACAACAATAATAGCAACAAACAGCAGAAAGCCCTGGTCTTTTATTCTCCCATAGCCTGGGTTCAGTCTCTTCTTCTATCTGTAGGGTCTTATGGCCAGTCTTTGCCTGGAAGATTAAACTGTTGCCCAGTCACTCCCACCTCTCTTTCTTGAAGACTGAATTTCAGGATCCACTTCTCTCCAAAAGGCTGGCAATGCCTAGGAACATCTCCTTCCCTCTTTAGGGGTTTTCTCTCCAAATTCTCCAGGAACTTATGAAACAGAGACAGAGACAGAGAGACAGAGGG
>CM053598.1:65939562-65955477 GCA_028646575.1 Pseudocheirus occidentalis | reverse complement strand
GAGAGAGAGAGAGAGAGAGAGAGAGAGAGAGAGAAAGTCATGTAGGTGAGTACCATTTTCAGCCTCAGTTTCATCAACTGTAAAGTAGAGATAATCATAGCAGAGTTGAGGATCATATGAGATAACATTTACCAAGCTCTTATCACAATGCCTGGCACAATGTAGATGCTCAATTAATGCTTATTCCCCTCCCTTTTTCTATGTCTGTCCAAGTCACTTGTTCAAGTCTTGATACCATGGTACAGGAGGAAGTTCTTCCAAGGTCAAAAACCCACAAAAATGAGGGAATCCTAGTAATATTTGGCCAGCATTCCTGCCCCTTCCAGGCTGTATGATAACATCACTGGGAAAGAAAAGACACTAGTGAGGTTTAACTTCCAGAGCTTGTGTCCCACGACCATTGCCTGAACATATTCAGGGCCCCTTCACATTCAAGATTTGACAAGACATCAGAGAAAAATTTTCATGAAGGCACAAAAATGCAAAGAAATTTTTCATTTTGTTTTACTTTTTAGTTTTTGCTCTTGTTGGGTGGGGAAAAAGGTGACAGAGAGGCAAAGGTCAGAATTCAGGTTCGCTATTTGCCCCAGGGTGGGAGGGTGGAGAAGGAATTTTTAAAAATTTATAAACAAACCAAGTATTGTTAGGAAAAGGTTAATGACCATGGGAAAATGTGACCTATATGAAAGAGGCAAATTGGGAGTGGCCTCCAGACCAGTGCTTTTCAAGATTGACCTGGGCATCATCCTTCGGGTGGTGTGAAGGAGGTCTTTTTGTTTTTTAAAGCTTTGTGCCAGTCTAGGAGAGATCGTTAGCATAGACTGTGGAGATCTATTAGAACTAGACAACAGGTCACCAGTGTTTGATTTGCATTTGTGTGCGTGCCTAACCTTACTAATGTACCCCTGGGGGGGTTGTTTACACAACACAGGTGTGATCTTTTAAACCTAGACTCCTCACCCACTGTAATCATGTCCATTCTTCATGTCCCTTCACTCTGTCCAGGAAAATGTTTGTCATTATGTCCTAAAGCAAGGGGCTCGGATCCCAGCTCTCAAGAGTGTCTTAGGAGTCTTTTCATTTTTATAAGATAATGTAGCATTATACTGCCATAAATTTCAGATTTCAGAAATGCTTGAACCCCCAGGATTAGTCGCAGCTAGAGTTAATACATTTCTTCCTATAAGTATATTTCATTCCATAAAAGGCATTAGCAAATGAGAGAACTTTCAACACATGTTCCTTGCTCAGTCTCCAGTTCTATTGATATCACTAGGCAGTTACAAAATCAGCCTGCTACACACTAATAGTTTATATTTAATTTTTTAATAAATTAAAGGTATATGTATAACATTTACAGTCCCAGTGGTTCTCAATCTTCCTAATACCACGACTCTTTAATACTCATATGTGGGTGTTTGCATGTGGGCGGACAACCTGCCTAGAGACAGATAGAGGAGCAGCGTCTCAGTTCCTAAGACACCGGAAATATGTGTTTTCTGATGGTCTTAGGTGACCCACAAAGGGGTCGCAACACATAGGTTGAGAACCGCTGTAAGCAATATTCTGATATAGAGGTTCTATTTTTTAGTGATAATAATTTACCATTTTATTTTTCCCCAATACATGTAAAAACAATCCTCAACATTTGTTTTTAAAATGAGTCCCAAATTCTCTCCCTCCCTTGCCACACACTCATTGAGAAAGCAAGCAATTTGACATAGGTTATACATGGGTAGTCATAACATAGAGATTCTTAAACTTGTGTGTGTGTGTGTGTGTGTGTGTGTGTGTGTGTGTGAGGGAGAGACAGAGACAGAGACAGAGAAAGAGAGAGAGAGACAGAGAGAGAGATGGAGGGAGAGAGAGAGAGACAGAGAGACAGAGACAGAGAGAGACAGAGACAGAGAGAGAGAGAGGGAGAAGGAGAGAGAGAGGGAGAGAGAGAGAAAGGGAGAGAGAGAGGGAGAAAGAGAGGGGGGAGGGAGAGGGAGAGAGAGAGGGAAGGAGAGAGAGAGGGGGGAGGGAGAAGGAGAGAGACAGAGACAGAGGCAGAGAGAGAGAGAGAGAGAGAGAGAGAGAAAGAGAGAGAAGGAAAGAGACAGAGAGAGAGAGAGGGAGGAGAGAGAGAGGCAGAGAGGGAGAGAGGGAGAGAGAGAGAGAGAGAGGGAGAACCCTTTTTGCTCTGATGAAGCCTATGGAAAGACTAAACTAAAAATAATTTAAAATACCAAAATATTTAAAATAAGTTCACAGACCCTAGATTAAGGACCTCTATTTTTCTCCCTCAGTCTGTCAGAGTGCAATTCTATTACAGGCAGCAGCCCCCCTGGCCCTTGATGATTCAGGTCTGTTCAACTCTGCCTTGGCATCTACAAAGCCCATCCTGCTCAGCTCAGCCTAGACATTCTCATGTGCCCAGGAATGTACCTAGGAACGTGTCATCTCTGATTTATAATTTTGTTCCCATTGTAATAACTGCCCTTTATGATGTTTCCCCCCTAATATCATGTTTTCAAGGGACCATTAAGGTTTTGACTGGGACATGCCTACAATTCAATTACTGAATAAACACCCAATAGTTAATGCTTCTAGTATAGACATATAGGGATTAGGACTATTTTATTAATTTTTAAAATGTTATTTTTCATGTCGAAACATGGAAGTCTAGATTAGTTTAAAAGGTTGGGGTTTTTTTGTTTGTTTTTTTCCCAGAGAGGGTCAGCAATCCTCAAAGGATCATAGGATTTAGGGATAGAAGGGGCCTTATTTACCATTAGATAGATTACCCCTGGCCTTATTTTAAAGAGGAAGAAAGAAGTCCAGAAAAATTAAGTGACTTATTTACCTAAGGTTATGTAGGTAGTAGCCAAGTTGGGATTCAAACACAAGTCCTCTGACTCCAAATAATAAAAATTGAAATTAAATGATAGCTTACATAGATTATCTTACAGCAAACATGTGAGTTAGGCACTTTAGGCATTATTGACTCCATCTTACAGATCCAGAAACTGAGGCTTAGAGAGGTTAAGTGTTCCCTGGTCATACAGAGGCAAGATGTGAACAGTGTTCTTCCTTGTTCCATAGCTAGTACTTCCTACACTGGACCACACTGACTTTTTCTTCCTACTATATTTTGCCATCTATATATGTGCCTTCTCTCCAAATGAAAGACATGGTGATACCCATAGTACTGGGAAGTTCTCATCCTGATGTTTTCCCATTAAGTAGCAGTGTGACCTTTGACAAGTCATTTCTACCTTTCAAGGTCTCAGTTTTTTTATCTGAAAGATAGAGATAAGAATATCATTATTGCCTTTCTCACAGGGTTCTTGTGAGGCATAAATGAGATCATCTATGACTGTGTCAACTTCTAATTTAAAGTCAGGTTTCATTATTGTTTGGAACCAGAGGACATGGATTTGAATTCCAAGCTGGACTATTTGACCTCTGTTTGGATGGATGATCTCCAAAGAATCAAAAGCTCTGATTCTTTGGCATATCATCAAAAGCAATCTTCCTTCATTAACTCTAATTAGGGCTATGTTTTTTTTTCTTTCAATGCAAAGCAGGAGTCAAAAGGGTTGGGTTTTGGGGGCCATTTGTCTTGCCCCCATGAGTATTCCTGACATAGACTAGGCAACCATCCTTGAAAAGGGTGGGGACTGGGCTTAAGGAAGAGATTTCCTTGAATTGTCATTATGGGGCCAAAATAAATAAGCAGGGTTACGAGAACACTGTTAAATGGTGTATGGTGGAAACATTACATTTTTAAAAGAGAACACTGATGTAACTGAATGGCAGAATCACTCACTGACCAAATGCAAGAAATGAAAGGTCAAATGCTAGCAGCACTCAAATCTCAAGAATTTACCCCCAAATCATATTGATTAACTGCATGGTTGGTTGGGGGACAGAGCTAACAGTACATTTCTTTTTAATCTAGCAATATATTTAATGCACTGTAACTTTTATTGAGCTAAATGTGGTTATTTTACCTAGAACTAGAAGATATGAAGGCTAGAAAGCCACTTAAAACTCATCTACACCAACTGCCTCATTTTACATATAGGGAAACTGAGGTTCAGTGAGGTGACATGACCTACCCAACATGTCAATGAATTAGTGCCAGTGCAGCAGTGTACAAATATTTACCGATGATTTCTTAGCAGCAGCTCTGGTTGAGCAGTCAAGTGAAAAGACACATGGACAACTGGTGGATTGGAAAGGAAAACTCTGGAAGATCATCTTAGCAGAAAGCCATAGCAAGAGACAGAAGTGATAAATCAGTCTGGCTGACGGTCTGAATTTGAAGGATGCTGCCTCTCGAGCTGTCATTCATTGGCAGATAGAAGCAGCCATTTGTTACAGCTGACAGAGTCACGGATGCCCTGCCAGCTCACTCAAGCTCAGAGACAATGCTGGCCCCTTTCATAAAAGAACATCAGCCTAGCATCTTTAACCAAGTGAATCGGGGAAGCAGCACAGGGTCTATTCCATCAGGCGTAGCTATGGAATAGTGCAGTTTGAAATATCTTGGAAAAGGAAAAGAAAATGGAGAGATAGATAACCAATCCTGGCCACTATAATTTTTAATGCTTAAGAGTTCTTGAGTTGCCACATATTAAAACTAACATGTTTGTTTAACCAATAAAAATGGTTCTATTTGTTAGTGATGGCTGTGGTCTCTGAACCTATTCCTAAAAAAGAATTTCAGAAAGGCCAGTATTTCCTAGGAAGTCTAGTTGTTTCTGGGGCAAAACAATTCCATTTTGGGGTAATTGCTATGTGACTGGCCAGGGAGTACAGTAGTATGATTAATCTGATATGCCTAAATAGTAAGAACAGGACCCAACCCACTTTTTGATGGAGGCTCTAGCTTAGTAAAGGTGTTACTAAGATCACTGTTGAGTTCCTATTCCCCTTTAGGATCTGAATCTAATTAGCCAAGATTAATTAATTAAGGAGCACTTTTAGTTCAAATCCTAACTGCTGATGACTACTTGCATGAGACAGGTGAACCATTTGAAACCTATCTCAACTAGTTTTCTTGCCTTACATGTGAGGATGCTTGAACACAATGATCTCTAAAGTACTTACCATCTCTGCATCCTCTCACCCTCCCTTCAGATAAATCAGACATTCTTCCAAGACCCATAGCTCTTTTCCCCTTCTGTTCCTCCAAGGATAGAACACATAAGCAAAGGGCTGGAAGGAGGAAGAGACAATGTCAGTGCTAAAAAAATTGTAGTTATATTTCCTTTTTTTTTTTTAGGAAGCTATAGTATATGCATCCTAAATTCTCTTTATTCTGTGCTATATGGCTGTAGTTTCTGTTGTTCTAATGCAGCAGTTCTCAACCTGGGGGTTGCAATCCCTTTGAGGGTCAAACGACCCTTTCACAGGTGTCACCTAAGACCATTGGAAAACACATATTTCTGATGGTCTTAGGAACTGAGACACCGCTCCTCTATTCGTCTCCAGGCGGGTCCGCCCACATGCAGATAACGCCCACATACAAGTATTAAAGGATCACGGCATTAGGAAGGTTGAGAACCACTGTTCTAATGGATTTAGTCTAAATGTTGATGGCAGTTAGCTAATGTTTGGTGCATAGGGTAAATTCATTCATATTAAAATTGGAATCTGATTGTGTTAAGTCCTCTTAAGCTGAAAAAGTTTCATATATGGGCAAAGTGATAGACTTTATATTTATTGTCTGATAACCATCTGGAATAAGTTCAGAGAGGACCATCACCTTGTCTCAAAGATTATCTAAAAAACTGCAAAGGGGTTGTAATCTATAACCAAAAATTCACAGATCCTTGAAGCAAATGGAATTGACCCTGGTTTCCAAGTTGATTATTCTCCCTTAGCATTCACAAAGAATGTTCTCTGTAAGGTACTATATATAAGAATTTTGCATTAATGGAGGCTTAAGAATTGTTGTGGAACACCTAAAATGGAGGAGGAAGTCCTTTTCTTTTGGGCTGAATTGTCATTTAGCATTGGCCTAGTATTTAATGGCATCCAGAAAGCCCCTTTTCCCTGCAACCCTACTACTTCTACTCATCAAGGTTTGTGCAGTGATTTTATAATTTTCAGCATTTGGAACTAGACACAGGAATGTGGGTCAGGGGGAAGAAGCCAATGGATCTGCCACCTGTGCCAAGCCTTTCATCATTGCCTCTTGGTTGATTTGTGTGTTAAGCAGAGAATATCATTGTGGTTGAGGTATCCTGGTCCCCACACAGGTCCTGTGGGTTTTTTTTAAGAGGCAGAGTTTTCAAAACTGGTTTTGGGGATGTAAGTGACAATTGCTAATTTTATAGGAGGAAGAAGAATTTTCTTTTTTAAAATGTGTTTATTTATTTTTAATTTTCAGCATTCTCTTTTATAAGATTTTGAGTTCCAGAAACTTTCATTCTCCCTCCCCTCCCCTCTCCCCAAGACAATATGCAGTCTGACAAAGGCTACATATGTACAATCATATTAAACATATTTCCTCATTATTCATGTTGTGAAAAAAGAATTGGAACAAAAGGGAAAAACCATGATAAAGAAAAAAAACTAAAAAAATAATATTCTTCAATCTACATTCATACTCCATAGTTCTTTGGATATGGATAGCATTTTCCATCATGAATTTTTTGGAATTGTCTTAGATCCTTGCATTGCTGAGAAGAGCTAAGTCTATCAAAACTGGTTATCATACAGTGTTACTATTACTGTGTACAATGTTTTCCTGGTTCTGCTCCTTTCACTCAGCATCATTTCATGTAAGTCTTTCCAGATTTTTCTGAAATCTGCTTGCTTATCATTTCTTATAGAGCAATTCTTACATTCGTATACCACAACTTATTCAGTCATTCCTCAATAGGCATCACCCCCAATTTCCAATTATTGTCCACCACAAAAAGAGCTGCTATGAATATTTTTGTACATGTGGATCCCTTTCCCTTTTTTATGATTTCTTTGGAATAAAGACCTAATAGTGGTATTGCTAGATATACTAGACATACTAGATAGAGTATGCATAGTTTTATAGCCCTTTGGATATAGTTCCAAATTGTTTTCCACAATGGTTGGATCAATTCAGAACTCCACCAACAATGCATTAGTGTTTCAATTTTCCTACATTTTGTCCAACATTTATCATTTTCCTATTTTGTCATGTTAATCAATCTGATAGATGTGATGTGGTACCTCAGAGTTGTTTTAATTTGTATTTCTCTAATCAATAACACTTTAGAGCATTTTTTCATGTGATTATAGATAGTTCTAATTTCTTCCTCTGAAAACTGCCTGCTCATATCCTTTGACCATTTATCAACTGGGGAATGACTTGTATTCTTAAAAAAAAAAATGTTCTAACCCCAAGTCAGAAAGCTGCCTGGAGCCAGGAACGTCATTGGGAACAGAGACTTGTACTATCTCATACAGTTCATCTTTTTCCATAGTTTCTAACCTCTCATAACAATGTCTGGCACAAGCAGAAAAGTAAAAAAAAAAATACTTAATTTAGGTTCAGAGGGGGGTCTGCTATATAGTTTTAATAGGTCTTCATAATCTATACTAATGAGATCCCCTAGACAGGCATAAACATTAAAAGGAAAGAAGACCTGTACACCACCTGGAGTACATCCTCAGCTCCATCTCAGGAAGTACTTGTCTATTTGGATGACTCTCCCACTTTTTACTGTCTCACATAGTTCACATTTTCCCAAGATCAATAACTTCTCACTTGTCACTAGTATAAAGATAATCAAAAGAGTACATCTAATCTGAGGCTTCTGTTGGCTTTTGCTTGTAACCTGGCTGACAATAGCCCTAGGCTATATAATTAAAAAAAAATACTTTAGCCAGCCTTTATCAAAGAAAGGCTTCTCAGTCATTGCATTCCAGCAGATGGTAGCAGAGAGTAGCTTGTCAATTATGATACCAGTGGAGACACAATATTTAGTAGTAAGCAATGTGATGACATTACCAGAAGACTTTAGAAATTTTATATACACACATACCTAGGAATAGACCATGCTCTCTATAAGTATGCCCTCTACCGTTTGTGGTCTGATAACCTAGGTGAAAGTGTATCCCCTGTATGCTTACAAGGACCTTTTCTCCTTGTTCAATTTGCTATGATATTTGATTAAATATATTTTGCTTGTAAATACTGTTCCCAAGTTGACTAGTAAAAATAAAATACAGTAAAGGGAATTCTATGTTCCCCTCAGAATATAGGGACCATAGGAAAACCTACGGTTTTAAATGGGTTCTGAAATAAAGAGTGCTTTGAACCCCAGGACCCATGTGTGAAATCCCAAGTTCTACAATTGATAACGTTCACTCAGTAACCTAAAACTGATAGTTCATTCTGCCAGCGATGGGGGAATATAGGAAGCCTGGAGGGAGCTACAAGGATCCTTTCTCCCCTCTGCTAATCTAACACACAAAAAAAGTCTCTCTTATAGTTTGAGTACACAAAGAACATCCCACTTCGTCCTGTACACAAAGGGTGAACTCCTACTCTGGAAATACCAAAGCAACAGCAGACACACCAGAATCCTAAGCCTGCTGCTTATTGTCCCTCTTTTACCACCTCAAAAGTGATAGGGGTTGATGGTCCACTTGGAGCATGGACATGCCCAAATGGAGCAGTGCTCTTATAGACCCCAGTCTGTCTAAAGTCTTATTTCTAAAATTCTCCTTGAGAAAGAAAAATCTCACAATTGCTATATTGTACCATGTTAATAATAAAGAGGGCTGGGAGTAGAAGTGTATGTGTGTGTGTATGTGTGTGTATTTATATACACACGCGGAAAAACCCTCAGAAATAGAGACATAGTTTCTGCCCAAGCTAACCAAGTACTGAAGACCTTAGGGCCCTACTTGAGTCTTCTGT
This sequence comes from Pseudocheirus occidentalis, assembly GCA_028646575.1. Lineage (NCBI taxonomy): Eukaryota > Metazoa > Chordata > Mammalia > Diprotodontia > Pseudocheiridae > Pseudocheirus > Pseudocheirus occidentalis. Next base: position 65,946,575 of record CM053598.1, on the reverse strand, counting down.
TCAGTAGGGCAACAGTCTTACTAAGATAATACTATTGATTCCTTCTATTTAAAGCTGGTCCAGCCCAAGACCAATTCTTCATAGCTTCTAAAATACTCTATAAGCAACTCCTTGTCAAGAGCTATAGATCCATGGCAGTGCAGGTACTCCTCCGTGATTGCCCAGAATTCTATTGGGCCTCAGTATGGTTATCCTCCAAGAATTTTTTGCCTTCCTTACTTCCATTACTACCACTCCAAGACTTCATATGAGATCTCTATTTTAGGCAAGAGCCTTGAGACTGTATTCTTGTCCCTTGGTTCTTGAATCATCCCCAAGAGCAGACTCAGGCTTAGTTACTTAGAATGCAGCCTGGGGTGGGGTAGGGTGTCCAAACTGCACATAGCAAATAATAGTAGCATAGTAGCAGAGTCCAGCGTTAACTGGCTTAAGAGAAAATTTCATTTAAGGATTTACTTGCTTCTGTTCTTTATCAATAAGCTCGCCTTTCTTATCCTTGGTCTTTCTGTGTCGACCCTGAGGAATCTGGCTACGTGGGAGTTCCTAAGCTGTCAGACATTTAAACTAACATATTTGTGTCTTGTATCTACATAACCCTGGTCTACTCTTAATCCATTTGCATATGTCCTTTTGTCCCAAAGATATAGTATCTTCTAGATCAGTGGTTCTCAACCTTCCTAATGCCATGACCCTTTAATACAGTTCCTCATGTTGTAGTGACCCCCCAACCATAAAATTCTTTTCGTTACTACTTCATAACTGTAATTTTGCTACTGTTATGAATCATAATGTAAATATCTGATATGCAGGATGTATTTCCATTGTTGTAAATTGAACATAACCCACAGGTTGAGAACCACTGTTCTAGGTGGTTCTTCAAGTATGAACCCCAGGCTCAGGCCAGGCTCCTCCCTAACTTCCTAGTTATTTTTTCTCTGGTCCCCACACAGAGAAAACCCCTTCTTTTATTTTCCAACTATTCTCCTCTTCACCATTTATTCTTCTTTAGCCAAAAGTAGGTGCTCAATAAATGCTTTTTAATTGACTGAATTCACTTTCCTACAGTTAAGAAGGATATCACCCACTTCCCATTTTTTCTATCTCCTTGTCCAAGAGATGCTGAGCTCTGTCTATATGTAGCAAGCTGATCATAAACATAGCTGTAAGTTCTGATCCGCTCAACTCATCAGGTTACAAAAGCCAAGATTTCCATATTTCTTGGGTTGGCCACATGGATCCATTGGGAAACTAACACACTTCACTGGCCCAGGGATCTTTTATAACAGTGGCTCTCAACCAGTGGGTTGCAACCCCTTTGGGGATCAAGCGACCCTTTCACAGGGCTCACAGGGGTCACCTAAAACCATCAGAAAACACATATTTCCAATGGTCTTAGGAACCAAGGCGCAGCTCCTCTATCCATCTCCAGGAGGGTCTGCCCACATGCAGATATGCCCACATACAAATATTAAAGGGTCACTGCATTAGGAAGGTTGAGAACCACTGGCTTATAGTGTTGACCTTATTCTCCTGTCACTTCTTGAAGTGATCTTTTTTCCCTTCTAGATTTGTTGACTTGCTAAGAGATTTAAATGATTAAGTCCTCAGTGGAAAGAGCACTGAATATGGAGACAGAGGACCTGGATTTGAATCCCTGTTCTACCATATAGGACCATAGACAAGACATTTCATCTCTTAGGACTTCAGTTTCCTTATATGTAAAACTGAGGGGTAGAGAACAACTTCTGATGTTCCTTCTAACTCCTAGTCTGTGACCTTATGAAGATCCATCTCTCACAAGTGAAAATTCATAAACACTTAAAGTAAAAAATGTATCATCTTACCCAAATATGAATCCCCAAATTCTTCAGTTTTGATCTTTATATGATGCAGCTTTTAATCAACAACAACTCAGTTTATGAATGCCAAATAATGGAGTCCTTTGATATTATTTAAAATTCCATGACCAGATCTTAAAGACTTTACCCAGTACTAGATGAAGGTCACATAAGAAAATGAATTTATGTTTGGGTTTTCTTTTGTTTTGTTTTAACCATAATTAAACTACTTGGCTAACAGAAACACAACCAAATATTTTGGGTTCTTGGTCTTCACAGTGGTTTTTCTTCTATTTTTTTTAAACTTTGCTTTATTTAGTGGATAATAAATAGCTAGAAATACAAAAATACAGGTCCCTTCTTTTCTCCTTCTGTACCCCAGTCTCCATCTCTAGAGGTACAATATGGCTGGATGAAGATGATATTTCTCTGATAACACAAATTCTAACTTTCACAAAGATACGAAGTCATGACCCTTTTGTTTTGATATCCTGCCTGTTCCAGCCAGGCAGAAAAGCCACCCCTAACTCCAGGAGGTATACAAGACTTCACAATTTATTAAGAAGATTAGCCAGGGCTTAGTTCCTTCTCTGATGGCTAGTCCCTTGAATGTGTGCTCATTGGAGAGCCCCAGAGGTCAGGTGGAGGAAGAAACCATTAGGTCCAATTTCATTTGGTGTCTTGTTTTTTTTTTTTTATATGTGAATGTGTTTTTAAAAAATTATAGGAAACTTTCCATACATGTGTTTTGCACTGGGTTATATATGAACTGTGAGAAGCCCACCTTAAATATTACATGTTTTTCCACTTTGAGCTATTTTTGCAGAGCTGCCTGCTGAGCAACGACAAAGTTCATGGTTCAGCTGAACTTTTGAACTCGGGTGAGTATTTGACACAGCAAAACAATCCAAATGAACTTAGCCCAAAGTTTTCATAGTTTAACTGGCTCCCAGGCCTTTGTCTAGAGCAATGGGGTAGGAAGGTTTCTTTATTGATGTTGTAAAAACTACCAGTTTAATAACAGGCCAAGGGAGTGGGGAGGCTATCAGTGGACAGGAGCACCTTCCTTTGGGCTGGCAAAACCGATGCTGTTTTGCTAGTTCGATGAACTTTACCTGACCCCTGAAGGATGACTGTCCCCAGGACTCCATCACAGCATTTGTGACTGGCCTCAAGTCTTCCCATTCTACTTTCAAAATGTTTTCTCCTGACCTGGGGGGGTTCTCAGAAAGGGATTTCTCTAATCCTACCCATGTGAACTTAGTGTCTCCCTATAGGATATTGGCATATTTTCTTGGAGGGGTACAGGGGAGAGAATAGTAAGAATGTTTATAGAGTGTGTTGGGTCCTGAATTTTGATTATTGTTTACAAAACTGAAATGCCTACCCAAATCTCTGAAAGTGTGCCACAAGTACAACTCAAAACTATCAATAGCTTATGTCTGTCCCTTCTCATTGGTCACTTGTTTAAGAGTTGACTGTGTGAGCAAAGGCCCAGAATAGGAATGTTATAGTCACCTGTCAAGAGAAAATATAGCTCTTTCAAAAAGGATGAGGACCATTGCCTGTTGTTACATAGGAAAGGAAACCTTTGAAAGGCCTAGTTCAGGGGTGGGGAAGCTGCAGCCTCAAGGCCACATGTGGCCTTCTAGGTCCTTGGGTGTAGCTTTTTGACTGAGTTCAAGTTTTACAGAACAATTCCTTTTATTAAGGGGGTTTGTTCTGTGAGGTTTGGACTAGGTCAAAGGACCACACTTGAGGAACCTAGAGGGCCACAGACTTCCCATACTGGAGTCCACTTTGCCATGGGAAAACACCCATGTCCATTAGGTCTGCCACCAAAGGAACTCATCTTCACTGCCCAGTTTTACCCACATCTAAACAACCCCACCTAACCACATTAATTAGCTTAACGTTATCATCAAGGAACCCACTTATGCAGCACTAATGTTCCTGGCAAAAGTCAGCCTTCGACCTCATGCCTCTAATTCTTTTGCCAGCCCTTGTAGCTTTCTTGTGCAGTGAAGATTATTTGAATTTCATATCCAAAGAAGGGGTAGAAGCATAGAAGGTAATAAATACTTGTTTGTTTTCATAGTAAAGTGATGAAGAATTCATCATACATGCTCTGCTGGCCCATGTGAAGAGAGAAATCCCAAGAATTAAGTTTTATGAATATTTATGAAGCATCTATTGTATGCAAACACCATACTAGTTTCTAGGAGAGAATCCAAGAGTCCCTGCCTTTAAACAGCTTACTGTCAAGTCTCACAAAAGTAAAAAAATCTCAGAGTTTACAAAGGGACTCGGAGGAGAAAGGGCCTAACCAGGAATTCTCTCTATGTCTTCTCCACAAATTGTGGTGTATTGAAGAACACTGAAGAACTCCAATGAGGGGGAGTTTGCCATCTTGTAAGACAGCCCACTTCTACCCTGGATAACCCCAATTCCTTTCCACAGTGAACCCAAAACTGCTTCTTTGTAACCTGTGAACACTATGCCCTTCTCTCTCCTTTGGGGCCAAGCAGAAAACAATCCAATTCATAAGAAGTCTAGAAAAGGCAGAATTAGAGCCAATGTTTGGCAATACGTCTTCAGTCTCTCAAAGGAAAGGAGAGTGTGGTAGGGTATGACTCCTCTAAAATAATGAATTCTTCATCACTTTACTATGAAAACAAACAAGTATTTATTACCTTCTATGCTTCTATCCCTTCTTTGGATATGAAATTCAAATAATCTTCACTGCACAAGAAAGCTACAAGGGCTGGCAAAAGAATTAGAGGCATGAGGTCGAAGGCTGACTTTTGCCAGGAACATTAGTGCTGCATAAGTGGGTTCCTTGATGATAATGTTAAGCTAATTAATGTGGTTGGGTGGGGTTGTTTAGATGTGGGTAAAACTGGGCAGTGAAGATGAGTTCCTTTGGTGGCAGACCTAATGGACACAGGTGTTTTCCCATGGCAAGTATACTGCTAAGAACATGGGAGTTCCTAAGGTATTTCTCATTTGTCCTCACATTTTTTGTGACTGCAGAAATTATCTCATTGCCTACTGAATTCAGGTTACTAAGGAGAGAGAGTAATTGACATGGTGAAGCACTGGGGTCTAGGGGAGGGGATGACCATGGGTCCTGCTACTCCTCACTAGGCCTATGTCTCAGGCCTTGGAAACTCTGGGGCAGGGATAGACTTGCCAAGCACCTCCCGTAGTTTCCAGTAAAGGCAAGTGAATTATAAGTGAATTTGAAGTCCCAAACTCTTAAATCTATATTTTCAAATATTGTAGAGAAAAAGTGACTTCCCTTTCCCTCCTCTAGGCTGGGTCCCTAATTCCTTACCTTTGTTATCTCTCAAATAATGTGATTTTCGGACCCTTCACTGTTCTGGCAGCGTCTTCCTGTCAAAGTCAATCAATAAACATTTATTAAGCAACTATCCTGTGCCAGTCACTGTGCTAAGGTTTTGGGATACAAAAAAAAAAAAAATGCAAGAGTCCCTGATCGAGCTCAAGATACTCACAGTCTAACAGGAAGACAACATGCAAACAAGATAAATTGGAGGTAATTATCAAAGAAAAGGCACTAATATTAAGGGAGATCCAGAAGGTGAGAATATTTATATTGGGAGATCCTATAGAAGGTGGGATTTTATCTGGGACTTAAAGAAAGCCACAGAAGCTAAAAGGTAGACGTGAGGAAGGAGAGTATTCCTGGCATGGGGGACAGCCAGAGAAAAAGCCTGGAGTGTTAAGACAGAACATCTTGTACAAAGAACAGGAAAGAAGTCAGTATTGCTGGATCACAGAACACATAAAGGCAGATAAGGTGTAAGAAGATGGAAAAGAAATGTATTCGAGGTCAGGACATAGTCCAATTTGCCAGCATCCTTCCCAAATTGTGACATACAGAAATGAACATGTCAAAATCCCATCTGACCCGACCAATACAGAGAGAACAGTAGGACAGTCTCTTGTGATATTACTTTTTACTAATATAGCCTAAAACTGCATTAATATATTTTGGTTTATCATCAAACTTGCTCAGACAAAGCTTTGTGATTAAAACCCTCAAATCTTTTTCACAAAAACTCCCACCTAGTTAGGTAGCCTCCATCCTGTCTTTGTATAAATGATTTTTTTGGCCTGACTGCCAAATTTTACATTTATCCCATTTAAAATTCATTTTGTGGATTTTGTCCCAAAATTCCACCGTTTTGGGTTCAGGAATCATTTTCCGCCTATTAATGCTGCTCTTAAACTTATGTCCCTCCTTTCAGGAAGAATAGAGTAGGACTGCCCTGGGGCTCAAAATGTACTTTACATTTGGGGAAAATAAGACTAGGACAGCTCCAAACCCTTCAGGTTAGTCTTTCCCAATCACTACCATTCCAGGGCAAATGTTTACTGTTCCAGATAATTTTTACTGCCCAAGGTCCTTACATCTTAAAACCTATAAACTTAAAAAAAAAAACCCAACCTGGAATCCTACAGCCCTGGCTCCTACCTCCTTCCCTGCTTTATCCTGCCCTCAAGGCCTTGACACTCCAGAGGACCTCCGTGAGTCATTCAGTTTGGGTTGAGAAACTCTGCTTTTTCCATTTACACAAAACACTCCCATTACCCTAATACCCTCTCACCCCACCCCACCCCACCCCCAGCTGACTTTGCCTTCACCTTTCTGGGCCTCACCGCTTTATTTGTAAAGTGAATATATAGGACTGAGTGATCTGTGAGCTCCCTGCCAGCTGTGATATTCTGTGATCTTGTGAGAGGATCATAGGATCATAGGGTTAGATCTGGAGAAGGCCTCTTGGGACATTGAGTCCAGCTCCATCACTTCATAGACGAGGGAACCCAGGAAGAGTAACTGTGAGAGCAGGGGCTGCCCTTTGCCTTTGTCTGTATCCCCAACACCAAGCACAGTGCTGGGTACATGAGTGCTTAATAAATAAATGCTTGTCGACTGACTGACTGTCACAGATCATGTCAGATGTGAGATTGGAACCTAGGAGGTATATTATTCATTGTTGCATTGAACTGATTCTCTCTTCCTCCCTCCTGCTCATCCTCCTCCTGCTCATCCTCCTCCTCCTCCTCCTCCTCCTCCTCCTCCTCCTCCTCCTCCTTCTTCTTCTTCTTCTTCTTCTTCTTCTTCTTCTTCTTCTTCTTCTTCTTCTT
>CM053598.1:65873651-65939062 GCA_028646575.1 Pseudocheirus occidentalis | reverse complement strand
GGAGGGCATAAAAGGGAACAGATTGTGGGAGGGGTCTTTCAGTGGGATCAATGTTCTGGACTGGGGGGTAGGGGCAAAAAGGGGAAAAAATTTGTAACTCAAAACCTTGTGGAAATGAATGATGTAACCAAGAAAATAAATTAAAATTAAAAAAAAAAGAAGTTACTGACAAGTTATTGGTCAGCTTTGGAGCAAAGCATATCTACACTGGGGTTTCCCCACATAGATAGAATCACAGGTCCGAAAGAAAATGGTGATAATAATTGTAACATAATAAAAGAGAAAAATGAAATCTAATGATGATCAATTACAAAAAGCAATTGTTTTATCTACCTGTACAGTACTAGAGAGAACATTAAGTATAAGAGTATGAGATCAGGAAAATGCCTTATTCCATGACTATCTGAATTCTATCAAGAAAGATTAGAATGAGATGAATGAAAATGTAATTATAATGGTAGTATCAATCAAACTTACTCTTGCTATTTTTCTGCAATTCTTTGACAGTCAAGGATTTATTCCACCTTCACATTGGGGATAAGCATATTCCATTTTTTGTGACTTAAAAAATTCACTCAATGCATTGTAGTGTATGATGTGAACTATAAATTACATTCATTGGAAATGTTTTCTTAAAAGCTCTTACTAAAGAGACTAGGTTAAATGTTGCTAAATGTATTCCAAACTTTTCATTATTTTCCACTTACATTGAAATGGCCTCAATTGCAAATTTCACAGAGATGGTCTCCCAGGGTCAAGCAGGATATGTGAGTGTGTGTGTGTATGTGTGTGTGTGTGTGTGTGTGTGTTATGTGTGCATGTTTGAAAGGAGTAGGAGGTAGTAATCAGGCAGTAGCCCCAAGCATAAAAAATAATATTGACAATTAGAACCCAAGCAACTTAGACTACCATCTTATCTCATCAGATGATTCTTTCCCCCAGCCCTGCACTCGTTTGTTACCTCTCTGACGACTGCTTAATTCCATGGACTTTGTTCTGGAGCCATCTGCTCTGGCCCTGGCTGAGATCCAAGTCTGTTATTTATCTTACTTCTCTAGCCAACTCATTCTCTCACCTTTGCCCTTGACTGGGGTATGAACCAGCTAAATATCTATGAATGGCTGGCCTTGCTTTACTAGAGATCTGTGCCTGGTCCTCCCCCTCTATGGGTCAGGTGAGACACAACAGTGTCAGGGGATTACTGGGGCTTTAAAACACACCCAGTCAGTTAGAGATTGCCTGTCATACTCAGCACAAACAGTATGTCGGAATTAGGTAGGTAATAGGCAGTTAATAAAAAACAGACAATAGTAAAATGCTAAGCCATATTTATGATGGACAGTGAAAAAAGTTATGCTAAGATATTTGTTACAGAGGTATAGGTTTTCTTTTTGCTATTTTTTTTCTAGTGGTGAGGGGTGTCAGGGAGAGAAGATAACTTTTTGTTAACTGAAAAAAGAAATTATACTCAACCCAGACATTTCCTTACTTTTAATAGAACTGATGGCAAGACAAAAGCTTCTGTGCTTTGAGAATCCCTAGAAAGCATCAGTGTTCTAACCTGATTTCCTAGAAGGTGTTGTATTTTCCAGGACTTTTATCTCAAGGTTTGGAGGCTAGAAATAGCTAGTTCATATCAAAACAGAAGTGGTAAGTAACAGAGATGTCTTCTTTGAACTAATTCTCCATCCATGGTGATTGAACCAATTTGTGATAACAAATTCACACAATGGAAAAAAGCACCACGGGGAATCTCAGTATTTTTCTTCAATCACAACTCAAATGGATAAGAATTAGCTTGTCATGGCAATTGGCAAAATGAGTTAACAAATGTCACTTTCATCAAATTTCTAAGTAAAGCTTTCTTTTGAATTTGGGTCAACTTCATTCTAATTTTACCTCATCTCAGAGGGATAGAGAATGTGTAGAGCTGGCAGAGAAGCAGGTTTTAGCTCAATACAAAGGAAATCAATTTTAACAATTAGATATTGAACAATGGAATGGGAGTGGCAGATAGCGTGTCATCCCTGGAAGTCTTCAAGTCCATGCTAAGTCCAAGCTCATTTGTAAGGCATATTGTAGAGAACATTCATACTTCAGGCAGGGGCTGGATTCCAGGACCTTTAAGATCCCTGGCAACTTGACAGTTGTATAAATCTGTAGTAAGCATGGGTACGACCCAGTTTGGGGGTGGCCAGAGAAGCTATGAATGACCCTGGGGGGGGGAGGAGGAGCTGATGTCTTGATGCTAAACTTGCCCTAGGATGTATAATGGTGGTGTCATTAGTTGCCTGAGACTCCTACTGATGTCATGATTCTTTTGTAGGGTCCAAGAACAAACACTTCTGGGGTAAAGAGGAGCAAGAAATTGGTACAGAAACTGGGAACATTTTAGAGGAGGGAGAGTTCAGTATCTGAAGTCAGAGGACCTGGATTCAAATCCTGACTCTATCATTTACTTCCTTTGTGACCACAGGCATCATCATCTCTGGGTTTCAGGTTCCTCATCTATAAAATGGGCAAGCCAAAATGATCTCTGAAGTTTCTTCCAGCTCTGAATCAATAATCCTGTGGAGTGGTCTATGATTGTACATGAAATTACTTTTCCCTTATTAACCAGACAAGAATGTGAGTCATCGTATGTGTTCTTTTGACATGTTTTGTGATGCATTGACTCTAAGTTCACCTAAATAAGTGCTTACAGGGAGAGCTTACAGGCTCTCTCAAAGACAGCCAAAATAACAACATCTGTCATTTATATGGTGCTTTAAGGTTGACAAAGTGTTTTACAATATCTCATTTTATCCTTACAACAACCCTTGGAGGTAGGTGCTGTTATCACCCCTATTTCACAGAAGAAGAAACCAAGGCAAATAGAAGTTAAGTGACTCATCCACAGTCCCACAGCTAGTAAGAGTCTAAGGTGGGATTTGAATACAGGTCTTTCTGATTCTAGGACCAGCACTCTATCTACTGTGTCACCTAGTTACCTCAACAAGCCAGTCTAATGTCGCCAGAAGAACATCTCAGTAAGGACAAATATAAACCATAGAAAGATTCATGGAGAAGTCTTCAGGGCCTTCTGGGTTCTGAGGTTCATTTCTAGGGCTGCAAGTTACAATTCTAATACTGATGAAAAGGATTGCACTCCCCTTCCCCCCGAATTATGTGATAACTGTATAATGTTGGGAGCCTCCTGATAAACTGTGGAGACAGATTGCTTCAAATAGCTGCTTGAGGAACTTTGACCTTTGAGAGCTCTGGAGTCTCTGCCGGTCAATGAGTGAGGGTTATTTGACCCCCAAACACCTTGGTAGGGAATGTCTGAAAGTACTTTATTTCCTCTAGAACAGCTTTTTTTTAAAACTCTAAAGCTAAAAAAAAATTAGGAGACATCATTTAAATATATACATAAATTATATATATATACACATTATATAGTTATATGTTAATATTGTATATATATTATATACATATTGTGTATTTATACATACATATATGTATATATTTTATCTTTATAAATATATATATATGTATGGAGTTGCATATTTCTGAATACAGAGATCGCATTGTTCAATTTGTCCTAGGTACAGTAAACTCCACTAAAAGAGACAAAATGGAGGTAAACCCTTTCCTGGATTTGGAGAGAATTTAATCATAGAAATACAACAAAACGCAGTCTACTTACTAGAGTCTCTCAGCAAATACCACTGCTGGCTCTCTCTTCTGCAGCAAAAAGATTTGGCAATACTTGGAGGGAACAGTGCTGTGTGAAAAGATGGAGGAAGGGGTACTAAAAGTGAAACAGTAGACCTAAGCCTGCCCACCGGATGAGTACATTGCTGGTGTTCCAAGCATGCAAACACACAGAAGGGAAGAGGTGGCCTAGCTGTGCCTGCTCCAGGGATTCTGCAGTCAAATTGCAGAAATGTTCAGTCTACAGCTCCCAGAAAGTAAGACAGGTGCTTGAGTTGTGGGGAAACTCAATAAAAACAGAAAATGGAAATCTTAGATCTACTTCTAGACCCTAGAGATCATCTAGTATTAACACCAACCCTTCATTTTACAGGAGAGTAAACTGAGATGCAGAAAGAGGAATGACTTGTGACGTCAGCATTTTGCCTCTAATCTCAGGGTACTAGGTTAAGTCAATGTAACATGGCTGCTAAAAGTCTTACTTGTATTAACTATCTATGTTGATAGAGAATTTTTAGAGCTGAGTGAATGAATGAAAGCTACGTCCATCTTGCCAGATTTTCTGGGATGCTGGAGGCGTAAATCAAAGCTAATATGTCAATACATCAAGGATCTATGATTTCCTTGGTTATATCCTTGGGTAGTATCACAACAGAAAGTACAATAAAGGTTGGCACCTAGGGTTGGTCTTTGTTAAAGAAATTAATTCATTTGACAAATGTTGAGTTTTAGACAGTTAAGCAACTTGTCCATCATCATGTAATTAGTATGTCAGGAGCAGGATCCAAACCAAGTTCTTCCAGGTCCCAGGAGCAATGCTTGATTCATTGTACCATAAGGGTCTCAATAAAGTTAAATTGTTTACATTCCTATATGGGAAGATGATACATGGAACTCCTAAGAACTTTATCATTATCAGAGCAGTTAGAAGCAGTCCACACAGACAAAGGGCATGGGTATGAGTCAATTATGTTGGGATGAGCTTTAAAAAGATGAAAGGGGAAGAGGGATGCACTGGGAGTAGGGGGAAGGGACAGGTAGAATAGTGAACATTTTCCCACATAAAAGAGGTGCAAAAGGAAGAATGTTTATAGTGGAAGGGGAAATGAGAGGGTGGCAGACAATTCTTGAATATCACTTTCTTCAGAATTGGTTCAAAAAGGGAAGAATATATATACAGACCATATAGAAATTGTATAGAAATCTATCTTACCCAATAAGGAAATAGGAGGGGAAGGGAATAAGAAATATGAGGGAGGGGTAATTAAAGGAATGGTGGATTAAGAGAGGCAATAGAAACAAAACAAACTTTTGAGGATAGACTGATAAAAAGACAGAGTAAAGGATAAACAGAAGAAGAGAGGATGGAGGGAAATACACAGTAATCATAACTGAATGTGAATGGGATGAGCTTACCCATAAAACAGAAGCAAATAGCAGAATGGATTAGAACCAGAATCCAACATGTTTACAAGATACTCATCTGAAGACATATACACAGTTAAATAAAGAGCCAGAGCAGAATCTATCATGCTTTAGCTGAAGTAAAAAAGATAAGGGTAGCAATCATGAGCTCAGACAATGAAAAAGCAAAAATAAACCTAACTAAAAGAGGCAAGCAAGGAAACTACATTTTGTTTAAGGTACCATAGACAATGAAAGAATATGAAAAATATTTGAGGGCAAATTTCTCTGATCCAGGCCTCATTTCACAAATGTGTGGGGAATTGTGTCAAATTTATAAAAAGAAAAGCCATTCCCTAAAATGGTCAAAAGATATGAATAGGCCATTTTTAGGAGAAGAAATAAAAGTTTTCTATAGTTACTTGAAAAATGTTACAAATCTCTGTTGATTAGAGAACCACAAATTAAAACAACTCTGAGGTATCATTTCACACCTATCAGAAATAACAAATGCTGGAGAGGATGAGGGAAAATAGGTTGGTGGCATTGGGAAGTGGTCCAATTATTCTGCAGAACAATTTGGAACTATGCCCAAAGAGCTATAAAACTGTGCCTACCCTTTGATCCAGCAATACCTCTACTAGGTTTGTATCCCAAAGAGATCAAAGAAACAGGAAAAGGGTGTGTATATATACATACATATATATATATGTATATATATATACAAAAAATATTTATAGCAGTTCTTTCTGTGGTGGCAAAGAACTGGAAATTGAGAGGGATGCTCATCAATTGGGGAATAACTGAATAAGTTGTGGCATATGATTATGATGGAATATCATTGTGCTAAGAAATGATGAGGGGTGTGGTTTCAGAAAAAAATGGCATGACCTATATAAACTGATGCAATATGGAATGAGAAAAGCCAAGAGATCATTTTGTACAATATTAGCAATGTTCTAATTTTGATCAACTGTGAAAGACTTGGCTATATTGGTCAATACAATGATCCAAAACAATTCCAGAAGAGTCATGATAAAAAAATGCTATCTACCTCCAGAGAGAACTGATGGACTCTGAGTGCAAGATGAAATAGAATTTTCTCATTATCTTTATTTTTCTTGCTTTTTTGTGTTATGGTTCATATGAAAATGATTTGCATAATTTCATATGTATAATTGATCTCATTTTGCTTACCTGCTTAGTGGGCCAGGGAAGGGTAGGAAAGAGGGAGAGAATTTGGAACTCAAAATTTTAAAAGAAAAGACTACTTAAATATAAATAATGAAATAAAAATAAATTTTATTGATATCTTTTGTAGGTCTAGCACCCCAATTTCCTCCTGTATTCCTTCTCTCCCAGGAAGCTGCCCTACAAATGTAGAATTCTTAAAAGGAAAAATAAAAGCAAAATTGGTCTAGAAATCTTTAAACCCTCTGCAGGCACAAAGAAGCTATCGTCATCGATATGGGTCTGGTTTTGTTCACTAAACTGGGCTCCAAATGAAAGGTCTTCCCAGAGTGATCTACCTGAGGGTTGCAGGCCTCCCTGGGAAGAACTCACTTGGGTAAGGCAGTTGTCTGAATATCCTGGCATTCCCTGGAGGGATACTGAGATCTTTGAAGAAACCTGGACCCATTTCATAGCTCAGAGATTTCCTAAATCTTTGTGGTTAACCTGGACAAGGGTTGAACCCCTTATCATAATGAAATGGAAGATGAATGAAGAGTGGCAGTTCAATGCTGTCCATGTTCAGTTTGAATTGATAAGGGTTCAGTCCTAAAGACTCAGGAGAACATGTAAAAACTAAGTCAAAGGTAAGGTCAATAATATTGATGTGTTCATGATCTACATAGGATGGCTGAATGCATAAATGCTCATTGATGTATTGATTGTCCAGCATCCTGGTACGTAGTGATAAAAGTAAAGGGACAATACGAGAAACACCAGAGAACTCTCACTATCAAAGAGAGTGGACTCCACTAGAGGAAACTTTTTCAAATTTTTCAAGCTGAAAAGTACTTTAAAGATTGTTTAGCTCTTCCTTTATCCAGATAAAGAAATTGAAGTCTGAAGTAGGAAGTACACTACTTGTTAACTATATCCTGAAATCCCAGGCCAAAACGGGTGTTGAAAACAGGCAGTGGTATGTGAGATCAAAAGGCCCAGAGAGTCAAAGGCAATATAGACAGTCCTTTGAATTGGAGGTGGTGAAAACCACATGGGATCCTGATAAAAGTGTCGATTTCTGTAGAGGGCTAAGACATGGAAGTACTAACTGAGTTGGTTCAGGAATGTGCTCATTGTCCGGAGATTCAAACAGCTGGAGCAGAAGACCACAGCTTATATCAGGCTCGGGCTCATGGATGGGAAAAGATGGAAATAATTGGGGTAATTCTTGGTTGGCGAGGATAGCTCTGTCAGGAGTGTGCTGATAAATGTTTAACAACTGGCTCTCCCAAAAGCAACACACACTTTTAAAGTTTAATCTGTATTATTAGCATTTTTTCCATTACTTCCTTGAGTTTAAACCATCAACAAAACAATAATTCAAGGTCTGGTTTGTAGCTTTTGCTGATTTCCAAGGCAGAAATGATCACACTGAAAATTTAACAACTGACTCTTGAGAACTGGTACAGCTAGCTGCAGTAAACCTCTGGGCCATCCAGAATTAGGAATAATTGTAACTGGAGCTTATTTTTAGACTGAAGGTAAAGAAGCAAAGAGAAACATTAAAGATGTGGATGAACGGTTATACAGAAAGACTAATTATTTAAGAAGGAGGGAGAAGATGGGGTCCCTGATAAAGGTGGAGGGATGTGCAGGGTGGAAGCAGGTCCTCTCACTGTTATTGGCACCAGGGAAAGTAAATAGTGTAGACTGATAGGTGAGCCGTTGGAATGCTTAGTTAATGGTTACCAAGGGAAGAACTCATCTGGTGACTCTTATCTTCTTGAAAGAAGTAATTAGGACATTTGTTGTGAGAGGGGAGGGGAATGTGAGCTTGGAGTTTGCTCAGCTACTTATTGCCTTAATGATCTTAAAAAAGTAATTTTTACCTCTCAGGGTCTCTTTTCGACCAAATTCAGGGGTTGAAATGAGATCCCTAAGGTCATTTCTGGCTCTAAATCCTATAATCCCTGTTGACAGAGGAATAGGAAGGCCCCTGTGTGAATTATCACGGCTTCCAAGTTTCAGAGTAAAAACTAGTCATTTGTAACAGAAGTAACTTCAGAAGCTGATCGTTTTATCGAGGTAGTTAGCGTTTTGCATAGAATTCAACTGAATGTAATTCTATTCAATTCAAAAAAACATTTTATAAGTACCTACAGCAATAAGGTTGCTTGACCCATGAGGAAGAACTGAGTTTAACTCCTGCCTTAGACACTTACTAGCTGTGTGAACAGGGACCAGTCACTTAACTTTTCTTTGCCTCAGTTTCCTGTTCTGTACAATGAGAATATTAATAGCACTTAGCTCCCAGGGTTGCTGTGAGTGTCAAATAAGCTAACGTATGTAAAGCACTTTGGAAATCTTTTGCTGTTTGGTTACTTCGGTCACTTTTGACTCTTTGTGACCCCATTTGGGGCTTTCTTGGCAGATACTCGGAGTGGTTCACTATTTACTTCTCTGACTTATTTTACAGATGAGGAAACTGAGGCAAACAGGGTTAAGTGACTTGCCCAGGTTCGCACAGTAATAAGTGTCTGAGGTTAGATTTGAACTCAGGAAGATGAATCTTCTTGACTCCAGGCCCGGCACACTATCCACGGTGTCACCATATAAATGCTAACTATTATTATTATTATTATTATTATTATATATCCAACCATAATCTCTCTCCTAAACTCTAGTCTCCCATCACCAACAGCCTATTTGACATAGCAGACCAGATGTCACATAGACATAGACATCTTAGACATCACCAAATCAACATACCCTAAACAGAACTTATCGTCACTTCCCCCAACCCCAGCCGCCTTCTGAACGTCCCCATGTCTGGTGAGGGCAGCACCCCACACTCCGGCCGTCTCTCAGCTTCACTTTACTCCTTCCTCTCTGTCCCTTGCCCTCAGCCATTCAGGCACCAAATCTTGCCTTTTCTATTGGCATCTCTCACATCGGACCCTATCTCTCTACTCACACGGCCAGGCCACCCTAGTACAGGCCCTCCCACCTCTCAGCTGGACTATTACAATAGACTTGGATGTCGGTGGTATGACCGTCCCAGAGGTCACCAGAAATTGGGGATTAATGGTGGAGGGAGAGTTTGAGACTTTTTGAGGCAATAAATCCAAGAAAACAGATGACAATTTTGTTTATAATAGGTAGTGTTTATGTAGCATTTAAAGGTTTGCAAGCAACGTTATAATAGCTAACAATTTATATAGCACTGTGTCAAAACACTTGACTACGATTACCTCATTTGATTCTCACAACAACTTTGGGAGGTAGAAGCTCTTTTACATTTTACAGATAAGGAAACTGAGGCAAGTAGAATAAATTACTTTTCTGCAGTCATAGAGCTACTAAGTGTCTCAGGCTGGATTTAAACTCAGATGCGCCCAGGTCCAGGTTCTGTACCCCACTCTCTTTACAGCTCCTCTGAGCTGCTAAAAGGAACATAACATCCACCAGGCTTGTAAGAATGCTCTCAGTTAGGATGGGTCAAAGGGGGATGTCAGAAAAATCAGTTAGTCATTGATAAAGCATCGAGGTGGGTGGGTATCAGGCCTAGCTGAATGGGAAGGAGCCAGATTAAGTGGGCCTCGAACAGGATTCTATGAGTCCAAGGAATTGAGCTTGTATCCTGGAGGGAAAGAAGACCAACTTTATCTGTCTTCCCACTGGTGAATGAGGGAGAGAGGGGAGACGGGGCAAGAGGAAGGGATGGATTTAGAGCAGACCGGAGGGAGTGCTTCCACTCCTCTCAAAAGGTAAGAGACCACTTTGGCAAGCGATGTAAATTTAAACCAGGGGTTCTTAGCTGCAATCTGTTGTCCGTGAACTTTTTTGAAAAAAAATTTTTGATAACTGCATTTCAATATACTTGATTTTCTCTATAATTCTGCAGCTTTTATCTTATGCATTTAAGCGTTATTTTGAGAAGGGGTCTATAGATTTCATTATAATGCCAAAGGAGTCCACAGCACAAAAAAGATTTGGAACCCCTGCTTTTGACCGTCTTCTTTTCCCCCTACAAGTCAGGAACGAGGGGGACTCATCTGCTAGTATTAGAGGAGACTTTTTGGCACTTCCTTTTGCCCCGTAGGCCCCATTGTGGGATTGTGGGATTGGCTTGGGTAGTAGTTAATCCTATGATTTTGGCTTGTGTCACAAAAGGCTTATCTGCCCTGCAGAGATAGAAAATGACTCTGCCTTCCTCAGGAGATGAGATGTCCTAGAGGGATTCTCTCCTAGCAGCTCCAAAAGAAAGAAAATTCTTTTGGCCTGGAAAGGGATCACAGTCAGCTCAGCCCTTCCTGTAGCTGAAAGGGAATGAAGGGATTCTGGCCTCTCTCCCTCAACAAGTATTCCAAACAGACTGGTGGGAGGGCAAGGGCAAAAGGGAAGAATTCAGACTGGATCCAGCTGAAGAATGAACAATGACTTCTGGGGACCACCACCACCAAGGGGTGTTCATTAGAAAGTCAAAGAATGGAATGGATTTTATGAAAGCACCAGACCCAACTGGTCCAAGTGACAGTTGGAAAACCAGGACTTGAAGGGGAAGAATTTAAGATTAAATATATTTGTATGGATAGAATTTATTTTTATATGGACTAAATTAATTCCTGTATCCTTCTCCCCATCCCTTATAACAAAGAGATTTTTAAAGGAAAAAGAAGAAAACAAAAGTTCTGCAAAGCCCATCCATATATCCAAAAAAAAAAATCTGATTATTATTTGCAATGTACACACTGATGATGGGGCAGCTAGGTAGTGCTGGGCCTGGAGTCAGGAAGACTCATCTTCCTGAGCTCAAATTTGGCCTCAGACACTTACTAGCTGTGTGACCCTGGACAAGTCACTTAACTCTGCCTCAGTTTCCTCTTCTGTAAAATGAGCTGGAGAAGGAAATGACAAACCACTCCAGTACCTTTGCCAAAAAATGCCAAGTGGGGTCACCAAGAGTGGGACACAAGTGAAAAAACAACACAAACCATACTGATGAACCACCACAGGCAGTTAGATGGCACAGTGTATAGAGATCTGGGTCTGGAGTGAGAAAGACCAGAGTTCAAATGTAAAACTTGGATACTTACTAGATGTGTGACCTTGGGTAAGTCACTTGTCTCTCTACCTCAGTTTCTTCTAATGTAAAATGGAGATCATAATAGCACCTAATCCCAGGATTGTTCTGAGGATCAAAAGAGATAATATTTGTAAGTGCATAGCATAGTGTCCAGTATACAACAGATATTTAATAAATGCTTATTCTCTTCTCTTCCCCCACCTCTGCAAAAGGAAGTGAGGTGTGTTCAACATCTCTTCTTTGAGGTCGTGTTTGGTTTGTAATTGGAAGTATTAACTTGGAGCTCTTCTGTGTTATTTTTATTATATTATGGAGTGTTATTTTTATTTACATTACGGAAATCATTGTGTATTTATTGTTTTTCTTCTTATTTTATTTTGCATCAGTTCACATAACTCTCTCCATACTTCTCTGTATTTATCATAAGCAGCTAGGCAGCACCCTAGTAGATAGAACATGGACCTGGGATCAGGGAGACACAAGTTCAAATCTGACCTCAGATATTTGCTAGCAGCATGACCTTAGGCAAAATCATTTAACCATTAATTCCTTCAGTTTACTTATCTGTAAAATTGTGATATTAGCACTTGTGCCATAAGGATCAAATAAGGTAATATTTATATGAAGTATTCTGTAAACTGCAAAGCACTACATAAATGCTAGCTAGTATTATTAATAATAATATCAATGTATTCTCACTAATTCAGGGGAAGAATTTAAACCCAGAAACTGAACTAGTTTGGTTGTTGAGAATGACCCACCTTTGTCCATTTGAACTGCATTTTTCAGGTTCTGTCCAGATTTTCAGAAGATACGGCTTGTGTTTAAATGAGACACTGAAATCACAGGGAGCATTTCACAGCTGCCAGAAAAGGATTATGAAATAGAGAGCCTTCTCTAAAGCCTGCGTCTATGTCTGTAGGTCTTAAAAAATGAGGATCTTACCACGTAGAGCTGCAATTTCCTCCACAGCTGCAACAATTTCTCTTTCTGAGGTTACAGATAAATCTACTCAAATGAAAGTTATTCACTTCACACAGTTTGCCCTCCTTAGTTCCTCCAGACAGCAGCTTCTCGGTCCCAGGTGACATAAAAACCAACCTCCCTCCACTGGGGAAGAATTTAAGGAGAGAGCAGAAATGTTAAATTACTTATGATTTATTAAATACGTTATAAATATATAAATAATAATGCTGTTTTATAAAATCACCCTATAGGACTTAGCACAGTTCCTGGCACACAGGAGGGAGGTGCTTAATAAATGTTTATTGATTGCTGGATCCATGCTCCAAACCTAGCTTCCTGCCTCCATGCTCTGCCTGCTCCAATCTGACTTCAAGAAGAATAATTTGTTGACTGGTTGCATCAATGATCTGTCCAAAATCTTCAGTGGCTGCCTAGTACCTACCAAGTAAAAGTCAAACCATTTGCCTCTCAATCAATGCCCTCCACACTCTGGTTGGCCAACCCACATTGGTAGCTTTGTCTCCCATTAGACCCTTGCACATATTCTATATTGCAGCCCTACTGTATCAGGTACAGCTAGCAGCCTGGTTCATCTGGAATAGACAGCATGTGAAGGGCATCAGTGTAAAATTAGACTGGAGAGATAGGAGAGAGTCAAGGCCAGGCTGGATAGGACAGCTTTCTCCAAAGATTTAAAAGGATTGTTTTTAAAGAGGGAGTAGATGGTGGAGAGGAAGGGGTGGGCTACTAATAGGGAAGTAGATGTCAGTCCAGCATGATAGAAATTCCTAAAAATGGAGCTGTTCTATGATGGAAAAGGATTGCCTCTTATGATTTGATGTGAGTTAGGTTAAGGACAGCTAGGTAGCACAGCGGATAGAGCGCTGAAAGACTCATCTTCCTGAATTCAAATCCAGCCTCAGACACTTATTAGCTGTGTGATGCTTGACAAGTCACTTAACTCTGTTTGCCTCAGTTTCCTCATCTGTAAAATGAGCTGGAGAAAGAATTGGCAAACCACTCCAGTATCTTCACCAAGAAAACCCCAAATGGGGTCACAAAGGATCCGAAATGACTGTAAAAATAACAACAACAACTTGTTCCTGAAGGTTATCTCATCTGAGGTCAGGGCTATCAACTCAGGAGGAATGATTGAACTAGAACAAGGGTTCTTAACCTGCCTTCTAGTCTGTGGATAGATTTCAAGGGCTGTGTGAATTTAATGTTGAAAACAATTGCATCTTTATTTGCACTAATCTCTTGGAGTCTAGCTGAAATTTAGCATTTCCTCCAATTATGAATTTTTTAAAAAATGAGACATGATAGGTTTCACTAGACTGCCAATAGTGTCTATGAAAAGAAAAAAAGAATGCTTAAACTTGGAAGTCCTTTATGTCTCTGTGATTCTATGAAGTGAAGAATAGAATATGGTCCATAAAGTTCTAAGTTCATATCTATTATGTATCTACACACACACACACACACACCATATATAGTAATTCATAGTGCTGATTAGTAATACAAAGGTTCCCAAAAGACTTAGTGCCATTTTAAGTTGCCTTAGGCAGCTAGGTAGTGAGGTAGATAGAGCACTAGGCTTGAGACTATGAAGACTCATCTTTCTGAATTGAAACCTGGCCTCAGACACTTCCTAGTTGTGTGTCCCTGGGTAAGTCACTTACCCCTGTTTGCCTCAGTTTCCTCATCTGTAAAATGAGCTGGAGAAAGAAAAGGCCAACCACTCTAGTATCTTTGCCAAGAAAGCCCAAAATAGGGTCACAGAGAGAGACTTTATTAAAATGACTCAGCAACAACAACAAAGCTGTCCTAAAACTGGGGACAGCTGGTATTTTGTGAATTGAAAGGATGCCTTTGCAATGTAAAAATCCATAGCTTTAAAAATGCTTTCTCCTCTATTCATTTGGTTGGTAACTGGTGAAATGTTCTAGAGACAGCCAGGCATAATAAAGACAGCGCTGGACTTGTAATCATGAAAGATCTGGGTTCAAATCTTGTCTCTGAGGCTTCCTATCTGTGTGAATATGGGCAAGCAATGGATGTCTTTGGGTTTCTGTTTCCTCATCTGTGAAACAGGAATATACTTGGACAGGGCTGTTGTGAACCTCAAATACATGTAACGTACATTGTAAAGCATAATGCACTGTACAAATGTAATTACTTGGCTCATCTTTTTGGTAGGAACGATGACTTTCGCATTTTTCTTTTTGTCGAGTTTTGTTTTTTAGTCGTTATAGGGTAAAATATTTTTTTTATACATGTCTAGTGCATCCGGTTCTTTATGTGTGGCAAATTATTTTAACTTCCTCTGTCTAAAAGTGAAGCTTTCAGGAATGATTGATCAGTTAGAAAATACTAAATTTCTTTTTTTTTTTAAATCTCTTACTGATTCCTGTTTTTTTTCATTTGGTCCAAAATTGTAATGTCAGTAATCCACATTGACATCATAAGAGTTGGCCACAGGCATGCCAATGTCAAAATGTTTCAAAAAACATTAAAAAAAATAAAGCCACGAATAGAAGCGTCCTTGTTCTTTAAATTATTACTGTGTTACCCTGAACTGTAAGTGAACCCTCTCTAGTTAGCTAAGGAGCAGCTGTTCATGCCATTGAACCCATGGTTCATTACAAGCTGACCTCAAATTCAGGAGTAAAACTTCCTCTATTTTACTACGACTATTCAGACACGGACTGGAGATAAACAGTAATCAAAATCCGGATGGAGCTAGACTGGGGAACCCTCTATACTCCTTGGCAGAATTATAGCAGCTTTTGGATCACCGAGAGTGAGACGAGTGAAATGACCCTCAGATGTCCCTTCTCGAATGCCGAGGGCGGGCCCAGGCTGCCAACTCCGGAGCAGACAAAGGCTGATTGTGACAACTCCATAAGCATAGACTTATAGAAACATTAATTCTCACATTTTTCCACATTAAACTTTATAAGGATCTGAGATCAAAGGGTGTCTTTATATTCATTTCTATATTTCCTCTTATGAAAAACCATGGGATTTCATCATTTTTCTCCCCACCCATCTATAGTGTGATATTTTTGAAATAGTCAATTACATTAAAGGCTGATATTTTGATACAACCATATGTTTGACAAGAGTCATGAAAATAAATGAATAAACCCACTACAGTATAATAAATTCAACTGGTATAGGGACAAAAGCACCTGATGAGAAATCAGGAGACTGGAGCTCTAAGGCTGGCTCTAGACTACATCACTCTTCACTGGACCTTTGCTGCTTCATCTACAAACTTCAGGAGTTGGATTAGATGTCCTATAAGATCCCTTTCAACATTATTATTATCCTTCAGCTTTAAGTCTTTGTTGTATAATAGAATACTGGCCTGATGCTGCTACTTTCTACCTATGTGAAATTGGGCAAATTTTTTTAAAATAAAATTTTATTGGTATCTTGTTACATTGCCTACAGTTCATCCTGTATCAACTTTCCCCAGAAAGCCATGCATTACAAAAAAAGAATTTTTAAATAAAAAATAAAGAGGAAGAAAAGATTTTTTTAAAAAAGCAAGACCAAGCAATACATTCCAAGCTGCTTACTTAGCTCAATATCAGTTCATGTAAGTCTTTTTTCATGCTTCCCTGCTATTATCATTTTTGTCACTTATTATAGCACTGTAATTGTCTATTATAGTCCCACCTCCTCAGCACCCCCTGCCCCTGGGACCCCTGGAGTTGGGGTGGGGGTGAGTGGACATCCGGGAACTGCTCCCAGATCCTTCATTTGAGGAGGGCACCTGGAGTATCCAACTCATCATTCCCCACCTGGTGATTCTCTTGGGCTTTATGATCTCCAGAAACTCATCATCCTAAGAAGAAATCAGTTCTATAACTCACACTTTCTCAGACTGCTTCATCATGCCCCTGTTCTGGGTACTTTGTACCCTCTCCCCACAACCTCTCCCCACTCTACAATTTTTTTTTTAATGCGTTGTCTTCTTCCATTAAATTGTAATCTCCTGGAGGGCAGGGACTCTCTTGTGCCTTTCTTTGTATCCTCAGAGCTTAGCCCCTAGTTCCTGTCACATAGTAGGTCCTGGATAAACATTTGACTGTTGATTATTATTGATGTATCCCCACTTGTTTAGCCATTCCCAATGGGTGAGGAATGGCTTTCTTTCCAGGTCTCTGCTGCCATTAGACTGCGAGCGAGCTCTTCCAGATCAGGGATTGTCTTAGGCCTTCCTTTGTGGTCCCAGTGATTATCACAGTGCCTGGCCCGTAGCACCCCCTCAAAAAATGCTCAGTGAATTGACAAAAATGCTCCTATAAATATTTTTGTTTGGATGAAGGTTTTAAAAAAAAACAGCGTTGTCGTTGGAGTCTATGTCTTAAAGTTGAATCTCTGGGTCAAAGGGCATAGGCATTTTATATATTTTATTTTTATAATTCCATAGTGCTTTCTAGAATGGTTGCACTAATAATTAATTCATAGCTCCATCAACAATGCATTAACATACCCGTCATTCCACAAACCTTTGAACACTGATGATCCCCAGTCTTTTGTTATCTTTCCCAGTTTGCTGAGGGTGAGGTGAAACCTCATGGTTCTTTTTATTTCAATTTCTCTGAGATTATCTACAGCTTACCTGTATGTATCTCATTTACACATAGATGCTTCCATGTTGTCTCTCCCATAGACTGTGAGTTCCTTGAGCACAAGGACTGAGTTTTTGGTTTTCAGCCTTTCTTTGATAACTTTAACTAGTATGTTACTCATCTGATGCAGCTGTGCATTACATTTAAAGAAGTCTAGTTGATAGTGGGGAAAAAAGCATTCGATTCAGGTCAGACAATCGGATTCAAATCCTGGTTTAGCTATTTACTGCCTGCATGAGTTTAGGCAAGTCACTTAAGTCAGCCTCAGCGTCCACATCTGTAAAATGAAAGAGTTGGACTAGACCCTTTCTACCTCTAAATCTCTGACTCTGAGTCATCACATACCTCTGGTTACCTGGAGTTATTTTGCCCTTTAGCTGGCTCAGACTCTATAGATTAGCAATAGGATTAGGAGTCATTCATTCTCAGCCCTTCTGAGTTGCTCACTCTTTGTGCCCTGCAGGTAGTTTAGATGGAGAATTAGGGAGAGGATTTCTGGCTGAAGCATTCCAGAAAGAATGCTTTGTGGAGTCAGACTGGGTGTTTCACTTGGGAATTAGAACCACTTTTGTAGAGTGAAGAAGAGCAGCCGGAAGAAGGGTGACTGTAGGTCACTAGCTAAATTGATTGAGCGGTAGTATCCCTGGATAGAGGCAGGAAGATGTGGATTCAAATCCTACCTGTGGCATTCATCACCTAGGTGTTTCTGGATGAGTATCTTGACCTCTATGAGCCTTAGTTTCCTCATGTGTAAAGTGGGGATAGCATCTGCTTCATAGAGTTGTTATGAGATCTTGTTTTGAAAGCACTAAACAATTATCCTTAAATAAGAAGAATCCATAGAGTGCATACCACTAACTAGGATTGTTATATTTGATTGTTTTCAGTCATGCAGACTCTTTGTGATTCCATTTGGGGCTTTCTTGGAAAAAATACTGGAATGGTTTGCCTTTTCCTTCTCCAGCTTATTTTACACATGAGGAAACAGAGGCAAACAGTCTTAAGCGACTTGCCCAAGGTCACACAGCTAGTGTCTGAGGCTGGATTCCAGGCCCAGTGCTCCATCCACTGAGTCACCTAGCTGCCCATTCAAGCTCATAGACTTACTCAAATCTATTCACAAGTTCAGCTTAAGACCAGCTGCTCCCTTGACACAATTGTGGCTCCCTATTACCCACAGATAATATATCACTATTTGAAAAAATTGTAAAATGTAAATTTTATACATCCTGCCTAATGAGACCATGCCTCCCTTCCCATCTACCCCTCCTCATCCATGATCAATAAACATTTATTAAGTACTTTCTGTGTGTCAGGGAGACAATACAGAGAAAGGCAGAGACAGTTCTTGCTTTCAGGGAGCTCATAGTCTGAGGAAGACAACTTGCAAACAACCATGTACTAACAAGATAAAGGCTGGATGAACTGCAGCCAGCCAACCAAGGGAAGGCACCAGCAGTCAGGGAGATTGGGAAAGGCTTCTCCCAGGTGGACCTGAACTGAGACCTGAAGGGATCTGGGAAACAGAAGGTGCAGATGAGAAGAGAGAGCCTGGCAGGCATAGGGGTGGCCAGTGAACATTCCCAGGGTCAGGATATGGAGTGACTGTGTAAGGAAGCAAGGCCAGTGTCGTTCAATATAGTATGTATATAGTTGACCTTGGTGGTAATAGGGGGCTACAGGAGCTCATTGAATAAGCAGGCTGGGAAGACAGGGCTGTGCCTTAGTAAGATCAGTTTGGCAATTGAGTGTAGGATGAACTATGGTCAGGGGAGACCAGCCCACAATTGCAATAGTTCAGGCATGAGGGAATGAGGGCCCAGACCAGGGTAGTAGAAATGTCAGAAGTGAAAAGGGACATAGACGAGAAATGTGAAGAAGGTCAAATGGACAGATTTTGGCAACAGATGTCGGGATGACACCAAGTGTGGGAACCTTGGGAATTGGGGAGATTGGGGTACCCTCAACAATAATATGAAAGTTAGGAAGCGGGGAGGGTTTGGAAGTAAAAAAATAATTTCAGTTTTGGACATGCTGAGTTTAATATGTCTATAGGACATCTAGTTCAAGGTATTTAATAGGCAGCAGTTAGATGGCCCAGTGTATAGAGTGCCAAGCCTAGAGTCAGGAAGATTCATCTTTCTGAGTTCAAATCTGGCTTCAGATACTTACTAGCTGCGTGACCCTGGGCAAGTCATTTAACCCTGTTTGCCTCAGTTTCTTCATCTGTAAAATGAGCTGGAGAAGGAAATGGCAAATCGCTCCAGTATCTTTGCCAAGAAAATCCTCAAACAGGGTTATAAAGAGTCAGATACAACTGAAACAACCCAAAACCAATTTAATAGGCAGTGGGAGAAGTGAGACTGGAAGTCAGCGGAGATTTGGGGACAAGATGGGGAGATTTGAGAATTAGCACAGAGATGATAATTGGCTCAATGGGAGCTGATAAGATCACCAAGGAAATAATATCCAGGGAAAAGAGAGGAGAGTCTAGGACAGAGCCCTAAGGGACTCCCACCATTAGAGAGCATGATTTAGATGAAGATCCTGCAGAAGAGTCTGAGAAGTAGTCAGATGGGTAGAAGAACCAGGATAAAGTAGTACAATGAAACTCAGAGAGAAGAGAGTATCAAAGAGAAGAAGGTGATAGATAGTGTCAAAGTCTGTAGAATGATCAAGAAGGATGAATATCAAGGAAAGGCCATTAGATTGGGCAAGATTGTGTTAGCACCTTGGAGAGAGGAGTTTTGGTTGGAAAATGAGGTTCAAAGCAAGATTGTAGAGAGTCCAAAAGAGAGGGAGAAAAAAGGAAGTTGGAGACATTGATTGTAGATGATGTTCTCAAGGAAGAGGATAGATATGGGATGATAGTGAATAAGAATGAATGGGTCAAATGGGAGTTTTTTGAGGATGGGGGAGACATGAGAATGTTTGTAGGCAGTAGGGAAGCAGCCAGTAGACAAGAAGAGATGGCAGATTAGTGAGAAAGTGAGGATGATAGAGGGACCAGTCTGCTGGAGAAGATGGAATGGAATGGGATCCCTTGTATATGTAGAGGGCTTGGTCTTGGCAAGGAGAAGCATAACTACTTCACTGGAGACAGGGGTAAAGGAGAAGATAGTAGCAGAAAGTATCTAAGTGATGTTCTCTACATAATTAGGTAACTAATACCCAAACGCCTTCCTATGAACAAAAATAACTGGAAATATAAAGCAGAGTAACTATGTCCTGTTTTTCTTGTTTTGTATCTTTATATTCCAGCACCTACCACACCTACTACAGTACTTTGCATATAGATGGTACCTAGTAGGTGTTTATTAAACTGAACTGAAATCATTACTAAGTTTGATGCAGGCTGGTTCAGTCACAGAATCATAGACCCCAGTCCAGAAGGGATCCCAGAGATTATCGAGTCTAAACCTCTCATTTTACAGATGAGGAAACTGAGGTCCCCAAAGGTGACCTCAAGGTCACCCAGGTAGTAACTGCAAGAGACAAAATTCCAACCCACTTCTTCTGACATGGTACCACAGTCAAGAATTGATCGATGACATTGTCTTGGTAATAGCCATTTTAAATATTATTATTATTGCTAAGATAGCCTGGTATGGTAGGCTAAAAAGTGGGCTGAGTCATAGACTTCACGATGTTGGTAACATTGGAGATCAATTGGCTCCATATTTTCTTTTGAGAGATGAGGAAACTGAAGGGCTCAATAGTATGGTACAGTAAAAGAGCGTTGACTCTGGAGTCAGAAGAACAGGGTTCAAATCTCACCACTGATAGTAGCTGTGTGATCAGAGGCAAGGCATTTAACCTCCATGGGCCTCTGGTTCCTTATTGGTAAAGTGAAGGACTTGACAGCCTCTGAGGTCTCTGGCTCTGGACCTGTAAGTGAGTTGGCTGAGGATACACAGTTGGTTCGAGTTATTCTTTCAGCCTCTGGACTCACCAGGCCAGCGTTTGTTTGGCTTTTTTGTTTGGCCTTGACGGATTGCTTTGTAGTGTCTTGTCAATTTATTGGATTTAACAGAAACCCTTAGACTGGGAGCTCCTTGAGAAAGAACTGCCTTTTGCCTTTCACCTTATCTCCAGTACTTAGCACAGTGGTAGGCACATAACAGGCTCTTAATAAACAAATCTTAGACGACTGATGGACGATTCATACAACCACTGAATCAGATTCCCATCTGGTAGAAACCCATCATGGAGGCCATTGAAGACTTCAAAGGCTGAAACCAAACTGGGCAGGATGAATAGGCCAGCCTTCTCCACTTCCTTCCCCCAAGGGCTTGGGTGCCCAAATATTTAAGATGCAATCAGTCAGGCTCAACAATAATCTCTAATGACTTTTTATGAACTGCCCTGCTTGCTCTAGACAATAGTCCAAGGTGAGAGAAAAGGGGTAGGTAGGCCAAAAAGATGAGGGAGGTTTTCTTTTGGCTTTCCTGAAAAATAGCTCCAACACTGTGGGGCCCATTATTTAATGGATTTACTTTTGATCCCCACCCCTGGGCTAATCTGGGTTTGAGACTGTGGGGTGAGAGTTGGGGGTAGGGCAGGGGTAGCTTGGGTGGCTCCTATTCTGGATTCCCAGGCTTCAGACAAGGGATGCAGGACAAAGGTCTCAGGAAAAGCTGCCCATTTACATTCAAAACTAGGCAAAGGTCCTGAGCTACCTGAAAAGTTCAGTTTTATTTAATTCAAGGAAGACCTATTAAGGGCCCACTGTGTGTAGAGCTGTAGAATAGATACAAAAATGAAAGAGGCATCCAACACACATAGGAAGGAGAACAAAAAAAGAAATTGATGTCTGAATAATTAGAGTGACCAATATTAGATTAGAAAAGATGACAAAATGTACCTTTCTCCCTTTATGTAGAAATGATGGACTATAGGTGTAGGATACTGCATATGATTTTGCTAAACTGCTTTTGACCCTTTTCTTTTTTTGTATCATGTCACAAGAAATGGCTTTCCTGGTAAAGGGAGAAGGAAAGATATCCTTGGAAATGAAGATACTATTAAAAATGTATTACATATTTGCATGCATTCAATCTATATCAAATTGCTTACTGTCTGGGGAGGGGGGAGGGAAGAAGTGAGAAAATTCAGAACTCAAAATTTTATTTTTAAAAATGAATGTTAAAAATTGTCTTTGCATGTAGCTGAAAAAATACTATTTAAGACAAAAAAAAATTATTACTTGCTTTTTTTTTTAAAGACATGGGCCCTGAGTTCAGCACAGTACCTGGCACATATTATGCATTTAATTAATTCTTGATGACTTGTTTTATTGACTGACCCCAAAGATTTTATAAACAAGTAGAAGAACACCAAATAACTGCTACAAAACTAACCAAGATAAACACATAAGAGAAGTACAAACAGAAGGCTAGATGAGGTCCATGGGGACAGGGAGTATAAATCATTTTTTACTTGGGAAAGGATGGAATTAAGAACAATTTTATACAGGAGGAGGCATTTGGACCCGGTCTTGAAGACTGGATACAATTTCAACAGGTTGGGTTGGAGGGAAGAGGATGACAGAGTGGTGAATTGCAAAGTCCATGGAACATAAGGGATAGAAAGTAGCCTGGTTGGTTGGTCGGTTGGTCGGTTGGTCGGTTGGTCGGTTGGTCAGTTGGTCGGTTGGTCAGTTGGTTGGTTGGTTGGGGTAATAGAGTATATGGAGGGTGAAGAGTAGGAGAACACCTTAAAAAAGGTATAGTGGTGCCAGATTGTGGAGACTATAATACCTAATTTTTTTTCTCACCTCTTTACCCTCTCTAATCCTTCCTTCAGACTACTGCCACAAAGGTAGCTGTGGCCTAGTGGATAATGGAAGAGAGACTGTATAGGAATTGTTGGACTACCTGAAAGCTATGATCAGAAAAAGAATCTGGATACAATACTACAAGAAAGTATTAAGGAAAATTGCCCTGAAGTCCTAGAACAAGGGGATAAAGTAGAAACAGAAAAAAAATCTATTGTTCATCACCTGAAAGAAATCCTAAGAGGAAAACTTAAAGGAATGTCATAGCTAAGTTCTGAAACTCCAAGGTTAAGGAGAAAATATTTCAAGAAACAAGA
The DNA here is from genome assembly GCA_028646575.1 of Pseudocheirus occidentalis. Taxonomy (NCBI): domain Eukaryota; kingdom Metazoa; phylum Chordata; class Mammalia; order Diprotodontia; family Pseudocheiridae; genus Pseudocheirus; species Pseudocheirus occidentalis. The sequence continues at coordinate 65,916,001 of CM053598.1, read as the reverse complement.
AAAAAAACCATACTATGGAAATACAGTCAGGGTTTCACAAATCTTAGCAGCTCCTGCATAGATTTTGGAATATTATATTTTGAAGAGCAAGAGAGTTGGGGTTGCATGCAAGAATAACTTACCTAGCAAAGTTGAGTATAATTCTGAATGAAAACAAAAACAAAAGCAAAACACGTATTTGATGAACTGAAAGACTTCCAGGTATTTGTAACAAAAAGACTAGAACTCAGTGGAAAATATGATATACTCAGAAGAAATATGAGGAAAACATTAAAGACTATAAGGCACACATTGAAGTCAAACTTTATTATATATGAAAAAGTTATCAGTATGCTTTTTTTGGAAAAGGGGAAGGCAGGGCAATTGGGGTTAAGTGACTTGCCCAAGGTCAAATAGCTAGTCAGCATTAAGTGTCTGATATCAAATTTGAACCCAGGTCCTTGTGACTCCAGGGCTGGTGCTCTGTTCACTGCACCACCTAGCTGCTCCTGTTACCTGTATTTTCAAAACCATTAGCATTACTAAAATAGTTAGAAAGCAAAGTTAGGTCCGAGTTATGTATGATTGGGTGATTCTAAAAAACAAAATTGGGTAGGAAAAGGTAAAAAGAGGGCTGATCTTGGAGCCAGGAAGATTCCCTACCTGTGACACATATTGACTGTGCAGTCCTAACTAAGTCATTCAACCTGTGATTGCTTTAGGGAACACCCAGAGTTGCAGAGATGGGGATGGTGTCCATAGATGAGCTTTACTGATTCAGGGAGTGTCCTCTTTCAGAAATTCCATATGAAAAAAATCACAGGTCCAGTTTCTATTCCTATCCATAAACTAGGCAATTTAATTCTGTTTAAAACCATTTAATGTCTCTCCCCACCCCTTACTGTGTACCAAATTATGTCTGAATTCCTTAGTCTGGTACTTAAAACCCTTTGCAATCTAGTCATGTTCTTGGAGGTGATGGAGGGGAACCCTGTGTTCTGAGTTTGGAGAAGAATGAACATACTCTAAGCCTGGTCCTGAGTTTGGCCTTCTCTGATTATTGCTACAACCACTGAGAAATGCAACCCTCTCTTCCCCTCTCCTAGTCAGAGACCTGAGTGTCAAAAGCATGCCAATCCCCACACCTAGCCTCCTGGAGCAACATGGTACACCTCTCCTTGAGGCTTGGGATGCCAAGGATCAAAGACCCTTAGACATTTTCCATGGGTAAATATAGCGGCCAAAGTGTCTCCCCCACACTCCCTAAGAAGACAAAAGCACATCCTTTCCTTACTTCTAAAGATCATGAACAATTTTTTGCCCTCAATGCATTACCTTCCCAAGCACCAGCCCTATTTCTCTGTAGCAAATAGCACTCTTTTCTATTTATTTAGGCTAATGTGCTCTCTTAGATTTGCCAGGAGTCTCCTCGAATTTCAGACAGATTCCTGACTCCTGGACCTGGTTAAGATGCTGGGGAGTAGTTATGTACAGATTCATCATGATCCCTTGTGATCATACCTAGGAACTACACCTTTCTCAGCATCCCAAGTCCTGGATGCAAAAAGGCTTCCTTCCCTAAATCAGGGAGTGTTCAAAACAGAGGAGATCTTAAGAGTTCATCTGCTCCATTCTTCTAATAGAGTACCAAATTTAAAGCTGGATGAGACCCTAGAAGCTATCAAGTTCAGTGCTTACATTTTACATATGAAGAAACTGCAGCTCAGCAGCAGGTCTGGGATTTGCACCAGGGTTAGGGTTCCAATGACTCCAAATTCAGCATCTTTTCCAAAGTACCATTCAGCCTCTTTGACTGAGGATTGAAGCTTTTTTCTCTCCGCTGACACAGCCATGGGTCTGGTGCAGGCCTTTATCACTTCATGCCTACACTATCGCAATAGCCTGCTGATGGATCTGCCTGCTGAATCTCTCTCCTCAACCCAGTCTATCCTCCACTCAGCCACTAAAATGATTTTCTTAAACTCAGGCCTGGTCATGTCACCTTCCTACTCAACAAACTCCTGTGGTTCCCTGTTGTCTACAGGATCAATTACAAAATTCTCTGCTTGGCTTTTAAAGCCTTCCATAAACACCTTATCCTCTTTGATCCAGTGACACTGGGCTCCAGGCTGTTTCATGAATAAGATACATCTTTAAGCTCCAGGTTTTTTCTCTGGCTGCCCCTATGCTTGGAATGCTCTCACTTCTCATCTCACCTGCCACCTTCCCTGGCTTCCTTTACATTTCAACTAAAATCCTATTTTCTACAGGAAGTCTTTCCCATCTGCTCTTAATTCTAATGCCTTTCCTCTGTTAACTGTTTCATTGTGCATGTGTGTATGCATGTGTACATATACATGAGTGCATATATACAGACATATCTATCTATCTGTCTGTCTATCTGTCTGTCTATATCTCTCCTTCTATCTTGTTAATATATCTGTGTTTATTGTGTCCCCCTTTAGATGGTGAGCTCCTTGAGGGTAGGAATTATCATTTGCCACTTTTTGTATCTCTAACACTTAGTACAACACTTGGTACAGTAGGGACTTAATAAATATTCGTTGATTGCTTGATTGACTACAAAATTTAAGGTTTTTGCTAATAGACAATTGAGAGTTATTGAAAGCTTTTGAGCCAAAGAAGGGACATGATCAAAGCCATTTTTACCAAGGAAGATTAATCTGATGATATGGCTATAAAACAGATTATATAGGAGAGAGATTAGAGGCAGAGACTAGTTAGGAGACTATGTTGATGAAAAAAAATGAACAAGGAGTAGAAGCTGGTGAATTCAGTCAGTCAATAAGCATTTATTGAGTACCTACTATGTGTCAGACATTGGGCTAAGTGTTGGGGATACAAAGAAAGGTTGGAAAGGTAGTCCCTACTCTCCAGGAGCCCTGGGAAAGGGAGGGATGCAAGAAACTGAGAAATAGGTATCTTCATCTTGGGAGTGGCCTGAATAAGCAGTGCCATCATCTCTACCACCATCACCACCACCACTTTCCTTCCATCTTCCCTCCCTGTCACAAAGACTCCTGGAAGGAAAGTACGCCTCAAAGGGCACACAATAGAGCAGAAGGAAAACTGGCCTGTGAGTGAGGAGGAGACCTTGACCTAGAAGTCAGCTCTCTGATTTCAGAGCTGTGGCAGCTCTTCCAAGATCAAAAGCTGGAAAGAACCCTAGAGACCATCCAGTTCAAGACTCCATTTTATGGGTGGGAAAACAAAGAACCAGAGAAGTTAATTGACCTGCTTCAACTAAAGAGCATCAAAAGCAGGATTTTAGGCCAGGTCTCTGATGACTCTAAAGCCATGGCTCTTTTCTGCTCTGTCTCTAAAATATTCACAGATATTTATTTCCCTCCACATCTGTAAAATTAAGGATTTGGACTATAGCCTGGACATTCAACAAGGAAGCCTGAGTCCAAATTTGGCTCCCTTGAGGGCCTTAGCCAAAAATAAATAAATTACTCAACTATTAGTGTAGGTGAACTAGTAGGTCCATAGGTCTTCATTTCCTATCTACCATTGTTGTTCATTTCAAACATTATTTGGTCCTTCATTTTCAAAGAGGACCAATGACATCACTAGGGATGATATCTTGACCTTGAGAGTGAATTGTATTTAACTGAGGCAGAGTTGCTCAAAGCTGTCAATCTTGCTCTCTTTTCCAGAGTCCAGTGGCAAGACAAAATTTAAGACCACCAGTGATGGCCCAAGATGCAGTAGATGACTTTGGAATATCAGGGGTGAAGCAAAGATTTTCATGATTATCTTTACTCTTCAATATTGTACTAGAAACATTAGCAATAGCAATAGGACAAGGAAAAGAAATTGAAGGAATAAGAAAAGGCAATGAAGAAATGAAATGATCATTTTTGGCAGATGGCATACTTAGAGAATCCCAGAGAATCAATTAAAAAACTAATCAAAACAATTTACAACTTTAGTAATGTTAGAAGACATAAAACAAAATCACACAAATAATCTGCATTTCCATAGATTGCCAACAAAATCCATTGGGAAGAGATAGAAAGAGAAATCCCATTTAAAATAACTACAGACAGCACTTACCTGCCAAGACATACACAGAAATTATAGGAACGCAATTACAAAATAAAGACAGATCTAAATAGTAGAGAGATATTAATTACTTATGGGTAGGCTGAGCCAATATTATAAAAATGACAATGCTACCTAAGTTAATATATTTATTGAGTGACATATCCAAGTACCAAAGAATTATTTTATAGAGCTAGAAAAAATAATAACAAAATTCATCTGGAGGAACAAAAGGTCAAGAATATCAAAGTAATCAATGAAAAAAATTGTAAAGGAAGGAAGGGAGTGTAGCAGTACAAGATCTCAAATTAAATTACAAAGCATTTCTTTAGAACAGGTTGGTACTGGATAAAAAATAGGGAGGTTGCTCAGTGAAACAGATCAGGCACGCAATATACAGAAGCAAACAAGCATAGTAATTTAGTGTCTGATAAACTCAAAGATACCAGCTACTGGGGCAAAAATCCACTATTTGACAAAAACTGTTTGGAAAACTGGAAAATAATCAGAAAGAAACTAGGCATAGATCATTGTTTCATAGCACATACCACGATGAGCTCAAAATAGGTATAGGATTTAAACATAAAGGGTAATATGATAAGCAAATTAGTGGAGCAGGGAAGAAATTACCTTTTAGATGTATAGACAAGGAAAGAGTTTGTGTCCAAACAAGAGTCAGAAAGTTTTGCAGGAGGTAAAATGGATAATTTTGATAACAAAAAATTAAAAAGCTTTTACACAAACAGAATGAATGTATCTAAAATGAGAAGAAAAGCAGGAAACTGGAGGGGGGGGAAATCTTTGTAGTAAGTCTTTCTGATAAAGGTCTCATTTCTAAAATATGTAAGGAACTGAATCAAATCTACAAGAATAAGATCCTTCAACTAATAAACAGTCAAAGGATATGAATAGGCAGTTTTCAGAGCAAGAAATAAAAATTATCAATAGCCATACGAAAAAATGCCCTAAGTCACTCATAATTAGAGAAATGAAATTTCATGCAACAACCTCACCCTCATCAGATTGACTATGACAAAAAGGAAAAATGACAAATGCTGGAAGGGATAGGGGAAAACAGGTACGTTAATGTACTGTCGATGCATGTCTAGCATTCTGGAAAGCAATTTGGAACTATTCCCTAAAAGCTATTAAACTGTGCCTACCCTTTGACTCACCAATCCAGCAACAAGGTTTATACTACAAAGAGATCAAAGAAAGAGGAAAAGGACCTCAAAAATATTCATAAAATTCAAAAATATTTATAGTAGCTCTTTTTGTGGTGGTGAAAAATTGAAAACTGAGGGCATGCTCTTCAAACGGGGAATGGCTGAATAAATTATAGTACTATGAAGGTGATGGTATATGATTGTGTTGTAGGAAATAATGAAGGAGATGATTTCAGAAAAATCTGGGAAGACTTTTACGAACTGATGCAGAACTAGGAGAACAATCTGCACAGTAACAGCAATATTGTAGAGATAATCAGCTTTAAAAGACTGAGTAACTGACCAGCACAATGACCCACACCAATTCCAAAACGCTCATAATGTAAAATGTTTTCCATCTCCAGATAGAGAAAGGGTGAACTGAATGTGTATTGGAACATAGTTTTTCTTTTTCTTTTCCTAAAATGGCTAACATGGAAATTTGTTTTTCATCTTTGTAATGGATTTTGTCTTTCTTTCCTTCTCAATGGGTAGGGAAGAGAAAAAGAAAAAAACAACCACCCAAATCTCAACAAACCAATGTGCCTCTTCTAAAGCTCTGTAATTAATCCTTGAATGAAAGGACTTTATTCCGTATTACACCTTTAAGGAATAAAGTCAAGTTAGGACCAAATAAAATAATTTTCTTTTCTTGAGGGTGATTAGGTGCATGACATGAAAAAGAAAAAAAGCTTTTGATGTTTGCAGAATCAGTAAAAACCAACAAAAAGCCTGACTTCATTCTTGCACACAAGCAAAAGGAAAGGGGGGGGGGGTAGGGGGCCCTTCTTCACCAGGCTTCCTGAGATGTGGCTTTGGCAGAGCTGAAAGCAGAATCCCCAGTGCTTACAGCTTAAGTCTCGGGGTAGGGGGAGGGCGGTACCACTGACTGTCTGTGGGCTTGTCCTGGCCCTGGTTAAGAAGTCTTGAAAATGACGGTTCCCCACATGCCTCCCACTTTCCCCAAGCAGTGCTAGGAACTAGAGGCAGATCGAAGCCAGCCAAGCTTCTTCTTGGCCCAGCTAATACAAACAACATAGTACATGCCTTTGGAGTACAGCCTCATAGTCTCTATACCCCAACCTCAAATCCTGTCAAGGGACTGGCCCACAGGGAAGATTAAAGCCTGATTATTTCCCGCCTTGTCCTGACATCTCTTAGACACCAAGTTTAGCCAATTTTCAGGATTCAGTTTCAGCCAGGCTCCATATTTTAGGGGCCCAGTCTCCATCCTTGAACACAGACTGGCCACCACAAAAGCTACTTCCCAGGAGAGCTTTTTGGACTGCACAGTCAAAGCTAGAAATCATTGCTTAGCTTTGGGGAGGGATGAACATTAGCAGAATTTTAATGTTTGGGCAAGATTCCCCTCTCAATTTCAGGGAAACTCATTTGGACAGAAATCCCCAGGTATAGAATTGATCCAAGTGGACTACATATATTGAATTTACAGCCTAGTCAAATGGGCTGTGGGCCAGCCTGTGGAGGTGGCCTTGCAAGTAAAGGGTTTCAGCTGAACTCAAGGACTGGGTTTGAGGTACAGGAATGAGAAGCAATGGAAAGGGGTTCTGGGGAAACAGGCCAAGAGCAATGTGGCAGACATTCATAATGAGCTTGTGTGAGGGTTTTTTTTTAGGAAGGGTAGAGTGGTAGAAGGAAGCTAGTATGTCTCATTTCGCATGGGCCAGGACACCACAATAGCTAGAACAGTGAAGGAATAGCATTGCAATGGTGTCAGGAGTCCCAGTTCCACTAGGAATTCACAGTGGGACTTAGATAATTTTTCTCTTTCTGGGTCTCAGTTTCAGATCATATCAAAATAGAACAAGTACTAAAAGAATGCTTAGGCATTTGATTTGAGGCTTCTGGTCCTGCCACTTATTAGTGGGATTTTCTTCAGTCAATATATTTCCTCCATTACAACAACCCCCAAATGGACATTTACATGTAAAAGGTAATCCCCAAGGACTTCCATTAGACATTTGAAAATACTTAGAAGCCTACATTTACATTTTAATGGAGACAGAGGTCAGGAGGTAGTCTCTAAATGGACTTTTTGGGGAAAGAAATATTTGGCTAAACTAAAGCCTTAAATTTAAAGGGATTTTCAGACTGGCGCCCACCTCTAGGAGCCGGTAGATCCTATTTACAGAAGGTGATGCCTCAGCCTGAATCTCCTTTTGTTTATATAGATATCCTAAACAAAAGGAGAGAGAGGGGAAGGATGCTCTGTCTAAGACCTTCACTCTGGGTGGGGAGTCAGTGAATTCTTTCTCATTCATGAGGGAAACTCACAATCTAATGAGACAAGACCAGTAAGAATGTTGGACCCAAAGAGCTGAGGTTCAAACCCTGCCTCTGACATTTATTATTTGTTTTACAAAGGATAAGCCACTGCACCTCTTCCCTTTACCTCAGTTTCCTCATCTGTAAAACTGGAGAATAGTACCTATAATGGCTATATCATAAGATTGTTTGGGGGATCAAATCAGATGTCTAAAGTGCTTTAAAAAAAAATCTTAAAGTACCATACGAATGCTAGCTATTGTTATAATGGAAAGGGCCTTGGATTTGGAATCAGAAGACCCAAGTGCGATATCGCACTTTACTATGGTCATATCTGAAATGTTTAAGTTTGATTAGTAGATATATTGGTCTTGTTCTTCCCTTTCCTCTTTCCGGTCCTTTCCCCTTCTGTTTCCCTGCCCCTGTCTTGGCAGGCTGCAGGGCATAAATGCTGGGCTTGCAAGTTAAGGATTTGCAGTCAAGTCCTGATTCTTATTAGGACTTAGTTGTACAGCTGTGGGCAAAACATTGAGTTTCTCTGAGCTTCAATGTCCTCATTTGTAAAATGGGAATAATTATGCCTGTACTTATTGCAAAGCTCAAATGAGATAATAGGGGTAAAGCACTTAGGGCAGTACCTAGCACATGGTAAACATTACATAAACGTCCGTTGTTATTATGACAAAAATCAAACAAGAGAATGTATGTAAAGTGGGTTGGCAGTCTTAAAGATGACATGAGCACCATCATCATTTGTCTCTTCTCTTTGACTCATGAAGCCCCTGCCTCTCCTCTCTGACCGCATTGCATCCCAACCCTCCTCCGTGTCTCTCTCCAGGTAGATGGAGACGTAGGTTTGGTCTCAGCTCTGCCAAGGACACACCATGTGACCGAGGGTAAGTCTTTTTCTCTCTCCAGTCCTGGGTTTCAGATTAGATCATAGGATTATGACTGAGATTTCTAAGGTCCTTTCCAACACTCCATGACTCCATTGACCCAAAGAATCAGTTAAGAGCTCATCATAATTTGATTGTAACAACTGGCTTCTGTTCTATAAAAGCTTGGCAGTAATGAAGCAACTCCTGTCTCTGAAGAACCAGTCTGTGAAATGGGAAAAGAGAAGAGGCGCTCTCTAGACTCAGTTTTCCAGAGGATGAAAGAGAACAGCCTAATTGGGCTCTTAATGCAGTGAAGTTCTTTCCTACTCAGCCTGAATTTGAATCTAAATGTGAAAGGAGAAAGAAGGTAGAGGAGCAGAACATTACTCAGGGAAACACAACTTGTTATAAGACAGCTAGGTAGCACAGTGGATAGAGCCCAAACCCTGGAGTCAGGAGGACCTGAGTTCAAATATGATTTCAGACACTTACTAGGTCCCTGACCAAAAACAAAAAAAAACCGACTTGCTGCTTCAAGGACTTCCTGGGGAAGTCACTCAACTCAGTTTCTGTCAGCCTGTTTCCTCACCTGTCAAATGGAGATAGTAATAGCCCATACTATTGGGTTGTTATGAGAATCAAAGGAGGTAACACACATAAGCAGTCAGTGACACTTCAAATGTTATAGCGATGCTCGTTATTATTGTTGGTGATTTTGAGTATTTTAGATTTTGAGCAAGAAAGGATCTCAGACAGAGGCTAACTAGCCCCCTCCCCCCCCCCCCTCGGTAGAGAAGCCAAGATCACAGCTGGCCTAAAGAGTCAGCAGAGCTCGGAGGCAGGCCCCTTTCCACAATGCTTGCTGGTCCCAGTTCCTTAGGGCTATTGAAGGGCTGAGAACAAGGTGTTCAAGTGAAGACAATTATAACAATTCATGCTTTCCTGGAAAAAACAAAATAGACCAAACCAACCTTCTGGAATGAATGAGTACTGGCGGTTCCCAGGTTCTGGGGAAGGCAATTCGCTTTTAAGGAGGAGCTGTCCACTAGCAGCAGGCCTCGGGGCACAGAGCCTTTCCAGTCCCATTCTCCTGCCGTCTAGGAAAGGGAGGAGACTAGAACAGCATCATGGAAACAAGGGCTTCCCTGGGACATAGCTTATACTTGGTCCTCAATATCACAGGTAGGAATTTTTAGGGATTTCAAAGGAAGCTTAGAGATCCTGTAGTCCAACCCCTTCCATTTCAGATGAATAAACCAAGGAGAGAAAGACAGAGACAGAGATTCAGAGATTCAGAGACAGAAAGAGACAGAGAGAGACAGAAAGACAGAAAGAGAGACAGAGATTCAATGACAGAAAGAGACAGAGACAGAGAGACAGACAGAAAGACAGAGAGACAGAGAGACAGAGAGACAGAGATTCAGTGACAGAAAGAGACAGAGACAGAGAAACAGAGAGACAGAAGGACAAAGACAGAGAGAGACAGAGATTCAGCGACAGAGAGAGACACACACACACAGAGTTACCTGACCAATACCAAACCATGGGTTATTGAGAGAATCAGAACTCAAGCTCCAGTCTCCTTGGCACCACATCACACTGTCCCCTTGAATAAAGTCAATGTCTCATTGCTTCAGTCAGTCAGCAAGTACTTTTTAAGTCCCTGTTATGTGCTAGGCACCATCGGCAACACTGGAAGTGTGAAGAAAGGTATAAATAGTCCCTTCCCTCAAGAAGCTTACATTCAAATGGGGGAGACCACATCCAAATAAAAAGGTATATATAAGAAAAATAGAGAGTATGTACTGAGCACTGTGTTAGCTTCCCTCATAAAGGTGTCTGAGTTCTAGTCTGGATTCTCTCACTATCATCTACCATCTCTAAATCACATTTTCTCCATCTCTAAAATGGAAGAGCTGGGCTGGATAATAAGCAGCATTTATAAAGAGCCGTAAGGTGTGCAAAGCGCTTTACGAACATGCCCTCATTTAATCCTCGTAACAACTCTAGGAGGAGGCAGGTGCTATTATCATACCCATTTTACAACTGAGGAAACTGAGGCAGACAGGTTCAGTGACTTGCTCAAGGTAAATGTTTAGTTCAGTCATAATCCTATGATCTAATTTAGTAACTGTTTCAGGATGGATTTTAATTCAAGACTTCCGAACTCCTAGTCCCATGATCTATCCCCTATAATATCTAGATGCCTGGGTGATTTCTAAAGGTGCTTCCAAGTGCCAAATTTTACAAATTAACTTGAAAACCCTGGTGGTGATGTCCCATTACTGTCTTTGAACCCCATCCATCACTTTATTAAAAATCACAAAAATAATTTCCAGCCAACAATGTATTCTAGCACAAAATCTTCTCAAAATGAGCATTGGTGAAAGTTGAGAATGCTAAGGTTAATGTATTAGGGAATGGGGATAAAGATAAAAGGGACAGAAAGCATCCTAAAATGGAAGGGGTGATTCTTACAATGGAAAGGAAGATAAAATAATATTAAAGAACAAGAGATTGAGGGGGGAAAACCAACAGAAAACCTTTTTTTAAAACCAAGAAGAGAACTCCCTATAAAGCTTAAAATAAATGGTTTACTTTGGGAAACCGATCTATGCATTGGATGTATTGAGACTGGGATAAAAAAAATTGAGATCCTCATCATGCAGCTTTTAAACTGGCAAGGATCTTAGAGATTAACCCCTTTACCTTGTAGAAGAGGAAACTGAAAATATCTTGTCCACCATTTCCACCACTATTGAGAAACATAACCAGGACCAGAAATGAAGATCCCTGATTCCTGGGCCAAAGGACATCCCCTGCCTCCTGCCTTGTTCCGGATTTAACTTGTGGGTTCTTCATTGTCTGGGCACTGCCTTTGTTTCCCCTTTTCCCTCTGGATAATTAATTCAGTTGAGTAATGATTGAACCATCTGAGCTGGAACAGGATGGTCTCATTTCACTGAGTTAAGATGGACATTATAACAGAGCCATTTATGCTTTTCTCTTTCCTTACTGGAGGAAAAATCGGATGCAAAAATACCCCGGGGGATTTCAGAGTAACTCAATGCCATTTCATACCATATCTGTGCCAGTAAAAACGATAAGGTAACAATAACGAGAAGAAAAAGTATGCGAAGCATGCCACATTTCTAAAGGCTGGCCTAATGGCACTATGGAAACAGGACAGATAATGAAAATAGTTTTGAGGACAAGGCTATTATATATCAATTAGAATACAATATGCTTATGTTTAGAGAATGCAGCAGAGAATTTGGTTATGAGATAAACTCAGCACCATTCTATGGCTGAGATACAACTCCATCTACCTTGCTCAAGGCTTGCCCTGGTGGGTGTCTGACTAGATTGGAAAATTTCCTAATGACCCCTATCTTGCTCATGTTCCTAACATGCAAAGACCAGGTCAACATGATGCCCTAGCATCATGGATATTTAGAACTGGAAGGGATTTCAAAGACTTTCTAATACAACTGCCCATTTTATGGAAGAGGAAATCAAGGAACTGAGAGGCAAAGTGTCTTTTGTTCACACATCTCTATGGTCAGGCAGTTGGTCAACAAATATTTCTCAATTTATGTTCTAAGCAATAGGGGTGCATAGAAAGGTAATTAAAAAAAAAAGTCACTGTCTTCAAGTAGCATAGATTCTAATGAAGGAGACAACATGTAAATAACCAGTTACATAAAAGATAAATACAGAGTGAACAGAAGGGAATCTAAAAGAGGAGGCATAGGCAAGAAGAGAGACTGAAAGGTTTTTTACAGATGAGCTTTGAGATTAGCCTTGAACAAAACCTGGGAAATGAGGAGGTGGAGCTGAGGAACAAGGCCATTCCAGATAATCATGAACAGGAGATAAGAGTGTCACCTACAAGCAGGTCAGTGTAGCTAGAGAATAATAACTAATATTTATCTAGCACCTACTATGTGCTTGGCACTATTCTAAATTCTTTATAATTATTATCTCATTTGGTCTTCTCTGTCTGAAATAGCCAGAAGTTACTTGACTGGTCCAAGGTCACATAGCTAGTTAAGTGTCTGAGGCTAGATTTGAACTCAGATCTTCCTGATTCTAGACCTGTGCTCTATCTACTATACCACTTGGCTACCTAGTACATGGAGGGTAGGAAGCAAAGTGTGAGAAGACTGAAAATGTCAGGAGGGACCAGGTTTAAGAAGCTTAAATTGCCAAGCAGGGAAATTTATATTTGACTCTGTAGGGGATGAGGAAGGGGAAGAATGGTGACATGACCAGACCTCCACTTTAGAATAATAACCTTGGCAGCGGAGCAGAGGATAGATTGGAGTTGGGGTAGACAAGTCAGGGAGACCAATTAGAAGTTTATTTTGATAATCCAGGAAAGAGTGGATGAGAACCTGAACCTAGGTAGTGACTGTGTGAATAGAGACAGATGAGAAATGGCCAGAAGGTAGGAATGACAAGATTTAACTACAGATTGGACAGAGGAGGTAAGGATGAATCAAAAGTCAAGGATGACACCGAGGCTGTGGGTAACTAGAAGGCTGAGAGTGCTTGTGATGATAATAAAGGAGTGAAGAAGGGAGGGGACAGATGGAAATAATGTGTGACAGAACCAGGAATACAAGTTGTCTTCTGATTTCCAAGTACAGCATTCTTTCTACTAACTATAACATCCTTCTTCCAAGAGTGTATGTCTTGAGATCCCATTTGTATTTTTGTTATGGAGGAGATCCTAGTTTATTTACTTAAGGCTCTATACCTTATGAGAACTGTCATTTTCTGAAAATATTTACTTAGGGTAGCTTGTGAGAGGGAAGACAGTATCAGAATGGTGGGTGATGCCATATTGGTTGAAGATTCTGGGGTTGTTATGCCTGGAGAATGGGAGATTGAAGAACAATATAGTAGGTGTCAAGTAGAAGGAGAATGAGATTCAGTCTACAAGATGAAAGTACTGATGATGAAGGCTAAAAGTCATAAGAGGCCATCTGAGGCTTGATTCAAGAAGGACTTCCTAATACTTACGAGGCAGGAGTGTGCTGGAGTCAGCTTGTATTGGCTCCCAAGAGCCTGCTGGTTGAATGGATATGATCATTTACATGTCAGAAGTCAACACATGCTACAAATTAGAATTTGATTTATTATGCTGATGATTGTCTAGGCTTAAGAAAGGAATGGAGAAAATGTTAATAATGCAGATTAAATTTTAAAATGTATGTAGCTTAGTGGATCGAATGCTGGGTTTCAAGTAGGGAAGATCTGAGTTCAAATCTAGCCTCAGATACTCACTAACTATGTGACTTTGGGCAAGTCACTTAACCTTTGTTTGCCTTAATCCACTGGAGAAGGAAATGGTAAACCACAAGAAAACTCCATAGGGGGCCATGAAGAATTAGACATGACTAAACAACAATGCATTTCTAGAAAACTGGCTGTTAGGCATTTACCAGCACATTCCTGATCTGGCCTGTCCAAAAACGGATTGTATTGCTCTGGGATGTATTGTTATTTTAAAAAATTAATTAATTAATTTTCTTGTTTACATCATTGAGATTTTGAGTTACAAATTTTCTCCCCATCTTTCCCCCACCCACTACCCCAAAACAGCCATCCCACTGTATGACCCCTCCCCCAATCTGCTCTCTCCTATGTCCTCCCCCATAGCCCTTCTGACTTTCTGGTAGGGCAAGATGGATCTCCCTATCTCTGGGATGTATTGTTACAATTGAAGATCTTCCAGCAATGGTTGGAGACTCTTCTTTCAAGTGCAGATTCCAGTTCTGTGATTCTCTGGTCTTATTAACTGAGCATAGGATTCAACTAGTGTATTCCTTGAAGCAATTGCTCCATTTTAGCCCTTCCCTAAATCATTCAGATGATTGGGAAATGACATTTAACCAGCTGACTCAAAGAGTGGTCAGGGTCATTACTTTAGAACCTTTCTAGATATGTTGGCCACCATGTTTCCTGACTTAGCAGAATCCCCCCTCTTCACCCATGGAACAGTTAAAGCAGTAAGAATCTGTAATTAAAGCAGTAATAATAAACTGGCACCTTGGGGTTGCTTCAGATAAATTGGGAAGAAGCAGAAGCAGAAGAAGCAGAAGCACAAGAAGAAGAAAAAGAAGAAGGAGAAACTCCAATATCTATATAGTACTTTGAAGTTTTTAAAGTGTTTTACAAATATTATTAATAACCCAAAATGGCAATGCTCTTTCTAGAGATCTGGATATCAAAGGAAGATGTAAACACAACGGGACACTGGTGGTATTTTAGGGACATCCCTTAAGCCTCAGCATGATGGAAGAGGTTCTCTAAAATGCCCTCACTGAGAGTATTGAGTGATTCTCTTCTCTTTGCCTCCCCAGCTAAGCAGACAATAGAAAGTCGGGTTGGTATCACAAATCAAGCTTCTCTAGATGGACTAATAAGTTAGTATGAGGCCCATCATCCTGTCACAGCTTCATCCCATTTGGATGGGATGCTAGTAGTCTTAGGCTGTGTGTGGCCTTTGTACAACTGTGGGTGGAGGGGGTGGTCTAGAGCTATGATGTCACTGGTGAAGGGAGCTTTCCTTTGAGGAAACTCCTTCTACCAGTACAGATCAGCAATTGTTCCATAACTGTTATTAAGCTTCCCAGGGACAGTGAGAGGTTAAGTGACTCGGCCAGTCACATAAATACTATTAGACACAGCTTTCTATCCTACTCCAGCAGGACTGCCTCTGAATCCTGTCCTCAAGATGACAAAATTTTAAAAATGAAATTAAAATACTAAAACTAAAATAACAAAATTGTATTTTTAGACTAGGGTGGGCTCACCAGGCATTCCGTCCCCTCTCCACAATACACACAATTCTGTTATCACATCTAATAAGCTCCATTATCTCATCCTTTGTATTTACATCTCTAGCACCAAGCATAGTGGTTGACACAAGGTACCTATTTAATAAATCCTTGTTGATCAATTAACTGATTAATAATAACCCACACAGCTGAATACCGTTCTTCCTGTCATAGCACTGAGCATCTGAGTGATCTGATGCTCATATTGGAAACCCAAATCACAGTTCTTTTCATGTTGAACACTCACAATCATGTAGCTTTATTACAATTTAAAATGGCCTGGGGGTGGGGGTCCGGAAATATGATTTGATCAAGGTGAGGGGGAATGCCATGGTGAAAACTCCAACCCCAGAGGTTGACCACCTATAACTGATAGTCATAAGAGGGCTTCCTGGAATTGGGAGAGGTTGCTACTTGCCCTGGGTCACACACTAATGTGTGTCAGCAACAGGATGTGAATCTAGGTTTTCCCTGCTTTAAGTATGACTCTGCCTCCTATCTATTTGAAGGTGCTACTGACAATTTTATTATCTAGGCTGGTTTCCAACTGTCTGTCACTTCTCCTTGTTTCAGGTAATGACACACATTTATGCCCAGAGAGAAGAGTCTTTGGGGCTGAAAGGAAGAATTTAAAAGTACCATGGATAGAGCAATGGAGACCATTAACATGGAGAGGGGTGGAAGTGAAGGGAGGGAAGCTCCTGTTGTCTCATGTCCCTATCAGATCTTCTCCATGAAAGGCTCTGCTTTCTTTAAGGAGATAACCACCCCTCTGCTTAGCCTTTCTATTACCCCTCAGTATAATTTGGAGATTTAAAGAACCTTTGAAAACAGCCTTTACTGCCTCCCATAAGAATTGTTTCAGTAATTCGAAAATGAACTTTCCAGGGCTATTGCAGGTATTTTTCCAGGACCTCAAATCAATTGTCTCTGCTTCTTCCTGCTTTAATAGCATCTGCAAGTAGGTGTGACATTTCACGAAGGGTTTCAAGTCAGAGATGGGCCAGCCACAAAGCCACCTCCCTAAGGGCTACTGTAAACAGGTAATCCAGCCTCCTCCTTTCTTCCTCATCCCCCTTTTCCCCCTCCTCCCTGCCATTCATCCTCTTGCCCAGCTGGTCTTTAAAGAACCCGGAAGCATGCACAGGATGCCCATTCTTTAGAATGTTGACCCAATGAAAAGGGAGCTCAGGATAGGCCCATGGGCTGCCTAAATCACATTCAATCTGCATTGGCCCTGCTTGGGAAGTTTTTATTTAACTTAAATTCTCTTTAACCAAACACTGAACGTAGGATATCAGAGCTAAGAGAATCTCAGACATTTATCCCCCGGCATTTTACAAGAAACTGAGGCCTTGAAGATAATAGGGCAGGGACTGGATTATGGTTTCATTGGCATAGGGAACTCTCAGGGGAAGAAACTCCTTCTACTAATGCAGGTCAGCACTTCATTCGGAAATTCTCTGTCATATGATTACAAAAGAAACTATATTGAAAGGAAGTTATCAAAATATTTTTTTAAAAAGTTCACAAATTCCAGGTTAAAAACTCTTCTAGAGAGCTGTCTGAACAGCTGAGAGGTTAAGTAGTCACAGCTAGTATGTGTCAGAGACCACCCTTGAAGGGAGGCCCCCCTCTATCCCTTAACTGTGCCCAGAGAAGAGCTGTGACATGGTCAGGGTGACACAGGTAGATAAGACAGGCAGGACTAGGATGCAGCTCTCTTGGGGCCCAGTCCCACGCTCTTCTCACCATTTCCTGGCTCAAGCAGACCTTGGCGATCACTGAATTGGGCCCCCTTAAACATGAGGGTCAGTATGGACTGCCAGTCTGGATCATCCAAGACCCTTGGTGAAATTTCAGCATCAAGTCTAGACTTGGGTTTGGAAGCTTAGGCTATTAGATTTGGTTGTCTGCCCTCGGTGGAGGGGTATCTCCACATGTTCTGTGAAGATCTAGCCAGTGAGTCAGCTACATAACAGAGGCCCAGATGAATGGCTTCTCTGAGAGCTTGCAGAAGTATTCACAGAGTCTTAGAGATGGGAAGGGGCATCAGATGGGCCCTACATCCATCTTGTCTACCCTCCCAGATAACTAGCTCACAGTCCCAGAGTTCCATGAGTCACTCTCAATCCCTGTGAATTCCAGGGGTCACAATTACAGTTTTAGCTAATTGTTTCTTTAATTAAGCTAACCTTTATTTTAATTATAACTGAGACCTCTTTCATATGGAAAACTGAGAAAACAAAAGAATGAACTGGGAGGGATAAAGCCCAGGAAAATTCGCATGAAAAAAAAAGTCTTGAGTTTAGCTCTCACATTTGAAAACAGAGTGCTTGGTGGGTCTGCTTTCTCATATTATGATGTATTTAAGTTAATTTGACCGGTGGGAGGGCTTAGTTATTCAAATGATTTAATGGGATTTAA
Organism: Pseudocheirus occidentalis; assembly: GCA_028646575.1. Classification (NCBI taxonomy): domain Eukaryota; kingdom Metazoa; phylum Chordata; class Mammalia; order Diprotodontia; family Pseudocheiridae; genus Pseudocheirus; species Pseudocheirus occidentalis. The sequence goes on along the minus strand of CM053598.1, from coordinate 65,898,310 downwards.
GCTGGTTACTCTCTGGCCTGGGGATGGATCAGAGTGGGTTGGATGGGGTTCTCCTTTCTTTAAGGAAAATATCCCCACACTTGTGCAGGCCAAAGTAATTAAGTAATTAGCAAAGGCATTTGTCAAAATGCCCAGTGGGACTGAATGAATGACAGCTGAGGGAATGAGGAGAAGCTGGCCCGGAGCCCTTCTTCCCTGGGATGGGATTGTGCCAGACCTGGAAGCTTGCATGGAAATGTCAGTTTGAGACTTCAGAATCCCAACTCGACCTTTGGGGTTCAAGTTCATTTCCTTTTGACAAAAGCCTACACTCCCAATTCTAAAGAAATAGCTTTGAAAGGTTTGGGGGACATCAAAGAGATCACATTCATTAGTAAAGGGGAAGCACATTTTCCTTTTAACACGATTTGAAAATATAAGGAGAGAGATTTCCACAATGGAAAATGGAAGCCAAAATTTAAAGAAGGGACTTAGAGATGATCAGATCTGAGTCCCTTATTTTACAGATGGGGAAACCAAGGCTGAGAGATGTTGAGTGACTTGTCCAACATCAGTCACACAGTTAATAACAGAGTAGATGTGGTAGGGTAAGGGAGAATGAGGAGTCAGGCAAGGATAATGCTAAGGTTATGGACCCAAGAGACTGGAAGAATAGCGATGCTGTCATATCGGAGAAGAATGAATCACAAGAAGGATGGACTTACGGGGAAAAGATCATGAGTTCTGGTTTTGGCCTTGTGGAGTTCAAGATGCCTATGGAAATGTCCATCAGCACTTTGTCATTTCTACCTCTACAACATCTTTCACACCTGATCCCTTCTCACTACTCACGTGGTTACTACCACTAGCTTCTTAATTAGTCTCTCCCTTAAACCTCTTCCCTCTTCGGTCTATCCTCCACATGGCTACCAAAGTGAGCATAAGTTTGACCATGTCACTCCCCTTCTCCATATATTCCAATGGCTCCCTATTGCCTATTAAATAACATAGAAAGGCCTGTTTGGCATTTGAAACCTTTCACCCTCTGGACTTTCTTTTCCTTACTCTATAATCCAGACAAACTGGCCCTTCCTTGCACATTGTACTTCATCTCTATTCCAACTTTAGCGATGTCTATCCCCTATGCCTGGAATTACCTCTGATTCTTGGAATCCCTTGCCTGCTTCAAGAATTAGCTCCATTAGTACCACTTTCCTAAGGAAGTCTTTCTTGATTTCTTCCCAGCTATTTAATATAGCCAAAATAATTTTGTGTTTATTTTATATCTATCTTCTATATACTTGTATATGCACAAGTTATGCTGTTAAATAGAATGTAAACTCCTTGAGAAGAGGAACTAGTTTATTTTTAGCTCTGTATTCTCAGCACCTGGCATATAGTAGTAGCCACTTGCTTGCTTGATGGACAACAGTGCTTTATATTATAAAGAGATTTAGTGAGAGAGAAAGAATCCTGGTGAAGAGACTAATGGATTTAGTGATTGGTAGGTCCCTGGTAACTTGAAAAGGGCTGTTGCCCTTTTTTGATGGAGAAGGGATAGAAACCAGATTCTACACCATTCAAAGAGGAGTAGGTAGCAAGAAAAAAGAGGCAAAATTAGTTTTACAGAATTTGGTTGTGAAAGGAAACAAAAAACTCAAGGTGAGTCGTGTCAAATACATTCAACTTGGTGTTCAGAAGATCCGGGTTTAAGTCCCAGGACTTCCACTTACTACCAATGGGGACTTTTAGTAATTACTTCTTCAGTTTCCTTATTTGTAAAAATATGGATAATCCACGCCTCAGAGGATGACTATAAGGGACAAGTGAAATAATGTATGAGAAAGAACTTTGTCAACTCTAAAGCATCAAATGATTGAAAGAGATTATTATTATAAGAAAAGCAGGGTCAAAGGAATATCTTTTTTTTTTTTTGGCTTTTTGGAGGGCAGTTGGGGTTAAGTGACTTGCCCAAGGTCACACGGCTAGTTTTTTTTGTGTTAAGTGTCTGAGGCCGGATTTGAACTCAGGTACTCCTGACTCCAGGGCCGGTGCTCTATTCACTGCACCACCTAGCCACCCCGGAATATCTTTTTTGATATAGGAGAGATCTCTGCATGTTTGTAGGCAGAAGAGAAGGAGAAGTTGGAGATCTGAGAGGAAGACATAATTAAAGTAATGAGGCTGAGGAGGCCATGGAAGAGCATGTATTGCAGTTGGCTTTGGAAAAAGAGAGCAGAATGACATCCTTTGGGATAGGAAAGAAGGAAGAAAAGAGAGGTTACATGGATAGATGTCTTCTACAATGAAAAGGAAGGAGGCTGAGGAAAGCTGTGCATTGTACAAGTAACTGTCAGGTGCTAGGGTAGGCACAGAGTTAAGGGAAGTGAATGGACTGAATAAAGTCAACAAGTCTAGCTCTTGGGGCAAGATGCATATATACTATGAATGACAGGGTGGACAATGGTAATGAGGAGGTAAAAAGTGTGGCATCACAAAAACTTCAAAATAAGAAAAATGTAGTAATGCTGGTGAATCAGGGTTTTGGAAATAGCATGGTGAGGAATCAAGAAAAGATTGACCTGGTGAGATGAAGAGAAAGAAAGAAGGTAAGATCCCCCAAGGATAAGGTTAAGGGAGATGAAGAGCAGCTTGAGAAATCCAGATTTCCTAGATATCTTTTAAGCATGATACTTACAGAGGTGATATGTTATCTAATCTTAGAGAATGTAGAATCAGCAAGGTCAGTTATGAGGGGCTATGCAGTTTAATGGAGAGATAAAATTCAAGGTGAGGAATGTACCATGGCTTTTCTCAAACAGGGTAATATGTCATGCTAGAAAGACCAATGGATTTAGAATCAGAGGACCTGGCTTCTCCAAGTTAACAAGACTGTTGTGACTCACCAAGCATTTATTAAATGCCTACTATATATCAAGCACTAGGCTAAGGGTGGGAATACATAGAAAGGGAAAAACCAGCTATTAAAGTGCTTGTATTGATGGGAAAAGAGAAATATAAACAACTAAGTACAAACAAAATACACAGAGGATAAATTGGAGGTAATTGCAGATGGAAGTCTCTGGCAGTCAGAGGTAATGAGAGAGACTTCTTGAAGAGGTAGAATTTTAGCTGAGATTTGAAGGAAGCCTGGGAAGCCAGGAGGCAGAGATGAAAGGGAGAGCATTCCAGGCATGGGGGACCATCAGAGAAAATGCCCAGAGTCTGGAGACAGAGTGTCTTGTGCAAGGAACTGTAAGGGAGTCAGTATCACTGAATTGAAGAATAGGGAATGGGGGTGGGGTGGGGTTGGAGGTGGGTATAAGGTGTAAGAACACTGGACACCAAGGTGGAAGGGTGAAAAGAAAGGGAGCCAAATAATAGGCCAAATGGCATGACTGACCAAGGCACTAGGGGAGATCACCAAAGAGAACTGCTGTCCTCAACACCCCAAATTTCACAGAGCACTTGGTGAAATTTGCCATGGCATAACTTTTGAGGTTCACTGGATTCAATAACCTTTAAAACCCCTTCCAACCTCATGATCGTGATATTTAGAGTAGATAATTCTTCTTAGTTTAGCGTCCGTCTGATCTGGGCATCTTACCTTTCTAAGGCATTTTATCTAGGTAACTATCTAGTCTCCTGAGGTTGGGGAACCTATGGCCTCGAGGCCATGTGTTGCCCACTACATCCTCAAGTGGGGTCCTTTGACTGAATATAAACGTCACAGAACAAATCCCCTTAATAAAATACTTAAATTTTGGACGCAGTCAAAAGGCTATACCCAAGGACCTAGAAGGCCTCATGTAGCCTCAAGACCACAGGTCTCCCACCCTTGATCTAACCTATCTCCTGCTAGGGAGATCCATTTATTGGGATTGCCCTCATGGCTTACCATTAGTCATCATTTGGACTTTGTGTATCTCTTCTTTAATACACTGAATCACGTAGTATTAGGGCGCTATGTGTCTGGATTTTATCTTCCTGTTAGACCATAAACTAGGGACTGTGTCTTATCTAAGCTTTACATCTTCTCCAGTACCTATCACAGGACTCTATAAATAAGAGATACTTAATCCATGTTTGTTAAAATGAATACAATATTTCCCTCTCTAAGGGCAACAGTTCCCTTTGGTGATCTCCCCTACTGCCTTGGTCAGTCATGTCATATGGCCTATGGATTTGGCTCCTTTGGCAACTGCAGTCCACAGTGTCCGCTACAATCATAGGAATTTCAAAAATTGCCTCTTTTTCATTTCCTTTGAATTGAGCATCTACTAAGTACCTCACACAGTGTTCAGTGCCAGAGGGGACACAAAGGCTTGGGAGACACAGCCCTGGTCTCTTATCTGATACCCACTGGCACCAGTTTTAATACATGGAAAACAAAGCAGAAAAGTGTCCGAACCCTAACATTTTGAAAGTCACCGAATAAATTTAGATTCAAGGCCTTCTGATGCTCTCCCTAAAGCAAAAGTGTTAATACTATTTAATGGCAACAATGTCAATCCATGTTTATTTAGGGCTTTGTGGCAAAATAAATTGTTTCCTCTAGTCCTTCCAACAACCTTGTGAAGTAGGTACAATATTTATCACCATTATGCAAATGAGTACACTGAGAATCAGAGGGTTTAAGTAATTTGTCAAGGTCATATATGCAGCCTACTTTGCAAAGATATTGGCCAAAGGGATGAGCATCTCTTCAAAGTGATGCAGTGAACTTTCAGTTCCCAAAAGACAAATTCCTAAACACTCCAAATGTTCAGTTATATCACTAGCCCAAATATTGCAGGGGAAATTTAATCTAGTTGTCCATAGATTTTTCTAAACTTAAAGAGGCAATGCAGCTTTAGATTCCTTGGGAGGGCTCTAATTCGTTCTAAATGTGACCCAAACGTGCCTGCCCTGAGTGCCTTTTGCTTGGGATGATCCTTGGATGCTCTGGCCATCCCTGTGAAAATATGAGGCCGAGACTGACATCTAGTGGACAATCTCAGAAACACATGTTCAGGCATAAGGGAGGGTAGGCCCTATGGTCCCTTATTTTCACCTACAGAACTTCAATTAAATTAAATTTTGTATTTAACCATGTGGAAAATAATTATCACCAAAAATGAAACAAGGTCAAATGAATGTATTTTTAGAGCAGGGGAGATCTGTGCTCCTTATGATTAGAATTTCTTGAGTTATAACAAATGAATAAATCAACTAGCCAGACAGCGTGGAAGGGCTAAGGAAGAGTCACTGAACAAGCATTTATTTATTTTTTAAAAATAGGTTATATATGTGCAATCATGTAAAACATCTGCATTTGTCATTTTGTAAAAGAAGACTCAAATGAAAGAAAAAGAATTAAAGAAAGAACATGGAAAAGAGCATGCTTCAGTCTGTATTCAAACAACGAGTTTTCTCTGGAGGTGGGTAGCAGGCTTTATTGAATCCTTTGGGATTGTTTTGAATCATTGTATTGCTAAGAATAGCTAAGCCATTCATACTTGTTCATCAAACAGTGTTGCCGTTACTGTGTACAATATTCTCTTAGTTCTGTTCATTTCACTTTGCATCAGTTCATGTAAGTCTTTCCAGGTTTTTCTGAAATTACCCTGATGTGAACAAACATTTGTCAGACCCTGAATTAAATGCTGAATGTACAAAGAAGGTACAAAAGCAATCTCCACCCTCAAGGAGTTCATATTATATGGGTGAAACAATATGCAGGCATAATAAGTAAATACAAAATGATTTCAGGAAAATAGGGAGGCACTAGCAGATGAGAAAATGCAGAAAGGATCTCATATGAGGCAGTACTTGATCTGAGCATGTCTTAAGAGGTAGATATGAGGAGGGAGTACATTCCACAAATGGTGGACAGCCTGGACAAGCATTCATAGCTAGGAGATAGGATGTTGCATGAGAAGAACAGGAAGAAGGTCAGTTTGGTGGCATGTAGAGCACATGGTAAGGTACAAAAATCCTGGAAAGAGAAACTTGGGTTCAAAAAAATCAAATACAGAATGAGAGGCATCACTGGACAACAGTGTTTGTGACTTGTGGTCTTTAATGGAGCAGAAGTTCAATGTGAGTTAGCAATGTGACACGTCAGCTAAAAAAAAAAATAGTGTGATCTTAGGTCACGTTAGTAAGGCATGATGCCCAGAACAAGGGATGTAAGAGTCTCATTGTACTCTGCCTTGGTCAGGCTGCATCTGAGGCCTTGTGCTCTGTTCTGGGCACTGCATTTTAGAAACACACTGACAAGCTGGAGTGTATCCAGAGTATAACCAGGGTAGCTGGGGGACAAAAGACTGTGCCACATGAGAGCTAGATGAAGAAACTGTGGATGTTTAGCCTGGAGAAGAGAAGGCATGTGGAGAAAGAGTCACATAATTGTTAAATACTCCAAGGGCTGGCATAAATAAAGGAGGTAAGTTAGGGTGAAAGGGTAGATTTGTTCTACTTAATTTCCAAAGTCAGACCTAGAAACAATGGGAGAGTAATTACTTAGAGGCAGGTTTTTGGCCCCATAGTAGGAAAAAAATCTTCTTAACAATCAGAGCTCTTCTGAAGCAGAATGGTCTGCTTTGGGAGGTCGTTGCCTGCTCTCCCTTTATTAAAGGTCTTTAAACCAAGGCTGAATGGACTCTTATCTGGCTATTTTAGGCAGCGTCCTTGGTTAGCTATGGTTGAACTAGATAACCTCTGGTCCCTTCCAGTTTTACTATTTATTATGTGAGACCTTGGATAGGTCACTTGAACAATAGCAGCCTCTGCTTCCTTATCTATAAACTAGGGATGGTGTTTCCTGCTTTACTTAGTTCATTGGAATGTAACATTCAGAGGAGATAAAATATCTAAAATGCTCCATAAAGTCCTATGTAAATCCAAGCAAGGGCACCATTATTATCCTTTCTCTGACTAGAGGACAACCCATTATTGAAGGTAAAGGCGGAAAGCCTAAGAGAACCAAACCCTTGGAGTTAAAAGCCCTGAATGGAGGAATGACAGGGATTTGTAATAAATTTCCAAGCTTATTCTTCACTCTCATCATTGTGGCCTTTATTTGCGTAATATACCCTTAAGCACAACACATATAGCACTTGGGCAGCTAGGTGGTGCAGCAGAGTCAGGAAGACTCATCGTCCTGAGTTCAAATTTGACCTCAGACACTTAATAGCTGAATGACCCTGGGCAAGTCACTTACCCCTCTTGGCCTCGGTGTCTTTATCTGCAAAATAAGATGGAGAAGGAAATGGCAAATTACTCCAGTATTTTTGCCCAGAAAACCCCAAAATGGGGTCACAGAAAGTTGGACATGACTGAAATGACTCAACAGCAGCAAAAACATAGCACTTACTACGTGCTAAGCTCTCTGCTGAGCCCCTTACAGTTGCTACCACATTTGAGACTCATAACAGCCCTGAGAGGTACCTACTATTGCCATCCCCATGATAAATTGAAAGAGAAAACTGAGGCAAACTGAGGTTGTGTTTGCCCAGTTTCGCACAGCTACTGAGCGTCTGCGGTGGAATTTGAACTCGAGTCTTCTGTCCACTACGCCAAGTCCTCACACTACATTTCCCAGCTTATTTTCTCCATGCTGGCTTCACTTTCCTCTCTTCCTGGCTTTGTCCCCTCTGACTTACTAGTCTGACTGCACTGGACAGGAGGTCAGGAAGACCTAGGTTCAAATCCTGCCTAGGACATTTACTAATTGTGTGACCCTGGGCCAGTCACTTAGACCTCTCTGGTCCTCAGTTTTGCCATCTGTAAAATAGGAGGTTTGTACTCGCTGGCCTCTAATACCCCTTCGAGCATTAACTCTATGGTCCCATGACCCTCCGCTAACCCTAACTGGTTGCTGCTCATGGCCTGCTGATCCTCACCTGTGCGTTATCCTCACCACCCAGGTTTCCACGCCTGTTCTGTGGTTGCTGAGCATCGTCATTGAAGAAAGCCACAGAATCAAGCTGATTGCAGCCACTAACACATTTATGGTGTTTAATGACAGCCAAGCCCTTGCTGCTACTAACAATCCTATTCTTTTCTTACAGATTCCCTGTCTCACTACCCTCAGGGACTATTCTGAATCATTTCTTCTCTCCTTAAACCCTAACCAAGAACCCCATACCCCACCATCATAGCAGCTGACTTAGCCTCCTGCTTCACTGAAGAGACAGAGGCCATCCTAAGAGACTTCTTCCTCTATTCCTCAAAACACTGTTTTATCCCCTCCCTTCTCCCCACCCAACCCCAGTAACAAAGAAAAAAGGCAGAAAATAGGTCAGCAAGACAAACCAAACACATCGATTGTGGCTGGCAACACATGTAATAATCCACAGACTTAATCCCTCACCTCTGCAATGAAAAGAGGGAAGTACATTTTCTTAAGCTTGCTCATCACAATTATACGGCATTGAGTTTCAATTTATTGGAGTTTTTCCATTTATGTGGCTGTAGTCATTGTTTATATTATTCCCTTGGTTCTATAGACTTCACAGGTTATATATCTTCCCAAGTTCCCCTGATTTCTTCATTTTTGTTGTATCTTATGGTAGAATAACATTCTCCTTTCATGCAGGTACCACAACTCATTCATCCTTCCCCCAGATGATGAGTGGGGATCTCCTTTGTTTCTTATTCTTTGCTACCACAAAAAGGACCACTTTCCTCTCACGTATACTTTCACTTCCTTGGCTTAAGATTCCACGCTTCTACTCTTTCTGCCTAACAGCTCTGATTTTGTCTCTTTCACTGACTCATTTAGGGGGTATTGCCCAAAGATTTATGCTTGGCTTTCTTCTCTTTCTATCTTCTCTTCCTCAACAATATTTTCACTTTTATGGCTTCAATGACCACTTCTAAGCAGTTGACCCCCATGTCTATTTCTGTTTATCTCTCTGATGAGCTCTAGACTCCAGTTGCCCATAGACATCTCCATCTGGGTATCCTACCGGCACCTCTGACTCAGCATGCTCAGAACGGAGCTTAAACCCCCTGGTCTATTCCTTCCAATTTTACTATTTCCATCAGTGGCACTACATTCACCTTGTCGCTCATATTAAAAATCTTTGGATTTTTGTCATTTTGTTGTTTTTCAGTCATGTTGGACTCTTCATGATCCTTTTTGGAATTTTCTTGGCAGAGATACTAGAGTGGTTTGCCATTTCATTCTCAAGCTCATTTTACAGATGAGGAAACTGAGGCTGACAGGGTAAAGTGACTTGCCCAGGATTACACAGCCAGTCAGGGTCCCAGGCCAGATTTAAATTCAGGAAAAGAAGTCTTCCTGACTCCAGGCCTTCCTGACTTCCAGAACTCTATCTACTGTGTCACCTAGCTGTCCCAATGGTTGGATTACTTCCTTTTCCTGTGCTTCCATGTTATTTCTGTTGACAATTCTATTTCAGCAACGTCTTTTACATGTCTGTCTAATTTTTCTATCTGAGTGCTACCCTGCTAGTATAGACTAATGAGTATGAGAAAACGGGACCCAGCCCCACTCTTATCAGAAGTTAGGTTCCTCTAGGACTGAAGTTAAGTTAATAAGTATTTATTGAGTCCTTTCTACGTTCTAGACTCTGTACTAAGTGCTGGAAATAAACAGAAAGGCATAAGCAGTCCTTGACCTCTAACATCTTATAATCAATGGTTCAAATCACATGTCTGCATCTAGAACAGAGCAGAAAAGGCAGTAGCCACAGCACCCAAGCAGAAGTTCTTCAATGTTTCAACAGGATTTAAAACTAGAAAGTACCTGAGAGGTCATCTCCTTCACAGGTATCACCCTCACCCTGCTGCCAAAGGCAAAATGTCCAAAGTACAATCCCCAAACTGGATTAAAATGTAATTGGGCAATGTCTAACAAAATAAATAAAAATACAGTACAACATAGATCATGTTAACTCATGGTTTTCTAAGTTAATATGCAACCTGTAGGGATCCATTTCTGTCTGAGTATGGAGTCACTCCCCTACTCTAATGACTTTAGGAGTCAATCTTGGCTGATGGGAAGCTGTAACTTTGCTTGACTCTTGGGTGAATTCATAGGATTTGTAGTTTTGGCACATGTTCAAGTCAGTTAGAAAGATATTTTTTTTTGTTGGACTCTCTCACCAAAGATATAACTCAGGGTTTCTCAACCTTTAAAGTTTTGTGAAATCCAAGCAACAAATGTGAATTATTATGGGTCATAAGTACGGTATTAAGCAATATCACAACTGTTTGGAAACTATATTTGGTATATTCATGTGGACGGGGGGACGGAAAGTTGTTTGAGTGTTTCGGTGAGGTGTCTGTTCGAAACAAAATGGGGTACAGTGGAAAGAGTACTGTCTTTGGAGTGAAAGGACCTGTGTTCAAATCTTGCCTTTGTCATTTAGCATATGTGTGACTTTGCCTAAATTATTGAATATTTCTGTGCTTCTGTTTCCTCCGTAAAATGGGGACATTGGACTAGATGGTCTCTAAGGTATGTTTTAGTTCTAAGTCTATGAATCTATGAAAAAGTATCAACAGTCAAGGTGAAAAAAAAAGCTTTGTGATCAGAGGATGACGGTGGAAGATGTACAGTGTTGACGGTATTAGAAGGGAGATGATGAATGACTGACGTAGTATATTTTAAGAGTTGGTGGAGGGCATGCTTGCAACCTTGAGCAAAGTGCTTCCTTTCTCTGGACCTGAGTTTCCTCATCCATAAAATGACTGGGTTGGCCTTGATTACTTCTCATGTCCTTAGAGCTCCAATATTATTGGACGTAGGTCATTCTGTGGTTTTGAAATCTGCCAGTAGATATCACTTTCTTCTTTGGAGACCCTCTGCTTTAATTCTTTCAATGATTCTGTAGTATTATGCACATGATTCATGACTATTTCACTTAATTACTTTTTATTGCTACCTTTTGTTTTCATGCACAATTCATTTCCTAGTATATGCATCCTTCTTTTACCCAGTCAGTTCCTTCTTCGTAAAAAAAAAAAAAAAGATTATATTTTATTTCATCTTGAAGTTCTGAGGAGAAAAGGATCTGTGTAAGTTTATACATAATTTAAGGGGGGAAAAAAGTCTTCCTCTCTGGTAGCAGGGACACATCAATGACTTTGCATCTGACCTATAACCATAGAATATTAGAGCTGGAAAGGTCTTTAGAATAATTGGGTCCAATCCCCTCATTTTGTGGATGAGGAAATTGGGGCACAGAAATTTGCAAAGTGTTGTCCAAGGTCACACAGCTAATTAGTTACACAGCATTGACCACTTCTCAAGTAAGATTTTTTTAGCACAACATTTTAATGGGAAATTGCATTAGAACCCCACCCTCCAAGGGAACCCAGGGAGTGATTAGAGGCAATTAACTGACACAGAGGGAGGGAACATGCCTGAGGATAAAAGGTGAGGTTCCAGCTGTGATCGGAAGAAGGGAACAAACAGAAGGCCCAGTAGAGGTTAAAGAGTTCACAGAGGTAACCAGGACAGAGGGCAGGAGCTCAGCAGCAGTCCTGAGTGAGGTGGGGGTCAGGAGCCTTTGCATGGAAGAAGACAAGGAAAGCCCCATGGAGGGAGAAGTACGAGCCATCAGTGAATGACAGTTTGTCTCATGCAAAATCTCTGCCTGAAGCCAAGTGGTTCTGTGTCAGCTGGGGTGCTAGCCATGCCCCATCCTTCCCCAGCTCCAGTCCAGCTGCCTGCTGGAGGCCTGGACACAATGCCTCCTAGCAGATTCTGATCTGCATTTTCTTTGTCTGTTCTACTTAGAGTTGTCGGTCATCAGAGATGGAGGGGCCCTTAGAAATCACCTAATCAAAACCTCTCTTTCTACCCATCGAGAAACTGTGGCCCAGAGGGGAAGAAGAAACTTAACCAAGGTCACTCTGCTTTCAAGAGAAAGAGCTGAGATTCTAAGCCAGGATTCCCAACTCCCAGTACAGTACTCTTGGCACTACACCTCAGTTGCCCATTCATTCATTAGCTCATTTTATTTATATTGCTTACTCAGAGGAAAATTAATTTGATTTGAAAAGGATCTGATGTTACTGAAGTTCTCCTTAGTGGTAGGTGCAGGCTTAGTTGAAATATGATGGTGGGATTGTGATTTGAGGTGTCCAATTTCATGTGAACATGTGGAATTAACATATGGAATTAATAGCATATTAACATTGATAAAGAATTGAAAAGAAGACTTGTTTTTTTTTAAATAAAGATGAGTTTGAAGAATGGGATTGCCTGAAAAGCATTCCACTTAACTGAAAGGTCAGAAAACATGAGAAAAAATTTTTTTCTAGAAAGTTATTTAATAACCATAACTTACATGTATATAGAATGACAAAATTTTAGAAATTGAAGGGATGTTGGTAGCTGTCTAGTCCAAAGCATATCTCCCCCAAAATCCTCCTTACAACATATCCAACAATTGTTCAATTCCCTCTGCTGGGAGTTATCATTTGGTCGTTTTTTCAGTCATCTCCAGCTCTTTGTGATCCCTTCTCTGGGGATTTTGTTGGCAAGGATACTAGAGCAGTTTGCCATTTCCTTCTCCAGCTCATTTTATACATTTTATACATGAGGGAATTAAGCCAAAGAGGGTTAAGTGACTTGCCCAGGGTCACACCATTAGTGTCTGAGGCCAGATTTGAACTCAAGAAGATGAGTTTTTCTGACTCCAGACCTGGCACTCTATCCACTATGCTACCTAGTTGCCCCAACTTGTCTCTGCTTGGAGATAGACCGATAATGAGTTGGCTAACTCCTGGAGCAGTCCATCCCACTTGTGGAGAGCATTCAAAAGTCAGATAGAAAGCTAGCCTGGACTTAAGTCTCCCCTTGGACACATACTTTATACAACTCTGGGCATGTCACTTAACCTCTGAGGCAAAGTAATAATCAGCATTGGTAGGATAGCGCCAATGTATGAATTCCTCACACTGAAGAGATGCAGGATGATAGGTCTGGTCCAGTGCTGGGAGTCAGGGTGGGGAAGGAGGAAGTAGAAATGGTGCTTTTAGAAAATCAGTGTGGTAGTTCGGTGAAAGATGGAGTAGAGAGAAGAACGTAGCAATAGGAAGTCCAGGTGCTTACTGGCAAATTTCCTGGGTCTCCTACCTAGAATAACCTGTTTTCAGTATCACTGTATTTATTCACAGAATTAGAATCTATTCCTTTTAAAAGAAATGTTTACTTCCCCAAAAAAGGTAGTATTTCACTCTCTGAAATTTCTAAGGGAAATCCTCCCCTGTCTCCCAATGACAATAACAACAGCTCACAAAGGTGAAACATTTATATTTGGCTTCTTTGTGGATTCTGGTCTGAGGACCACAAAGTTTATGCAGATAACACAGAAAGAAGACAGTTTGGACTAGGAATAAGAACATTCATTGTCCTGGCTGTTTGTACCCATTGTCCCTTACCAATGTCAAAGATATAACAAGTGTTTTCATGAAGTCAAAAGGCTGTGCTTTCCAACTTGAGCTATAACCATTTTGGGACTACACGTGAAAAGTGAATATTTCAGAAAAATTTTTTGTAACAAAAATGTGATTCTCTTAAAAAATAATGGAACCAGCCACCTGAGAGAGTTTTTATATAAAAAAATACTGTTTAAAAAGTTGAAACATAGGATTTGAACACTTGAAAAGGCTATATGGTCAAATGATGTCTGCTGGTCAATGACTCCCATCTTTCATGATCCCATGAAGCTTAATGATCTCATGGGAAATTTCTTGTTGTTTTCTTTTCAGTGGGCACAGAAGTGATCAGAGAACAATTGTGCATTTGGTCCAAGGTTTGAAGGCAGAGTACCCCATTGCAGGTGGGCATTTAAAAATGTCTTCCTTTTTATTTTGCATTTGGTCTCACGATCTTCATTGATAAATAATTCTGTAATGAAAACAGAAACAAAAAACTCCCAGAATATTGGAAACAGCAAAACTTTCAGCAAGTAGTTTATGATGTAAGCTATTTTAATATTCAAATGAGCTGTGATTTTGGCACCATGGGAAATTTCTACTCTGCTAATTCCCTCTAATGACACAGATTGCAACAGTTTATGATTTAACAGCCTGAGAAATTTGGGAAGGTTAGGAGAAGCAAAGGTGGTTAAGTGAATTATCACAAAGGTGATAATGACACAAAGCTAGTAAATGTCAAGGGTTGGATTAGAAACTAGGTCATCCAGATTCAAAACTCTGCCCTCCATTCACTATACCACAGCCCCTTTACAAACTGCCTTAAATGGGCCATTAGCAGTTGGTATGGGCCAGACCATAATGAAAGATTATAAATGAACTGGAAGTTGTTAGACTAGATTATGAGACTATTACACTGAGAAACTGGAAAGAAACTCGCGTTTTAGAAGGATATTAATATCCTTCTAAATGAAAAATAACATGCTCATTTCAAACATCTGTTGAATACCTACTACAGGCAAGGTGCTGTGGAAGGCAGAAGGTGGCACAAGACATAGTTTAGGTGCTTAGAGTCTAGAAGGAGATCAGAAATATATCAGATATCTATGATACCAAGCAGTCTGTGATGAGTGTCAGGAACGAAGGAAGGAAGAAAGGAAGGAAGGAAGGAAGGAAGGAAAGAAGGAAGGAAGGGTAGAAGAAAGGGAGGAAAGAAGGAGGGAAGGAAGGAGGGAGGAAAGTAGGAAGGAAGGATGAAAGGGAAGGAGGGAGGGAATAGCCATTTATATATAATGCCTGTTATATATCAGACTTAGCTGTGCTAAGCACTTTATGAAATTATCTCATTTGATCCTCACAACAACCCTAGAAGGTAGGTGCTATTATTACCCTTCATTTTAAAGTTGAGGAAACTGAGGCAGACAGTGGTTAAGTGATTTGCCCAAGATCACACAGCTAGTGAGTTTCTGGGGCAGGATTTGAACCCAGGTGTTCCTGACTCCAGGACTAGTGCTCTAGACACCTAGCTGCACCTAAAGAGAGGGAGGGAAGGATGGAAGAAAGGAAGGAAGGAAGGAAGGAAGGAAGAAAAGAAGGAAGGAAGGAAAAAAAGAAAGAAGGGAAAGAATGAGTTATAAGGTGTGGTAGAAAGCCCTGGATCTGAGTCCTGGTTCTGTCACTTGCTAATCCTATGACCTTGGGCAAGTTATTTAAACTCCCTTTATTTACCTGTATGGGCATAATGATGTCTACTCTTCTTATCTCACAGTGTTATGGAGAGTATCATATTGCATCTTACATGTAAGATACATTGTAGCTACAGTGTTATATAAATTCTAACATTATTATTTTTATGTGGCTCTTACTCAGTAGCAATAGAGACTAGTGATGGATTCCACCATTCCACGAGAGGATAGAATGGAAGTTGTAAAGATCACGTACCGGCAAAGAATAGAGGAGCACTGCTATGAACAGCAACAATATCAGCAGGATGAGCAAGCCAATGATGACCCATTTAAACCGACGCCACACGATGAATCTCATTGTCTTGCATGGGTTGGTGAACCAAAGGAAGGAAGTTTCTGGTCGACTATATTTTGACAGAAGCAAAATGACTCATATGAACCCTGAGGGTTAATTAAGTACTTTCATCTCATAATGGGAATGCTACTATTCAACTAATAACTAATTCTATTCATTTAGTGAAGGTAATATATTCTAATATTAATAGACACATTATACATGGAAAATTCTAATGATCCAGGAGACAAAATGGACCTCTGCTTCCATGACAAGGTAAAGAAGGGACAGAAGTAAACCAAGCCACTATCCCTCCTAGTAAATTAATTAGAATGGCAGATAATTCATTCAATTTGGCAATTTGTCAACAAGAGTTTTCCAACTCTTAGGCAAGCTGGGATCCCATAAAGACAAAGAGAACAGCTTACTTTGGTGGCTCTAGCTTGGGATTCATATTGGGTTCATCCCTTCCTTTCCCAGCTGGTCTTTCATCAACCTCCTTCTCATTGAGGACTTCCAGAGTCATCTCCACTTTGCCCTTCAGTAAATCAGAACAGGGTGAACACATGACATCAAGATGTTCAAAAATATTTCACTTTAGTAGAAAAATTTCCCCCAAACAATGATTTTGATTTCTTGTAAAATTATCTCTGCATAAACTTAAATTTTACTTAAGAACTTTTGTCAAATTTTCTCATATTTAGGTTTCTAGACTAGATCTTTCATGGGAACTCAAGACCTCTCTGCTTCTTGTATTCTTTCTTCTCTGCTCTTCTTTTAGCTGCTTTTCTTCCCTACCCCAAGGACCTATCTCCTTCCCTTTGTGACTCACCAATGCTTTCTTATTTCCAAAATGTATGTGGGTTTTTTTTTCTTTTTAAGGTATGATCTAGTCAGAAGACAGAAGTATAGACCAGACTTAACCAGTTAAAGATACCCAAGAGGGCATTCAGGAGACCTGGGTCTTAGGCCCGGTCTTGCTTTTAACTAACCATCAGAAAAAAAAAATCACTTAAATCTCTCTAAGTCTCCATTTTATTATCTATAAAATGAGAGGGTTGGGTTAAAGGTCCCTTCTGGCTTTTCTGGAATGTGTTATCCATAAAGAAAGCTACCTCACTCAACTTATGTCTGCAGGATTATAATATTATAATTAATAATCAGTAATGTTGTTGTTCAGTTGTTTCAATCATGCCCAACATTTCACGACTATTTTTGCAGGATTTTCTTGGCGAAGATACTGGATGCCATTTCCTTCTCCAGTCATTTTGCAGATGAGGAATCTGAGGCAAATAGGGTTAAGTGACTTGCCCAGGGTTACACATTTAGTTAAGTGTCTGAGGCTGAATTTGAACTTAGGTCTTCCTGACTCCAGGCCTAATGCTCTATTTACTACACCACCTAACTGCTTAATAATAGTAAAATAGCAGCTATTTATTTACATATAAAATATACCCTCATACATAAGTGCATATATACATACACATATACATATGGGATGCCATATATATGATTTTGGAGATACACTATATGCATGTGTGTATGTATGTACATGTGTATGTATGTATGCTTACATACATGATGTTCCAAATAGAATATTTAATATATAGACTATAAATAAATGCATTAAATAGAATTATATATAGGATAGTGTGTGTGTGTGTTTATATACTTTTGGAATAGCCTGTAGAATTTTTCAGATGAATCATTTCTAAGACTGGGAATTTTGTGCTTCTTTTTTGTAATACATTTCACTGGAGCCACCAGGTGGTCATTAGTCAGTCAGTCTTTCCCTGATGAGGTCCTGTGACATTGTGCTGTGCTACCTTTAACTCCTAATTCTTCAGTCTAGAAGCTGGCACCAATCCTATGGCTTT
The DNA here is from genome assembly GCA_028646575.1 of Pseudocheirus occidentalis. Taxonomy (NCBI): domain Eukaryota; kingdom Metazoa; phylum Chordata; class Mammalia; order Diprotodontia; family Pseudocheiridae; genus Pseudocheirus; species Pseudocheirus occidentalis. Next base: position 65,881,034 of record CM053598.1, on the reverse strand, counting down.
TTATTGCTCTGAGCTCCAAAATCATTAGTTCCCCCCAGGTAAATACTTTCTTGTCCTTTGACTCAATATAACTCTAGATCCCAAACCCCTTTATAAAGGACAGAAATTTCAATGAAAAAAATAAGGCAAATTATTCCCAACCAAGAAATACTCATACAGTCATCACGCGTGTGCCATCTTTTTCTGCATAGCATGGCCACCATCCTTTCATGGACTTCTGTTCAAAGAGTGAGGCTGTCTTCGATTTGAGTGGGTTCATTATTTTGCAGTCTGGAATCATGTCTAATCTGCACTTTTCTGATGACTTTGCAGGAATAATTGTGTTATGTAAATCAAGCTCCAGAAAACCTAGAAATTAACCAAAAAATGAAGAAGAAAAAGAAATTCAAAACATTTAGCTTTGTTTGCAAATGAACTGCTGAGAGACAGAGATGAATCTTAAATGGACAATGACAGAAGAAGACAATAGAACACTTGTAAATTTCTTGAGTTCTTTATAGATATGATGCAAAATGGGAGGTCTCATTGACTTAGCTGTCTATTAGTCAACTTGTCACTTAGAGAACTGTGGTTCTTACATCTCCAGGAATAGAGGCAATGATTTAGGTAGCGGTTGAACTGGTTGACCTCTAATGTCCCTAAGATTTTATGATTCTTTGCTTTATGGGTCTCAGACAAATGAACATCTGCAGACAAAAGCTTTATTGGGTTGAGTGCCCTTGGACTGGGCATGCAGTTTGTGTTGCCCTCAATGGAGAGGTCATTTGTCTGTGTGAGGGCATCTGTGGCTTAGTATACTGACACCCCAAAGAGACACTCAACCATAAATTCCTCTGAGTATTAGATTAACTTTAAGAATTTATGAATGAATATTAACTACTTCTCCAGTTCCTACTAGGAACAAGAGAGCCACAGGCAAAGATGCATATTTTATACTCTGTGACATGAAATATGCACCTTTGGGTGACACAGTTTTGTGATGATTTCTCTTAGGCTTGTCAACCCATCCATGGTGCCATCTTTCTTTCTTTCTTTCTTTCTTTCTTTCTTTCTTTCTTTCTTTCTTTCTTTCTTTCTTTCTTTCTTTCTTTCTTCCTTTCTTTCATATAATAAGAGAAAGGAACAATCACCCTCAGTCATGGCTCATTGGCAGTTTATTAAGAGCTTTCCATTTGTAACTATTTTTGAATTCCACAAAGATAAGAACAAAATGAACAGCTTAAATTAGTGGGCCCAGTATTCTGTCTCTACAGCATACACTGTGGTTGAGTTGGTAGTTCCACTTTGTGATAATTAACTCAAAACCTCCCCTTACAGATCTGAGAGACAGTGAGGTGTAGCAGCTAGAGGGCTGGTCTCACAGTTTAAAAGATCTGGACCCAAACCCAGTCTGACAGTACTGAGTAGCCATGGGCAAGTTGCTTAAACTCTCAATGCCACAGCCAACTCAATAAGAATGAGTTGCCCATCTACATCCCCTACTCTGGGATACTCTTACAATGATAAGATCACAAGTATAGACTAAAATAAAAAGTATCAATAATCCAGGGATAGGTATAAACCCTCTGTGAATCTATTTTCATTTTTCAGTGTGTCAGATCTTTCAGGATTGGTACGTTTGCTGCCTGTTTTGATATGTACTACATAATAGCTAATAGATATACAGATAATAGATAATACTATACAATATATGCAGATGATAGTTGTTATAGAGTGTAGTAGATAGAGCTCTGGGCTGAAATGGGAAAGACCTGAATTCAAATTCAACCTCATACATTTACTAGCTACATGGCCGTAGGCAAATCATTTAACCTCTATTTGCCTGTTTTCTCAACTGAAAAATAGAGCTAATAATACATTGCAGGGTTATTATGATCAAATAAGATAATATTTTTAAAAAGTGCTTAGTACAGTGCCTGGCACATAGCAAAAGATCTATGATTTCATTCATGTACATATTCTCCACTAAGCAGATGATCTTGAGCCATTGTGGCAAAACGAAAAAAAGTCATCAGCGTTCTGGGGAAGAGCCTCCAGAATTTTGCAAGACCATTTTCTTAGATGACAAACTTAGAGCCTGTAGTGTCATTCTCAAACCCTTTCCTACTTGATATGACCTGGTAGAATTTGTTATATATCCACTGGCATCACCTTTGAGAAGCCAGGTTACCTTCATACTATGATAAAATACCAGAGGAGGATATGAGTGAAAGTTAAAATTTTGTGTTTCCTCTCAGTTGTGCTGGAGAGGCAACAAGATGAATTGAAAAGCATTTGTTAGGCTTTTACTATGGGCATCTAGGTGGCAAAATGCATAGAGTACCCAGCCTGGAGTCAAGAAGACCTGAGTTCAAATCTGGGCTCAGACACTTAGTAATGTGTGACCCTGGACAAGCCACGTAACCCTGTTTGTCTCAGTTTCTTTATCTGTAAAAAAAAAAAAGCTAGAGAAGAAAATGGCAAACCACTCTAGTATCTTTGCCAGGAAATGGGGTCACAAATGGGGTTCACAAAAAGTCAAACATGACTGAAATGACTAAACAACAACTACTATGTGCCCAGCATTGTGCTGCCTGCTGAGAATACAACTAGAGAAATAAGACAGTAGTTCTTGTCTTCAAGGATCCCACATTCTAATGGGAGGAGATAACCTAGAAGACATACCCAAGTAGTCATCTAAAGTAAATTTGTCATTGTCCCATATTTGAATGATGAGTCTGGGAGGAACTCGAAATTCAGTCTGGTCAATACTCCAGAAATGCTCCTAGAGTGAAAATAGAAACAAGTGGGAGTTAAAACCAAGACATTTAAGTCAAATAATGGGTCATATGTACCTTCAATTTCACCCATTCCCTTATAAAATCATAAGTTCAGAGAGTTAGAGTTGGAAGGGGCCGTGGTTCCAGCCAGAGTTCATCCAAAGCCAGGGGGCTTACACTGTTCCTTCTTACCTCCTTTCAAAGTTAATGAGGCATGGGACAATGTTCTTCCCCTTATTAGGGAGGTGAATACCATCCTCCCATTACTCTGCCTCCATCAAGTGTTATATGGGATGTCCAGGCTCCTCAAGGAAACACCTGGCCACTGTGTTACCATGAGAGGTGGCTCTGAAACTGAAAACCCTCCAGCCAGGCTCCTATTAAAGCTCCCATGGCCCCCCTATTTTTTCTTTTTTCCTTTCCTTGTCCTCAGTAGAAGGGAATCTTAGGGTACAAACTACAGATTAGGGAGTTAAAGGTTGGTTGATTGCTGTCCTTGGTGCTGGAAGAGGACCAAGATGACTTAATTATGAAGTTAAAGGTTACGCAGAATCATCTAAGGTTGGACCTGTAAGATCCCTGAGAAGAAGACAGTATGGGGTAATGGAAAAAGTGTCAGGAGTCCTGGGTTCAAATCCTAGTTCTGACAGGAGAAACTAAGTCTTACAGAAGTAAAGTATGAGCCCAAGGTCTCACTATTAGTTTATGTCAGGCCTTCTGAATCCCAGCATGGGGGCTCTTTCCATCATACCACAACAGCTTGGGCTTGCTCCAAACCATTCATCAGACGCTACTCCAGGCTTACTCTAACTCATTTTCCTTTTAGTTGGCTTTATCTTAGTCCAACCCTTGAAGTCACCCTACCTACTCTTGTTATTTCTTCTGGCTTTTCACACCTAGATGAGGTTGAGCTTTTTTTGTTTCAGATATGCTATGGGAATCTGAAGATCTTCCCTGCCCCTAGGTCTTTTGATAGGCTTAATTGGCTCTGAAAACCTTCCCTGATTTGAAAATATACTCTGCCCCCTAATAGGCTGAATGCAGTCACATGGAGCCTGTGGCAGGGGACTTGTTCTTCAGGAATGCCCATGCCTTATTACTTTGTGATTGGGCAGTGGGTCAAGAGGGCTGTGACATTCTCTGATCCAGGAGAAGGCTATATATACCCTGATGTGAGTTTTTGCTTTGGGGCTCACTTCGGAAAGAGTTGTGTGATTTGTACAGACAAGACTATGGGCAGCCGTTGAGCCCCCCAGCTTTGAAAAACCTAGATATTGGCGCCTTTCTCTCTGGTAACTAACTAGGTATGGATGTAACTATCAGATGGCTGGAAGCCTGTCTGCTGACCTGTTTCTTTGTCTGCTTGTAACTTCTGCTTGTTTGTATTCTGTTTGTATTCTTTGAAGTTCAGGGTGCTGACTTTTCCCCCTGAACTAGGTAAATGATATATTTTTGATCAAAGTAAGATTGTTAACCCATTTTGAGTTTCTTTCCTTTAGAAAAGCAGATCTCAGAACGTGTGCTAGCAGCCACTCTGAGTATGCTAGGGTACTTGCTGATACAACATATCTCATCTCTCTTAGGAAAAAGCTAGGTGGCACAGTGGATAGAACACTGGACCTGGACCTGAATTCAAATCCAGTCTCGGACATTTATTATTAGTGTGACCCTGAGCACTTAACTACTGCCTGCCTCAGTTTCATCAGCTGTAAAGTTGGAGAACGTAATATCCACTACCATGCAGGGTTGTTGTGAGGATTAAATGAGATCATATTTATAAGCATAGTGCCTGGCACATAGTAAGCACTTGACAAAGGCTTCCTTCCTTCCTTAGCTCTTGGAGAGGCAGGACCCTTTTCTGTATGGGCCCCATATCTGACCCTTAACTTCCTATTGAAACCTATTTTTTTCCATTTCCACATGAATCCCTACTCATTGTTATCCATTGGACTCTATCCTTTAAAAAAAATAACATTCTAGTCCTCCCCCTGTCAATTACATGTAAAGACAATTTTTAACATTAATTAAAAAAAATTTTGAGTTCTAAGTTTTCTTTTCCTCTTCCCCATCTCCCTCCTTGAGATGGCAAGCAATTTAATATAGGTTATAACTGTGCAATCATGCAAAACATATTTCCATATTAGTCATGTTATTTAAAAAACAGAACAAAAGAGAAAAACAATAAAGCAAAAATTAGTATACTTCAATCTGCCTCAGTTCTTTCTTTGGAAGCAGATTGTATTTTTCATCTTGAGTCCTTTGGAACTGTCTGCATCATTGTATTGCTGACGATAGCTAAGTCATTCACAGTTGATGATGGTACAATATTGCTATTACTGTGTAGAGTGGTCTCATGGTTCTGCTCACTTCACTTTGCATTGGTTTGGGTAAGTCTTTCCAGGTTTTTCTGATATCATCCTACCTATCATTTCTTATAGCACAATAGTATTCCATTATAATCATATGCCACAATTTGTTTGGCCATTTCCCAACTGATGGGCATCTCCTCAATTTCCAATTCTCTGCTACTATAAAAGCGATGTTCTAAATATTTTTTTGTACAAATAGGTCCTTTCCCTCACCCAAATGCAACCTCAACCACCACCCCAACTTTTTTAATCTCTTTGGGATACAGACCTAGTAGTAGAATTGCTGGACTAGAGAGTATGTATAGTTTTATAGTCCTTTGAGCATACTTCCAAGTTGTTCTCCAGAATGGCTGGATCAGATCACAACTTCACCAACAAAGCATTAGTATCCCAATTTTCCCATAGTCCTTGCAACATTTAGCATTTTCCTTTTCTGTCATAGTAGTCAATTTAATAGGTGTGAGGTGTTTATCTTAGAGTTGTTTTAATTTGCATTTTTCTGATCAATAGCAAAGCATTTTTCTTATGATTATAGATAGCTTTGATTTCTTATTCTGAAAACTATCTGTTCCTTTGACCATTTGTAAAATTGGGAATAACTTGTATTCTTATAAATTTTACTCAGTTCTCTATATATTAGAGAAATGAGGACTTTATCAGTGATACTTGTAAAAATTGTTTCTGAGCTTTCTGCTTTCCTTCTAGTTTTGGTTGCATTGGTTTTGTTTGTGCAAATCCTTTTTAATTTAATCTAATCAAAGTTAGCTATTTCACATCTCATTATGCTCTCTATCTCATGTTTAGTCCTAAATTCTTCCCTTCTCCATAGATCTGACAGGTAAATTATTCCTTACCCTCTTCATTTGCTTAGGATAGCACCCTTTATGTCTTAATCATATATTCATTTTGACCTTATATTGGTGTATGGTGTAAGATGTTGGGCTATACCTAGTTTTTGCCATAATTGTTTCCCAATTTTTTTCCAACAGATTTTGTCAAATAGTTTGTTTTTTCCCCCAAAGCTATGGTCTTTGGGTTTATCAAACCCAAGGTTACTATGGCCATTTACTACTGTGTCTTATGTACCTAATCTATTCCACTGATCTACCATTTTTTTCTTTGCCAGTAAGTACTAGATAGTTTTGATGACTGCCACTTTATAATACAGTTGGAGATTTGGTACAGCTAGGCCACCTTCTTCCACTTTTTTTTCACTCATTATCTTGCTATTCTTGACCTTTTGTTCTTCTAGATTAATTTTGTTATTATTTATTTCTAGCTCAATAAAATGATTTTGGGTAGTTTGATTGGTATGGCACTGGCCTAAGGTAATGTAGGCAGTAAAGAGTGGAGCTGGGCGCTGGCAGAACCTAGGTTCCCAAACTATTACATAAAAGGAAGGGATTGGACTAAAGAGTCCATCTTTAAGGCTCCTTCCAGATTGAAATCCTCTGATCCTACTATGATCTCTAAGGTCCTCCCCAGTTCAAAGTTACTCAAATCATAAAGATCATAAAATTGAGTGTGACACTCAATTGTGGTGTTTTATAACTTACTTTTTTAGAAACAACACAGAGTTGTTCAGCAGGCAGATATTCAAAAGGGAAAATAAATCTCCAGTTAAAATTTCCTTCACCATCCAGTGACCTATAATGGACGTCTGTCTTCTGCTTATTTTCCTCACTCCCAGGAATCCAACTGAAAATAATGGACAAAACGATTATAAGTACTCTAGTAATAACAGAGGGACATTGCTGCAAATTTTGACCATTGTCACAAAATAGGAGATTGGACTTTGTACACAAATTTAAAACAATCAGTACGTTTTTCTCAATTACCTTTCAGGAATTTACTAAACTAGCAGTGAAAGACAGGCAGTGGAAACAACAGAAATTTTAACCAAATAAAATGATTTATTTAAAGTAAAAAAACATCATGTGCTTTAGTCTTTTGCTTAAAGACAGAAAGATAAAATTTTGGATGATAAACACAAACTGCCATTTATTTTAAATGCATCATTATCTAATACTCGTTTTTCATTCCTCATAAAGGTGGTGAAGAAGTAGAATCATAGTTTTATTCTCTTCAGAATGCTTTTGAGATTTGTTTTCCATCTGGGAAATTCGACTTTTTAAAGCATTCTTCTCCTCATTGGCTTTCTGGGCCTCTTTTGCCATTTGAGTTAATCTATTCTTTAAAGTGTTGTTTTCTTCAGTCAGGTTGTTGACTCTCTTTTCATGATTTTCTCGCATCAT
>CM053598.1:65773705-65873551 GCA_028646575.1 Pseudocheirus occidentalis | reverse complement strand
TTTTCCTCATGTTGGCCAGTCAATTAATTGGTTGGTTTTTTTAGCTCTGTGAAACTCTGCTTTCAGGGAGGAAAGCTCTGTTCCAAATTGCTGGGGTTTTCCCAGCTGCCAGAGCTATTAGGGGGGGGGTGTTGCAAGTCCCCCCAGCTTTGGCTTGCTGAAAGCGCGCCCCAGGACCACCACCCAAGACCACAATCCGGATCCAGGCTGCACAACGCAAGAGCACTTGGCCCTGATCAATGGATTAAGGCCCCCTGCGGAGTCTGCAGGACAGGGGCTCTGAAGCAGCCCAGTGGGGGCCACCACCGGTTCCAGCAGTTCCCTTCCCCCACTGCTTCCTTGCCCCGGGGGCAGATTGGCCAAACTGCTTTTCCTCCCCCAAATTAAGTTTCAAAGTTTCACTTTTACTAATGGTCTCTGATCCTGGTTTGCTGGATTTAAAGATCCCCTCAGGTACTTTAGATCTCTGAAGCTGGGGCTTCAGTTTTGGGGCTGGGCTGATCTGAGCTCCCAGCCTGCCGGCCTGCTGGGTAAGCCCCTCCTGCCAAGCTTCCCCTCTTTAATCCCTGTTTTTCATGCCTTGGTAGATGTGGAGGTGCTGGAGGTTGTAGATCTTCTATCCTGCAGACTGGCTGCTGTGTGGCTTGGCTGGGCTCAGCTCAGCTCCTTCCTACCGCCCTGAGCCTGGCCGAGGTCTCGGCTTCAGGCTGGGCCGGCCTCCGCTCCCAGCCTGCCACGATGAGCCCCTGCTGCTGAGCTGCCTTCAGCAAGAGATGTGTTTTCTGTATTTTTGTGAGTCTGAGAATCCTAGACTTTGTCTGGGGTCATATTTTATGGGTGTTTAGGGTGGTTGTGTGAGAGCTGCGAAGCCTTGCTGCTTCTATGCTGCCATCTTGGCTCTGCCCCCCAGAATCATAGTTTTAGATCTGGAAAGGAACTTTTTGTCCAATGCCCTCATTTTCACAGATAAGGAAACTGAGACAAAGTGATTTGTCCTGAATCACAGTTAATAAATGTCTGAGGGGATTTCACTGCAACTCACTCCACATTGGGAGCTCAATCAATGCTTCCACTTGGCTGTCACTGCTGATAGTTTTAAATGGCTGATTAATTATCTCAATAAAGCCTTTTAGATTATTTCTCCATTCACAGACCTCCATAAAGCTTTCCTTGATATCTCCAAGTTGGAACCGATATCTCTCGTATCTAAAATCATCTAACTGTATACTGTTTTCATGAGTTTAAAGTATTTTAAAATTAGAAGTGGCAGAGGGCTGACCTTGGAACCAGGAAGCCCTTGGGTTCAAGTGCTGCTCCTGACACATACTATCTGTGTGGCCATAGGCAGTTAACAAATCAATAAGCATTTATTAAAAACTTACTATGTGCCAGGCATAGTGCTAAACTGAGAATACAAAGAAAGGCAAAAGACAGTGCTTGCTTTGAAGAAGTTTACAGACTAATAGGTTAGCCATTTAATCTGAGTGCCCCCAGGTAATTCTCTAGGACTATAAATTGCAGATGATTTGCCAATTTCTTCAACGGAAGGAGTTTACACAGCAGATTAATTGACAAGTATCCTTGTATCAATAATGCAATATTCACAACACCCATGGTGGTTACGAATATGCTGGTATAGTTGTGAATCACAAAATATAGCAAACTCTCCACATGGAGGGCAGAACCAAAGCCTGTATTCAAATACCAGAAAACCAAGTCCCAGAACCAGAAGGACAAGTCCCAGAACCAGAAAGCCAAAGTCATTACAGTAGTCACAAAGTTGATACACATGCTTAATGCAGTGAACACTCACATTCCCAAGCCTTCACAATAGAACAGGCTCCTTCAAGCAGGGATCCCTCTCTCACTCGTGATAGCTGCTCAGCCTGGTTCTTGGAAGTTCTCAGTAAAAGTTGCAGAAGGAGGATCTCAGTAAAAAGGTGTAGTCTCCAGGTGGTGACTGAGAAAATCTGACTGTCCTGCTGGTTCTCTTCCTTATATTCAATATAGCTCCTCCCTGTTCTGCCCCTTTCTGCTAAGGTGTTAACTTGAAGTAAGGTGCTAAGTGCTTGTTTACTAAGTACTAATAGAAAGGGGCATGGAAGATCTTCTAATTACATTTGCATTACTCTCCTCCACTTCCCCAAATTCTAAATCATATTTTTCCATACAGAACCTCTGTCTACCTTTATTCCAACACCCAAGATTGCCAGGTCCTTGACACAAGAGATCATAACTTATTTATCATTGGATCTTCCCTGGGGTCCAGCATAGTGGATGGTCAATAAACATTTATTAAACACCTACTATGTGCTGGGCACTGTTATAAGTGTTGGGGGTACAAATATTTAAAAAGATAGGCAGTTCCAGCCCTCAAGGAGCTTACATTCTAATGGAAGGAGACAAAATATAAAAGGAAGCTAGAAGATTGGGGAAAGGGAAAGTACTTGACATAGGGGACATGGTTGAGGGCAGCCAGGTGAGAAATGAATGCTGAACATACTAAGGGCCTTATAAGTGTTTGTTGAATGAATGAGTCAATGCGTTTTCCCTGTTACACTTTAAACAAACAGGCCAAAGTAAGTTCATCTATACTTTGATTATCCTTCTAATTTCCTGATGATCAAATTGGTGGAGTTAGTAAACCTGTGTGTGTGTGTGTGTGTGTGTGTGTGTGTGTGTGTGTGTGTGTGTGAGTGTGTGTATTTTAGGACAAATCAGCTTTTTGCTTTCCTTTCTATGCTTTTCTGGGTCATGCCATTTAAACATTCACAGTACTGACAAAACATTAATAGTATCCCATCATAGCCGCATAGAGTGTTTAGGAAGCCCATTTGTTAAAAGAAGTGTCTCTTTCTTTTAACTTGACAATTAACTGGCTTGCAATATTTGTCCAAGAGTAGATAAAACTTGCATGGACAGGAAAGGAATAAATCCATGAGATATCTGTTAACAGTTAACAGAAATGAATACTTCTGTTACTTAAGTGATTGGCTCTTGTCTTCATTTTACTAGAGGCCATTAACAAATAAAACCATGTTTCCAGGATACAAATAAATCGAACAAATCTTCCATTTCATATCAGGGGCCGAAGCTCTGTCAATAATTTAATGAGAAAATACCCCTTATGAAAGCATAGAGCAGAACTTTAAAAAGCTCACAGATTTTCTCCTTCTCTGTTGTGCTCATTAGCTTCTCTTGATAACATATGTATAAAGAAGATAGGGTAAACAATACTCTGACCCATGGGTGTAAGTATATCTGCCCAAGTTTGCATAAAGGAAAATTTAAAAAATGTACTTAAAGGGAAAAATAAAAACAGACCCCACAATCAAAAGAGATCCAAACAAAACAAACCACAGCGTAAACACATGCACTCAATATATTGAAAATAAGTGAAAAAAAACCCCAAATAAAAATGATGGAACATGTTTAGGATCTTCCAATGGTAAAAGTTCTTGGTCACAAATATGATCTGGGTTTTATATTCTCTCTTATTTCTTCTGTGCATTTGTTTTTCCTCTAATAACAAAAACACTGGAGGCAGTATGGTCAAATGTATAGTGTTGGACTTGCTATCAGGTTGACTTGGGTGCAAATCCCTCCTCATTCACTATCTACTGTATATGGCCACTGGCATGTCACTTAACTTTTCTGAGCCTCAAGTAATTCTCTAAGACTTGGCTACTAGGTTATAGAAGGGTTGTGATCTATCTGGCAGCTCTCTCTAGTCCTGGAGTTGGGAATATCTAAGCTTCAAATCCAGCCTCAGACATTGTGTTTTGTTGTTGTTGTTGAGCTGTTTTTCAGTTATATCTGACTTTTTTGACCCCTTTTGGGGTTTTCTTGGCAAAGATACTGGAGATGTCTGTCATTTTCTTCTCCAGCTCATTTTACAGATGAGGAAACTGAGGCAAACAGGGTTAAGTGACTTGCCCGGGATCACACATCTACAGAATGCTGAGGCCACAGTTTGAACTCAGGTTTTCCTGATTCCAGACCCAGCACTCTATCCACTGAACTACCTTGCTTCCCACAACATCAAGCTGTGTGACCCTGGGCAAGTCACAACCTCTGTCTGACTCATCAAACTGTAAGATGAAAACAATAATAGCACATACCTCCCAGGGTTGTGAGGATCAAATGAAAGAAGATTTGTAAATTAGCCCAGTGCCCTGCACAAAGTCAGTACTTAATAAATGCTTATTCCCTTCCCTTCCCTTCCCTTCCCTTCCCTTCCCTTCCCTTCCCTATAAGGAAAACAAAAGACACAGAGGCAGGAACCGGGCCCCTTGTATCTCTGAGAAGTTTTCAAAGAGATTTCCAGGCCACTTACCCTTTCACATAGATGTCACTCATTTCTTCTCCCGTGATACTTTTCTCATCCAGAATGACATCTTTAGTGTTCCAAATGATCACACGCAAGACATACCTAAGAGGAAAACATTTTAAAGGAATTGTCTCTTATCTTTAGATGGACCCTCACACCCTTCAAGTAACCAAAAATGGATTGGAATTACTTACTTCTTGGCTTTCCGGGCAGTGATATTGAAAGGAGGACCTGGTGGCCCCAAACTTTTGGGGAAAATATCCACCCACATCTGAAGTTTCCCCTGTCATTCAAAAAGGGGAAATTATTTGGTGTTATGACTTTTTTATTTTTTAAAAATCACAGGAGGTCCAGTCAGCACAATTTTCTTTGGTTTTCCTGTGATCAAACTCTTTCTTTGACCTTCAAAGTTGTTTTTCTACAGGGGATGTTTTAGAATGAAACAAAAGAGCAAGCAGACGATTGTATTTGATATGACCCAACATTGCTCTGATGCTACCACCCATCTTTGGCTTCAGTTCTAAGGCATCATCAACACGTTGTGTCTGCCTATCTGCTTCCCACCCAGAATCCTCTCTGTTCAACAGGATACAAAGCCAGCCATGTGAACACAGATTTACCATTACTATGGAAGTTGGAAGGTGCAGTATTGGTCAACATTCAAGGATACAAATACTCTTTGTACCTGTGAAAGATTTGGCTGGAAGGTGCTATACAAAGTTCGTGTTTCCACGTGCTCAGGCACTTGTCCCTGAGTCCGAAGGATATATAGAGCAAGGCGCTCCTCTGGGGGTCCCAGGTGTTGGTGTAGATTTTTGTTGGCTTCTGTAATTGAGAATGTCATCAGAACAGGGGCAAACCAAAGTTGTCCAGGAAGCTTTCACTTCTATTTCAACAAGCAGCCCAAGTTAATTAGTATTGAACTTTAAAGATCATGAGGCAGTTGGCAATTGAGAGTCTTTAACTTGGAAAAAAATTTACAAAAATGCTAAAAGCCTCTGATCCTTCTTAAGCATGATTGTGAACTGCTAACTAGAAGACAACTTGTTCACAAATTGGGAATACCTCTATCTGAAACTGTCAAAACCATCTCAAGAAGGAAGGACCAGAGCTTTTCCCCAGGGCACCAACATCTTAGAAGGGAGTCACTCTCTCTTTAGGGCAACCATTCCTAGGGTTCTGTTAATTGTTGCATCCTTCTCCTAGGGCCCACTCAACCCCACTACCATATCCCCTATGTACTTCATTACCTTGGGCCTTGGGGTTCAGGGGATACTGGATGTGCTGAAAGGGATAAGAACAGAATCTCTGGAGTAAAGGTTTCTCCTTCTGTTATAATCCAAGGGATTCATTCTAGACTCATAGCAAGGTGTTGCCTGCGATATTCCTCCCATTCAAAGGGAGAATGTCTGGAATCTCTGTTTCCCACCTTACAGGGTAATTTCCTAAGAAATTTCTATCTTTCCCCTTCACCCACAGAGCCTTGTGTCTAAAGGTCTCAACCATTCCCTCCAATAAATTTATTCTGGGCACTGGAATTTCTAGATATAATTCAGGAATGGTTTCTTGTGAATATTTGGGGCTTTCAGCACTCAGGTGTGAAATACACTGATAATTCAAACAACCCACAACAATGCACTCCCTGAGCTGGCTCCAAGAAGATGAAAAGGTTTGAAGGAAAGATTCCCCTATTAGAATGCAATCTTTGTCATCGCTGAGTTAGTGAGGGGTAGAAATATAAGTCCAAAGAGGCAGGGACAGGAATCTAAAAAGATCTAAGTAAACAAATAAAATGTTTAAAAAAAAAAAGATAAGACCGTGCCATGCACTCCATTTTGAAGTTTTATAGTATGATACCATGTTATAATATCACTTTTGTTGCATGGAAACATGTAATCATACGCCAGGCCACATTCCTGCCAAAATGGTCACACAGAGTCAGATTATGGCGGTTAGCTTGCAATATGCTACTATTCCTATCCTTCATGAAAACATTAGCAATAAGACACTCTGCTGGGTACACAAGACTATTTGAGTCAGCTAGCCACAAGCAATTGACAGCATTGAACTCACCGAATTCTTCCAAGCTGTACTCTCGGCCTCCGTATCGAAGCCTGTTTCCATCTTCAGAAAGAATAGGGGGTGGAAAGCCTTTATACTTGGCTACGTTGCTTAACAACTGTGTTGGTCTTAGTTGATCACGCCAAGTATTGACTCCAGAACTGTTGAACAACACGATCCATCGAAGGATTAACATTTGGTACATAGGCTTTCCTTAAACTTGCCAACACTAATGTATCTGCTATGACAGTAATAAAGATTAGCATTTGTATATCTTTTTAGCTCTTGCAAAGCCCTTTACAAATGTTATTGCATCTGGAGTTAGGTGCTATTATCATCCCCATTTACAAGTTAGGGAACTAAGGCAGATAAAGATTGTGACTTGCCCTTTATCACACAGTAAAGTTCCTGGGGCAGAGTTTGAACCTAGGACTTCCTGACTTAAGGTCCGTCATTAAATACAATTCACCACCTAGCTGCCTCCATAACAGAGTGCTAAGAATCCTTTTATACAGGAAAACTATGAAGAGGGTAGACTATATAATTACATGTAAAATCTGTGATCTGGGAGCTCTCTTTAACCTTCCCAAAGACCATAATTTGGTAGATAGGACTTAAATGATCGAGTCTTATCTAAGTTAGTCACTTGCCCATAGACTGACAGCTAATAAGTGTCCAAGACAAGAACTGACCCTAAGTCCAACACCATATCAGCTATACCATGCTGTCTCTCAAGAACCTAAGATATGCATTGCAACTTGGAAGTCATTCTGTAATTCTTCAACCTTCAATGAAGATTTCAAAAAATTAATTTGTTCAGATTAAAAGAGAAGATTCTCCCCTTGCTATATTAAAAACTCACTAGTTTTCACAAGCTTGAAGTTTTGAGTCTAGATTTACTGAGGTTCTTAATGACCAAAAGTGACATACATTTGGAAGTAGTCTTGCTAAGATACACAGCCAGAGTAGCTACATCCCAACTCAACCATGCCATGGCTCAGGGAAGGGTTGTAGGACTATTTTAAATCCTTTTCTGATATAAATGTCCTTTACAAAAGAAAAGAACTGCACTTCATGGTTTATGAAACTTACATGCAATACTGCTCTGCTATCCCACAATTGGATCCAAATCGGGAAAGGAAGCGATTTTCTAGATCAATAATTGTTTCTCCTACTTTTTCATCACGAGTAAGAGTGTCATAATCATAGACAGAAATTTTCAGGTCTTTTTCTTGAGGTAAGAAGCAGCTCAGTTCATACATCCTAAAAGATCAAATGCATAGTCAAGATTTGCCTGCCAGGCATAGAGTAGAATTTTTAGTCCATAAACATTTATTAAGCACCTACTACATGCCAAACACCGTACTATGCAATAGGGACACAGAGAAAGGTTAAAAAGACCACTCCTGCCCTCAAGGGCCTCATAGTTTAATGGATTTGGGCTTTAGCACCTCAGAGAACAAAACCAGAGATAAACTTACATAGTATAGAGAATGCTAAATCTAAAATATCATTGTATTTGATAGTCTAACACAAAGTGGAACAGTCAGCTAGAAGCAGGATATATCAGTCCACAACTTGAAAGAAATCTTACATTACCTTCCAAAAATCGGGTTGAGTGTATTGGGAATGTAATGGTCTCGATCTTCAATGACTTTTTTACTCAGAGATATTTTTATATAAGGGTCGCACTGTTGGAAAACAAATGAGATGTTACTGGACGGTACCCTGTTATTTTATATTAATTTTGGTGGTGCACTCAATTGTTCTTACTATCTGCATAACACGAAAAGAGCTGATTAAAAATGAGAAATAAGCAAAAAACAAAAAAAACCCAAAATCAATGCAAAGGGGCAGCTAGATGGCACAGTGAACAGAACACCAGCCCTGGAGTCAGGAGGACCTGCATTCAAATTTGGCCTCAGACCCTTAACACAAAAACTAGCCATGTGACCTTGGGCACATCACTTAATCCCAATTGCCTTCCAAAAAGCAAAAAAATAAAAATGAGAAATAATCACCTGGGTTTTTTTTGTCTGTATAATATTTTTAAAAAGATTTAACTGATGTTTTGGCTGAATTATCTTAATGTCTTGGTACTATGCAAAAATAGCCCCCATGAGTTGTTCCTTTATTGTTAAAGGAGCTCTGGGAGGTGGAAAGGGCACTAGACTGGTAAAGAGACCTGATGACTAGTTCCTGCTCTGTCTCTAATCAGTCATATGATCTTAAGTAAACTGTCCAGCCTCTCTGGGTCCCAGTTTCCTCATCTCTAAAATAAGGGGGTTGAACTACATGGAGCCATAAATAGGGTAGGACAAGCAGGAGTATGGTCTCAGGCATTAAAATGGGAGAGGGAGGAGATTGTAGTTCCTCCGCTCAGTGATCTAGAACCCGGCATCCCCATTCCCTTGCTACCTCGCCCAGCCCCTCTCCAAGGACACAGCCATTATGGCTATGCCTATGAAAGATGTCCTAGTTATGGCTCTGGGAAAGGATGAGTTAGTTCTAAGACCCTTTCTAGCTCAAATCTGGTATGATTCTGGAACCAGTCTTGGTACATAAATGATGCTGCTCTAGTACCTTTCCTCTTAGGAAATAAAAGAAGCCAGAAAAGAAAAGACCAACTATTTTATTAAACAATTACTGTATCAAACTACCAGTAACTTTTCTATAGCCATGATGGCTTCTTGACATTTTCAAAACAAAAGTCTCACCAGGCCATTGTTATCCTGAGGCTGGAGATCTATGCCTCTGACAATATAAATCCTCACTATGCATTCCTGTGGGATACTGTCGGGTAATTCCCGAAACTGCCTGGGAGGAGCAGGCACGTTTGGATCATCAGACAATGGATAGATTCTAAAGGAACCCTGTAATACACACACACACACACACACACACACAGAAACACAAAATTCACAGTTAGCAATGCAACCTATATGATATTTGGGCTATGTGCGTTCATCTCCTGGGGAAGTCTTGAGGTCACAGTTGTGAAAGAGTGTAAAAATATAACAGACTTTGTTAGGGATCATCTTTTAGATGCTGAATGTCACATATTTACATTTGGGAGAAAAGGGATTACTGGATTTACCATTTCATTGTGCAAGGAACTCTCAATGAGGAAACTTCCCAGGCACCAGTAGATTTGCCTCTGTTCTGCAATTTACAGTCTTAAGAGAGCTGCTTGGAACTTGAGGGTTTGAGTAAGGAACTCACCCAGGGGTGGCTCACATATCAGAGACAAGACTTCAGCTGCATAACCTCCCTTAAATGAACTTAAATAGAAAGGGTTTGTGATTATTACTATTCTTAATGAAGCAGCTAGGTGGAGTTATCATGGTCTTATGATCTAGAGATTACTGTTGGGAAAAAGCTACTACCCTCAATTTGCCTTGGAATCAGGACAAAAAATAAAAATTGTCCTAATTGAAAGCATGATGGGAGAGTCAGTAAAAGGCCACCCACCTCAAGAGGTAAAAGGATTATTATGCACAGTTTCAGAAAGGAAGGATAAACAAAGAGAATGAATGGAAGGGAACATAGTGGGAGTAATTAATATACTGTTTTAGATATTTTGAAAATTGAAATTACTTTTAAAAATTTAAATAATTGTTGACAAATGCTTTTGTTGTTTAAAGTGCCTAAAATAATTGTTTTTAATGTCACTTTCACTAAAGTTGATCTTTTCAACATCCTTGGCTCAGAGCCAGAATTTAGTTCTGGTTCAAAGCCATCTGTTAGCCCAGCCGCTTAAATATCTCACTGCAAAGTCACTGGCAGTGACCCAATCAAACTCATGAACAGCCCTCTAAAATTGTCGATTTTATTTAGCTGACAGTACATCTAGTTCAGACAAGGGTCAGTTATGAAACCATAAAAAGACCTGACAACTCTACACAAAGGAGACATTAGTACAGAAGCACTCAGGTGTCCCAAAGCATGTAAGGTACTTTCTTCTGCATCTAAAAAGAAAAGTAGAAGGCTTAGAATCAGCAGTATGCCCAAAGAGGATCAGGTTAGCCATTTTACTTACCTTAAACTCTCCCACCACTGAAGGATCATCATTTTCTTCAGACTTCCCTCTGTATAGCTTAAAGGTATCCGAGAAGTCTGTCAGACCCTTAAACTCGGGTACGTTCTCTAGTTCACAATTATATACCTGAAAATTAATGAACAGTCAATTCTTTGTTAAAAGAGAGCCAAAGTGATCCATAGATCTTGAATAAAGCCATTTTATCTAAATAGTGCCCTGCAAGGTTTTAGAAGAATGGAACCCACCATACTCCAGGATCCCTACTTTCAAGCACCCTCAAATCAGCACACTAATACACTCATTGTTCCACAGCAACAATTGCTTCTTAAACACACCTACTTTGACATACCATAGTGATTCTTGCTCAAAATGTTGAAAATGCAACTCATCATTTTCCTATTAAATCTGTCCCCACTTTCTGACTTCTCTATTTCTGTCAATGATACACCACAGATATTCAGACTCTGTTGCTTGGTCTAGCATAGGGCCCATTCTGGACCAACACCTATAGCCAGACTCATGGACATTCTTTTTGATTTTGATGAGGTCACTTACCCATTTCTTTTTGACCAAGGTATGACCCCTCTTCTCCCCCTCAACCCCAAGGCTGTCTGCAGGAGTAATTTTCATGTTACCTTTAGTCTGGCATATCCTTTCTGAATGTACTGTCCACATTTTTCAAGTTCTCCAATGGAAGCATAAAATTTGCTCCACCAATCGACAACTTCTTCCTCCTAAACATAATACCCAACAAGTTAAAAGGTTTGAGTGGTAGTCCAGATTTCTAATCCATGAACTAAGATTCTTTTAAAACATATTCTTAAAGTGAGCAGCTAGATGGTACAGTGGCTAGAGCACCAGTCCTGGAGTCAGGAGGACCTGAGTTCAAATCCAACCTCAGACGCTTGACACTTACTAGTTGTGTGACCCTGGGCAAGTCATTTAACCCTGATTGCCTCACAAAACAAATAAAACGTATTCTATGAATATATGAATAGACTATGCGATCACCAGCATAGAAATTCCTGCCAGTGATACAGATCAAAACATGTCTATCACTTAATAAAATCAAACTTTATATAGTGCTTTAAAAATTTCAAAGGGCTTTATGTACTTTATCTCATCTGATCCTCACAACGATCCTGTGAAGTAGGTGGCATTATTCCCATTTTATGAATGAAGAAACTGAGGCCAAGAGGGTTGGGATTTACCCATAGTCACACAGCTAATAAGTGTCAAAGGCAGAACTGGAACCCAGATCTTTCTAACTCCAAGCCCATACCATTTAATGCACATCATAAATGGGCATTTATAAACTTACAGTTTCAGTAAAAAAAAGAAAACCCAAACCTGTCATTTAGGGCATGCCTACATGTATTGTTGCTGAATCATTAAAGGGATTTCTAATTACAGATCAGGTAGTCAGTGCACTACTGAGCAGTTTTAGCGCCTCTAATACCCAGTCAGCTGTCTTGTAATTGATTAGATCACATCCTATATGTGTCACCATGTTTGTTTACTAATTTTTTTATGCCATTGATTTGATATTTCATAGGGCCAGAGACTTAGAACTACAATAAGCATATTCATTTGAACACAAAATTCATCGTTGGTTCTAGAGAAAAATGTTCCCCTTCTCAGTGGATAGAAGAGGCACCCAGGTGAAGAATGTCATGCTGTTTGTTTAGTTACTTTTCTTTGTTGTCATGGAGACATACCAAAAAAATGACTGTGTTTTTACAGTTCTTCAGTCTTTCAAAGTTGTAGTGGTTTTGTATATTTTTTATAATGACGGAATTATTGTATAAATTGTTCTAGTTATGCTGCCCATTTCTGGTGGTGAGGTGATAAACTAAACATGCCCCGTGTTTTGGACAGTGCCTATGAACGAATTTGGTTTTGCTTGATTGTGCATATTTATTATGAAGATTTTGTCTTTCTTTTTCCTTTTCCCCAGTGGTGAAGAAGAGAAAATAAGTGCTTGTTAATTTAAAAAAAATTTAACTTGAAAAGAAATTACTGTTTAAAAAAAAGGTAAAAATAAATGCAAAGAACACAAAAGAAAGGATAGTTCCCCAATGCATCTACCCATTGCTTAGTTTCACCTGTTGAGGGAAGTACTACATGGGGTGACATTGCTGAGTGCAACTTACCCCTCAGCATCTGTGATTGCTGGGAAATAACAGGAACCAAGTGCCTGGGACAGAGGCTTTCACATTTGTGTGTGGTCCATGACCTGCATGACCCAGTCCCTGATTTAAAAGTTCTTCCATCACATACTAACTACAAACAGACAGTGGATGACTAAAAACACAGCTGAGGTAGATAGGGATTACCTTTTCAGCTAGCTAATCACCGACGCGTGCACAACAGCAGGAGAAGGACCCGCAGGAATGACAGGAGGATGAAGATACAGAAAGCATTGGATTAAAAAAAAAGGTAAATGTTTACTTGTCATTCAGGGATTTAACACACCCAGCATGCCTGAGAAGATTCTTTTGAATCATTTAGCCCTAGATGATCTCAGAAGGTAGCACCTTGTTTTCTACCACTCTAGAAATTACACCAGAATTATTCCCATAGTGAAATGAAAAGTTTCTAGGAAACTATCGTTTTAATAAAATTATATATACAGTGTTAAAGCATCTGCTCAGACAATGCTTATGTAATGAAAAAAAGATCAGTTCAGGCCTCTTTTTCCTTTGTCCCAATCCCCAGCCCTTTGATTGAGTTTGACTGCTAAAGGGTTTTGCTAAACATTCTATTTTTTGCTCTTTCAAAACTTCCCCTGTATCTTTGCTGATCCAAGCCTGACTGCCTTGTCTTCCTTGTCTGATTTTTTTGGTCTGTTTTCTATTTGCTTTTGCTTTTCTCCTTATTCTCATGCTATCTCACAGGGGTATTTTTGTGACTGTGAATAGAGGTTCACATTTCCAAGAAGCTGCTAACCCTGGCAGGTTTTTTCCCCCCAGCACGGCCACATTCCTCTACTTTAAGAATGGATTCCTCTTCATTGAGCACATCTGGGAGATGAGAAGCAGGATAACTGGGATGCTGTGGCCTGCTTCTGCCCTTTGCAAACAGTGCAAAGGCACTGAGTCTTTTGAGGTACAGGATGGAGAAAAGTCTCCCCCTCCCCACTCCTGGAATCTCAAAATTGAGACTAACTTCTGATGTCAGGGGGAAAAGCTTCCAGATTCCACCAGTAATTGATCAAGCCATTGAGAGAAAGCATGTATTTTTCCTATGGGCATCTTTTTGAGACTTTCCTGGGTTTAGCCTTCAAGTTTTGTTTTGCTTAGCACCATAGCAAAAATAAGGAGGAAGGAAGAGAAACAAGGAAGGGAAGAGGGAGGAAAAAAGAAAAGGAAGGAAGGAAAGAAGAGAAGGAATCAGGGAGGGAGAGAAAGAAGGAGAGAAACAAGGAAGGAAGGGAGGAATATCGATAGAGAAATGATAAAAATATTTTTAGGAAATGTATAGAAGTCATATTTACAATTAAATCACGATCAATCTTGGAAAGATTATTTTCCCCTGGACTTTCATTCACTAAACGCCATTTATCATTAGTTTATTGATGCTGTTCACAATTACTTTTCCACAGTACAAATCCATTATTTTAATGAAAACATAGAAAAAAACAGTACCCTGAGTTATTCTTGTTCCTTTTGAGTACTAGTATCCACTCATTTGCTTCAGTCACATGTGAGCAATATTGGACACCAGTTTATGTACAATAGCAAGGTAAGTGCTTTGTTTGACCATAGCCAATTCTATATCTGTGGAAAGAGTAAGTGTTGCAAGAAATAGGATCTTCTCTTATTCATAGATCACCAACCATATTTATTTTAAAAAGCATCTTTTAGTACAAAAATCTCCCTATAGGAAAGCCCCTCCAAAGGAGAATTAGAGCTTTAGCCCAAGGCCCCACCTGTCCCAGTCAGCTTCATGCATTTTCTTAACATACATACATGCACTGTTCTTGGAGAAGCCATTTTGCTGATTGCTGTGGACAGGCTGCTTAAGCACTAGAAATGGGAAGATAATAATTGAATCTTCCACAATTGAGCCCTGTTGGATCATTGGACTGGCACTTTGGAAGCCCAGTTCTCTGAAAGACTCAATACCTCTTTCCACCCCATCCTCAATTTTTTTTAATGTCAATTCAGAGCCTAGCAGACTAATGAGCTCAATCATTGGCTTCAAATCTATGGTTGGAAGGAGGAGGGAAGCTTCTTCTATTTACCCAGAGCACAAAGGCAGACTGTGGTACCCTGAATTGAATATGTGGTCACATAGGCCAACAGGACATTGGCCAACCAGACCGACTGATGCTCCCAAGATCCACTCAGTTCATTTAACTGAGTAGATATCAGCTAGATATTTATGGTTACCATCTTGCCAAGGTGAAGGCCAGAAGAGACCCTACAAGTCATCTGTTTAACTAGCTAATTTCCTTCTATTTCACAGGTGAGCAAACTAAGACTCAGAGAAGTTAAATGATTTACCTAAAGTCACAGAGCAAATTGGAGGATTAAGAACCTCTTATCTGAAATCAGGATATACTATTTTTAAATTGTTATGATTTTTTACAGGTGGCTTCTCACAACTACTGCTTCTTGCTCTATCAAAGTTACCACTTCCCCATTGCATCTCTGGCAGGTGTTAGAAAAGGAGCCTGATAAAACTAATTCACACTAAGGTGTGAATAACTGATGGCTTCCCCAATACTAGCCCTCCCAAATTTATAACACTATAAATTCTGTTCATTCTTCTGGGTCAGTCACACAGCAGATGCTTAACAAACATTTGTCACTTGATTGATTGATCCAGACTCAATTTTTATAGTTTATTGCTCCACTAGCCTCGTCAATCCACCCACGACTAAAAAAAAAATAGAGGGAACATTGACAGGAATGTGTCTTATATTTCTCTTGAGTCCCCTATAGCCCTGGCCACGAGAGCATTTGATAGACTACTTGGTTAACAATGGAGGAAGCAAAACTATGGTAAATCACATCTATGGCACAAGCCTCAAGCCAACCTTTTTCACTCCTGTGATAAAATCCCAGGATAAAAGGCCCTGTAATAAGTGTAATAGACTGTAGGATTGTTCCCCCACAACTCCTGCTCCCCAGGCACGTTTTGGAGATACTATGCATCCTGAGAGTTCAGCTTTTGTCCTAAATGATGGCTGACTTGCCCTTTCCTTTGGTGGTTCTGTAGAATGTCTACTTGGGGATAAAATAAATGTAGTATAAGACAAAGTTTATTCTGGTTAGGTTGCTAAAATACTTTAGATAGGAAAACAGTGTGTATGTGTATGTGTGCGTAGGTACTCTTTCTACATGTTTAGAGTGCTTGTTCAAATCTATTCTCAAATGTACATTTTTAATGCTTTTTTGAAATGTGAATTTTTTTACTAGTCCATATATTAAGATACAATATGCTATTTTTGCTCATTATAGATGAGACCCCCCAAACATTTCTGCACAATAAAGACCATTTATTGCCATGTATTTTCCAGGAAAAAATGCAAGTTTTGCTTTTCCTTTTTGTCTTCTAGAACTAGTAGAAATGATTTTGGCAGGGCCAAGAGAATAACAGACAGGAGCCTTGTTTTTAACACTTTCTCCTCATTGTTTCACTTTTAAAACCTTGGTGACTTTTATAGTCCAGGATGACTGTTGTTGCTGCTCAGTCATTTCTGTCGTGTTCAGCTCTTCATGACCTCATTTGGGGTTTTCTAGGCAAAGATAATCAAATGATTTGCCATTTCCTTCTCCAGCTCAGATGAGGAAACTGAGGCAAACAGGGTTAAGTGACTTGGCCAGGGTCACTCAGTTAGTGAGTGTCTGAGGTCAGATTTGAACTCAGGAAGATGAGTCTTCCTGACTCTAGGCCTGGCACTCTCTCCACTGAGCCTCCTAGCTGCCCCTTAATATAACTTACAAATCATCAAATATAGTCATTTTAAAAAGAGCAACATGTCTTCCTCATAGATACAAAACAATTTTAGTATGCAGCACAGTTATCAGTATAGTTTTCCTTTGTTACATTTTTTTTTCATGAAACAAATTATCTTGTAGACCATAGCCTGAGGACCAGATTCTTTCTTCCTGTTTTTGTGTGGTCATTGAGCTAAGAATGGATTTTACATTTTTAAATACAATAAAACTTTATTTAAAAATGTAAAACCCATTCTTAGCTTGCCTCAGTACAGTTTACCAACTCCTATCATAGACCACTGGAAGAAAATGGAAATTTTTTTTCATTTGACCCTCTACTTGATTCATGAATCCCTTCTCAAACATTCAAATTCAATTTAACAACTCAGTTTAACAAACGTGTCCAACAGAACATCATCAGCCTCTGCTCTGATATCCCTAGCAATGGCGCACTCATGACTTTTTGACACTCTCTGCTAAGATTGCTTTTCCAGCGCTAACAACACATCTGGTTGGAAATTTTTGCTCTTTTTTTTTTTTAACTTACATGATTCTTAAAAAACTGATTTCATTTTTCACAAGTGTGATCAAGTGACTGTTTGCCTGAAAGCATCAACCAGGCAAAATCTACTCATAAAATGACCAGTGCTGATGCTTACCTTATTTGGGAGCAATGGCTTTGTGTCTTCGACTTCAATAATCACATCCCGGGGAGGTGGGGCAGACAAAATAGAAGCTGAAAAGCAATTTATGCGATAGAGATTAGGTCAATAACAGTCAGCAGACTAAAAAGCATGGTGGGCAGATAGGAAGAGGAAAGGGAAGGATGGCTTGGAAGTACCATACTGTGGAGACTGGAAGGATGGTGTTGCTTTCAAGAGAAATGGGGAAATCCGGCAGCAAGGACACGGGGCACATAATACTGCAGTAAATATATATTCAGCGAATATATATTCAGACATGAGTTTTTAATGCCAGACCATTTAAAAACTCTAACAAGTACATTCAGGGCTCCATTTTCCCACCTGATTGGGTTCCCCACAGGCTGATCTCCTACTCATTTGCTTCCTTCTCGTCTCAGATCTTTTTGCCAATCTTAGGAGCCCACAACAAAGCATTAGGAATGGTTCCAATTGTAGCCATGATTTAATGGCATCAGAAAAAATTACAAATAATTTTAGCTTTCAATGACAACATTTCATAATAAACTTCCTGGCTAGAAAACATGTTTTATTATGAAAATCTTGCTTGGGAAGAACATTTATTGTACTGCCATCTGTCTGACTTGTTTTTGTAAACAGGAGATGCTTCATTAGGTCTTCATTGGCATAATCTCCTTGAGGACAGGGATCATGTTGTTTTGGTCTTTCGTAGCCTTAGCAGCTGGCAGATAGTAAGTGCTAAATAAATGTTTGTCAGATGAATGGATAAGAATAAATGAATTTATGATAATAGTGATGGCATTATCATCCCCATTTGACAAATGAGTAAACTGAGACTTAGTCTTTACATAGTGCTTTAAGGTTGTAAAGCTCTTTATGGTGTCTCATTTTATCTTTACAACAATCCTGGGAGAGAGCTATTATTATTATTATTTTCCCCATTGTATAATTGAGGAAACTGAAGCAGTCAGAAGTTAAGTGACTTGTCCAGGGTCATACCACTACTTTGCATGAACAATTGGATTTGAACTCAGGTCTTCTTGGCTCTAGGTCTACCGCTCTGTGCACTATGGTGCCACCTAGCTGCTTAAGTAGCTTGTACAGAATTACATGGTCAATAAGTGTCAAAGAAAGACTCTGGGGGGCGGCTAGGTGGCACAGTGAATAGAGCACTTGCCCTGGAGATAGGAGGACCTGAGTTCAAATCCAGCCTCAGACACTTAACACTTACTAGCCATGTGACCTTGGGCAAGTCACTTAACCCCAATTGCCCTGCCTTTCCTATCAAAAAGCAAATACACAAAAGAAAGACTCTGAACCAAGATTTCCCTTAACTCCAAGTGCAACATTCTTTCTACTGTGATATCATACTGCCTCCCATAGAACAAGGTCCCCTCAAGGTACAGAATCAAGTTTCTTCGAGTCACAAAACCCTATCCCTATCTATACCTCATCACTTCAATGGTGTCATGATCCCACCATTGGTTCGCTCTTAGAAGAGCGGAAGCAATTAGAAGCAAAGTTGCCTAGAAGGCCTCTGATCCCTTGCTACTGACAAACTGTGTGATTATGTACAAATCAATCAGCTTCTACATGCTTCCCCATCCATGAGGAGGGATAGCATTGCTTTCTCCTTCCCTATCTCCCTAGTCAGGACTAGCAAATAGGAAAAAGCCTATATAGTGGAAGAAAGGTTTGACATGAACCCAAAACACTATTGGTATTTACCTTTTAACTGGGGTGCAATATCTTCTTTAAATGCATAAGGATCACAACGAAACTGTTCAAGAAGGTCGATGGTGCACTGCCCCACAATGGGCTTCCGCCCAAATTGTCTGTGGTCAATCACTTTAATAACCAATGGTGGTGTGTACAATTCTTCCTTGGGTAAGAGCTGTGAGGTCAACAGAGTTTTATTACTTTGCTTTAGGATGACTGTAGAGGCTTTGAAAATAGGTACAAAAATCTACCAATCTAAACAGAACTATAATTAGCATTTTTCATACATGGGGACAACTTTACCAAAAAATACTCAAAACATCATTTTAAGGTGAATTCAGCTGAAAAGGCAACAACAACAACAAAAAAATGGGACACAAGCCCCTATTGGTGAAAGTCTTGAGACACAGCAAGAACCATCTGCTGCAATAGAAAAGGCTGGTTAGGGGAAAAGGTGCGACCTGCTTCCTATTCTGACCAAGTAACTGCTAAACTCAGTAGTTTCCACGGTGCTGAAGGCATACAAGGGCTATCATTGCCCTCTAAATTTTAGTGCTAGATACCCCATACCAGTTATGGCTCTGAATGCAATCTTGGTTTCTCCCCTACAAGACATGTAGGTAGCTAAAGAAAATCCATTCTTTTGGATAGTAACATTCACCTGCCCTATTGAAAGATTACTTTCAAAGTGGGATAAGATTATACAGATACTACAATAATTTAAGATCTAACTGCTGTCCTCGGAGGAGGCCACATTTAAATCAAAAGGCATTTACCAATGGCAGGCATTGTGCTAAGCAAGGCCCTCCATTTCTTGGGCTCTAGTAATTTTCCTATGCCTGGATTGCTCTCCTTCCTCCCCTCCAATTATTGACCTCCCTGGCTTCTTTTAAGTCCCAACTAAAATCACATATTCTACAGGAAGCGTTTTCTAACCCCTCTTAATTCTAATATTTTTCCTCTTTTAATTATGTCCTATTCATCCTACATATAGTTTGTATATATTTGCTTGCTTGCTGTTCCTCCCCACCCCCCACATTAGCTTGTGAACCCTTTGAGGACAGGGAATGTCTTTTGCCTCTTTTTGTGTCCCCACTGGAACATAGTAGGTACTTGATAAATATTCACTATTGGACTAATTGACTAAGCACACAAGAGTGAACAAAAGCACACCAAGATGAAACTGAAACTTTCATTTAAGGGAATTTGTCAAAGCCCCCGAATCAATGGTTGAAATCTTTTTAGCTTTGGAGGCTCAGCACCAGAAACAGAAATAAATCATCCACCTGGAAATAGGAGAGCCTCATATGGCAAAGTCAGCTTAGAAGTCACATGCTGATATATTTTAACAAGGGTACAGTATCAGAAGTTAGGCCTCAACTCCAGCCGTAGGTTTAGTTGTAGTCTTAGTTTTACAGGTGAACTCGAAACTGGAGGATAGAGCAGGAATAAGGTAAGTGTCTCTCCCAAACTTGAAGCTTTCCTAGCCTCCAACCTCTAATCAAATGGACATTTGGAAGCTGACATGTCCTAGGAGCTAGAAGTAGCAGAGACAGGGGAAGAGTATGATGGGAACCACTCTGGGACTTGGATTTGAGACATAATCACATTCATGACTTTGTACCCAGAACAGCAGTTCAGAAAAGAAGGCTGAGTTTAGGACTGCACTGATTATTGGGATGAAATCCTAATGCGGTCATCATGGACTTTGAACTGGATCTAACCAATATCATTTCTTATGACCTTGGTGTAATTCCCACAGGAAAAGTGGGGCAGCTGCCCTAGGGCATCCTGGAAGCAGGGAACCAAGACCCAGTAGGAAGGAAGGGCTTGTCAAACCTTCACCATTCTTTCTAGGTCCTTAATTAGCTTTCAGTCATTCAACACTTCCTGTGCCCTGTGCCTCAAATGGAAAGGAAATCCTTCCGGTACGGAAGATGTTAATTACTCCAGTGGTAATGACTAAGGGAATTCTTTTCTAGCCTTGTTCCTACTATAGATAAAAGCAACCACTCGCTTAGTTATGAATTCCTTAACATCTCTGAACTTTGGTTTTCTTACCCATAAAATAGAAATCATCATTTCTGCCCTATTTCCTAGGCTTGCTGTGAGTCTTTGATGAGATGATAGATATTGCTTTTAAAACTGAGAAGTGCAACATAAATAAAATAATGTGTTTCTACTCAACTCTGAGCTTCATGAGGGCAGCCTAATGAGCCATGCATCTCCCCCAGCCCTGTGCTTTGTAAAGAGTAGGCGTTTAAATGTTTCCTACACTGAGCATCCGCTGAGAACTAAGAAAAGGTGGCATTTAGCTGATAGCTAAAGTGGTGAAAAAACGAAAGGGGCTGTTATAGTTACTAGCCATAAGCACCCTCGTGACAATGGAGATGTTGGATCATAAGATAATATAGGTAAAGCGCTTTACAAATCTTAAACCGTTATATGTGTGTGTGTATAAAGATATATGCACAATGTATATATGTACACGTACACACATATCAATAAAACATATACATTGACTATTATATTATTGTCTTTTGTTATACCTTTATCTAAGAAATTTCTAGCTGTCTATTAGAGTCATTTTGATAATCTTAGATTAAAAAGACATTGTGCAATGGGTTTTATAATTGCTGTTTAATGTCAAAGATCCTTGTGTATGGATGTGTATGTGCCCGTGCACATGTGTGTGCTTGTATGGGTATGTATCTACATACTCATGTGTATACACACATATATGTACATAGCACATTACATTTAGTGTATGTGAGGCAGCTAGACATAATGAATAGAGTTCTGGGCCTACAGTCAAAAAGATCTGGGATTAAATCATTTATCATCTTCATCTACATTTATCATCTACTTCTTCGATCTTATCTAAGCCACAGACAGGTTGTCATCTGTGTTGATGGAGAGTGTTCCAGTGTAAAAGTCCTGCTTTCCAAAAGCTTATCAGGCTTTCCAAAACTGATAAAATGGTAGTTCTTTCCCCATTTTTTTAAACCAGGCCTGTGATTTTGTCAACGTAGGGAGTTCTTAGGGAGAAACTTCCTCTTCCAATACAGAATGGTGTAACCTTTCCTGCAACTCATAGTCTTAGAGCATTTCCCAGGTGCCAGGAGGTTCAGTGACATACCTGGGGCCATACACTTAATATGTGTCAGAGGCAGGGAAAGCCAACCAACTCTTAAGGCCCTCTGCCATGCCTCCTACATCCTTCAAGTATTCAGTATGGATGTGTTTCCACATTTAATGTAATTTAAGCATCAACACATTAAACATCTCAGTTCTGGGTAGGGGGGAAGGTTGATACACACCACTTTCATGAAGAGAACAGAACTTGGAAAGTTGGGTGTCTTCTTAAGGTTTTTGATCACTGCCGATTCTACCCTTTCCCCTCCACACTCTACGATGAGACTGGGGGAAGTCACAGAAGCCATCTGGTAATTTTTCATGTTTCTTAAGCCCCAAGCTAGAATCTACAATGAAGAAAAAGAAAAGGAAATGTGTTAAGGGAATGAAGGAAAGTCAGCATGCCAAGCATGATATTCAAAAGGAAAAAGTAATCCAAGAATGAGTTATTTGTAAACTGGAATTCTTGAGGCCTGATTTCTGTTTAGATATCTTTAAAATGTCTGTGAAAATATTTTAAGAAGTAAAAGGACAGAGGATATGTGAAAAAAATTACACCCCTCCCCCCCTCCCCAATCCTGTGATTTCTGGTTAAGGAAGGACATTTTCCTTGGACTTTAAGGGACAGCTTGGGGCAGTAGAAAGAACACTTGGTCTAGGAGTCAGAAGACATTGATTCTAGCCCTAGCTGTATGTCCCTAGGCAAGTCACTTGCCCTCTCTGCATCTCAATTTCTCCTGAGGCAATCAGTTGGATTAGATGTTTTCTAAGGGCTTTCCTAATTCTAAATTCTTTTATCCCATGAGTCATAGTTAAACGAGTTGATCGTTGAGAAGGGTTCTGGAATAGTAGTCAGAGCTGCTTGGACCAGGGCAGAGGATTGTTAGCCCCGGAAAGTATGTCAGAAGAGGGCCCTTCAAGTCACTTGATTAGGCAAATAGACCAGCACACGATGACTTCCAGGGCCTGTAATGCCATCGCCACTGTGATACTCCTGTTAAGTTTTCTTCCCATTCCTTCTATTTTCCCAGTATTTCTCAACTTTTCCTATTTTCCCCACTATCCTTCTGGACTGTTCAGCATACTCTATGTCCATGAGAAAGTTTCTGCGTAGGCCTAGCTACTCACTAGGCCCGCAAAAGATTCTACTCACAGGTTACTTACAACATCCAGACAACGGCTCACTCCCTAACCATCCGACGCTCTATATGAGGCTGATGTGTAAGGGAGCATTCTTTTCTTCAGTGCTTTGATGGGTCCTTAACTTAGATTGATAAGGGTCCCCTTACCTCTTCTTACCCCATCCCTCTCCAGTACAAATTGCCACTTCTCAATGCCTTCCCATTTTGCACAGGTTTTGTCAAAGGTTTTCCTTAAGTCAAAAATCCATATATTGAATCCTGTAAGAGACCTTAGAAGTCATTTAATCTGACTCTCTCCCTTTACATTAGAAGAAAACAAAGCCATAGAGAAGTCAAGTAACTTGCTCAAGGTCACACAGGAATTCCAACTAAGGTTTCTCAACTCTTAGTGCAATTTTACTTTCCATGGCACCATGCTGCCTCTAGTTCTCTGTAGACAATCTGTCCAAGGTGCTGGAAGCTTCCCCCAGTCCTTCTGACAAGTGTCCTTCTGTTAGTACTTACTCTTGACATGCCACTGATGCAGCTCTTTTTCACATATGTGAAATTTAAACTTAAGCTGTAGTGGACAGAGAGCCAATCTTGAAGACAGGAAGACCTGGGTTTGAGTCCTTCCTCTAACACATATTTGCTATACAACCTTGGTCAAATAATTTAAACTCTCAGTGGTTTTAGACAACTTTCTAAAAAAGCAGGAATCCACTTGCCTTAGTGAGGGGATTTTCTCACCTAGTTGTTCCCTGTACCAAAGAAATAGCAGACCTTGTCCCTGTCCCCTTCCCAGGAGAACAACCTCCCCTCCCACCCCCCATCCCAGTAAACATATTCTTTTTATTCACTCAACTTAGTGAGAAGAAAGAAATACCTCAATAGCAGTGAGTTGAACCACAGGCCTTATTCCTTGAGGAACCATGTAGAGGTTTGGAGCCCTCTGGGATGGGAGAATTGGAAGATTGGAACCATCCTGGGAAAGCAAACATGGTGATATCATCATGGTCTTCCATTTCAAATAAGGCATTCCAGGGTATGTGAATGAGTGTTTTCACCCAACTGCCTTGAAAAGAGTGAGCAGAAAACTGACAAATTACCTTATCCCTGAGAATAAGCTCAGCAGTTACAAGTACATCTCCACAGGCTTTGTCTCCATTTATAACCGGATGCCAGAGAAGTTTAGGGGTGATGTCAACCTCTGGATTAAGCTTGACCATGGGAGAGCAAAAACTTCGACCTAAAAATTCATCCTTGCCCTGAGAAAACAAGCAACCCCCAAATTAAACACCAAAGAGTATTTCAAATTCCCCCCTTCTCAATCATTAGGGAAATTCCAGTTGACCTACCACTTGGTCGTTGTCAAAGAGTTCAATTACAACTTTTGGTGGGTTTTGTATTATTGTTTGTGGATCTCCAAAAATTTCAACTTCATCAAATATAATAGTTTGGTCCCATGTTGGATTCAGTGTTGAGTGTATGATTTCAGTTGTTTTACTCCGATGGAGGAATGAAACATGAGCATAGGGATCTAAAAATAAATAAACAGGTTCAAAGAACCAAATGAATAAATGGGCCAAAGATCCAAACCCCTGAAGTCCAGCCCTTCTCTGTGCTTTCTTACCCCCTAAAAAGTATCACAAATGACAAAGACAAAGGTGTTTTATTCTTGAGTGATGTTTTAACAAAGGATGCAGAAGTGGTAGAGATCTTGTTGGCGGAAGGCAAGGCAATTGGGGTTAACTGACTTGCCTAAGGTCACACAGCTAGTTAAGTGTCAAGTGTCTGAGGCTGGATTTGAACTCAGGTCTTCTTGATTTCAGGGCTGGTGCTCTATTCATTGTGCCACCTAGCTGCCCCCTCCCTCTCCAGCTCCGCGAGGATTGATGAACCCCCCTTCCCCCCAAGATCTTATTATCTTAAAGGTGATCATAGCAAGAATCATGTAATGTCATTGTATAAGTGTGGTAACAGGTTGGGTGGAAAAGTTGCGTGCTCCTTAGGAGGTCTATTGGTGAGGGGTTCTGTCTTTTTAACACATAGATCTTTGATTGATAGATAGCATGACCTATAAGGTAGTAAACTGCCTTTGGAGCCAGAAATGCTTAGGTTGAGTTGATCAAATTCATTTTTTCTTATGCCATTGCTTCTTTTTTATTATCAAGTAAAAAGCATTTTTTACACCTAATTGCTCCTCTTACTACCCTGCCTATTGAAGAAATTAAAAAATATACACACATATACACCAATGAAAAACAAATTCTTTAAGGTAAACCTACTACCAAACACCAATATTGCATACGACAGGCATCACAGGATTGTTGGCTTAAAGTTGGAAGGACCTTAGAAATGATCGTGGCCTTGATTCTATATATGAACCAAACAGAGATCCAGAACTTACTTAAGGTCAAGCAAATAGTAAGTGAGAGAGTCAGGATTTGACCCTGGTTCTTTGCCTCCAAGTTCAGTGCTCTTTGCATGATCTCATATTGCATGTGTAATATGCAATTTACTATTCAAGTTTAACAGTAACTCAAGAAGAAAGCATATCAATCACAAGAATAAAAAGCTTTCTTTCATCCTTGAGCATGGTGAAGTGGAAAAAGCTCTGAATTAGGAATCACTGAACCTGAGTTCAAATCCTGATCCTTCTACTTCTTATCTTTGTGACCTTAGGCAAGTCATTTAAGAAATTCCCTGGGTCTTGGTATCTGAGCCTTGAATTAGGTGACCTCTGAAGTCCTTCCAGCTCTAAATCTATTATCCTAATATCCCAGACTGAAAATTGCCATTGTAATCCTTAGTATGAGCAAAAAGCAGGAGCAAACATTCTCTTCCGGAGCCCTTCAGTGAGTTGGGTATTTTCCAGAGTTCTACCTCTGACTTTCAGTGAGGAGGCACCCTCTGCTGGAAACATACAAAAGTTTTTTTCTAGCATTTTTGTTCTAGAGTAAGTAGAACAAACGTACGCATGTGCATGTGCACACACACACACACATACACACACAACCAGGCAGGAACACAACCCCCAAAGAAAGTGCTATTGGGACTAAACTGTCTGGTAATGTGTTCATTTTTTTTAAAAAATGCTTCATTTGCTTTGTGTAAGTATCAGAGAACAGTAAGAGTATTGTCAGAAGGGGCTGATATTGAAGTTTCTCCATCATTGGATCTTCTCATTCCTATTCATGGTAAGAAACCTGGATCCCCAGTTCTCTGAAGCACCACCAGATGGCACTCTAGCACCGCATATCCTTAGCCACAGAGCCTTCATCCCCAGGAGCTGTTTTAGAAATGACCAAATAGGGAAAATACTATTGGTTTATCATGTAATTTCAGGATGTTGATTAACTTTTTTTCTTACCTGAAAAACTGTCCTTATCTAAAGCCATAAGATTTCTGGCCTGATAGATGTAGCAGCGAAGGTGATAACTGTATACTCCTTAAAAAAAAAACAAAATTAATTTACAAAAAATATAGTAAATTTCCTTTGGTCTGTCTCTCACACGCAGGCACACACACACACACACACACACACACACACTCCAGGTCAGATAGAAGTTAGCTTTTTTTTTTTTTTAACAAAAAGGAATATACTTATTTTAAAATATTGCATTTAACTTTTAAAATCCTGTTAAGTTTATTTAAAACCAAATGCACTTCTTTATGGGATTAAACTAAAGGTCAAATTGAAACACTGAGATTATTTATTCTGCTTTAGATGATTTTGAGAACATTCTTATAATGACAGCTAAAGAAAAAGAGCCTAATATTGAATGCTAGAAACTCACTGTCAAAATCACAGGAAACAATTGGAGTGTTTGCACCAAACACAGTTGTTGCACTATGCTTGTGTTTTTCCATGCTCTTTTCATTTCCATCTTCAGTAGTGTCTGCTCCCTGGGACAAGATGCATAAAGTAAACCAACCACACTTTAAATAATGGGGAGAAAATTATTTTTTGGAAAACTAGATTTTAGTAAGGATTTCTTCCTAAAAGAAAAGGACTTGTACTGATTGGAGAATAACTAAATAAAAATAAATTAAGCACATGAAAAATATAATGGCCTATTACTATGCTATAAGAAACAATAAATACAGAGGATGCTGGAGAAGGATGAGAAGACTTATACGAACTGATACAGAATGAGACAAACAGAACCACATAAATAATATACATAGTGACTACAACAATGTTAGAGGAAAGAATAACCACAGCAATGAAAGTAAACTGTGTTGTACAATTATAATAGCCAGAAACAGCCCTGGAGAAGAGATGAGGAGAATGCTTCTACCCTCTTTATTTGTAAATTTAAATTTGTAAAATTAATTGTAATTTAAATTTGTAAATTTATTTATTTGTAAAATTAAGAGATTAGAATATGGACTATATGAAGCATATAGACTATTGTCACAACCAGTTATGTTTTGAGTAGTTATCCTGAACTTTTTTTCCTCATTTTTGTTCTTTGTTATGAGAAATGATCCTCTGGGATTAGGAAGGAGAGAATATATTTGGAAGTGAAGGTGATAGAAAAAATAAAACAAATTAATGACATCTTAAAAACCCAAAGCAATTAGATAAATGCAAGTTATCAAAAACATTTTTTAAAAAAAGGGACCTCCATCATGTTTCTACTGCGTGTAACAAATGCTCCCATTTTCTTGCTTTGAAAATCAAGGAAGCTACTAAAAACTCTTAAGTCATCAAAGGAATGACCTTTATCTTCTCTATCACACATTTGGAGGAAACTTTGGA
Organism: Pseudocheirus occidentalis; assembly: GCA_028646575.1. Taxonomy (NCBI): domain Eukaryota; kingdom Metazoa; phylum Chordata; class Mammalia; order Diprotodontia; family Pseudocheiridae; genus Pseudocheirus; species Pseudocheirus occidentalis. The sequence continues at coordinate 65,845,768 of CM053598.1, read as the reverse complement.
CATAGAACTCTTTCTTGAGTGGAAATCAGCCCTATTTGAGTGGGCACCAAGAAACTAAGTTGTGGGTGCTAAATTCTGGGGAGGGAGTATGTGTTCACAAGGTTGGCAATAGATTTTACTGTCATTTCAAGTCATTCAATAAGTTCTTCTTATCTTGGAGGATAAGAAGATGCAAGGAAATCACTATATATTTGTTTTAAAAGTGTTCATTTCTATTTAAATGACTTCAAAAGGAGGTTCTTGGGGTTGAGAAAGAGAAGTCAGTTCTTCTGGAAACAAGTTTTGTGGTGAGGCAGAAGAATGCTGGAGTCGTTCTTTACTAGAGACCCTGCAGTATTTGATTCAAATTAGCTCCTGAGAAAAGAATCCCATTCTCAAAATTCCAACAGGACCTGGTCACTCAGTCTCCAGAGCCAGTTCTTCTGGATAACTTCTTTTTTAGGGAGTTTTTTTTTTCCTTATGTAGCCTTGTCTCAGAGGCAGGGGCTATTGGGAAATGTAGTATTTCCTAGCTGGAAGGAGAGACTGAAGGACCATGAAAAGCGGAAACTGGATGAGATGGGAGAAACTGGGGTGATTTTTAGTCCTGGGAGAGAGGAGGGTGAGCAGTGGGGAGCAAAGACAAACAGTGGGGCAGCAAAGGGAGATTGCAATTGCAAGTGAAGGGCATTGCTACCCTAAATTGACTATAATCATGAGAAGTTGGGGTCTTGCCTGGCTCACAGATCCACTCAAGGAATTGTCCAACTGGGGAGAGAATGGTATTTGCCTGAATGCATTTACTTCATATCTCATTGCTATGATCTCATGAATTTATCCATTAATTACTTCCTCTTCCTCTTCCCTGCTTCATCACTGCCTGGTGGACTGGCAATGCTTACTGTTTGGAGCTTCCTGTTCTTTTAAAATCTTGTTTTTTTGTACTTTTTTTTTTAATGGATTTTGTCTCCAAATAAAGATAAGCTAACTTTTATTATATTATGAGCAATTGTTTGCTATAAAGGAGTAGGGAAGAAGCGAAAACAGGAAAAGAGACAAAAGTGAACACCTGTGATCATCAGCTCTGAATTTTAAAGAGAAAAATCACGAGCCTTTGTTAAGCTCTGGTGGCATAAAGCAGAGCTTCCCTTTTATCAAATCTAAATTTCTCTTCCTGACCATTTCCAGAGCAGGTGATCTCTGTCCCTGAAACCCTGGGCTCTACTAGGTGACTTTCTCACCTTCTCTTGCCTGGAGCCCAGGTTATCATGTCCTTTGTCAGAAATATTCAAACCACACTAGCATTTAAGTACTCTCACCATCCCCTTCCAACTCTAATGCATTGTATTCTTTTGTTAGGATGTAAGCTCTTTGAGGGAAAAGACTGTCTTGCCTTCTTGTCTTTTCATTCCCATCATTTAGTACAGTATTGGGTATATAGTAAGTACTTGAATAATGTTGGTTTTTTTCATTCAATTGTTCATTCTTTCAAATTTGGCTCTTTGTGGCTTCTATCCAATGTTTTAATTTCTTTCCCCTGGGGTCAAAGAGACTATATTTATTTCCTCTTCCACAGGACAATTCTTCCAGTCCTTCAAGATACTTAACAGGTTCCCCCCAAATCTTCTCTTCTTTTGGTTAAACATGACCTTCAGCTGATCTGCACAGGGTGCGCCTTTCAGAGGGCTGGTCTATTCCCCTCTAGAAGATCTTCAGTTTATCAAGGTCCTTCCTAAAATATGGAAAGTATGGAGGGGCCGCTACATGCACTGATGAAGCGGTCACCCACACAGAAGAGACTAAAGACTCGTGGAAGAATTGCTGTACTCACAAGGGCACCTTCAAGTTTAAAGATAGCAGCGGCACCGTGTGTTTCGGAAGTAATCATCTTCCTTCTCCATCGTCTCCGACGAAAGGTATCTGAACTTCGTTGTTTCCAGTGAAATTTCCAGCCAATTAAAGAGGCATATTCCCATCCTTCTTTATCTTCTAGTGCTGCCAATCCCTAAAACAGAGGGAAGAATAACTTCATTTTTCATAGGGCTTCCTATATACAATTCGCTCTTTTTCTTACTGATTCTCTGCAAGGCAAGAGAGAAAGTATTTGCAAATGGGCAAAGTGGGCAAAGTCATATAGATACTTAGTAGGAGAACAGGATGTATCACTTGCTCTATTTTTCTATTAAAAAACAACAACCCGATTCTTGGGCCAGCTAGGTGCCACAGTGAATAGAGCACCAGCCTAGAGTCAGGAGAACACCAGTTCAAATCCAACATCAGACACTTGACACACTTACTACTGTGATCTTGAGCAAGTCACTTTACCCCAATTGCCTTGCCTTCCCCCTCCAAAAACAAAATAAATAAAAACACATTTCTTTCTAGATTGTTTTATTTAAATATATTAGTAATATGACCAACTTAGTGTATAATAAAATTAAATAAGTTATTTTTTTTTTGCTCTCAAATAAAACCTAAAGCTATGGGGTTTTAAAAAAATGTGTATAACCTACGTAAGTACAATCTGAATTAGGTACAATACACAGGTCCATTTTGGCCTTTTATACTCCTCTGTATTTTGTGATGTTGATGTTAGAATTTAAATATTACACAAAGTCAACAGAAGAAAGAGAAAGGGATTTCAAAACTGGAAGAGACCTTAGTGATTATTCTAGCACAATCCCCTCATTTTACAGATGAAATAAAAAGATGAACTATGGCCCAGTGGGGTTCATGGCTACCTAGAATAAGCCACAAGCAGAGACAAGACTATAACCCCTACCTCCTGATTCTCACACAGTTCCTCTTTCTCTATATACCACTGCCTCTGATGTAAGAGGATCATGGAATAGTGCCTAAGACTTTATGGCCTCACCAGGGCTGAAATAATTCATAATTAAATAAGAAATGTATGACGATGAAGGGTTCCTGTTCTCAGCACTGCCCAGAATATGTAGTCCTTTAGAAATGGATACCTCAGTGTTCTTGGTCACTTGTGAGGTGTAAGAGAAGGACATTTCTCCTTGATTCTCTTACCCTCGCAGTACTGGCTGCTGACTGTGTTAAATCTTTCTTGCGTTTTCGAACCATTCGCCGCCTCCTATGTGTGTGGTACATCTTCTCAGCGGCAACCCAGGACTTTGGCTTGTTATCAGGAGGAATGGTGATTCCATATTCCCAGCCTGAAACAGAAGTTTTTCAGCATTAGCATAAAGAGATCAATTTACCTGGAAGGTAAATAAATCTCCAAGAAGTATTCAACTGCCCTTATTTACCCTTAGATCTCTAAAAAAATAGAAGAGTTTCACAAGAGGAACTCATAGATTCTTTCCAGTTCTGCCGCTCCATGAGTCCCACTCTGTACTGATGAGTGAATGTTGAAGACTCTTTGGTTCCCACCTGATCCCTCTACTCTGCTGTGGATGGCCCTTGGCCCCAACTCCTGTACAACCTCCCAGGTCACCTTCACCACTGGAGCATTCTGAATCTTTATTCTCTGGGCGTTTTCTTGTAGCAGCCAGTTAATCAGTCAATAAACATTTATTAAGCCCCTACTATGTGTCAGGCACAGTGCATAGCACTAGGCATACACAGAAAGGCAAGACCAATCCCCACCCTCAAGGAACTTGTTTTGTTTCTTGCACTGGAGAAAAGATCTCATGTTGGACTGTATTTAGCCTATTGACCGAGATACATCCTATGCAATCAGTAATGAAGTGCCCTTGTGGTAGGATATCAATTACCTTTTTCATCCACAGCTCGGTTTATATCATACATCCAAGCATCATCTTCCCATTCCCAGCCAGGGGGACAAGTTATCTCACCAGGTGGTGCTGCCTTTTCTCCATTCTTGTCCAAAGGAGAAGAGAAGAAGGATAGTCAGACAGCAGAGATAGGTGAGAGATGATGCTGTCACCCCCTTCACCAGACTTTCCTAACTCCATTAACATTCCATGCTTTCTCATAAACATTTCTAACCTTAACTTGCAAACAGAAGCTCTTTGTAAAGACTTGGGTTACTGGCAGCCTTTGGAAGCACCTAAAGATTAGGGAAATTTTGCTTTCTTGTGAAATAATGCACCTGTTCATTGTAAAGTCTCTGGAGGAAGGAACACAGCTCAGAAGGAAGAAACAATGAAATGCACAGTATAAAAACTCTGGGCGTCTCCTGACGTAAACCACCACAGAGCCATCAAGGCTTGTGCAAAGCAGTGAATCCCACCTCATGCAGAGTGTAGTGAGGAAGCTTTTCAATTTAGATTAATCCAGTGTCTAACTCATGCTTTCTGTTGAGACCTCAGGTTTTGCTTCTCTAACTCCACCCTTTACTTTGGTTTAAAGTTCTGGTATTTTTGTTGATGCTTTACTGAGGATTCTGAAATATTTAGGTGGGGACAATACCCCAAATTCTGTTACTGCCCAAAGTCCCCTGAGATGTGAATTAGGCCCCTGGATTCCTATTTCCACAGAATAAGAATAGAAATAAAGGCCCCCTTTTTCCCTGTGGGGTTGACAATTGTAGTATAATGGAGAGATGACTGGATTTTGACTCAGAAGACCTGGGTTCCAGTCCTACTCTAGCTACTTGTCAGTTGTATGGCTTTGTAACTTTGAATCTCTCTATACCTCAGTTTTCTCATCTGCAAAATCGGTATGATGATGCTTAGGCTACCTTTCTCACAGGATATTTGTGCAGATTATAATAATGGCTAACATTTGGGTAATGGTTTAAAGTTTCCAAATAACTTTACATGTATTTTCACATCTGAGCCTCAATCTAACCCTCTACGGAAGGTTTGACAAATATTATTGTCCCTACTTAAAAGAAAGAGAAACCAAGGCTGAGAAAGGACAACTTACTTGCCAATAGTTACAGTTAACTGACCGAGCTGAGATTGGAACCCAGGCCTCCTTACACGAAGCCACACTGACTCTCAAATGACTGATGTGATATGTGTTAAGCCCTTTGTACACTATAAAGTGGGTTTTTTTTTATCATTTTCAGTAAGTGTTCTTTGACCTTTACAGATAAGGGTCTTGAAGCCCAAACAATGGAGCATCTTAATAACCAAAGGACCAAAGAAGATGGAGGCTTGTTTATGTGAAATATAACATACAAGTGGGCAGCTGGGTGGTACAGTGGATAGAGCACTGGGCTTGGCATCAGGAAAACTTTTCCTGAGTTCAAAGCCGGCCTCAGACATTTACTAGCTGTGTGACTTTAGGCAAGTCACTTAACCCTGTTTGCCTCAGTTTCCTCAACCATAAAATGAGCTGGATAAGGAAATGGCAAACCACTCTAGTGTCTTTGCCTTGGCGTTCATGAAGAATCAGAAACAACTGAAACAGATGAATACAACACAGAATTCTCATACAGATGTAAAAAGACTGAGAAATCTTAAGCTCAGAATCATCTCTTCATGATCAGACTGATTAAGTACCTCACTTCAGGGTCACAGGAGTTAACAGTCAGCTTGAGCTTGCCAGAATAACCGTGCAACTCTGCACTACTTCATCCCGTGCCACTGGAACTTTGAACACTGATGTTGAAATAACTTCTATCTAGTGCTTTACCATTTTGCGTGAAATTGATGAACATATATTGATGAATTCTCTCACATGAATCCTGGAAAGGCATCGTTTTCAGTTCCAACCATATAGCCTGAGCTTTAGATGATCATCGGGTTAAATATAAAACTCAATATTGGGTTCAGTCCCTTTTAGTAGATATCATGATAGTGACAACAATTATAAGCACGGGAGAAAAACCAAAGACTTGTGGCTGATGGATTCCTAACCTTAGCACTGTGACAAGTGACAGACTATCAGAACGAAGAGAGAACGAGTGGCTCACCACGTCTGTGTAGCTGTCTTCTGTCAGCTTCCATTCCCCTCCTGGATAGCGGCTTTCATTCTGATACACTTCATCTGTAAACTCTGTGTGACCAGCATCTGCTTCAGTCAACAAACTGGGGAGAAATCAGCGGCTTGTGTTATTGAGGGAAGTTTCTAAACCCAGTGGTTCTTATCACAAGATCACAGAATCAGAGCTGGAGGGGGCCAGATAGGTTATCGGATCCACTCTGATTATTTCGCAGATGAGGGAAACAGAAGTGACTGGTCCAATATCACTGATGATGAAGGAAAACGAGCATTTATTAAGTTCCTACTATGTGCCAAACACTTTAAAAACACAATCTCATTTGATCTTCATAACAACCCTGAGAGACAGCTGTAATTTTCCCCATTTTATAGCTGACAAAACTGAGATTAAGTGGCTTGCCCACAATCATACAGCTAGTAAGCATTTGAAGATAGATTTGAACTCAGGTCTTCCTGACTCCAGGTCTAGCACTCTCACATTGAATTAGGTTTCAAATCAAGACACTATGAGTTCGAATCCAACACTCTTTCCACCACTCCATGTAGCCTTACATGAGTTAGAAACTGTCCATACCAGATTATTTCCAAGGAATAGGATATGATAGTGAAAACGGCTGAACTTCTATTATCCACTAGTCAGTAAGAACTGCCAGAGAGATGCAGGACCCTGTAAGTATCTAGGGTAAAAACCAAAGACTTTTGACCTTGACCTTGAGAAATGTGAGAGGTGAAGGTGAGAAGGGAGTGTATTTCAGGAATGGGGGACGGCCAGTGCAAAGGTACAGTAGGGAGGAAGATGGATTGCCATTTATGATAAACAGAGAAAACCAGTCTGGATGGATTATAGAGTATTGTCAGGGAAACAATGTGCAATGAAAGGCAGCTTGGGGTCAGGCTGTGAAAGGATTGAAAAGTAAACAGGGTTTATATTTTAGCCCACAGGCGATGGGGGCCACTGGAGTTTATTGAGTAGGGGAAGAACGGTTAGCTTGTTGCTCAAGGAAAATCATTTTGGCAACTATGCGCAGGAGAAACTGGAGTGGGGAGAAGCTTGAAGTAGGAAGATGACTTAAGGAAATGTTTGGAATGATCTAATTGAGAAGTGGTAAGAGTCAGAACTAAAGGGGTGGCTAGCTGTATGAGTAAAGAGAAGGGGTAGGATGTAACAAGAAATGTTACAGAGGCTGCAATAGCAAGGTTTGGCAATTGTTTGGATATGTGATGTGAGGGGTTTGGGGTGGATGCCAAGGATAGAAACCTGAGAAACTGGAAGAATGGTATTACCTTCATTAGAAAAAAAGGGAAGTTTGAGTTTAGGAGGAAAGAAAATAAATCCTCATGCAGATATAACCTCTACAATCTAACTCCATTTCATTCAAGGAAGCTGGAGCCCATGATTCCAATCTTTCCTTGTTCCTCTTGGAAGGAAGGAGGAAGGAAGACTTTTCTATCTGATTTTTAAGAATCAGTCAGATAGTATGCAAATAAGTCCTTGAAAGTCATTATAAGACTTTAGAATAACTCATTTTCCTGACTTTCTTTAATGTACTCTAGCAAAATGCCACAGTGCTATGCAGTAGAAAGAGTGTTAGATTTAAATCCTACTTTTTGGCATCAATATGGAGGTTGTCACATTATGCTAGGACTTTTGTGGGTCCTGTAACTGTCTTCATGAGGTTGAGAGTAAGAATTGGGGAAAACCAACCCAGAGTGAGGCCCTTGTCACCCAGAGACACTGGCCTAGATCCCAAGGCTACATTGTTTTGTAGCAACAGAGGAAAGTATTCCAGATTAGGCCTTTGTTATTTGGCCCAAAACATTTAACTGTTTTTGGTGTACACAGATGGTAGAAGGAGGGTATCTGTGTAGGAATCCCCATTTTTAGTCAGTTACAGTGGGAAAATTCATCCCTCAAGATTATTTGTTCAGCCTAGTATAGAGAATTATCAGCTCCCGTTAGCATGGATGACATTTTTTTTCCTTTTTCTGTAAAAGTCTGTAAAATTAACCAGTACTCAGTGTACACTCAGTATAACGTGTTGGTTGGTGAAGATGGGAAATCAATACATTTATTTCTAAGAATAGAAAACTTACCTTCTTTCAGGATCAACCATCCACTCGCCTTCCCATTCCCAGCCTTTGGGGGGCAAAAAGAACTCTTTCTTGAGCTTTATTTTCCCTGTGACATCTGAAAATTTATGTCGACCCACGAGTCCAGAAGTGCCCCATTTTCCAAACATCAATGCTTGATTTTCATACTGTTTTTTTAAAATATAAAAAGAACCTCCTAAGAATAGAGACATGTGAATGGGTCACTTCAAACTGAGTGTGATCTCTAAATAGATGCCCAATGGATCACTAATATAAGAAGCAGCTTCCTAAGAATAGAAACATGGGAGTAGGTCACTTCAAACCCGGTGGGATCTCTAAATAGACCGCTGGTGGATCAACAACATAAAAAGTAGCTTCCTGATCAAGGAGGAGGGCCTGTCCTTGGAACGGATAAGGTGCCCAATGCCTCCTCCAACCATTAAGGTAACTTGTTACTAGTCCTATTCATTCATTATAACACACTTGAAACAAGTGGACGCGTGCCAGTTCATATCTTAAAAGTCTACCCAATTTGCAGATACTAATAACATTCAACTTAGTATAATGACTTGTCTTCTTAAAGATCCTTTACATCTATTGTCTCGCCTGATGAATTTGTTAGAGTAGGTACTATTGTACTAATTTGGTAAAAGGGGAAACTGAGCCACTGAGCAGGCAAAGAACTCACTCAAGGTCACTCTGCTAATTAGTGACAGGTCTAGGACAAGAATCCAGATGTCTTCTTAGTCAAAACATGTTCTACTATACCAGGGTCAGCCTCAGGGTCCCAGTCAAATGTCAAGGGTCATTCAAAACCATTAGAAATATTAGCTTGATTTGAGGTAAACAGAATAAATATAATTTTAAAAAGCAAAATGCCTCCCCAAGTTTGGACTAAGTTTTCTGCCTTTCAAATATATCCAAGCTAAGTTTTTGAGGACTGAACATCTCACAAATTCTCTCTTAATGGGTTGCTTTGTTTATTCTGACTATTGTATGTCAGCACTAACTTGATGTTTTTGATCCAATAGCTTTCAGAGAGTGTTCACACTCTGATTCTGAATGCCAAGCCTCCCAAAGTAATCCAAGTCTGATCCCCCAAGGGTCTTCAAAAGAGAGTCTCTAATATTCGAGCTCCTTGGAGCTCCAGGCCCTCAGATCCTCTGAAGCCTGAGGCCTCTGCTGCTTTTGTGAAACATTGCTGAATAAATTAAATATCATCAGAGTTTTGGGAAACTTTTAGGTCACATGAAGGCCAGGTGGAAAGTGACAGTCCAGACAGAAATCTAAGCTCTCTGAGGACCCTGCCATGTGATACATTCAACGCCGTCACTTTCACAGTTATATAATCAGTGAAATTGATGAAGACTTTAAACTTCCCCACCCCCAATGGATGCTGGAAAAAGGAACAGGCCAGTTTCAGGTTGCCTATCGAGGGGCATTCTGAGTTTCCAACGCGAGAAGTTAAAAAAAAAAAGGGTTACATTAGAGAAATATACCATTTCTGCAAAGACAGTGAATGCTCCTTCAGCAAAGCTGTTAAACTTCTTTTCAACAGCACTTAATCCAAGCCAAATGTTAACACGCAGCTCTGCCGGAACCTTCACACCATTGCTCTTGTCCTGCGGATACTGGAACGCATAAGGTAAATAGTTTATGGACTAAATTGTGGGCAGTGACATTAAAACAAAAGCCTTAAAACAGGGAGAGGCATTTTACCACTACACAGATCAGGATAACCCTTTTTTTTCTTTTCGGAGGATATTTGGGGTTAAGTGACCTGCCCAATGTCACACGGCTAGTAAGTGTGTCAAGTGTCTGAGGTCATATTTGAACTCAGGTCCTCCTGACTCCAGAGCTGGTGCTCTACTCACAACACCACCTAGTCACCCCCAACCCTTCTTTTTTTAAAGCTAAATTTCTAATTGACTCAATCACACACAGAAAAATAATAACAGAAAAAGAATGTTCTTTCTTCCCCCAAATCAGAGAATGATAGGAGTTAGAGAATCCAGTAAAAACAGAATGTTTCCTCTAAACAATATCCTGTGATTCACCCCCCTGGAGTTAACAGAAATAAACAAAAGAAGTGGCACCTTCCTCCTCTATTTTTCTTATTCCGAAACTAATCCATTAATGAGATTGTTCTGACTCACCTCTGAGAATAATGATACTTCCTATTCTGTCTTAATGAAAATTGCAGGAGAAAAATAAATCTGGTTCAATAAGCTTGAGATAAATACACAGCATGGTTCCTACTTCTTTCTGGTAATAAGGATATGGTATTTTCAAAACAATTCATTTTGGAAATATCTGTAGCTATTAGTCTGGGAAATAAGTTTTATATTCAAAAGTTTTAAATTTCATGAGGGAATGAAGGTCCATACCTTCAAAAAGATGGTCTGGGTCTTCCCACAGTATTTCCCAGAAGCTTCTTCACTGGTGGTGGAATATAAAACCTGATGTGCAGGAATTCTTGCATATGCCAATCTTTTCTCTCCCCGGATCATCCATATGATAATATCAGGCATACTGTTTTGTGGCTGGGCATTTTGGTGAATAAAAAAGGAAAACAAAAGCAATATTACCTATGCTGCTGAATAAAAAAAAAAGTTTTATAGGAACATAGAGATGGAAAGGACTGTAGATCACTGGTGTCAAACATGAGGCTGACTTGGAATCCCAGGCAACATCACACAGGTACTAAGTGGAAGAGCTGGGTGGGATTTAAATCCAAGTCCAAACCTCTTTCCATTAAGCCATACTGCTAGTCGTTGGAACTAGTAGCTTTTGTTGTCATTACATTTCTTATTGATCTGGCGCCATTTTGTACCACCAAGTTTAGGTCAGTCTGCTTCAGCATCTCCCGTGACTATTTTTAGCCTAGATACTGGAGTTGAATAAGCCCTTGCAAGACCCTGCTGAACTACTTCCCCTTGACCAGGTTTAAGCATTCTGGTCTTTGTTTGGTCCAAGGACTTAGAAACAGGCTTACCCAGAGCTAAAACCCACCTACCATAGGAAGCCTTTCCTGATCCCTCTTAACTTTAGTATATTTTCTCTGCTGATTATCTCCAATTCATCATGTATATAGTTTGTCTGTAAAAAGTTATTTGTATGTTGTCTTCCCATTGGACTGTGAGCACCCTGAGAGCAGGAACTGTCTTTTGTCTTTCTTTGTAAGCCTACTCAGCAGAGTGCCTGGCATGCAGCAAGCACTTAATAAATGTTTATTGACTGGCTGACCAAGTTCAAGCTCATTATTTTCTATTCACTCAATTTTGGAATTAAAATATCTGAATTGTTATATTGAAATTTTGGTGACTTTGACTATCACTTATTCTCTACATCTTAATAGGCTAGGATAGGCCTACCTATTCCTTATTTTCCAGAACCATTTCCAGACCATTGATCTACCACCATCATACTAATTCTCATTGGAAATCCTCACCAAATTCTTACTACTATACTTAGTACTACAAATCCTTACTACTATAGTCTACTATCTTTAATGCTAATTTCTTTTTTTTTTTTTTGCTTTTTTTTTTTGGAGGGCAGTTGGGGTTAAGTGACTTGCCCAAGGTCACACGGCTAGTTTTTTGTGTTAAGTGTCTGAGGCCGGATTTGAACTCAGGTACTCCTGATTCCAGGGCCGGTGCTCTATTCACTGCGCCACCTAGCCACCCCTCTTTAATGCTAATTTCAACTTTTCTCAATGATCTCAGCATTTAACCCATATGTTTCTTCTCAACTCTCTGGCAATCGTTCATCCATCAGCAAGTACATATTAAGCACTACTGTTTGCCAGGCAATGTGCTAGGTGCTAAAAATACAAAAACACAAGACCATTTCTACTCTAAAGGAGATCATATTCTTCTAGAGCAGCGGTTCTCAACTTGTGGCTTGCAACCCCTTTAGGGCTAGAACAACCCTTTCACAGGGGTCACAGGGGTCGCCTAAGACCATCGAAAAACACATATTTCCTATGCTCTTAGAAACCGAGACACCGCTCCTCTATCCGTCTTCAGGCGGGTCAGCCCACATGCAGATACGCCCACATACAAGTATTAAAGGGTCGCAGCATTAGGAAGGTTGAGAACCACTGCTCTAGAGGGATAAAATATATTCACATGTAAGTAAACATATCCAACATTAATACAAATCAATTGTATTATATAAAACTATTAGTATACAATTAATACCAAAGGGATTGTGGAGTGTGGAAGAAAGTCAGGGAACACTAACAACAAGGAGAATCAGGACAGGTCTGTTGAAGAAGGTGGCACTTGGACTAAGCTTTGAAGTGAGCTTAGGGTTGGAAGAAGTAGAAGGTTAAGGGAGAGCATTCTAGGCATGTGGGGGAGCCTGTGCCAAGGCACGAAGGTGGGAGATGGGAGGTCATGACCAGGGACCAGGCTGGTGTGTTCTAGTTTGGCCAGAATGGAAAGGATGAAAAGGAGTAAGACAATTACGCTGGAAATAGGGACTGGAGCCAGACTGTGACATGTTTTAGATACCAAACAGAGGGTCTGTATTTTATCCCAGAGGCAACAGGAAGCCACAGAGCTTCTTAAGCAAGGAAGTGGTCTGGTCAGAAATTTCATTGTCCATTTTTAGGACCTTGTCTGGCACGCTGACCTCGAAGTTAATCAGCTTCTTTGACTCCAGTGAACCTCATGACTGCAGCCCAAACAAGGAGGACCTCAGTGTAACTTGCTTTACCTACAAAATCTCCAGCTTGAATCCTCAGTTCCCCTGCTTCCTCACCCTAGTGATCCTGATCCTTACTCTTATTGTGACCCAACCCCTACAAGTCTGTCATTCAGTCCCTTATTTGTCCCCTCTCTTTCCTCTAGGCTTAGACTCCTTCTGGCTTTGTTGGCCAGGGAACACCACACAGTTTAAACAATAAATGTATAGTGAGAGGAAAACCAAATCTCCTAATGTCAGGATAATAAGGACCCTCAGAGGCCATGTAATCCAGTTTGTATCCAGTAAGCCATCATAGTTTCTTGCCTCTAGGCAAGAAATTGCCTCCAATTTCCTCACTCAACACCCCTGCCAAAGGTTTCCTTGAGCACAAATCTAACCTACTCAATAAACTTCAACGATTCCCTACTGATTCTAGGATAAAATCTAAATTGCAATGTTTAGCTTTTAAAGCCCTTCCCAACTTGGCATCCACCTCTTGCAAGGCTCATTGGGCATTTACAGCCCTTCTCATAGTCTTGAATCCAGCCAGTCTGGCCTTCTCTCCCTTCATCATATTCAGGAGTCCATCTTTCCCCCTCTCCATGCCTATGCACTGGCCATTCTTCATGCCTGGAATGTACTCTTACTCTTTGCTCACCCTCACCTCTTAGCATGCCTGACTCCCTTCAAAGCTCAGCTCAATTGGTACCTCCTACACAAGGCCTTCCCTGATTAGCGCGCGTGTGTGCGCGCCCACACACACACACACACACACACACACACTCACACACCCCAACCTTCTGACCCAAATAACTTTGTATTCATTCTCTGTATTCTTTATATTTGCCTTTTTTTTTTTTTGGCAGAAATGATCCTTAAGTACTTATATATACTTACATGTACATATGGGATTTTCCTTCAAAAAATATAAGCTCATTAAGGTCAAGGACTATTTCATTCTTCCTATTTGCACTAGTACCTAGCACAGTACCTGGCTCACATTAAGCACTTAATAAATATTTATGGATTAAATCTGTTAGAAAGTTTTTCTTTACTTGGAGGGAAAATCTGACGCAGCATCCTCCATTCATTATTCTTTGTTTTGTCTTTTGGAGACTAACTGAATAAGTTTAATTTCTCTTCCACACAATGACCCTTCATGTCCCCACTAAATATATTCCTCTCTAGGCCAAACATCCCAGTTATTTCAAGCAGTCTTCATATGACAGGATGTTAAGGTTTTTTACCATGCTGGGCTCCAGGTATCATTCCCCAGTGGCCAGCCACTTTTATCCTTCACTAACACTCTGGACCAAGGTGGCGGAGGGAAGGGTTTCCAACTTCTTCCTCCAGTTTAATCTGAGAAGGTAGAATCATTTTTCTCCTTTCTTGTTTTTCATTCCTCTTCCCTGTTGGCCTGAATTTCTTCATTTCTGAGGCTATATAAATCTTCCCACAAACAGTTCACTGGCAGCCAATATTAAAATTCTAGAGTGGAATGTTATCTCATGTAGCTAGGCGAGCATTGGCTAATGAACCTGTGGAGCCGCCAGTGTCCACCCGTGCAGAAAAGGTCATTGTCAGGTCAGGCCCAACTAGTGACTGAATCTGGAAATATACAGAACAGGCTCAGTGGTCTGACCCAGCTAAGAGACAACTACAGGGTCTAGTTTGGTCCAGATGAAGAGTCATCCCTAGTGGGGCCCCCTGACTAGCTCACAGAGAGAGGACCAGACTAGACCACACCTACATCCCTGGAATTGCCCTCCAACCCAGCTGACCTTTCATAGATCTGGGACAAGACACTACTCGTCCCGCTGCTCCCATGTTAATCTTTCATAGAACATAAGCTCGTGGTAACTTTACAAACATGACACGGCCGACATCTTTGCCCAGACACATCCATGCCCTCAGATCAACTTGACCTGTTTTAAAGTTCTAACCTCTTCAGCAAGTTGCATTAGTTTATCAAACCAGTCTTCAATTTCTGTCAAAGTGGACTTTACATCGGTGGCTTCAGATCTCATTCTCGTAGCTGCTTCCTGGATCTGGACGAGGGATCGAAGACGCAGCTTTTGGATCTGAGTGTCTAGAATGGTGACGTTTGGTTTTCCCTCTAATGAAGGTAATGGCAGGCTGAAGAGAAGAAGAAAAAGAAAGAACAACAGTCTTTCCATAATAATCTTCTAGAACCCAGTCACATGACTTCTATGCTACCTTGAAAATTTAAAAACATTAGAGAAAAAAAAAACCCTGGTCTTTGCTAAGCCAGTATCACAGTGTCACAAAGATTGCCTGAGTAGTGATCATACGGCGGTTACGGCAGTTACAAAATATTCTGAAATTATACAGGCTTCTTTGCTGTTCAGTCATGTCTGACTCTTTGGGACCGCATTTGGGGTTTACTTAGTAAAGATACTGGAGTGGTTTGTCATTTCCTTCTCCAATTCGTTTTACAGATGAAGACACTGAGGCAAATAGGGTTAAGTGACTCGCCCAGGGTCACACTGCTAGGAAGTGGCTGAGGCTGGACTTAGACTCAGGTCTTCCTGACTCTAGGCCGGGCACTCTATCTACTGTGCCACCTAGCTGTCACAGTCTAAATTATACAGGTATTTTTCAGTAGTTTTTTCAGTCATCTCTGACTCTTTGTGATCCCTTCTGTTGGGGTTTTGTTGGCAAGAATACTAGAGTGATTTGCCATTTCCTTCTCCAGCCCATCTTACAGATGAGGAACTGAGGCAAACAGGGTTAAGTGACTTGCTCTGGCTCACACAGTTAGTAAGTACCTGAGTTCAGATTTGAATTCAGGTCCTCCTGACCCCAGGGCAGGGATGCTATCTACCGTGCTACCTAGCGGCTCCCTCTAAATCATAGACTTTTTAAAAGGGTGGAAAGTTGAGTGAGTTATATGCATAACTCTGACATCAGGGGCAGTCTCAGACCTCTGAATGAGGGATACAGGGGGTTGGTCCTAATCTAACTTATCCCATTTGTCTAGTGGTCCATGGCGTAATCTGAAAAGATGAAGGAAAGGTGAGGGAAAGGAAGCCAGAAGGATTAAATGAAGCAAGTGCCTGGTTGCACAGCTTGATAGTAGTAAAGACAGAATTTGACCCCAGATTCACAGACTCATGGAATCACTGAACCTTGCAGGGGCCTTAAACATCAGTTTTCTTGCCTACCTTTTCCAGTGCCCTGGCTGGTAAATGGGCATTGTCATCAATCCCCAGAAGCTCTACTTCCTAGCTCCTCATTCCTAGCAGAAGAGCAATAGTTAATCAGATTTTCACTTGGAGAAAATGGGGTTGGGGTTCATCTGGAAAAGGAAGGGAGCACACCTTGTAATACCTGGGAGTTTCTATATTACTGAAGGGGAGGCTGCCAATCAGGGCAGATAGGTGGGTGCCAGTAGATATAGCAGACTGTGAGACCAGCATGGGAAGAGCAGGGCATGGAAGGACGAAATTAGACAAGGCTGGTGGTAAGGTAGGTAGGGAAGGAAGCACTCTCTTGAAGATGCAATTAGCACAGTCAAAAATTCCTTGCCTTGGGCAAAAGCCCCTATGGTTGCTAGCCAGATTGGAAGTTCTGCTTATACAACTTTGCCCAGATTCATAAACATAAATAGATTTTTAAAGCATGTATGTCCTTCTAGGTGGCGCAGCAGATAGAGCACCAGGCCTGGAGTCGAGAGGACCTGAGTTCAAATAGGGCCTTAGACCAGATACTTGACACTTACTAGCTATGTGACCTTGGGCAGGTCACTTAACCCCAACTGCCTCACCAAAAAAGAAAAAAAAGTATGTATATCCTTAAGAGCAGGTAGGCAGTACAGTGGATAGAGCACCAGGCCTGGAGTCAGGAAGACTCATCTTTCCGAGTTTAAATCCAGCCTCTGATACGTACTAACTGTGTGATGCTGGGCAAGTCACTTAAACCTGTTTGTCCCAGTTTTCTCACATATAAAATGAGCTGGAGAAGGAAATGGAAAATTATTGCAGTATCTCTGCCAAGAAAACCGTTAAAAATGGGGTCACAGAGAGTTGGGCCTGAGTGGAAACGACTGAACGTATCCTTAAACTAAGAATTTCTTATTACATAAGTTTTAAATGTCACAATCATGAAGTGGAATGTAGTGAAGCTGTAGAACACATTTTGTTTATCAAATACAGTGCCTGATCTCAGCAGCCTGGAGCACTCCTTCCAGCACAGATCCCATCCTGTCCTATTGCCTAGCACAGAGGCAGGGACAGATTAATCAATTCTGGCTTAGCAGGTCCTAGGCAGTTACCTGGACCACACAGAGGTAAAATAACTCACCTAGTGTCACATGGCTAGTATGTGATAGAGGCAATATTTGAACTCAGTTCTTCCTGATTATTCACTACATCATGTTACTTTTTAACAAAGCCCACAATCCCCAGAAATTTTAAAGGGAGACCAATTACAAAATATACACGTCTGGCATCATATCACCAATTTTTGCCCAAAGTTTTGAAGGTTTCAGTCACTGAAACGAGCATTTAAAATAAAAGTAGGCATGTGACTCCCACCTCCACCCTCACCCCAATGGTCAAACAATAACTAGAACTACAAAGAATTAAAATTCCCTTCATGGGTCAAACTGCCTTGTCATTACTAGGTAGGCCACCAGGTGGCACAAGAATACAGAGAAATTCCAGGGCATTTCAACAGCCTTCAGGAAAAATAAAATCTGGTTAGTTTTGGTTGTTTGGCATAATAATCCTTCCTGGAATTCCAGTCTCCCACTAGTTTGGTAGAGAATCCTTAGCCTGGATCTGGATCAAGCTCCAGTCCTCTTAAATATCAAACTCCTCAAAGATCTCAGAATTCTCTTTGGTTATAACCTAAGATTAGCCCAGACTTCAAGCAGCAACTGAGTGTCCTAATAGAGATGGAAGTCATGCAGTATTTAATAAAACTGCAAATTAAACAGCTTTGGTTTTAGAGTGTTTTCAGATTTAGGGATGCTGTTTCATTAGAGAAAAAGGGGAGCGGCATATACCTCTTCCTTACTTCCCACATCCATGGAGACAAAAAGACATTTTGCTTAAGTCTGTCCAGAGTGGTCAGTGTGGGTTTGTGGAGGGGATGGGAGAGATAGAGCTGGCCCCTGCTACCCACACACAAGAGTGAAGGCTCTCTCACGTCCAGCTATGTAAGTAGGTATGTTGAACTGGGCAGACTGAGTAAAGCAGATTGAACTGGGCATGTTGGGTGGGGCTGACCACAGCTTCCTTAGGCTACTTAGCACAAAGGCAGAATCTGGAGATTTCCTATATTTGTGCAATCACCACCACTCCCTTCCCAGTGGAGGCTTTTTAGAACCTTTGATATTATTATTATTTTTAAGATGACAATTCTGGAGGCTCTGAACTTACTAAGAGAAAATCAGGAAACCTAGGTTTGAAATCCCGACTCTACTAGCTATATGAATAGGAAAGTAGTTTTAATCTCTTTGGGCCTCAGCTTTCTTATTTGTAAAATGGAGGAAGGGGGAAAAGAGGGGAAGGGCTAGATGGTCTGTGACTATGACAAAGTACTTACTACAGGCTCAAGTGGGAAATCTAGAAAAAGATGAATTTACCTTGTGTCTTCTACAAGCTCATCAAGCAACTTCAGCCACATTTCAGCCAAACGGTTCCCAGGAATTTTGGCTTGTATTCCTGATTTTAAATTTTCCATGTTCAAGTGCTAAAATGTGGGGGGAAATGGAGGAGAATAAGGAAAAATGGTCAGAATATGGTCTTATGTTTGTCTTCCAAGACCTCTTGCATCATCCCCGATTCCTCCCCCTACTCATCTCCCTCTGAATTACTTATAATCAAGAAATGGAAAAATATTTAATGTAGGAAGTTTAGGTGGATGTGCATTTAGAACACACACACACATATACTGGTTACTGCTAATTTCTTTCTTTAAAATATTATTGTAATGGTAAGGGAGAGTTGTTTTAGTAGGGAAATAATGGACAGAAGGTAATCTCCTAGAGGGCAGGGAAATTTTGTTCTTCTCTTGGTAACCCCAACACCTGGCACTGTGCCTGGCATGTAACAGGCACACTTAACCAATGTTGGTTTTGATGGTTTGAACTGCCCTTTTAACGATGAGGAACTTTCTGTTTCCACCTAATACTAAATTCTAAAAATCATTGTTTTTACATCTTAAAAGCAATTCTTGTAGAGCTGACAGATTTTGCAAGCTTAGCCTTGAAACTCCAAGCCAAGAGAAGTGTCACTGCTGCCCTTTGTCTCTTGACTTGTCATACATAGACTCTGGTTAGCTGCGTTTGGGCTATAGGTGGAGCATTTTTCCCATCCCACAGTCCTAGAACATTAGGTATCCTCAGGTATTAAACAACAGCAGGCACTGCCCTCTATTCACAGGAAATGTCTTGAGGCCTTTTTTTTTTAAATTCCCGTCAGGGCCAGAACTTTGCCTGGCACCAGTCCTAGGCCTGCCCATCGGTTTTTCTGTCCTCGATGATTCACACTGACCTTCACTGCCTGAGTAAGGCTTGTCTACATGTGTGAAGTGAGGGAGAACAGAAGCTTCCATGAAGAATAACCAAGACAAGAAAATGCAAAAAAATGATCAGGGAAGTCATCCCACGACCTGGGTCACATAGAGGCTCAGACATGGTCCATGCCCCATTTACAAAGAGTCAGAGACTCCTTGCCCTGATACTGCTTCAGCTGGTTCCTCTTAATGCCATAGTCAGGCTTAGCCCCACCCGGGCCCTGGGATCCACCCAGTCAGGGAAAACAAAAAGGCCCGTAGATGCCAAGCTCAGGGCCGTAACTCCAATCAATTCAGCTTTTGCCTTTTTCCTTGATGATAAAACTCCCCCAACCCTGCACCTCACAAGCTGTGTGACTTTGGGTAAACTGCTTAACCTCTCCAGATCTCAGCTTCCTCATGTGTAAAAATAGGGGAGAAAGGGGTAGCTAGGAGGCACAGTGAATGGAGTACTGGCCCTAAAGTCAGGAGGACCTGAGGTCAAATCTGGCCTCAGACACTTAACACTTACTAGCTGTGTGACTTTGGGCAAGTCACTTAACCTCAAATGTCCCACCCTCCCCCCTCCAAAAAGCAAAAAAAAAAAAAATAGGGGAGAAAGGATGGGATGGGCTATGGATTCTGTAGCTGGAACTCCTGTCCCAGGAACTAGGTCCCTGCCCTATTTTCTGTATGTAAGCACCTTCCCTGGAATCTTGCTGAGTACTGCAGCTCCTCCTGGATGGGGACCCTACACACAAAATCCAGGCATCACAGCTGGGTTCCTGACACCCACGGTAAGTGACCAGACACTGGATGCCTACCTAGACCTTGGTACCAGATTTCCCAGTGATATGATCTGTACCCCGACCTACCTACTGGGATACATCTCTACTAGCTCTGATCATCTGCCTAAAATGCTCACCTTCATTTCTCAGAATCATTGGTTTCCTTCAAAGCTCAGCTAACAAGCTGCTTCCTACCTGAGGCCTTTCCTGATGCCCCCACAATTACTTGTATTTACTTCATATATATTTTTGTGTACACTTATATACACATGTGTATTCTCTCACTCCAATAGACTATATGCTTCTTGAAGGCAGAGACTCTTCCATTTTTGTCTTTATATTCCCAGTAATAAGCACAGGGCCATTTCCCAACCCACCAATCCAAGCTTCCTCCTTCTTTGCATATACTAGAAGGCTCTCAAGCCAGAGGACTCGGTTCAAATCCTCCCCTCATGCATATGACCTTGGGCAATTAATTTACCTTCCATTTCCCTTGATTTCCTCATATGTACAATGATAGCACTGTACTAGATGACCTCTGAGATCCCAATGATTCTTCAGTCTTCCTGAAGCACCTGCTCTGTCCTGATGGATCTATCTGGTATCCAGGTCCATCTTGGTACTGCTAAGCTGGGCCTTGGGAAAGATTATCCCTGATCTTCAAATGGTCTCATGCTTCACTTCCTTCAGTGACGTTAGGTCACAGCCCCTCATCACCTTAGCAGGTGCTCCCCATCAGCCTCTGGGGCCTAAAACATGGATCCTTTGAGCATCTGGCTAGGCTGGACCTCTGAGGACAGATACCAACTCATGGCCAGGCCTATGTCCAACGCCATTCCAGTGTGGAAGGATTTGTCAGAGCTTATGCTCCTCTGGAATTGTCCTGGTGAATCTAGGGTCACTTCCACTCCAATACAAGGTATCAGAAGACATATTTAGTGAAGGGCCAATCTAACAAGGGGATAAAACTGCTAAGACCAGAGCAAGTTCATCCCCAGAACTCCATCTCATAGAAATGGATTTAGTGTCTTTGGCTTGTACAAAAGGGTCTGGACATGCAATCCTCCCCATTCCTCCCTAAGTAACTTCTTCTACCACCTATCCCATCCATACCCCTAAATGACCATGAAAAATGGAATAATAGCATTCCCACCAAAGGAAGTCCTGGTCTCCTATGAGGAAGGCATCACTACAAAGGGAAGCAACATTGGGGTTCAACCTTTTGTTCAAGGGGATTTTTCCCTTTGGTATGAACCCTCACTGCCCCAGAATTAAAGTACCCACCCTATGCTCTAACTTTCTGTTTCAGTCTTCCTGGTCCTCATTACAGACAAACCTACCCAATTCCCAGTGCCTCCTCACCTAAAGGTACCTTGTATTTACTCTGTATACATCCACTAATGTATGTGTTGCTTACTCAATTAAAAGGTAAGCTCCTTGAGGGCAGGGTCTGGTTTTGCTTTTTGACTGTATCCCTAGTGCTCAGTATATAGCAAATAATTAATGAATGATTGCAGATTGATTGATTAATTGATTCTTCTCTTCCTTGTTGCTTAGGATATTATCTTTACTAAAGCTCTAGAAGATAGTAGAGGGTCAAAAGAAGGACAAGAGCGAGAATAGGAGATTTGGAATGACTTACCAGCCGTTCGGCCATGACTAGAATACTGTTCACTGCATCCAGTCTATGACTAATGTCTTCCCAATACGAAGTCAGAGTCACCACCGGCTTTGTCTGGCCCCATGGCAAATAATAATAGAAATTCCCTAGAATAAGACATTCATAGATCAGCATTATACCTAATACTTGAAATGTTGTTTGTTTATGAAATAATCTTTCAGATGAGGCCCCTAATGGATTAACCAGAATGGAGAATGGAGCATTCTGGTTCATTTAATATTCTATTTACTTGCGGGTTAGACAGAAGTCCTTTTGCTTCAACTCTTGTTGAAAATTGTATAATATCTTTGCCCATTTTCTCTGCCTGATCAAGTGCAGTAAGAGGTAGCATAGTGTCATGGCTACAGGACAGCCTTGGAGTTGGGGAGATCTGAGTTCAAGACCAGCCTTTGACATGCTAGCTGTGTGATCATTAGGTGAATTACTTAATTTCATAGTCATTTCTCTAGGATTAGGAGTGATAGACAAATTTGCCAAAATAACAGCTTCAAATAAAATAAATAGAAATTTCCATTTCTGACTCTTTTTCTCTGGTTGAGAAATGTCAATAATACATATTACATCTCTAAGCTTCAGGTCTGTTTAGTTTTTACATCTTATTCTGGCCTTTTACAGAATGCCTTTCCACACAGTAAGTCGTGAACTTGGCTAAAGTGGATTCTAAATTTTCAGAAATGTAATACCTATGCAATTGGCTCTGTTCTTCGTCCCCATTCCCTTCATGGGGATATGATAGGGGAGAAATTCATTGCTTTGCAGAAGGTCACCCTGTCCCTCTTTATGTGGTCTGCCCAACCCGAGAAAGGAGTATATGACAGGATGGACAGACACAGGGATAGGTTTGGGACATAATCTGTTTCAAAGATTTTGCCCCATTGACCTTTTGCTCCCCATTGTTCAGCTCAGAATATTAAGTACCTAATAAGAATGCTATGCAGGAAGAGGTATGGTCCCTGTTTATTGTGCCTTGGCCTGTGGTTATATCCTTTTTTAGACTATCTTCCCACAAAAAATAATACTAAAGGGAAAGTGAAAATTCTCTTTCATTCATTCATTCACTCAGTATATTTTCATATAAAGACTACTGTGTTGAAGGCCCTATGGAGAATCTGAAGAGGGATAAGACACACTCTCTCCCCATAAGTAGTTAACTGGCCAGTGGTATGTGCTTTGACCCGGGCGGGAGGGAAGGAATCAAAATCGAGTGCTGAAAATCTTTCTTACCATCAAACACAGCCCGACTGTATTGAGTTGTTGATGCCAAAGGCTTGCAGGTGGCATCAAACTTATTACCATAATTGCCAATGCTTACTTCAAACTGAATGGCGTCTCCAATGTCCTGCAGCATGGTTGCAGAATGAAATACTGCAGACAGGCTATACTTTCGCCTGCGCTGATATTTCTATGGATTACAAAAGGAGAAAAAAATAGTTGAAGAATATTTTCTCTTGCAAGTATATTTCCAATTGATAAAACCAATTATTGATTTAAAACTGGAAGAGACCTATGAGGTCATCTAGCCCAACTCCTTCAGCGCAATATAGTGGAAAGAGTCCCAAGCTTGAAGAGGCAGGACTTGGGTTTGAATCCTGGCTCAGATGCTGATTATTTGTGTCACTTTGTTCATATCATTTAACCTTGCTACCTCTCATTTTGTTCAACTGTAAAATGAAGATTGAATCACATGACTTCTAAGGCCTCTTCCAACTCTAAATTGAAAATACTAAGATCATCTTGTCAAACCGCTCATTTTATAGATGAAAAAAAAAACCTGAAGCCCAAAGATAATTCAGTGATTTGCCTAAGGATGATAATCAATAGCAGAGCCAATATTTGAAGCCTGATCTCCTGGATCCAAGCCAAGATTTATTTCCCCTTATACCAGGATGCCTCTCTTGTCATAAGAATGTGAGTTTCTTAAGGGGAGGAATTGGTTCATTCTTTTTCCTTTTATCTTCAGTGCCTACCATATTGTCTCGTACATAGTAGGCACTTCATAAATGCTTATTGATTGATTAGTCTGTCAATGGTGATCACATTTAGTACTTTTTGACATTTTTGAATCCCTAGAGTGCCTAACAATCCTCTTTCACACGCACATATGAAGACTGTCCTTTTGGGCTGGTTGCAATAGTAATTGGGAGGTAAATGCCCATGTCAGCCTGGTCTCTTGGATTCACATTTCTGTCCCATGCCTGTGCTCAGGAAGAGCCCTGCCATCTTTGTCGCCTGTGTGCCCTGCCTAATTGGTTCTCCTATCACTTTTTCCCGGCGTCCACCCCAGTAATCTACAGCTACACAGGTCTTTTTAGAGTCATGTTTCTCCATATCCTGGGTATTTCTTCAGCATGCTTTTACTGGTGCTGGCTCATTCTCAAATACCATCTAGTAGTTGTTTGGAAACGCTTCCTGATATAACTCATTCTGTCCATTCAGCCATTCTCCAAGACCTTTCTTTTGTGTCAGTAGACTGGCTTTGGGCACTGAGTAGTCCTTGCTAGACATTATGAAATATAACAACAACAAAAACAATAATAATTATTTATGTAGTGCTTTAAGGTTTGCAAAATGCTTTACATATGATATCTCATTTAATACAGTAGAAAAGGTAAAGTACATGAGTAAAAGGATTGAAAGATTTTAAGTCATTGACCAACAGTCCAGACTTTTTGAAAGAGATGCTACCATGACTTTGTAGACCATCAATCAGTGTGGATGAGATTTGGGGGGGAAAGTGTGTTGGATTTGGACTGAGAGCATGGGTTCAAATTTCAACTTGGCCCTAACTACTCATGTCACTTTGGGCAAGTCCATTACTCTCCACGGACCTCAGCTTCCTTATCTGTAAAATAAGGCATTTGGATTAGATGAGCTCTAAGGGTCCTTCCTGCTCTAAAGCCATGATTTTATTTATTCAGTTCCATGTGGTTTCTTTGTGGGTCTCTGTATCATTGTTCAGCCCACTGACAGCATCTACTGTGGAATGCAGTCAGAACAATTTGACCCCAAGTAGGAATTTCCTCACTGATTTCCTTCTGGCTTTTCCCAGCTCATAGCCCTTCAATGACCCTGCAAGGTGATTCATGATCATGCCCACCTGCTCCACTGCGGGTGTGCCTCAAGAGCATGGTCTCCCTTGCAGCCAGTCACAAGGACTTGTGATGGTTGTTTGTGCCTTGTGAATTAAAGGCAGAGTTACCACAGTAAAATTTCACTGTTGGTAAAGGCAGTTTTTTGGTTAACTGAGGTTTTATCCAGAATAACCTTTGTTTGCCAACTCTTGTTGGAAATCATACAGTGTTTTAGTACAATGTTAAGTTTTGATAAGCACAGCCGATTATTTTTTCATGTTTTTTTCTTTTGCTCTGTATTTTCTTTCAGAACATGACTAATATGGAAATGATTTTTATGATGTACATGAATATCTCAGGGAGGGAAAGGAAGTGAAGGAGGGGGAAAATTTGGAACACAAAACTCTTTTTTAAGTGAATGCTAAAAATTATTTTTACATATAATTGGGGAAAATATTTAAAACAAAAAAAACCACAACTGAGTAAATGCTTCTTTGATCTTTCAGAGCTTTCAGGAAATAGGTAGATAGCAGGTCTTAAATGTAGTGATAGACAGACTCTCATATATGTAACCCATCCACACTAGTGACTTTGGCATGACCTTTGTCCTTGTGCTTCTATAACACCACCACAGGGGGACCACCCAATGCGTTGGAGCTCCTCCCTTCATTTTCTTTCTTTTTTTTATTTTGAGGGGGGGAGAAGGCACGGCAATGGGGGTTAAGTGACTTGCCCAAGTTCACATAGCTAGTTAAATGTCATCATTGTCTTGATATTGAGGATACAAATGAAGAACAAGAACTGTCCAACAGTGGCCCCTCATTCTTGGCACATGACAGGCCCATCTTTTTTTTTTCCAGTCCCACATTTTTCTGATGAGACATCCTTTACACCACATCTTCCGTGTAATTCCTCATGTGTACTGTGTTACAGTCCACTTGTACCTCCAAAGAGTGGGCAGGATTTAAGTTTCCATGGGATGTTTAATCTCATTTAGCCTTTTCTGCCTATATTACTTAAGTGGGAGATTAGTCATGTTCCAAAAATGTCACAGAAAAAGTCTGGCTTAAGTAATCCTGGGAGTTATACTGACTTTCATATCCTTCATATAAAAAATGAAGAAGCTCAGGAGAGTGGAAAGAATTCAGTTCAGAAACCCACACCACTACTTACTGTGTGACCTTGGATGAGTCACACAGAGAAATTATAGGATCTGAGAGGGGGAAGAGATCTCAGGGGCCCTTTAGTACAATTCATATGAAAGGAGTATCCACTGTAACAAATTTGAGAAGTAGTCCTTGAACTTCTATTTGAAAACCTCTAAGGCCATCACCCTCAATGCAGTTCACTCCACAATGGAACATCTCTAATTGTTGAGAAATGTTTCCTCATGAAGAACCTAAATTTGGGGTTTTTTGGCAACTTTTACTCACTGCTCCTGGTTCTTCCCATTGGGGTCAAATAGAATGAGTTCAATCCCTCCTTTACATGACAAGTTTTAAGACACTTGAAGTCAGACAGCTAGCTCCACTGAATCTTTTCTTCTCCAGGTTGCTCATGCCCAGTTTCTTCAACCAGTTCTTATGTATCATGAATTCAAGTTCTTTCACTCTCCTGGTAGCTCTCCTCTGGATCCTCTTAGGCTCATCAATGCCATTTCTAAATGATGGTGCCCAAACTGAACATAGTTCTCCAGAAGATGCCCAATAGGGCCCCTCACCTCAGACCTCCTAGCATTTTGATATTGAACCACTAATAGCTACTCTTTGAGTCCAGGAATCTATCTAAATCTATCTAGTTATATTATTATCTAATCCATCATCTCTTTATCTTCTCTACAAGAATAAAACTAGTCTGGCATGACCTGTTTTTGATAAAACCATGCTGGTTCTTTCACTTCATCTCTCAGTTTCTCATCACAGACCATCAGTTTCCACATGTGGAAAATGGGACTGATCATACACTCTTCCAAGAAAGACCTATTCTGATGTCACATTACAGACCCAGGATTCTTGATATCTATCAAAGAGATTCAAGTCTGGATCCAACTAGACTGGATGTGTGTCCATCATCCAAAGACAAGTCTAGCTAATTTGGGGAAGCTCATTACTGGTTGGTAATGACTGGCTAACAGGTGATACTTTTTTTCAGGCATAGCAAATTGTAAAGATCATCTCCTATAATAAGGAGAGAATACTCAAACAGATGAAGTCATAGATCTGTAGAATGTGGAAATGGCACCTTCTCCTTACTATGACATTGGATAAGTCACTTAATATCTCTAAACCTCGGTTCCCTTAGCTAGAAAATGGGAATAATGGCATTAAATGATCTATCTCAAAAGACTATTGTGATGACCAAATGCTATGTTTGTATAAAGCACGTTCTAAGCATAAAGTAGATCTTTTGATTTCCCATTCAACTCTTAGATGCATTTCCTGATCTAACATAGACCAAGAAAAAATATAATCTAAGTACAAGCAATCCCCTAACTTGTATAAATGTTAAGAACATTTGAATTGATTAACATTATATGTGAGTTCAGAAGTTACCTCAACAACCAGCAAGTCATCACTGGGTATGGTTTCAATTTTTTTGTCAGGGGGTGTTTTCTCAAGTAAAGTAGACAGTTCAACCAGGATCCGACCTCTGTAAGCAACTCCTTCACCCTGGAAGGCAATGATGCATGTTATTAATGATTATTAAAGTGAATACAAGCCAATAAAAAGCCCCTTGTAGATAACACCTTGAGCTTCTCTGCATGCCCTACACCAATATTATATGAAGAGGCCTTGGGTTTTTTGGCCAAGGCTTCAGGTCCCAAACCCAACAGATCAGGGACAGTGGTTGGAACTTGAACAACCAGGGAATCTAGCTTATCCTTAGGTTAAAACTTAAAGACAGTCTTGAAGGTTCTCGGGGCATTCTAGAAATTGTTGTTTCCAGTAACTTACCAGTAAGTGGATGATTATGCTCCATGGTCTGAAAAACTAAACTTTCCACAGGTGTAAATAAATGTAAGTAGGCATGGATTATTGACATAATAAGAATAAGAATATAGCATGTTTTCCTACTTACTTAAATATATGTTTTTAAATAGAACATTGTATTAAAACAACTGAGCGTAGACCACTGAGATCATTTGAATTCATATATATATATATGAATAGGGATCCTGTTTCATCTGTATCTCCAGGCCTACCAAGATTATATTGGATCTAGAACTAATTTCCCAGGGTACATTTAGACAAGAAAAGACTTGGCATTGCCCCCTGCCTGAATTTACCTCCCTATTTCTGTGGGTTTATTAGCTGTTGGGAATGATGTTTGGGGCACCATCTAACAGGACATTCATTCTGTAGAATTAAGTCCTTGGTGAGATACTCTCTGGTGGAGGAGAGGGAGAAGAAAAATCATAGTGGGCAGGGGCACTTGACTATCATTAGATTCTGGTATGTTATTATTTCTCAAAAGTTTAGTCATTTCAACAAATATTGATTGCACATTGTGCTGTGGAGGGCAAAATAGGGGTTGGGGAAGGAGACAAGTATTTCTGAAGCACCTACTATGTGCCAAGCACTCTATTACAAATATTATTTCATTTGTTTCCTCATAACAACCCTAGAGGGAGGTGCTGTTATTAACCACATTTTACAGTCATGCAAACAAACAGACAGAGATGAAATAACCTGCCTGGAGTCATAAAGCTAATACATGTTTGACAGCAAATTTGAACTCAGGTCTTCCTGATTCCAGGCCCAGTGCTCTATCCACTGTGCCACCCAGCTAATTACCTCTAATAAGAGTCATAACCTGGTCCCCACCAAGGCTTGCACCCTTTTGGGGCATCAGGATTTAAACAAATGAGATTATATGTGTGTGTGTGTGTGTGTGTATAAAGCACTTTGCAAAACTTGAAGCCTTAACTACATATTATTATTAATAAACAGAAGGAATGACTGGAGAGCAAGATAATTTATCATAAAGTGTTAATGTGAACATAATTCAATTTCACACATATTTAAGTGACTACTATATGCAAGGCACAACTGTGGCTGAAAATACAGAGATAAAAATGAAACAATCCCTACCCTCAAGGAAACAGTAGTTTGTATGAGTTCAAAGATGTGAATAGGCTAAAAATCATATTGAAGTTTCACGGAAATAAGCTGAGAAAGTGATGAGAGGATATTAATTAGGGCCCCAAAAAAGGTATGAGAAATTAGACACATATAGCCAATGGATTCTCCTTTCTTCCTCCAGTGCAGCATCAAAGTCTAACATGGCAGTCTTTGCAAATCAAGGACCAGAATACATAATACAAACAGGAAAGAGTTTAAAAGGGAAGAAGCTATTGGCTGGAGTTAACAGAGAAAGTTTCGTGGGGAAATGTGTTTGGAAGTTTATAAAAGATATTCTATTCTATAGTCACGCAAAAGGCCAGGGACATGGACTGGAATTATTTAATTAATAAAAGGAGTTCTTGGATGAGGAATTCTTTGATACCAATGAAGGTCTACAATTTGTAGTGGTTGTCTAGAGCCCTAAGAAATTAAGTAACTTGCCTGGGGTCATTGAATAAGCAAAACAAATAAAAAGTATCCATGCCCATTTGGTCTAAACCCAGTGCAAGAATTCCCTGCATAAGAATTTTAACATTGGCTTCTTTGCAGAGGTGGGGAACTATCATATGGAACTCTATAGATAATGTCAGACTTGGCTGACGCGTTGATTAGTTTGATGGGGTTTTTTTCTCCTTTTTTTCATTCTTCACTATAAGGAAGGACTGCATTTCATTACTCAAATATTTCCAGAACACTGAATTTTGCCTGAAGCACAAAGAGGTTAACTAGAGATAAGAAGGTAAAGTTAGGTAGAGAGTCCAACCTCTACCTTCATGTTAGGAATTTGATTAACTGGGGGCTTGGAGAGATTGTGATTCCATTCATAACTTTTCATATGGAGTAAATGCTCTAAAGTTCAAGAGATGCTTAAGGGTCTCTTCCAGACTGAAATCAGCAAAGCATTTTAACAGGGAGTTTTGTATGTAACTAAGACGTCATTTCCCACTGGGCTACTTTTGGGGACTTCAGCTCCAGAAACTCATCAACTGAGAAACTCTCACTTCCTCAATACCCCTGGCCCCGGAACCCTCCCTCCTTCTGGTTGGAGAGGGTGGGAAATGCACATCTGGGGGCTCCTCTCTGATCCTCTGCTATTTAAGGAAGGCATTCCCAGGGGAATTCGCATGCTTTTCTACTCAGGCTACTCTCTGGGGACTTCATGATTCCAGAACCCTTCATTTTGCAAAATAAAATTAACTCAGAAACTCACACCTCCTCAGATTGTGTCCTATCCAGGATGAATGACTTTATCATGCCCCTGCATCAGGTAACGCCCCCCCCCCCAAATCTTTTCAGTTCCTTTTTTGTGGGTTGTCACTCCCATTAGAATGTGAGTTCCTTAAGCACAAGGATTGTCTTTGAATCCCCGGTGTTTAGCGGAATGCCTAGTACACAGTTATTATTAATAAATGTTTGTTGATGATGAATCTCTCACTCTTAGACAAGAATGGTTAGCAACCACTTGTCATTCACCCTCTCAATGCATTCTGAAAGAAGCTATTTGGAAAGTCTGTGCTTTAAGGGAAAGGAATAAACGCCCTCCAATAGGACTAGTCTGGAAATACCTTACCTTAAACAATTACAGTAAGATCCAAGTGCTTTGGCAAAGGAGAAAAAGAGTTCTATGTAAAAGGTTTGGAGGTAGGAAGGCAAGGTGGAATTTGAGTTTCATTTTATCTAGTTTCCCCTAAACCCAAAGTCTGGTCATAGAAATTATATCGTAGTAAGAAATAATTACCATCAGTCAACTGTTAAAAGCATTCATTTAATTAGAGACCAACCTTTCCAGAATTCAAGTCATCATATGGATCTGGGAATCCAGTGTATTCTCTTGGACTTCCATAAAGATTTAGATAACAGGGTCCAAATGTTGGTACAAAGCCCACTTCAGTTTCTCCTGTTTTCCCTGAGAAGCAAACATCACCATTAGATCACAGACACTGGAATTTCTAATCCATTAGGTTTCTCAGGGTAGCTAGTTGTTAGTTAATGGTGTGAGGCTGTTTTATTCCACAGATGCATTAGTTACATTAATGCAGACTATAAGCACTTACAATGATGCTAATGGGTGCTCTAAAAGAAGATATTAAACAATTGCCTGCTTTTGCCACCCAAATGTAATCCAGATCTCGTGACCTATGAATTTCATCTAAATGGAAGAATAATAGGCTTTCAAATTGCTCTTTGTCATATTTGTACCAATTCACAAATGTTTTCATTTTCAAAAACGAAAATTACATATATTATTGACATTGAATGAAAGCTGTAGTTACACTTCTATTTGTTAAGAAAATTTAGTTAAGTTGAGCATTCATCTTATTTTTTCTAAGAAATATTAGTCTTAAGCAGCTACTTAAAAGACAAGCAGTTAGTTGTGATTATGTAAGTATTACTTGTTTAGGGTTAATGGATTTACCTGGTAACCCACTCTATTAGCTTACAATATTTTCTCTGTGATTAGGGGGAAAAACCTTTTAAATCATCACAAATGTCACCATCCATTACTGTCTTTTCTGGATATCAGACAAAGCTTATAGCTTAATTAGCTGAAGACTTGGGGGGGCGGGGTATTGACTTTAAATACCTTAAGAGCTGCCCTATGGAACAAGGACTAGATGTATTTTCTGTCCAGAGGTCAAAACTAACAATGCAAGGAGGTAGAATCTGGCTCATTTTCCAAACGTTCAAAAATGGAATGGATTTCCTAAGGAGGTATTGAACATCTCATCCCTGGGGATGTTCAAACAGAAACCAGATGACCGCCTAGAGTTTTGGAGATATGGTGGAGGGAATTCTTAGCTTTATGGGAAATTGGTCAAGACCTCTAAGGTCTTGCCGTGAAGATTTGGTACTTTGACATCTTGATGTGAAGCAAGTAAGTCAGTGCACAATGCTCTCCAAGCAATACCAATAGGTCAGCAATGAGAAGATGCAGAGGAGAGAGATGCACATAGAAGCCTCCAGGCATCCTGGCTGGAGGGCTAAGCTTCTCATTGGCAATAAATATCTGGGTTGGCCCTTTCTGGGCCTCAGGCAGCTCCCTTCAACTTAGCCATGAAGTCATAGCTGGGTGCTGGAGGTAGGGGGTTCAGGGTTCTAGGCTGATGAATCACAAATCTTTCAAGGGTTTGAGGACAAGAGAGCTAACACTATGTGGACAAATCACACTGCAGTGCTCTCATAAATGTGCCTGGGGCTTTTGTAGGTAGAGGCAAAGGGCAAAGATTCCCACGCCCACTGATGAAAATTCTCAGAATGTGTCTTTCTAGAGATGGAAAGAGAGGAGAGGCAAAGAACTTAAAGGAGAGACGAAGAATGAAGAGAAGCAGCTCTTTGTGATGGCCTAGAGTCCCCTGCCATACTTAGCTATTGGGTAACATTTATCTAACATTCCACAGTTTCACCAGTGATCATCATCACCATCATCATCATCATCATCATCATCATCATCACATACACACACAGAGTTTATAAAAGTAAAATGGTGAAGCCACTGAAGATAAAAATAAGAGTAAGAGATTAAAATAAATGAATAGGGTATCCAAGCAGGAGAGCCACTGCTACTGCATATATCTGCTACCAACGTATAGGTGGCTCAAGGTACTTAGCAATATATGAAATGAAGCATGGGGGATTTGCTGGGGAAGTTCCTAACAGGCTTTGATTCTCTTTCCCTATTTTACAATAAACAAATACCAATAATGACATCGGGGCAGCTATTCAGGCCTGGAGTCAGGAAGAGTCATCTTTCTGAGTTCAAGTCTGACCTCAGATACGTACTAGCTGTGTGACCCTAGGTAAGTCATTTAACCTTGTTTCCCTCAGTTTCTTATCTGTAAAAACAAACTGGAGAAGGAAATGGCCAACCACTGCAATATCTTTGCCAGGATAACCCCACATAGGGTCATGGAGAGTTGGACACAACTGAACCACAACGATGATGAGTGGCGGGGAGGAGGGGAAGGGGGAAGAGAGAAGGAAATCCTAAAGAAACATAGACTCCTTCATCTGCAGTGAACCTAAGAGATGATCTAGTCCAGCCTTAAAGAGCAGGAAACCTAGTCCCAGAGAGGAAGGTGACTTGTCCCAAGGTCAGAGAATGAGTTACATGAGAACCAGGCCTAGGACTGGTTCTAGACACCATTCATTTCCTGTTTATCCTTCATCTCACCACCTCGTTTTCCCTCTTTGTTCACCTGGGGTAGGCCACTGAATCGCTCAAGTAAATGTTAAGCCATTCAGGACAGCTTTTGTCTTTTCTCCTCCTGGATAATATTCCATATCTTTCAATGGCCTTTTTAGAAAGAAAAAAAAATTCTCAATGAACATTTTCTTTTTCCAAATTAATGACCCAGTTGATGGTCAAGAAATTTTCTCTTATGTTCTTCCTTCCTTAAGGCCATTTTCTTTTTATCATTTCAATTCCATGCTTTCAATCAAGCATCTATTAAATATGCTATGTGCCTAGTACTGTCCTATTTTGTGGACTTTATGCAAAATACAATTTTGAATCAAAGAGACCAAATCATATCCTCAAGGCATTGGGACTCTGACATCCAAAGAAGCCCTGTCCTATCCTTCAAAGCAGTTACCTTGAGAGGTTATATACTTATTCCAAAGATGGTTTATAGGGATCAAAATATATTGGAACAAACTCCTCTTCGGGCTTCTTGGGAACTCTTTAGAGCCTGTGACACATTTTCCCAAATCTCTTAGTGATTGCAAGGCTTCACCTTTGGAGGGACGGGAAAACTGAGACTCACATATAGAAATGACTTGTTTGAGGTCATACAGTGAGTAAGGAACAGAACTATGGCTGGAGAGCAGGGCTTTAGACCCTTAGTCCTATAATTTAATCAATTTTGTTGAGTCTTTCCTGTACCCTTGCCAGTTCTTCTACATCCTTTTAAAATACATAGTGACCAAAAGTGGACACAATACTCTATTCATAGTCTGATAAATGTAAAATATAGAGGAAGGGTCATATTCCTGACCTTAGTCTTTCCTGCTCTTTTTTTTGGGGGGGTGGAGGGCAGTTGGGGTTAAGTGACTTGCCCAAAGTCACACGGCTAGTTAGTGTGTCAAGTGTTTGAAGCCGGATTTGAACTCAAGTCCTCCTGACTCCAGGACCGGTGCTCTACTCACTACGCCACCTAGTCGCCCCCTTTCCTGCTCTTTTTAACATAACTCAATATCACATTGGCTTTCCCCCAATAATCTTACACTGGTGATGCATGCTCATCTTGTGGATCAGTAGAACCCTCCCCTACAATACATTTCTTGGCATTTTTTAGGTTTATTGATAAATTGTAAATCCGATGAGTCTTCAGTGTTTCTATATCAATTGTTGTTGTTATTCAGTCATTTTTCAGGCATATCCAACTCTTCATGACCCTATTTGGGGTTTTCTTGGCAAAGATACTAGAGTGGTTTGCCATTTCCTTCTCCAGCTCATTTTACAGGTGATAAAACTGAGGCAAGCAACGTTAAGTGACTTGACTGGGGTCACACAGCTAGTAAATGTCTGAGGTCAGATTTGAATCCAGGAAGATGAGTCTTTCTGACTCCAGGCCCAGTGTTCTATCCACTGTGCCACCTAGCTGCCTTCCATGTCAATTCAGATGGCCCAAAGTTTAATCCTCATGGACCACTGAGCACAAAGTCATAGAGCCCATCACTGTCTAGCTCTAGACATGGTTCTTTTGAGGGCTGAGCACTGGAGCTGTGTACAAACAAGACAGCTACCAACCAGCGCCTTATCTCCTTTGTATTCCTTCTGAGGTAAGAGGGAAGAAATTCTATCCATCATGAGTTAACTCCTACTGGCTTTCTAGCACCATGGGGTTGGGGGGAGGGATGGTGCAGAGGAAAGACAATTCTATTCAATTAACATGGCTCTTCCTTATTAATACTGCTGACCAATATTTTTTAAAAACCCAATTATTAAAACACTGACATATGAAGGAATTTCAAAGAGACTTTCTGCTTTTGATTTACTCAAGCTGCTTGTATTAAATTATACATTTTTTTGCACTTTGGTGGCCAAGAATGAAAGTAATTTGCATTTTCTATGCAGATGGAAAAATTAATGAAATCAATGTCTTGGGCTTAAGTAAAAATTACTCCCAATTCCAGAACCACTGACCTTGTTGTCCACATCTATATAGCCAGTAAGCACAAAAAAGAACACAGGTTATAAAACAATTGAACAATCTAATGAGACATTAATCATAGGGCAGGCAGGCAGGCAGCACAAGTCACATCTACAGGAGGGAATTGTGGGAGGTCTAGCATTGCATAAGCAGGTTCATTGCCAAGCTCAACTCTACAGCACTGTCATGCATGAGTAACATGAAGACAATTCCACTGCCAAAACCATTTGGGGAAGGACAAAATGAGAAACCTCCATTTAAAAAATGAATGTATCTTAATGAAAGATAGTCTGGGCAGTGGAGGGCATAAGTCACAAAACATGAAACCTGTAGATGATGCAGCCCAAGCTCCCGAAGGTGAAGAATCTATATTGTAAAAATATGACCGGTTAAACAAGAAAAATACAGGTATTATGGAACATCGAAGAAGTTAATTTATTAAGCAGGTGGTTTAGCAACACTGAAGTTAACTCATTCAGACCCCAAAGAGAATATTGCCTTCCTGTTTTATACCAATCTGGCAGACAGGGTTAAAAAGAAACTAAGAAATTTTTGTTCCCCTTCCCCAAAAATCCCTCCACAAGATTTCCTACTTTGAATCAGCATCAAAGATATATCTGGAAGAAGTGGCCATCAGGAGCCTGGAGGGGGTCATGTTGGGGAGGGGGTAGGTGTAACACTTAATATTTTTATTAAAAAATGTTTTTCCTATGCTTGGCTGCTTTGGGGTCAAGGACCTAGGATTTGAGACCATGGTTAGGGTCCATGACTATTTCCGCACAGAGAAAGTGTTCCCAACTAGGGAAATCACAGAGAGTATAGTCCCTCTACTAAAGTTGATTAGTAACTGTTCTGAAACTTTTAGTCTTAGAGGGCTCATTGCAGTCACTGAAAGAGTCAGTGATGTTGAGGGTCATTAACCAGGATGTACCAAGATTAGAACTTGAATCTTGCTCTTCCTGACTCCATGGCTGGATCTCTATCTGCTGTGGCATGCTGGCTCTCATTTCCATGACCCAGTGATATTTTATTTCAAACATATTTTGTCCCTCAGTAAGGGCTTACCAAGAGTCCTTATTGCAGCATGATTTTTAATAGAAAATGGAGCCTCTGAATACTTCAAATCTGGGGAAGTCTAGGAAACCTGACCTTTTGAAGTAGCTAGGTGGCCTAGTGAACAGTGTTAGAGTGGGAATTGGGAAGACCTGTGTTTGAATTCTGCTCTGGACTAGGCAAGTTTCTTCTCTCTCTCTCTCTCTCTCTCTCTCTCTCTCTCTCTCTCTCTCTCTCTCTCTCTCTCTTTGGATGGCAATTGGGGGTAAGTGACTTGCCCAAAGTCACACGGCTACTTTTTCTGTGTGTGTGTCAAGTGTCAGGCCAGATTTGAACTCAGGTCCTCCTGACTCCAGGACCAATGCTCTATTCACTGTGCCACCTAGCTACCCCTATTTTTTCTACTTTTTGAAATTTTTTAAAATTTATTTATTTTTGCAGATCTTGGCTGCTGTTTCCTTGTCTATAAAATGGGGATAATATTAGCACCCACGTTACAGGGTTGTTTGAGGAGCAAATAAGATAGTATTTTTAAAGTACTGTGCAAATCTTCATGCACTCTACAAATGTTAGCTATTATTGCTGGTAATAACATTATTATCACAATAGCAATCAATGAAACAAAGTAAGAGAGTAAACACTAATGAACCATCTGGGTCATAAGAGAACCACCTGGGCCACAGGTGCATGTATTGAAATGATCGCTTTTTACAAGGTTGTCAGCCTTCTCAATGGTCCTGACATTGATAATTTGGAGACTTATTCCAGGACTTAGGGCCAATAAAAAAAATAGATGGGCCACAATGTTAACCTCATGGACCGCACTGATCTCCACAAACCCTCCAATCAATCCTTATTACAGTGCAACTTACAAAACAAAATGGAACCTCAAGGCCTCTTAGATCTAGAGGAATCTAAGGTCCTTCACTTGCTGTGTTAATCCACCTCTGCCCTAGAGATTCAATCTTGCACAAGAATATTAAAGAATCATGGGTCATTTATGCTTTATAAGCTGTCTTAAGAAACCCTTATTTCAAAATCCTAGCTTGAAGCCAGGTGTCTGGCACCAAATGTTAACTCTATACCAAAGCAGAGATGGATATATAACCTATTATCACTCGCGGACCCAGGCTTACTTATAACACCCTGTCTTTTAACAGAACATTGTTAAAATGAGAAGTAGATGTAGCCTCCATTCTCACAAATGGTTGTTTTATGTTCAGGTTTTCCATGTCTCCATCATGAGACCCCCAGATAACTGACACCTGTTAGAAGCATGCATAAACATGGTCGGGAGACCCAGTCCCATAAATGGTTTGAGCTGCTGTGATTATCTGTGAACTAACTGCACTGCTTAGGCACGACCATAACATTGCTCAAATGCTTCATTGGATTGCCTTTATTTTGTTTTGCAGACTTGGTCATTATCTATCCTGGTCTGTTTCAATATGTCCTAGTCTGGGGTCTTTGTATCTTCTCACTTGAACATAGGCTGGGTGACTTACCTTCAACTTCTCCACCTGAAGCAGCAATTTTAGAGAGATACAGATAGGTTGTTCCTACTACATCGTTCTTGGTAAGGCGGTCCCTGCAAGAAAGAAGAGATTAATGCTTTGTCCTGTACAAATGAAAGCTAATGATTGGTAAATCAAGCAATCAAAAAATATTTATGAAACACTTACCGAGACCAGGTATTGTGCTAGGTATGAGGAAGGCAAAAGATGAAAATAATCCCTGTCATCAAGGACTTTGTAAATTAATAAGAATTTCAAACGCTATCTCTTTCTTCTTGGGCAGCAAGACAAATGCATGAGAGTCTTTACATATTTTTTTTTTTTTTTGCTTTTTGGAGGGCAGTTGGGATTAAGTGACTTGCCCAAGGTCACACGGCTAGGTTTTTGTGTTAAGTGTCTGAGGCCGGATTTGAACTCAGGTACTCCTGACTCCAGGGCCGGTGCTCTATTCACTGCGCCACCTAGCCGCCCCTACATATTTTTTTAAAGTAGAATTTTTGCTGGGTTAATTTGGTGATGTGGGAATTATATGCATTATCAGGATGATTCAACTAGAATAAGCTCAATAGTTCCCTTACATCTGTGGTGAGTGAACAAAGGCCCCACCCATGAGAAGAAGGCACAATCTTCCATGACATAACTGCATTTCTGAGTGAGTGTGGTCTACCAGGAGCACTCCTCAGAGGTGGCTTTGAGAGGGACTGAGTCTACATAGCTTTGTGTTTCTTCCCTGGGTATTCCAGAGAATTGGCAATCATATCCCATGTAGTGGTCAGTCACTGGAGTGGCCAACAATCACAGCTCCATACAAGTCCTTCCCTCCACGTAGAGGCATGTTTTTCTGGGGGTAGCCATGGGAGTTATAAATAGTCCCACTTATTCATG
The DNA here is from genome assembly GCA_028646575.1 of Pseudocheirus occidentalis. Lineage (NCBI taxonomy): Eukaryota > Metazoa > Chordata > Mammalia > Diprotodontia > Pseudocheiridae > Pseudocheirus > Pseudocheirus occidentalis. The sequence goes on along the minus strand of CM053598.1, from coordinate 65,807,333 downwards.
TAAATTCTTTCCCTGGTAACTGAGAAAGAATCAGACCCAATTTGCATGAACAAGGTGATTATAACCTCCGTGTACTGATCATTAGGCTTAATTCTCTTCTGCTCATCAGGAAGGACAACTAGACCAATCTTTTGGGATTCTACAGGGGATATCCTCCTATGACTTATTCATTTCTTCTACAGAACTGAAACCTTCCTGTACAGCTTACATCTGAAGATCAAGTTCCAGGAACCCTCTTAATTAAACGGTGTGGTTTCAAGGCCAGGTCTTGGAAGGGCCACATTTTATCAGAATCAACCTGTATTCTCAGGGCCACTTATATCTTCGGGAAAATTTGGACCAGAAACAGATCCTCTATATTGGTCAAAAGACAGAGTGTGTCTCATGAGTTGACTGGACTAAAGACACATGACAAGTCTCTGGAGCTTTTCTAAATGATACTGGATTGATATTAATTACAGTGTGTGCTTATTGGAATGAACATTTTGACTGCCCTTTTCCCTCCCAACCTCCCACCTTCTTCATACCTAATCCCCCTCTACATTTATCCCATCCCCTGCCATACCATATATACATATATATGTATGCATATATGTATATATGTATACATATGTATATATCTTTCTCTCTCATTAGATTTTACGTTCCTTGAAAGCAAACCTTATGTCATATTTTTTCTTTGTATCCTTGATGCCTTTCACATATCAGGTATTTAATAAATATTTGTTGAATTGAATTAAGCTGAACAAAATTAAATTGAATTTTTGTCTTAAGGCATTTCTCTGGTTCGTGATTACCTTCTATAGGTTTACTATACAATTTGTATGGACATTGGACCCATCCCACTTAATCAGCCTGGATACACCCAACTGGAAAAGTTCCAGAAGGGCATAGAAAGTATGCTTTTCCAAACATAAAGGTATCATATGCTGGGGAAATAAAATAATTAACTGCACCCCCTGGCAGTGAGCACAATTTCTGGCAAAGGAGTTTTGTTCTATCACTTCCAATTGGGCAGCATCTCACTTTTAAAAATTAGCTACATAATCAAGACTGGCCTCTTTTGGCTCAATTCCCATGAGAAAGTTGGTTTGTTACATCAGGAAGACCTGGGCTAACAAGTCTCTTCACAACAAGTCTAAAGACACAGGCTGAGGGAAGATTGCTTCTCACCCCCACCCTCAACACTTCTGCATTGCATGGGTTGTATAGTTAATAAAAGAACAAGATCCTGTGATGGTTATTTCACCCAGGGTTCCCCTTTTCAGGGGGGAGGAGGAAGAAGAAGATAAAAAGAAGTGGAATCCATATTTGTGGTTTTATTAGTTTAGGAAACTCCTGGTAAAGAAAGCAAATCAGCCCTTTTCCAGAAATGTAGGACCTCAGAGAGATGTCTAAGGGCAAAGCAAAGGTAAGTAACTCTCAGCCAATGTGGCAGAGGAAAGCCCTGATTCTAGTTCTATTTGCCTCACCCAGATCTGTATTCATTGCATTAGATTACCCCTCAATGCCTCTCTCTATCACTAAATAAAAATCTCCCTCCCTCCATTTCTGCCTCGTATTTATTAAGTATTGATTACATACAAAGCACTATCTCTAGGCACTGGGAATAAAAAGATAAAAAATACTTTTGAATCATACAGTTCAAAGAATGTTTTATGTACACAGATAAATATCAACTAATCAGTAAATACCTATTATGCATCAGAAATTGTACCAGGTGTGGAGACACAAAGACAAAAATTAAACAGTTCCTGGCCTCATGGAGCTTACATTCTGGGGGTGGATAGGGTGGGCAGGAAAGGGAATGACCATACTAAGAGTGATGGGGCCAAAAAGGTCCAGACCAAGTCCTTGAGAAAATTTTGGGAAAGAAAGGAACAGCTCCAGTTGAAAATATTTTTTTAGATTAAGATACAAACCAATCAGAAGTTTTAACTCACCAGTCATACACTGTTAACTTTATTTTTTCACACATTGAAGGAAACTGTTAAAAAGAGGAAAAGAAATTGTCATCTCTAAAAAGTAGGCAATAACTTTTAAACTCATTATTTTGACATAAAAAAGTTCTTCCCAAATAGAAGAAATACTCAACCTTGATTTGAAGGTTAACAACTTGATTCCACTCTGGATTTGCATTTTTTTCTATTATGTTTGTGGAAACCTGGAAAAATCATCAGTATAAAGCAACATTATTTCAAGTTTATAATTTCCATGATAGAATGGTGCAATTCATTGTCTGGCATCATCATTTTGTAGGGTCAATTCCACTGAACTACAGTAACATAATATGTATAGACATGGTCCTTCAGTCACCACTTAGATATTATGTAACTGAGAACTTTATCAAACGTGATAAATAGTCTATGTTGGTCCACATCATTGTTCTATGCCGAGCATTTCTTGGGTCTGCTTCTTGATAGATTTTTAACCATCAGATTTCTCATGTGATAATAATAATACTAAAATCAAGACAAAACAATACACAAAGTTATAGGTGTTAAATCTGTCCAGGCTTGCTAGCAGAAATAAATTGCTTAGATTTGCATGAGATGGAAGGTCTTTAAAACACAGGGAATATAGACTGGACTGTGATTTTACTAGCATAGGGACCTTTCTGGTGAAGAAACTACCTCTACCAAGGCAGGTCTGCATCTTCTCTGACATTTGTAGATTTTGAGAGTTATCTAGGATGCCGAGAGGTCAAGGGCCTTGCCCAGGGTCACCCAGCCAGTATGTGTCAAAGGTATAGGCCTGGACCCAGGCAGGTCTTCTTGCCTTCAGCTATCTAGCCTCTACACCACAGACTAATTATTTAAGGTGTATCATTATGCTTTGGTAGGATCTTAACTTTAGTTCTTGGCGTCTTTGAAACAAAAAGAAATGAAATGATTACATTTCTCCCTACCCTAGAGTTTCCCACCTAAGGAAGAGTTTCTTTTGACTGTGCTGAAGTCTTACGCCCATTGGGGCTGGTGTGAGAATTTGGGGTGAAAGTTTAGGCCCTGAAAAGGGCAGGGGAAGAGATTATCTCAAGCCTGGTTCATCTTCCAACTAACTGAGAAATGAACCGGTTATAAGGGCACAGACTTGTCATATCTGCCATGGATCAAAATGTTCTTCCCAGGATCAAAACGTTCTTCCCAGGACCAGTTGAGCAGTGAATCTGTCTGATGTATAACTATGAGCTTTAGATAGCAGACACAGTTTTAAACATTTATTCCTACAAGCACCCTTATTTAGAATGTGCCCATACACACCTTTTTGCCAGCAAAACAAACTTCTACAAACGGATCCACTAAGTTTTTCTTGTCTACATTGGCTCCAAATATTTCCTTGACAGTCTGTGAAAAGGCATCATCCACTAGAAATGAAAATATAGACAGGAGATAGTAACTCGGATCTTAAAAGAATAGAAATTAAAAACAAATGTGCCTTGAATGAATGGAGGAGAATTTGTCATTAGGAGCAGCAAGAGTTAGGAACATACAGAAGGGTTCTGGTTAATGTTTAACATCTGACTTTCCAGGGGAAAATATAGACTGGACACACTTTTAAGTTTAATTTCTATTATTAATATTTTCTCCATCATTTTACTTAAGTCTAGAGACAATCAATGAAACAGTAAATCACATCCTAATGGCAGTTTGCCAGTTTCTGAAGTGTAATGCTCACACTGAAAATTTAACAATCTGCTCACACTCTGGTTAGAGCTGAATCCAGCATACTCCTAATCCTAATGGTGGTTTTACCCTGGCAGAGATGGATCCATTTGCCACCTGTGTGACTTGCTTTACCTTCCTGGGTGCTGGTTTCCTCCTCTGTTATAATGGAACTGGACTACATGACCTCAGAGGCCCCTTCCAGCTCTGCATCTAGGCTCTGATGACATTAATATGAGTTGCCAGTCTGCATTACAGGAGAGAGTTTTCTACACTGGGAGTTCATAACACCAGTGAAATCTGAGGTTCAATCCCTCCTCACCCCTTCTAAAAAGAGTGGAGGAATATTATTGTGTTATGATACCAATAAATAAGAATAAAGAAAACATGAGAACACTATATGAAGTGAGGTAAAGTAAGATCAGCACCACCACAACTATATACATATTTATTACAACTATATGTATTTTTTTTTAAAGAAAAGAACACTAACACAGCACTTCGGGTTGACTTGAAAAGGTTGGTGAGCAAGGCAGGTACCATTTTCTCTATTTTACAGATGAAAAAAAAAACAGACTTAGAAGTTCATGATTTGGCCACTGCCATGTGGCTAGCAGGGACTAACAGAACCACAAGCTGGATCTGCCTCTGAGTCCATCAGTCTTCCCATTATGCCTCATTGCTCTACTGGACTCCTTCTTCCCCCCTTCCCCACACATTTTCTTTTCTTTTTTTTTTTTTTTTGCTCTGGCTCTGTCTCTGTCTCTGTCTGTCTCTCTCCTGTGTCTGTAACACAAGTCCTTTTTAACACAATCTGCATTTTTTATATAGATATATCATCTCAATGACAAGATTTAGTGAGTACTTACTCTGAGGAATATCCTCAGCTCTGTAAATTTTCAGGACAAAAGTGACCCACCGCAGGGCAATCCCGGCAGGAAGTAACAAGTTGCTCTCCACATCATCACTGTCATTATCTCGATCTGTCTTCTCTGTCTGTTGGGGACACGTAGCTACAAATTATACACCAGAATTTTACACATGTAGGAAATACTACCTGCAGCAGGGCCAAATGGTACCGTTATAATTAACCAAACAAATAAACATTAAATTCCTATTACGGACAAAGTACCTCCTATGTATGTGTTGAAATTGCAAAAGCAAAAATACAAAACCAACTCTGAGATTTTTCATGATGAAGTCTTAGGTTACAGGATAATACTTGTGTTCTCCATTTTTTTACATCTTCAGATTTGCCCTCTCATATCTATACTTTCCAGGGGTGGGGTCCCTCAAACATCAGAGAATCATAGACTTTGAGATCTAGACCTGGTAGGGACCCCAGAGACCATCTAATTCAAGTCCTCCATTTTAAAGAGGAAACTAAAGCACAGAGAGTGACTTGAACAAGGGTAGCAAGTGGCAGAGATAGGATTTGTTGAACCCAGATCCTCTCATTCCAATCCAGTGTCCTTTCTACTGTGCCATACTTCCTCCCATAATCAGAATATAATTTGTGCTTTTATAAATTGGGGGAGCACCAGTTTAGGGAAATATATGTGTTCCTGGTATTTCTGTCGATGCCCTTTAGAAGCCCATGTGTCTGTAAGTACTCCCCCTCTTAATTCTTTAGAGCAGTGAGGTCAGACTCAAATAGAAACTGGGTGTAGGATGCAGTAATAATACTAAAGGACTGAGGGCCACATATTGACTTTGTCTAAAAATGCAATATCATCTATGTTTAATTCTTTTTATCTACTTTGTTAAATATTTCCCAGTTCCACTGTAAGTATTGCAGGCTGCATGGGGCTGAGAGGCTCATGTTTTGACACCTCTTCCATAGAGCAATGAATGCCTTTTGAGCTAACCCTTAGCTGTTGCAGGCCAATTAGTATCCCTGTAGTGTATACAACAGGGCAGCTAGGTGGCGCGGTGGATAGAGTGTCAGAGGAAGACTCATTTTCAAATCTGGCCTCAGATACTTACTAGCTGTGTGACCCTGGACAAGTATAGGAGTAACTACACTGGCATACCCAGGATGGCTGCTAACACAGGCTCTTAGATCTGCTTTACTAGGAAACATAACTGTTTAAGGGGTCAACAATCTTTTTTAATATATTCACTAGTTCAGGGAAAAAGTCAGCACCCTGAACTTCAGAGAAAATATAAGCAGAGAAATAAAGACAGACAGGGCTGTGACTGCCTGAATCAGCTATACACTTTATATGCATCCCTGGATCAAGAGAGTCTTTACATCTGAGCAGTCAGGGAGCTCTGAACACACAGCCACTCAGAATCTCAATCAGGGAATCACAAGAGCCTTCTCATAAGCAAGCCCCAAAGCAAAATACCAATTCAGAGTATATATGTGTGTATATATATACATATATACATATATACATATATATATATGTATATGCTTCTCAGAGCCAAAAGGTATCACAGCCTTCCTGATTCTGTGACTAATTAGAAATTAGCAAAAGGTATGAAAGCCTTCCTGCAAGCAAGCCTCCCCTAATTATGCTTACCTCAATGCGCTCCTCGTGGGGCCTATTAATGGGAGGGGAAGATCTTATTCCAATAACATTACAACAAGTCACTTAACCCTGTTTGCTTCAGTTTCCTCATCTATAGAATGAGCTGGAGAAGGAAATGACAAACCACTCCAGTATCCTTGCCAAGAAGACCCCAAATGGGGTCATAAAGAATCAGATGTGACTGAAAGATGACTGAACAACAATGAGTGTATACAACATCAGCTTTTCTGTTGGGTGAAGTCACTAGAAATTTTGTGCTAATTCTGAAATAATTGGTCTGTTTGAGGGCTTCAGGAGGGATGGTTCAGTACCTGTTATTAAACTGTGGAAACTCCCTTTAGTGGTAGAGACCATAGAATCATACATCTAGAGATAAAAGGTTATCTTAGAAACAAACTATCTAATCCAATCCCTGATGAGGAACCTGAAACCCCAGGAGCTGAAGTGATTTGCACAGGGTCACACAGATAGCAAGTGGGAGGTGTGGGATTTGAACAGAGGTCCCCTGACTCTGGACCCAGAGCACTTTCTATTTTACTATCCATTTGTAACATTAGGAAGTTACATAAAACAGGGTGATTCAGGGATGTGTTCATAGCCATGCAGATCATATTTGTCAGAGACAGGACCTGAACCACTTTATTTAACTCCAGGGAGAACCCTCTGAAGGCAATACACCACACTGCCTCTCCAGAATTAGTTGTTGGACACACAAAAATTCAGAGGGAAGAAACCAGTCCCTCTCTGTCTTCCCTGCCTGAACTTGCTTGAACTGGTTGTGGCTCTGTCCAAGAAGGTCCCAGGCAGCAGTGTCTGATGCTGCAAACCTCCAGAAACACCAAAGCTATGGAAGATACATCTTGCAGCTGGGTAGCTTCCACCCCACTGTGTAGAAGAGGACTTATTATTCTTTTATTTATTAAGTTAAATATTTCCCAATTATACTTTAATCTGCCTTGAGCCATACTCAGGAGTGTTGCTGAGCCCTCAGTGCCCCAGATAGAGTACCAAGTACCCCACTATGGTTATGGCTCTGGTCAGTAATCCTTGAAAATACTCCTGTTCCCATAGGCTTAGGGTTTAAGAGAAAGTAGGTAGAAACCAGGCACACCCTGCATACCACTGCTCTGAACAACACAAGTTCTCAGTAGCCTCATCCATACAGTAGCCTCAGCCTCTACCATGACGTAGAAAACACTTTTATGGTCAGTCAAATCCTAAGATTATTCTTAGGAACTTGAGGCAGTCTCTTAGGCCTCATTGGACATGACTCCACTAAAGCTTTTGGCGCTTAGCCAGCCCCTTCCCTGGGACTCTCTCCTTCCTTGGTCACTGTCTCACAGTTTCTCCTCAGCCTCTTTTGCTAGACCATCATCCCACTCTTGCCCATTAAGTATCGACATTTGCCAAAGGTCAATCCTTTCCTCTCTCCTCTCTCAACCGGTGATCTCATCAACTACTCATATTCAATTATCTTTTCTATGCAGAGGAACCCTAACTTCTACCCTGAATATTACTCCTGCATCACCAACTAATAGTCTGCTTGGACATCTTCACGGAGATGGCCATCCAAGAGGCATCCTTGAACTTAAAATTTTCAAAACCATGCATATTCCTCCAACTTTCTCATTTTAAACAACCATTGTTTGAGTCACCCAAGTTCCCATCCTTGGAAGCATCCTTGACTCTTCACCTTCCCTCATCCTAAATATCCTGTCAGTTGCCAAGTTATGAGAATCCTACTTTTGCATCCATCACCTTTGCTCTATGTAAATATATATATATATATACATTTGTAAATATGTAAATGGGTATGTAAACTGCCTCAGCAACTCTTGCTTATACCATTGCAATAGTCTAATTCATCTTCCTGAATCCAGTACTTCCTCTTTCTAATCCACTTCCCCAAAAGCTGACAAATTGTTCTTCTTATTCTTAAAACACAGATCTGACCATGTCAATACCCATTCCCTTCAAGAATCTTTAGGGCATAAAATTTGCTGCTTGGATGAAACACAAAATCCTCAGCCTGGTGTATAAAGCCCTTTACAACATGGCTCCCACCTTCTTTTCCAATATTTATTTTCATATTTTTCTCCCTCCATACCCTCTCTCTGTTCCCGTACATACACTATACACATTCCATCACCCTTCTCCAGGCTCTTATTCGAGCTGTCCCCCAGGCCTGGAAGGCACTCACTCTTCACCTCCATCTGATTCCATCTCTAGCTTTCTTTTGAGCCCTGTTAAAATATTGGCTCCTTCACAGGTCTTTTGTGATTTTACAGTGTCATTGTTAATATCCTCTTCATTTTGTAATTACTTCATATCATATTATATTTACTTATTCAGGGGAGGGATGTGTTGTATCCCTTAAGTAGAATGTAAATTTCTGGAGGACAGAGACTATTTGGTTTTTGTCTTTGCACATTCAGTGCCTAGTACCATGGCTGGATCATAGTAGGTGCTTAATAAATTTTGGTTGACTTGGATTACTAGGAACCACAACGTTATTTAGCCCAAAATGACTTTTCATAGAACCAATTAACATCATCAGGCAGGAAAATGCCTGTATCTGCAGAAGAAATATATGGACAAGAATGGCAATAAATTGTGTGATGTGGAGAAGCACTGTATAGTCATTGGATCACTACACTTTAAGTATGAAAGACTTTGGTTTGAAACCTGCCACAAATAGCTAGGCAGTTCTAAGCAGGGTACTATCTTTTCTGGGTCTCAGGTGCTTATCTACAAAATAAAGGGCATGGAGTGGATAACTTCTAAGGTCCCTTCCAGGTCTAAATCAAGGATCCAGTTATCCTTCCCTATTGCCACTCTCCAGAGCATCAATGCCACTAACATGTCAATAGCTATCAAATAAGAGTTATCCTGGGTGCTGACTCATTCCTCCATTGCCCCACTTGCTCAGTTCATGATCATCCTCACTTGTGGAAAATGAGAAAAGTAGAACCTTTCTTCAGAAATACTCACTGGGGGCTCATCTCCGGTACCAAGGACAAACATGCTGACTTTCATGTAACCTTTAGCACCAGAACTTGTATCTTCAGGGTCATTTAGAAGAAGCCATTTTCTCATGACAGCGTGACCTAAAAACAAGAGGGGGTGAAATAGAATCCCCTTCTGAGCAAGAAATTAAAGTAATGTTGGCAGGTCTGGGGTTTTAAGACTGTTAGAGAAAAAAAATAAGTATTTAATACAGTTTGTTCCTCATCCCACAAAACTTCCTCAGTTCTTCCTCAAACAGTCGGTTACCATTATGGAAATAGCAAATCTCTCTGGTCCCAAACAAGTCCCTGCAGAAATACCAGCATGGTCCCTTGCTTCTTGTTCTAGTCTGGGTCTGATAAGGCTCGCAGAGGTGTCTGGTCTAACTCCTCTTGTAAATTTGTCAAGGTAAGGTCAAAATGCCCACCCCAAATGGACAAATCATTAATGAGTTTCTGCCCACATATTTAAGAAACTGAGTTTTTCCAACAGTGCATAACCATTCAAACTCCAGCATATTTGTTCAGATGACTTAAGGCTCCCTTGATGATAATTTCTTCTTTTGCTTTATAAGCCCTTAAAAAAGATGCTTTATTTGAAGAAGAAGTGAGGGATCCAGGATTGAAGATAACGAAAATATTACTTACCAGGTTCATCATAAATGTAACCAATATCGATCTGAAAAAAAAGTTTTAAGCATTTTAAATTATTTTGAAATTAATCTCAAGAAACTTGTTTCCCTTCTTATGGTTAATCAGAGAATCCAAGAAGTACACCTTCCTATTCCATGTAGAAATCTCCTTTACATCAATCTTGAGAGATGGCCATCTGGCCTCTGCTTGGACATATCTCATGAGAGAGCTCATTACCTCATGAGATGGCCTGCTACGTTTGGAATGGTTTGAAATGTTTCATCAAACTATTTGCCATGAATTTCAGATATTCAGGAAAGTACCTTGCCATTCTTCCTTGGCTTGGTTGGCCTACCCTATGACATCTGTCCAACCTCTACTGGAAGATGGACAATAATTATTGCAATGGAAAGATGTTTAATAAAAGAGACAGCAGGATGGGTTTCTCCTTTGATCTAGAAGCATTTTTGTGACAGATACAGGACCAACCTGTATTGCTGCCCATTCAATGGCTTTGATACGAAGAGGACCAACAGAAATGATAAGTCCTGTTTTGTAACTGAAATTTAACTTAAAGTTGAATCGAGGCAAATAGCCACATAAGATAATATTTATTAGCAGGAACATGCTGCCTGTCAATAAATGGGTCAATGGATTGCCTTCATTTATGCTAAAGGCCCCAAGAAAAAGGACAGTATCCCATATGCAGGTTTGAGGGAGCAGAGAAAAAAACAGAACAGTGTAGGTGATATGATATAATTGAGGACAATGTATTGGTTACATAGCTGAGACACAGGGAATGGAGGCCAGGGACAAACCCCCTCCTTCCCTCCTGAGAATCCAGGTGCAAGATAACAAAACTGACATCCCTGAAGGATAGCTTGGTAGTATAAAGATATTAGGCCTGACTCTCTTGTGTTCATACACACACACACACACACACTCACACACACATGTACGCATGCACACACACATCCTCCAAGGTCAGCTAAATTCCTTGAGGCAAGAATAGATCAGGATTTAGCAGGAGAGCCAGATTTCTAAAATTAACTCCTTACAGACCAGCTGAATTCTGAACTAAGTTCAAAGACAAAGAATCATGACTTCTACAGTTACAGGACAAAAGCAGCTGTAGGACAAAAAAATAATACAGAATTAATCTTAATCTTCTCACTTGCAATGAAGGTATACACCTTGCTTCTGTAGCCCTCTCCAACAAGACATAGGACTGCAAGGTCTCTGTTGCTATCCCTCCCTTGGCACCTTTATAACTTGCTTTCAGGGAATGTCATGATGCCAGGATAGAATAACTTTGAAACTCACTAAGGGGGACAAACTGATTTGGGCAGAGAATCAGGTCCTCCCTTGGGATTCTATACAGCACAGAAGTTAGATGAAAGTATTCTTTTGGTACCCACCTTAAATTCCCCCATCAGACAGTCTGCTCTCAAAGAATGGGAATCATAAACCTGGAAGAGAGAAAAATGCCCAAAGTCACAAACTTTTGTGTGACACTGATCTATGGCCTGTGAATGCCTTGGTTTTTCTTACCCGAATGCTTATTGTCTCATCAACCAATTCCAGAGGAGTCATGTGGACATTGTAGAAAAATAACTGATAAGACAAAAATAAAGGAAAAAAAGAATTCCAGCTGTATAGTAAGACAATAATGGGGGGGGGGGGGTAGGGCGGAGGAACTAAGTAATTCACTAAGCCTTGTAATTAATCACATTAAGTTGTTCATTTGGGCCAGACAGACACTCACTCAGCTAGAAGTTGCAGAGAAGATATCATTCTAGGAGTTCCCTATACCAATGAAATCACAGCTCCAGTTCCTACTCATCCTCAATCCTCAACACTAACAGTGAAGTGACTTAATAATAGTTTGATATTCATATAGTACTTTAAGGCTTGCAAAGTGCTTCACATACATCATCTCATTTGAGCTTCACAGTTCCGTGAGACAGAATTACAGATAGTCCATTTTATAGATAAATAAATAAATATATTTATATAATATTTATTATATCTAATTTATATTATATAATTTTATATACTTTATAATAAACATAATTATATTTATATAAATACATTATATAAATATTTTATTATAGATAAATAAAATTAGAGAGATAAGAGATTTGCCCATGGTCACATAGCTAGGATCTTCTAAAGGCAAGACTCAAATCCAGGTTCTCCTGACTACCAGGTCATTTTTTTCCTTTTTTTTCCAGGCTAGTCTTTTGTCTTCTTCATCATACTGCCTTAATTGCAAACCCTAAAGGGTCATGTAAACATGCTACATAAATCGGAGGAAGAATTGGAACTTTCTAATCAAATCTGGCACTCTATTTACTCCACCATAAAAGTAAAACAGAGTTTAAGTTTTGTTGTTCAATCATTTTCAACTCTTCACAACACCAATTGGGGTTTTCTTGGCAAAGATGTTGGAGCGGTTTTGCCATTTCCTTCTCCAGCTCATTTAACAGATGGAGAAATTGAGGCAAACAGGGTTAAGGGACTTGCCCAGGATCACATAGATAGTAAGAGTCTGAGGCCAGATTTGAACTCAGGAAGATGAGTCTTACTGGCACTCTATCCACTGCACCACCTAGCTGCCCTGAGATGAGGGAAATTGAGTTGCTTAATTCAAACTATCAAACCAATGGATATTTTAGGCAAATTATATATCTGAGGCTTCTGTTATTTGAAAAATAAAATCAATTTCTTCCAATTTATCTACATAGACCTATATTTTGTGTCTGTTTATTCTAAAAATTGAAAAAAAGTTCCTAAAACTAATTCTTGTCATTGGCTGGATGAGTATCAATGCCTTAAAGAAACTGTTCCTTTTTTATACCATATCAGTCTGTGTGATTGTTTCTTTCAGTGCTGATTCATTAATGATTTAGCATTTACTAGTTATTTTGAGGCACCTGGGTGTCACAGTGGACAGAACACTGGGCCTAGAATCAAGAAGACCTGAGTTCACACCTGACCTCAGATGCTAATAGCTGTGTGACCCTGGACAAGTCACTTAACCTCTGACTGCCTCAGTTTCTCAACTCTAAAGTGAAGATAATAATAGCACCTACTTCACAGAGTTGTTGTGAGGATAAATGAGAGAATATTTGTAAAATGCTTTGCAAACATCAACGCAATATTGTTATTATGTAACCTAAAATTAAACTCTAAAAATTGAATTTTCCTTTTAAATTTTTCATTATTTCAATACTAATGATCAGTAATCTAGAGTAAAATAAATAAATGACTTGTTGAGACTTAGAATGTGTTAATCAAGCTCATTTTAAAAATTCTGATTCTGATTTAATCTGTTCCAGTTTCTAGATTTTTCAGCAAGTCAGGTCCTTTAAAGAATGTGAAAATTCTTCTTGAGATCTTGTTAAAGACTTAAGACTTTAATGGTCAGTCTCATTTAATCAAGTTTAGATTATAAATATATTGATATGTGTTATTTTTATGATCTTCTATAATCTGGCCACACTTTGCATGTGCAAAGTTATTCCCCGCTGTTCCTCAACGCAAATCTTTACTCAGTTTTAGATGGCATGTATCTCACCCAAATTAGCAAATTTTCTCCCCCGGTACACTCCTTCATTTATGCTTTTCCAAACTGAAAAACCCTCCTCTTCTCCTCTCCCCTTGTTCAACTGTTCTTTCTCCATTCTTCACCCACAACCTAAAGTCTTGCCTCTTCCATGAAACCCAGATGATATCTGCTCACCTTGACCCCTTCTTTCTCTTTTGACTTTTTGCCTTTATTATCTATTGCCCAATTAGTTCCTTATTGTAAAATGTATTCTTTAGCTGTTTATATTCAGAATATTACTTTTTATGACATTGGTATATATAATGCAATTTAATTTATGTGTTCCTAAAAACATCTTATACTTTGGGAGTGAAAGCATTAATTCCACAGTGTTAGAAGGTTGCCTAGGGCATTGAGAAGTTTAATGACTGGTCCCCAATCCCTAGAGTAGTATAAGCAGCACTTGAACCCAAGTTTTCCAGATTCCCAGGGCCAGCATTCTACACTCTTCATTGCAATGTATTTTTTTATCAATCTACATAAACAAGAAAGATTATTATCTACCAACTGCTTACTTCATCAAAAAATGGATTGTTCCCTCTCTTGATTCTTGTTCGATGTGTTTGACCACAGACATGGACTTTGACCACTGGCTTGATATTATTCCCACTTAACTGACGTCCTTCAATCACTCTAACACGAATCTAGAAGAAAAAGAAGGAGAAGAAGAAGGAGAAGTAGGAGGAGGAGGAGGAGGAGGAGGAGAAGAAGGAGAAGAAGATGAAGAGGAAGGAAGGAAGGAAGGAAGGAAGGAAGGAAGGAAGGAAGGAAGGAAGGAAGGAAGGAAGGAAGGAAGGGAAGGAAGAAAGATGTTTTCAATTACATCAGGCCACATGATAAGAAAGATTTTTTACTTAAATTTTTTTCAAGACTCCCCATTTTCTGTCCTGTAAGACTATGCCCATTATACATCATGACATAGGATGTTCAGTTTGGGAGCACCATCCTGCAGGACACAAAAAAGCATAGACCTCCAGCTATTGGTTACCTGGAAGTCTTGTGGCTTATTGGAAAGTATTCTCCGGGTGTTCTTTCCTTTTGTAATCCTCCTGGCCAGCTGGGTTTCAGAAACATTTGCAGCTGGAGCCCTTGGGGCAATGACTTTGAATGGAGAATCATCGTCTCCTGTGTCTTCTTCCTCTTCTTCTAATAAGTAAAAAAGTCACAGAGTTATGAGCAGAAATGGCCTGGTTGGTAATAATGGATAAAAGGACTCCTCTTTCATAAGCCCAAACATGAGTTCCCTTGATACAAATGGTTCTTCCCAGCCTCCATTTTTTTCTGTGTTTCTAAGAACAGGTATACTTGTAAATGAGGGATGGAGTTAGATGAAAGCTCTCAGGAGTAATCTAGAACACTACTTTGGGGTGCTGAAGCTAATAAATATTTTATGGGAGGCAATGTCTTGATGTCCTCAAGGAAGTGGTAGGAAGCCAGTGTTGAAGATGAACACAGTGCAGTATGCATGCGAATAGGGTCTGCCATCACTATTTATAGATTATTTCATTTGACTCTCCCTATCATTTGTGCAATCTGAGCTAGATCATACACTTATCATTATCATATTTTACAGAAGATGAAACTGAGGCTTTGAGATTTTTATGGACTCACCTAATGTTCATAGCTAGTAAGTAGCAGAACCAAAACATAGGTCCTTTGACTCTAAGTTCAATGCTCTTTCCAATACATCACTTCTATCTTCACACTAACAAGGTCATCGATTCATGGATGATGAGGAATTCAATGAGCCAGATTTCACTCTCATTCAACACACACACACACACACACACACACACACACACACACACACACCCCACCTTTACATATAAATAACTTCCATGTGTTTGAAGGGGACTTGAGGTGCTGAGGAGGTCAAGATAGGCAGCAGCTAAGATCTAGTGGAAAATATTTTGAGCTTTTACTGAAGCACATAGAGTCTATGTCATAGACATTGACTTATTTCACAAGTCAGATGATGTTGGTCCTGCCTCTAACTGGCCATGTGCCCAAGGACCAATCGCTCCACCTCCCTATACTCCAGTTACTTTACTTGTAACAAAGAATGGATTGTACTAAATGGTATCCAAAGATCCCTTTCAGCTCTATGATTCTAACCATGGAACTACTACCTGCACAATATTGTGAGCATCCATTTAAAGATAGGGTTGACAACCTTGATAGCTCTTAATTATAGGTGGTATACTCATCCTCCATACTACAGCCTTCCTCTGATGTCATGTCATGGTCTAGAGGTGAACCAGCCTTCTCCTACTAAGCTGGAGAGACTCTGACTACAGGCACCATGCTAGAGATGGAGGACCAGCAGAGACAGATTCAGAAAGGTTCTTATCTTCAGTCTCTTCCACTTTGAGCCTCCCAAATACCATGTCCAGTAGGTACCAACAAGAATTAGGATCTTTATATTATAGGTGTGAAAACTGAGACTTGGAAGGGTTAACTAGCCCATGGAAGGATTCAAACCCAGGCCTTCCTAATTCAAAGTCCTGTACTTTATTCACATATGAGTCACTGCTACCCTATACTGAAACAGCCACAGCAAGTCATGAAGACCAGCTGCTAAGGCATAGAGGGGTTTTGATCTACATGATCTAAGAAGTATTCACCCCTATCAAATCTCAGAGCCTGGAAGAAGGCACAAGTGGGGAGATCAAAAGATCAGAGGATCAGAAACTTAGAGGCCACTGAGCCCAATCTCGTAATTTTACAGATAAGGAAACAGGCACTGAGAGGCTGTGGATCACCCAGGGTCACACAGTAAGCATCCAAAGTTATATTTAAGTCTGGGTTTTCCTGACTCCACGGTTAACATTCTATCAATTATCATGTATTGACTCTATAATATTTCCCAAATATCTTAATGGCAGAAACATTTGCAATTTCATTGCAACTGCCAGGCCAAAAATTTTGTTTCCCTCCTCCCTCTTGCAAATCTCTCTAGCATGTGTCATAACCGAGGCTTGGGAAGGCAGAAACCTTTTGATCTCCAAAAAACAGCTTCCTCCTAAGACCCAAGAAGGCCTTGCAAGAAGTGCTTACAAGGAAATGCTACTATGAGAACACAAGTTCCCTGGGTTCTATGAGAAAAGTGTACGGAAAAAGAGAGAGACAGAGACAGACAGAGGCAGAGAAACTGACAGAGAGAGAGAGAGAGAGAGAGAGAGAGAGAGAGAGAGAGAGAGAGAGAGAGAGAATCAGTAGGAAGCTAACTACCTTTCCCCCCCCCCCCACTCTCCCATCCTTTTCTGTGTAGGACACGGTCCCCTTTTTTCTAGGCCCCTTTCTCCCCTCCCCATCCATCCCATCTACTCTCTACTACTTCTCTACTGAGAAAAGCTGTGGTTTTTCCCTTCTGTTCTTTTTTATTCTCTTTCTAAAAATCTCTCTTTAAGTGTAAACAAGGGTAGAATAGCCTGGATAATTGGTTGACATGGAAATGCATTTAATACTCTTGGGCACTGCCCACAGGCAGGAATCCTTAAGTAGCTCCTAGGATGTCCCAAAGGCTATAGATTTTGAAGGGAACTGGGAATTCCAGGGAGCAATGGAGAGGAGAATGTTTGACCAGGCTTCTTAAATACCAACAGATGGGATTAAGCAGAAGAATTCTGTTTTTGTAAATCTGACCATCTGGACCTTTGTACTTAGCTTTGTTTTATTTTCATCTTTCCCTTCATTCCTTGGTAAAGCTTTTTAACCCTGACCCATGAGATAGTGGGGAAAGCTCTGAATCCGGTGTCAGGGGACTTGGGTGTGAATCCTGAGTCTGCCACTGTGCAAACTTGGGACTGCCCCTTCCCCTCTCTGGACCTCAGATTGCTCTTCTGGAAAATGAGAGATCTGGATGAGATCAGACCTTCTCCAATGAGAGTTCCTGAATTGGTAAAAAAAAAAAAAAAGTTCTTTGATAACTGTATTTCAATATAATCAGTTTCCTTTGAGATTCTAGTATTTTACTTTATGCATTTTTAAGTACACTAGTCTGAGAAGGGGACCATGGCTTTACCAGACCAGCAAAGCTATGACACAAAAAAGATTAAGAATCCCTAAGACAATTCCAAAGGACTCGTGATGAAAAATGCTATCCACATACAAAGAAAGAACTAATGAAGTCTGAATGCAGACCAATGCACACTGTTTTCACTTCTCTGTGTATGTGCATATATTTTTTCTTTCGGTCTGTTTCTTCTTTCACAACATGACTAATATGGAAAAATCTTAAAAAAAAACATCCCTGGATTAGATGATCTTAAGAGTCCTCATAGTTCTAAATACTGTGAAATGTATTTACCCCTATGAGATCTGTGTCAGTTATAGAGATAGGACAATCCATCTATATCCCTTAGGCCAGTGGTTCTTAAACTTTTTGATCTCAGGAACGCTTTACACTCTTAAAAATTATAAAACACCCTGATCTCAGCCCCTGACAGTCATCTGATCCTATTCCCTCAGAGGAGTTGATGGAAGCAGCTTTTAAAATAAAACAAGAATGCAGACACCAGCAGGGGGGAGTCTCTCCTCCCCTCCACAAGTTTGACCAGGGAGTCAGTGACCACACCCCAGGAGTGGAGCAAGCAAAGGGATGCCTTTGTTCTTTTTCAGGTAATCTGGTTCAGAAGGTTATAGATTCTGAGATAAAAGGGACAAGAGAGATGATCTAGTCCAGAGTTTCTTAACCTTTTTTCATGTCATGAACCCCCTTGACAGTCCACTGAAGCCCATGAACTCCTTGTCAAAATCACCTTTTTACAAGCAATATATATATATATATATATATATATATAATACATAGGATTACAAAGGAAACTGATTATATTGAAATAGCATCATTTTTTTTTAATTCACAGACTTTAGGTTAAGAACCTAATCTAGTCCAACTTCCTCATTTTATAGTTTAAGAAATAGGTTCAAGGGATTCTAGAATGTCAGTTAGTTAAAAGGAAAAGACAATAGAAACCAAACAATCTAGCCCTCTTATTTGACAAATGAGGAAGCGGCAGCTAGAGCCAGGATTTGAACGAAGATTGTTCTGTGAGATGTCTGTTGCCTGTATGAGAGAAAGCAGAGAGGTCTCAAAAGATGGGGTCCTTATAGCCTCCAGACACTCCACACCCCTATCCTGCCTCTTTGGGCAGCCAGGAATCTGAATGGAAGTGGATTGTGTCTTATGAACATCCGGCGCTTCATCATGAACTTTGCTAAACCCAGTAACTGCCCCTCAGGTTCAGGAAAGGGGAGCAGAGAAATGAGGCCCTTCCCTTCTCCCACATTCTTGGAGGAGCTAAGGATAAAGGGAGGAAAAAAGATGGACTGGAATGTCTGGTAGTGCTAAATGCACAGACGTGCAATACATATTTGTCTTGCTGGAGCGAGGCAGGTAATAAAGGGAGAGAAACCAGGCTCAGGCAACAGTGGGTTGACCTTGTACACAATGCTGTTATCCAGCCACTCTGCTCACATATCATCAAAGAGCAGCACTCAGGGGAAGAAAAACTGGAACTGTTTCTGCTGCTTCCTAACATGAAAGCAAAGACACATTTTGGCAGGAAATTTGCCCTTAAAGTGACAGAAAGCTATTTGGCATCAAACAAATACTGCCCTGGAGAATGAGTTTGGATCTGAAGTATTCTCAGCATTCTCCCATCAGAGACACCCTCAACTCAGCTGGAAATAATGTCCCCTATCCTATCCCAGCCCCTACATGTTCTTTACATTTTTACATAGGGCCCCATGGTATACAATGTCTGCATACAGGCCTGATCTCCAGGCTCTATTAACCACACCCTTCTAAGAGAAGCAAGTTTACTGTCAAATTGTTCTCCACTGAACTAACATGCCTGGGCCAGTTAGCTCAGTGGGTTAGAGCTTAGTGCCAGTGAGAACAGGGTGTGGATTTGATTGCCAGAAAGTTAACTGCACATAAAGTCTGGTAAGAACCCTTGATCCAAAGGAAGGGGGGGGAGGGGGTGTCTGTGTGAGAGTCTGGATGACTCAGCATGACTTAAACCAACTTTTTAATCACAAGTGTGGATATGTAGCTACTTATTGGAGAAGAATAAGCCCAGGACACAAGATCTTGTGGGCAGAGTCCCAGGGACATCTAACCCTACAGTTCTGCCTACTAGACTCCCTCCCACCCCACCCTTTTTTAAAAATAGGAAGCCCCAAAGGCCTAGTAACTGATGTTAAAAAGGATTGTCAATGAGGATATAACAAATTTATTCACCAACCAGCCAATCATCTCTGTATCAAGCTCAACACTACTTATTTAGCATTGTAGGAGGTAGGAAAAAGTATGATACAGAGTTTTTCCCTCAAAGACCTTAAGTCCAGTTAGGAGGTCAAGATTGACATTCATGAAATAGATGGCAAACAATGCAGGATAATACAGAGAAGCAGTGTGGGAAAGACACAGGAATCAGAAGACCTAGGTTCTAATCCCAGATACGTAGCCAACTAAGTTAAGTAACCTTGACCTTAACCTCTGAACCTGTTTCCTATTATTCCCTATAAGATGGGAATAATAACACCTGACTTGACTTGTGTAGGCAGCCGTGAGAATCAAATGAAATAATCTATGAGAAAGTAATGGAAACTATGATACACCAGATGACTCTAAGGAATTGCTCTCATTTCACATTTTCAATACCAGCAGATAAAAATTGGGCTTACCTCCAGTGCCTTCTATGTTGGTCCCTCCTGGGTCATTTGAATTTGCAGCCACCACTGCTGGTGGATCATAGCCAACCACAAGATCAATTGTGGCCTGAGTGGAAATAAATAATGGCAGACGGAATCAGTGCATTGTAGGGTACTTCAGAGCTTTCAGATGAATGCATCTTCTCTCCCAAAATCTATGGAGAGGCTGTAGGGATCTCCATGGCAGAAGCAGCATTTTTCAAGAAAAAAGAGATAGCTAGGGAAGGGAGGGCCTATCTCAGACACGATGGGCAGTCTTCCCAATTGAAAGAGAAGGTCCCAAGCTCATTAACTCTAAAGGACAGGGGAGCCAGAAGGACCAAAGGAATAAGAGTCAAATGTTCACATAGCCAAAGGAGTTTGTGGTTACTAAGGAATCAATGGAGGATGAATGAATGGTAACATTGTCCTGTAAACGAGAAATAGTGGGAACAGGCAAGCATGAATGAACTTGTAGTGACTGTCAGCCCAGATTGGATTTATCTTTTAGCAGGGTTCAGATATAATGAAACATAAGCAGATAAAATGGAACAAAAGTCAATGATGAGGGTGATCCAGAGTCAAACATGACAGATGGACCCAGTTTCGTGCGCATTCCTGGGATATTATGTGAACCTATCCAATAAACAGTGTTTATAGATAAGATTTCTATTGTAACAATGGATTACTATAATTTATTCATCCAATGAGTCACATTCTATGAAGTCAGACTAAGTTCAGCTACACATACTTTAAGAAAGGGTTACTATGTGTTTCCAACAGAAATGCAAATTGCTAAAGAATGCTCTGAGTTGGGATAAGCATATCCCTGCAAAGATAAACACACCCCTGTGTGGATATGCACACACAGATATAGGTTCTTCTCAGTATATAGAATCATAATTCAGACTTATGGAATTTGTAAATCAGTCAATTGACTGTACTGATGATTCATTTTGAAACCAAGGCATTTTGCTAAGAGACCTTGCCAGTCTTGCCCAACACAGTGTCCAATCCTCTTGCCCACTGCCTCCCCCATTAGACTATATACTCCTTGGGGACAGGAACTGTCCTTTTCCTCTTTTTGTTTCCCCAGAATTTAGCACAGAACCTGGCATACAGTAGACATCTAATAAATGTTGATTGGTTGATTGATTGCCCCAAATGGAGTTACTACAAGATCTCAAATTCAAAGGCCTTGGGAATAGCAATGCCTTACCGACCACTGGCTCTGCTTCCAAACTAGGCTTGACAGCCATCTTTAAAGGAAAAAATTAGTGTGAAGAGTGGACCTGCCTTTCTTGAAACTCAACTGTTAACAAACAGGCACTGACAAACAGGTAAGTCCAAGAACCCCAAAAATGGCAGCACACCCCCCCCCACTCCCACTCCTGCTTTCAGCCCAGACTTCACAGCCCTTGATAACGTAACCTGGCAACTGCTCCTACAGCTTCTGCAGCCCCTGCCTCCTTAACAGTCACAGAACTAAAGATCCAGAAAACTAAGTTTTAACCACCAAAGTCCTTGGCACTAACAAATAGTTCAACATCAGAAAATGACATGATTTAATTAGTGGAAATGACATTAAAGAAGATGCCTTGCCATCTGCTTTGCTGCTGTACTCTAAGGGCCAGGGGAGCTTTCCATACGACTTGTAGCTGACACCTTCAATGCATGTTGCCCCCCAACCCTTCATCACCACCCCCACCCTAGGGTGCATTCCTTTGGAGTAGGGATTATCTTGCTTTTCTATCTGTATCCTCAGTGCTTGTCATGGTGTTTTGCATACAATCAGCACTTAATAAATGCTTTTTTTTATTCATTCATCTTGGATCAATGTTTGTGCTTCATATGTAAAAAGCACATTTTTATCATCACACATTTTTCTTATATAAAAGCTTTCATATAAACATGGGAGATAAAAATACTCTGGGTAAGAGGGAAATCACTTACCCCAGTATCTTGTCCCCTTTCATTTACCAAAGTTACTCGTTTGTAAGGAAGAGATCGACTGTCTCCACCTGTCAAGGCCTTCAGTGGTATTGTTGCAGCACCAATCAATCTGAGGAGGAAAGAGAAGAAAACAGGTCATTCTACAGAATAATAGATCTTTAAAATTCATGATTGAAGGAAATGTTATAGTATGGTTAGAGTTGAGGGAAAATAAAAATGTATTCATGTTATCTAGTTCAAATTCAGCCTCAGACACTTACTAGCTCTGTGACCCTGGGCAAGTCACTTAACCCCAGTTGCCTTGAAGAAAGAAAGAAAAGAAGAAAGGAAGGAAGGAAGGAAGGAAGAAAGAAAGAAAGAAAGAAAGAAAGAAAGAAAGAAAGAAAGAAAGAAAGAAAGAAAGAAAGAAAGAAAGAAAGAAAGAAAGAAAGAAAGAAAGAAAAAAGAAAGAAAGAAAGAAAGAAAGAAAAAAGAAAGAAAGAAAGAAAGGAAGAAAGAAAGTCAGGAAGGAAGAAAGGAAGAAAGAAAGGAAGAAAGAAAGGAAAAAGAAAGAAAGAGGAAAAAAGAAAATGAAGATGTAATTGTTTTTTTCATCCAAGTTCATGGACCCCCTCCCACCCCCCATATCTATTTACAGATCCCTTAGAAGTCTATGGACCCCAAGTGAAGAACCTCTGCTCTAGGAGATTAAGCTATTGGTCAATAATTATGATACACAATAATCCACAGTTAATAAATTAGAGAGACTCACAAATTGTTACAAAATGTATGAGGGCAGAGATGGGAGAGAGGGTTGAGGGTCCAGAGCAAGAAAGCCTTTTTGCTTCAACTTTTGTTGAAAAATGCCTTTAAAATATCTCTAGTCTCATTTCATGTCTTAAGAGGCTTTGGCCACTGAGTACAACTAAGCTTTTCCAAAGATTCAGGATTCTTTCAGGGTTACCAGGTCACTATTCTGAGCATAGCAGAAGCTATAGGAGATTGTGCTGAATGGGGACTGACCCCAGGACATTTTCTGGAAGATGGATTTTTAAAATAAATCCCTGGAGTTGTTTCCTTGTGACTTTTTTGTCTTCAAAATAAAATACTGGAAAAGAATTCTTCTTAATTATGGGTTCAGCTTATTTGAGGCACTAACATCAGGAGAACTGTGCTCAAGTTTAGAGTCCACCACTGACTGACTGTGTGATTCTGGGGCAAGACAGTTAACTTCCAGAGGAGGCAGCATAATGTAAGAGGATGACAGACTGGCCTTGAAGTCCAGAGGACGCTGACTGGCCTTTGAAATCAAATCTCCCTTCAGATACTGAGTAATCCTAGACTAGTCTCTTAGCCTTTTTTTTAATAATAAATTTTTATTGACATCTGCATTTACATCACCAGAACTTCTCCAAGCATCCCTTCCCTCCCCCTCCCAGAGAGCCATCCCATATCACAAACAACATTTTTAAGAAAAGATAAAGTAGAAGAAAGAAATCAGCAAAACCCATCCATACATCAAAAGAGTCTGAAAACATCTGTGATGTTCCACCCCCATGAACCCCTGTCTGCAAAGGCCTGGAGGGACAAGTTCCCTCATTTTCTGCTTACATCGTTGTAGTCACTGTCTATAATGTTTTCTTCATTCTGCCTATTTCACTCTGCATTAGCCATTTAACCTCTTTGTGCCCCAATTTCCTTATTCTTTAAATGAGAAGGCAAATGAAGAAATTAGACTCAGTGAACTCTTTGGTCTATTCTAGTTTAAATCTCAGATTTTATGATTTAACGTTTCTGAGTCTCAGTTTTCTCATCTCTAAAACAGAAATAGTAATATTTGCCTGCCTTCTTGTTTTCATTTGGTTATGTCCAGTTCTTTGTGATGCCATTATGGGATTTTCTTGGCAAAGATACTGGTGTAGTTTGTCATTTCCTTCTTCAGAGGATGAAGGAAAATAGAGGTTAAGTGACTTGCCCAGGGTCACATAGCAAATAAATGTCAGGCCATATTTGAACTCAGGTCCATCCCTATTCCTGGCTCAGTGCTGCTACGTAGAAAGGACTTTGTCAGCTTTAAAGTGATAGATAAAAGTGAGACATTATCATTAAAATAAATAAGGAGATTGAACTCAATAATCTCTATCATATGTTCCAGCTGGAGTATCTATAGTACAATATTTTGGAGATGGAAGGACCTTAAAATCTCATTTTAAAATGATAATAAAATATCATCATCTAACCCTTTCATTTTAAAGATGACAAAACTGAGGTCGACAAAGATGCAAAAAAAAAAATATCCAAATTCATAGCTAATGGCAGAGCCAACCCTAGAGCCCAGGTTTCCCAATTTCTAGACAAGGTTACTTTCAACTATGCTATTCTGCTTAATTCTATAGCGCACAATTCTAGAGCATTCTTGATTCTGTGATTCTAATTGCAGGGTATTTTGCATTTATGAATCTGCACTTGTGTATTTATATTGTTTTATTTTGTTTCCCCTCCTAATTCAGATATTTCCTCCCCTCCACGGCAGATTAGACCATCTCTAGAGTCCCTTTAGACTCTGAAATTCTAGATCAAGACTTTATACACAGCATTCTTAGGATCTCAGACTTAGATTTGGAAAGAACTTTAAAGGTCATCTAGTTCTGCCTCCTTACCTTCCAGAAAAGGAAACTGAGACCTGGAGAGGTATGGTGACTTGCCCAGGGTCACACCGATAGTAAACACCTGAGGTAGGATTTGAACCCTCATCTTCTTGACTATGAATCTCCTCTCCTTTCTACTCCTCACACTGTTTCTCTATATAGTATTTACCTATTTAGGAGATTTCAGCCCGGGCTTCAAGGCCAGAAATGTCCTGTTCCCTTCTTGAATTCTTTGAACTTTTAATTTACAAGAAATTGACTTAACATGTGTCTGTGTTGGGTAATAAATACTATTTTGCAGTTTTAAAAGCATGTATGTGCATGCAAAATTCAAGAACAATCCTGTCCTGAGTGGTTCTTCTCTCATCACTACCAACACAGAGTTTCACATTCTCCATTCTGACACAGCCTACATCTGCTCCCTTTTCTTCCTAACAAGAAGGGAGTTGACTGGGAATAGAATAAAATAAACATGAAGTCAATTATTATTGGCTCTGAGCATTCAAAATACCCCTTTTGGGAAGCACTGTACCCTGTTTCCTAGCCTTCAAACAATTTTCCTTCATCAATTATTAATCCTTTGCAGACACTACAGTAAAAACAAAAAACAAGAAAAAAACTGCATATTTAATTCTCAAAGGAAGAGGCTACTTTCTTTTAAAGACTTTTCCAACTAAAAAATAGTTTCAGAAACAGCTTCAGTTGAAGAAAAAATGTAGGTACATAACTATAGCTTTTAATAAGATTACAGCCAATGAAGGCTGAAATAAAACATTCCCTTTGGAGAAGTCTGCACTCCATAGCTAAGACTAAGGGCCTCCCTGGCCTATTTTCTAAAACGTTGCCTAGTTACAAAATACTCAGAGAGCCTGGAAAATGATGACTTGGCCTCCTACACATGGGACAAGAACATTTCAGCCTGACCACAAACTGACTTCCTTTGGAGAAAGCCACCCTCAGATCAGAACTTTTTCCTTTGTCTTCCTGGTGTTGTAAAACACGACAGAGATTGGACTTTGCTGCTGCTTCTTTTATTGTTATTGCATTTTCATAGAAAAATAAGAGAGTATAGTTAAGTTAGGGCCCAGCTTAAAAGAACATGAACAGCCTTCTCCTCAGGAAACTTCATGTGGGAAAGGAGATTACAGCCTTTGGGCTCTCTAGCTAAGCTCAGGGAGGTTATAAATTACAGATGTTTTCAGAAAAAAAAAATATATATATAAGGAAGAAAGGAGAGTTAACTATTGCCTTCCCTAATATCTTACTACTTAATTGCCACATAGGACCATAGATTTAGAAGTGTAAGGGGCCTTAGAATTCACCTGATCCAACTTTGTCATTTTACAGATGATTAAGTAAGGCCCAGAGGAACTGAGAGATTTGCTCCAGATCACATGAGTAGTGGCAGATGGAATTTGAACTCAGGCCCTCTCTCAGCCTCGAAAATTCAGTGTGCTGAATTTACAGTGCCTCCCTGAGAGGCCAGGTTGGTTACCATGCATGAGCATTGGAATTGGACGTCACATTGACTGGTAAAAATAGCAATAACTTGGTGTTGCATACAGACAGACAGAAAGACAGATTGACTGATATAAAGAAAGAAGATAGAGAATATTTATTAAGTATTTGCTATATGCCAAGCGCTATTCCCAGTGCTAGGAATACAAATTTTAAGCGAGTAAGAGGGTCCCTACTCTCAAAGAGTTTACGTTGTAATTAGAGAAAACAATCCAAAAAGGTCAGCTGGAAAGCATGGGATAGACACACAGTTGCATGTATACATATATGAACACACACATATATGATTGTACTCATTTCCAATATGGGCATACATATGGAGTATCTCTAGCTATAAGTAGTCTTAAGTGTATTGGCTAAGAGTTTCATTACAAGTGGTTTTCTTTTGAGGGGGTACAGAGCAAAGAGTGACTAGAAGAGAAGCAGAAAAAAACATGTTCACAATTAACTTCAGCATAAACTTTACAGAAGCATGCTCTAGTAGTGAGTAACTTGCTGGCAGAGTTCCCACATGGGGATAACAGTGAGATCAGCCCACATGGATCAGTGGAAATTCTTTCCAGAAAAAATAAGTGGGAACCAAAAGGCTTGAGAGAAGAAATTATATGACACATCACTTTGCACCTCCAGAGACAAAAGTTCAAATTTGATTTTCCACTGGTGATGGCAGTGGTTCTCAACAGAATCATTGCTAGGGTGGAATAACTGAGTCCTTGCCCCAGGGTACAGAAATTTAGAGTGTGCCAAAAGGACAGTCCTGGGGTTTGCTTCCTATGCCCCCGGATGATCTCTCCATCCTCATCAAAGGTTGACTTCCTTCTCCCAACAAATGCATAACTTGCCCTACTCCCCAGTCCTACCACAGTATACAAATCTTATGGTGAGGCATATTGATTTTGAGGTCCCACAGGAGGCAGGAGAAGTTGACAACAAGAGAATACTAAAAGCTTTGACCTGGCAAAAGGAAAGGTATCCCTTCCTTTAAAACAATATATAGAAGCTAGGAAGGATAGACAGGGACAGTCAGTCAACAAGCATTTATTAAGATTTTATATGTCGGGCACTGTGCTGAGCACTGGAGACACAAAGAGAAGCAAAAAGCATTCCCAGGCCTAAAAGAGTTCATGTTCTAACAAGGAGACAAGATGTAAATAACTATGAACCCACATGATATAATAATAATAATAACAACAACTAACATTTCTATAGTATTTTCAGATTTGCAAAGCACTTCACACATAATATCTCCCTTTAGCCTTACAACAACCCTAGGAGGAATGTGCTATTATTATTCCCCTTTTTATAGACATGGAAACTGAGACAGACAATGGTTAAGTGACTCACAGCTTGTAAATGCCTGAGACTGGATTTGAATTCAGGTTTTCTTGACTCCCAGTCTAGCACTCTGTCCACTCTTCCACCTAGCTGTCTCATACATATATTGCTATCCGTCTATCTATCTGTCTATCTATCTATCTATCTATCTATCTATCTATCTATCTATCTATCTACCTATCCATCCATCCATCCATTCATCCATCCATCCATCCATCCATCCATCCACCTGTTTGTCTATCTATCTATCTATCTATCTATCTATCTATCTATCTATCTATCTATCTATCTCTCTATCTCTGTCTGTCTGTCTGTCTGTCTATGTATCTATCTATCTATGTCTCACCTGGCTGCACTACTTTGATACTCCTCTGACTGGTTTCTCCACTATGCCCTAGAGAAAGCTCATAATCTTTGGCTTTGGTCCTCCACCTCGTCCCTTCCCTCCACTTCTCTGATTGGAACGTAGGGCCAGGAACTCCAAACCTCCATTTAAGGAGAGACCTCAGCTCAGACACCTCCTCATTTCTCTCCTGTCTGTACTACCTGGGAACTTCTCTGACTAATTTCTCCATCTTGCACACATATTAGTTAGTTACCTTTTCCATCCTTCCCCCACTTTTTCAATTTCCTTTTGTGGACTCTCTTCCACCATTAGATTATAAGCTTCTTGAGGGCAGAAACTGTCTTTTCTCACCTTTGTATCCACTGTGCTTAGCATAGTGTCTGCAAATAGTAAGAGCTTAATAAATGTTTATTTCCTGACTGTAACCTGTCCATTCATCAACAAGATGAAAGGTTATGAAGAAATTCCAAGATGTGACAAGCGAGTAAATGAAAGATTTCATATTTGTTGGCCTAAACACTTTTAGTGAAGTAGAATGTAAAGAAGAGTGTGGGCCCTTGAGGTCTTCTGGAGTGCAGAAAGGGTTTCTAACAGCCACTTAGGGGACTAAGCTAAGGAAGCAACAATGAAGGAAAAAAATGGACTTTGAAGGGCCCAAAAGAAGGCAGATTGCATGAATTAGTAATATGTTGCATCAGAAGCACCCAGTTTGGAAGTGGGATTATTTCATTATGAATCTGCTAAATCCCAGAGGCAGCTACACAATATCCCAGTCCAACCTGCCCTTCTCCAATCACACAACATGACTGAACCTAGAAAGTGTTAAAAGAGCCAACCAATTGGTCTTTCATACTAAGCTTAGTGTTTCTTTTGAAATTCTAAGGGGAGCTAAGAAAACACTGCATTAGAGAACTGGAAACTTCTGTTCATTTAAGGTCCCTCCCTTTGACAGGAAATTCCTCATGGCTTTTTTTTTTAATGGTAAATTCCATAAAAGATCTCATGAGTCAGAATGAATAATCCCCTTATCTTCTTTAGATAAAGGGGACAGAAGAAGTGATGGTCACTTATAATTCTAAAAGAGTAAACTGACATTACTGTTGGGTTTTAGAGTTTCATAAAGTATTTTATAGATGTGACCTCATTAGATTATTATCCCATTTTATAGATGAAGGAACTAAGTCTCAGAGAAGCTTAGTGACTTATTTATGCCAACAATTCATCATTCATATTATATTGTTGTTGTTCAATAGTTTCAATCATATCCAAGTCTTCATGACCGAGTGAGTGTTTTTCTTGGCAAAGACACTGGAGAGGTTTGTCATTTCTTTCTCCGGCTCATTTTACAGATGAGCAAACTAAGGCAAACAGGGCTAAATGACTTGTCCAGGGTCACACAGCTAGTAAATGCCTGGAGTCCTATTTGAACTCAAGTCTTCCTGATTCCAGGCCTGGCATTCTTATCCTCGTATTTCTATTGTTCTTTGGACAACTTGCAGTTCTTATTCCTTAGAAATTGCAATATTCCATTATTTATGGATGTATAGTAACATTCAAAAGAATGCTAGAGTTAGAAAGGTGAGATCGTATGTCAGGGGAAAGACTGGGGTAATTAAAAGCTCCACAATTTCTCAAAGGCAATCTAGTCTCTTCAGCTTTTACTGACTTCTGGGCCAGCTCATCTGCAGTGTCTTTGCAAGGTATATGCACTAAAAAACCAAGCAGATCACAGTCTGGATAACAGGCATTTTGCATCCACTTGGTTTTTCCTATGTGCCTGAACTCTTCTGAATGATTTTGGATCTCATTTACAAGCTTCTACAGTATTCCAGGCTTAATGCAATCAGCACAATGCAATCATCTGAAAATGAGAGGTCCAAGGAAAAGTGAACTGAATTTAAAGTAAGAGATTCTAAGTTCAAAGCCCAGGTCGTACCACCTATTGCCTGTGTGATCCTGGGTAAGTCACTTCCCCAATCTGGACCTTGGTTTCCGTAC
This sequence comes from Pseudocheirus occidentalis, assembly GCA_028646575.1. Lineage (NCBI taxonomy): Eukaryota > Metazoa > Chordata > Mammalia > Diprotodontia > Pseudocheiridae > Pseudocheirus > Pseudocheirus occidentalis. The sequence goes on along the minus strand of CM053598.1, from coordinate 65,777,413 downwards.
CTATAAAATGAAGTATTAGATTAAATGGCTTCCAAGGTTCCTAAGAAATCTAAATTTGTGATCCTATGAATATCAAGAGAACCTCACCCTTAGACATCTTCCAGTTGGACCTTTCACTTGACATCTTCCATAAGCAATGAAAAGCACTTTCGTTTTCAGAGAAGGCTGGATTAAACATACATAGATTGAGGGATTTTGAGGCTTTAATGAGATTCCACACTTGGAGTATTAGATTCATTACTGGCTGCTACATATTACAGAGGACATTGATATGTTGGAAAACCTTCAAAGAAAGGCAGCCAGGATGACAAAGGGGCTTAAGATCCTTGATGAGGAAGACTTAAGGAACAGTAGACACTTAGCATGGAGAAGAGAAGACTTGGGGAGCCAGAGTGGGAAGTATTTGATAGCTGTCTTCAAGTATTGCAAGAATTAAGTTTGTTCTGTTTGACCTCAGAAGCAGTGAGTAGAAGTAAAATGGGTAAGAGTTGAAGAGGCCCTCTTTGTTGTTGTAACAGCATTCAGGCATGTCTAACTCTTTGTGACTCCACATAGTACCTTCTATTCTCCACCATCTCCCATAGTCTGTCCAAGCATATGTTCATTGTTTCCATGACACTCTCTATCCATCTCACCCTCTGCAAACTTCTCAATATTTATTAGTATCAAAAAGTGAAATGGGGTGACGGATGCCTCATGAGGTAATGGATTCCACCATCCACTCATTGAGCATGTTATAGCAGAAATTATTGCTTAAGTATGGATTAGACTGGATAGCTTCTAAAATCCCACAGACTTTAAGATTTAGAGCTGGAAGAGGCGTTAGAGGCCCTTGAGTCCAGTCCCCATATTTTTCTCATTAAGAAATTGAGGTTTAACAAGGTTAGGTCACTTGTCTACAGTCACATAGATAGTAAGTGTTTAGGGCAGGATTAAAATTCTGGTCTACCAGACTCGAAGTTCAGCAGCCTATCCATTAGACCACCCAGATGCTTTAAGATACCAGTTCTGAGATACTGTAATAATAGACATGTGAAGTTCTTTAAAATGTACAGCATTATACAAAGTAATATCCAAAAAGAATCTGAAGTCCACAAATAGTACATTGGGACGTGTTTCTCACTACAAGGATGTCCTCGATATATCATAATAAACATTCTAGAGCAGTGGTTCTCAACCTGTGGGTCACGATCCCTTTGGGGGTGAAATGACCTTTTCACAGGGGTCACAGTGGTTGCCTAAGACCATCAGAAAACACATATTTCTGATGGTCCTAGGAACCGAGACACGGCTCCTCCATCTGTCTCCAGGCAGATCCGCCCACATGCAGATATGCCCACATATAAGTATTAAAGGGTCATGGCATTAAGAAGGTTGAGAACCACTGTTGTAGAACTTCTCATTCACTTTCACCAGTTTTTAGCCAAATTGGTAGAAGGTGATGATGGTGGTAACTACAGTGAAGTGAAGGAGAATGACTGATCTGTGTAAATTTATAACTGTATAGTTACAATTAATTTGGATGGGAGGATGCAGATCCACAAGTGATCAGATTGGTAGATGACCAGATATGAAGATGAATCTTCACATTTTGGCAACTATATCACATGCTTTCAAAAAAGGAAGAGAAAATTGGGAACCTATTATCTTGTTCATCTTCTCTCCTTCATGTAGGCTTGCATTTGAGCATCTTGGATCTGTTTGGATGCACCCAATTTTATTTTATTTTGCTTTTTGGGGGGAGGGGGAAGGCAGGGCAATTGGGGTTAAGTGACTTGCCCAAGGTCACATGGCTAGTTAAGTGTTAAGTGTCTGAGGCTGGATTTGAACTCAGGTCCTCCTGACTCCAGGGCCAGTGCTCTATATTCTGTACCACCTAGCCACCCCTGGATGTGCCTGATTTTAAAGACTTCTTGTGAAAGAGTTTCTTTTAACTCTATTTACCCACCTCCTATGATTGCTATAAAGAAAGCAACCTATAAACATCAAAATTTATATAAATGTGAACTTATTTTTTCTGATTATTGATTATCTACCTCAATATCAAGTCACTCCTACTCTCAGGAAATAATTCCTTATCATCAAACTAAATCTCTCACCTTGTAAATGTATCTATAATACCTGTTTTTTCCTGTCTAGGGACAGAAATGGGTTTGTAACTGTCCTCCATATTTGGACTTCCCAGAAAGACTTCCATGTACATACGTACATATATATGTGTATAGATACATATGTATATATACATACACACATATGCTTCTTTAGTTTGTGCTTCTGCATCTCAGAGTTCCTATTATCATTTTTCACAGTCACCATGAAAGTGATTTTTGCAACTTGCATTCATAGGCAATCAATTGTAAAGTCATTGTCTTCATGCAGAAATCCAGAAATTCCGAAGTACCAGTTGGCAGAAAGCCCTATTCACATGCCATCTGCAGGTCACCTGGGGCCTAGAGAAGATGCAGCTTAACCAGGGCTTTATTTTTAGATGTGGCAGAAACAGAAACAAGAAAGTGAGAGAAAACAAGGAAACATGGAGGGCCAAAGAAGAGCCAGTGGTAAATGGGAGGAAAGAAAAAAGAGACCACAAAGTTCCATGTGAGAGAGATGAGAAAAAAGGAGAAATAGAGAAAGAAGCAACAGGTGCAATGTATAAGCACAGAGTGCAAAAGACAGAAAGCAGGCTAGTTCAAGGATGGACTGAACACAGGCAGATTTTTGAAGTATTTGGAAAGTGTCTTTAATATCCTTTTGCATGCTCAGGATTTTACACACTTCCCACCCCAAATTGGGAAGAACCTCAAGATGTTCAACACTATCATGGTTCTTCTCCAACTGCCCAAAGACACCCACTGTAGCATCCTGCCTGGGCCTACTGCTCCTCAATGCTCTGGACCTATCATTCCATGTTATCCTCTCTCAAATGACATTTAAAAAAATGGACCCTCTTTCACATCTCCTCTAAGACCTCCTCTCTTGTTAACTGTCATATTGAAAAGCCAGCTCATAAACTGTTTTACAATCATCTTTTTAAAAAATTTTATTTATTCTCTTTGAAATTTATGAACTAAAATAAGCATTTTCATAGTATAGTATAATAAAAGAAAGATGATTGCACATGAAACTACAAATCTATGATGTACAATTTGCTATTCCTTTTAATATATATATAATAAAGTTATCATGTAAATTTCTTTTTTTTCTTCCCTTCCCCCAATCTAGACAATAATATAATAATCTTTTAATAGTTAGAAAGGACTTATTATCTCTTCCAGGAATTGGGATTTTAACAGGATACTCCTGATAAATGCAATGTGTTCCCTCAAAGGAATGTGCTCATTCAGGGAACCATAAGAATTTGGAGTTGGAAAGGGTCTCAGAAGCCAACTAATCCAAGCCATACCAGAAAGAAAGCCCTACTCTTATATAGCTAACTAATCATCCAACCTCTGCTTAAAGAACTCTAGTGAGGAGGTGGCTAGGTGGTGCAGTGTATAGAGTACCAGCCCTGGAGTCAGGAGGACTTGAGTTCAAATCCAGCCTCAGACACATAATGTTTACTAGCCATGTGACCTTGAGCAATTTACTTAATCCCAATTGCCCTGCCCAATCCAAAAAGCAAAAAAAAAATAGTAAACCTCTAATGAGGGGAGATCCACCACCTCTGTTTGGGACAATTCTTTTTTTTTTTTTAATTTTAATTTATTT
>CM053598.1:65754185-65773205 GCA_028646575.1 Pseudocheirus occidentalis | reverse complement strand
TGAAACTCAAAACTAACCTCTAAATCTGTATATCTGAATACAATGAAAAAAAGTTTAACTCTTGAGATAAGTGAACAAAACTATGTCAGAGGAAAGGAGTGTTTGCTTTAACATTTCTCTGACTGGGTTAAATGTCTTCCCATAGCTGGAAGTATTCTCAGAGATTCCAGTAAAGAACTGGACATATCTACATGGAGTGTATACCACATGCAATGGTGGGTATACAAAAAAAATGACAGTCCTTGCTCCTGAGAAATCTCACCTCCTTTAGTAACATGTAGACAACAGGAATTATATGCTTGGGTTCAGTCAATTAAATCAACAAGCATTCTCAATAATGGTTTATTAATGTATTTCATTAATAGATGCTTGATTAATGCATTTATTTTAATGAATACTTAGTACTTGGTTGATTGATATATTGTGTTTTTTTAAATTTGCAGATGAGAAGAAGAAGACAAAGAAAATTGATAATGAACTCAACCCTATCTGGAATGAGGTGACTTTTTAGCTTAAGCTTTGTTCAAATATATTCAGAACCTAATTCTTCTCCCTGTGAGTCACAGACTAGCCTTGGACTTAAGGAATCTGTACCACGTTCCCCCATTTCCTTTGTAGAAGGAGCAGAGTAGTTCTCTGGTACTTGACTCATGTGGCTCCTCAGATGTCCTCCTAGTAAGGGAATCAAGACCCTAAGGGCTTGCTCTAAGGCTTCTCTACATACTTCTTAGAAACTAGTGCCATGTGTGAGCTTCTGTTGTCTCCAGGTGCATGCTTTTCTATTCAAAATGTAGGGAGGGTTCAGTCTGAGGGGAGAATCAGGGCAGAGCATTCTGCCCTGCAGTGCATAGGGGGAGATTTTGTGAGTCCATTCCTCTGTAGGGCTCCTTGTAGTAAAAATAATAATTTATATGGTGCTTTAAGATTTACAAAATGTCTCTTCTTATCCTCACCAAAATTCTTGGAGGTAGATGCTATTATTATCCCAGTATTTGCAGTTGAGGAAACCAAGGCAGATAGAGATTAAGTAACTTGCCCAGGGTCTTATATCTAGTGTCTCAGACCGCATTTGAATTCAACTCTTTTTAAGTTCAGGTTCAGTATTCTATCCAGGGTACTACCTAGCTGCCTACATAGATGGAAAAGGAGAATCAGGCACATTGATAGAGGCATGGATAAACCTGTTAGCTTTGTAGAAGATGTAACTCATTTATTAATAGGTCTTGGTTAACATTTCTAATAACTCATTTGGATTAAAAAGTCAGCTAAGGGGCAGATAGATGGTATAATGAATAGAGCACTGGCCCTAGAGTCAGGAGGACCTGAGCTCAAATCCTACCTCAAACACTTGACATTTACTAGCTGTGTGACCTTGGGCAAGTCACTTAACCCCAATTGCCTTGTCTTCCCCCCTCCAAAGAAAAAACACAAACAAAAAGTCATCTATTCATTAAGCTATCTGTACCTGTCAAAATTTTGCAAAGTTGTAAGGAAGCAACCTTCTCATTCCTTGGTCTACGTGGGGAGATGAGGGATTTGACTCTCAGATGCTGATATCCAGGGGTCACTTACTCCACATTATAACTGTCATTCCTGTGCCTTACCTAGTGATTCTTCACCAACCCCACACCACCTGGTAGTATCCTGTCTTAGCCATGGCATCCCTTTCTCCAGGCCCTTTCCCTAAATTCCCATGGGGGCTTCATCCAGGTAGTGTGGAGGACATCTTTCTCTCAGCATGACTGTACTCATAGTTAGACTGTCTTCTGTCACACCGTGACCATGTCCTTTTGTCCCATATGAATTTGTCCTCAGTTCAGTAATTCCTAGTTATAGCTCTGTTAACCACTTGCTATACTTTTAAGGGTCTGGGGAATCTGATAAAATTGTATGTAATGAGAGAATTTTAGAATATTCCTCTCCCATGGGGTAGCTGAATAATATCCCCTAAGGATAACCTGGAGAAGTGGTCAGAACTGGTGATCAGAGGTCAGAATTATTAGAAATAAAATCTATGACAAAAATAATCTTATGAAGTAGTGTCTATCTAAAACCATCAGCAAGACTTATCTGTAATGGCAATAAGTTTTCCCATTCCTTCCCAGTAAGATCAGAGGTGAAGCAAGGATGCCCATTATCACCTCTGTTATTTAATATTGTGCTAGAAATGTTAGCTGCAGCAATAAGAGAGAAAAAAGAAATTGAAAGAATTGCAATAGGCAAGGAGAAAAAAACCTATCACTCTTTGCAGATGATATATACTTGGAGAATCCTAGAGAATCAAATAAAAAAACTACTTGAAATAATTAATATCAAAAATAATTTTGCAATTCATTCTCTTGATTATTTATTGAGTTTAAGAACTGTCAGTTATCCTAACTCTTCATCATATGACCTGAAATCTGGGGGTGTCTTATAGGCAAGAAACAAGATTTGATAGGAAATCTATAAAGAAACATAAGCTTTGAAACTAGAAGAAACAGGGAATCAACACAGAAGAGAGATGGATGATGCAATAAAGAAGGGCCCTGGAGAAAGACAGTGCCTGCCTTTAGGGCCAGCTAAGAAATATAGGCAAAGATGCCTCTTCCCAGCAAGACAGAGAATAGCCTTCAAGCAAAGTGAATGGATGAGAGAAACTGAAGGAAGCGGGAGCAAGATTGAAAACATTATGGTTTCATAGACTCCAAAGAATGGGGCAAAGGTGGTGTCCACAGGGTGACTGCAGTGTGATCTTTCAAAATGCAATGAATCTTTGAGGGCTGAAAGATGAAAATGCCTTCCTTGGCCAGGGAGCCACAGACTAGGACATGATCTAAGGGGGCTATGAAAGCTGTAGAGTAGAATTGTCCCAACATCTCAGACTAGAAAAGAACATCTGAGCATCCCATATTTAGAAACAAAACCTAGATGCATATTTTAAGGGAGCCTATGGCTCCCTCCAGAACTTGACAGTCAAAGCAAACAAACACCTACTATTGTTCTTAAGGGAAAGAGACTGTCTTGAGACAACAAAGGGTTATCCTGCATAGTAGAATTGTGTAGAGAACTTTAATTAATTTGTTTATCTAGTTGTGCCCCTACTTTCCCAACAATTGCCTTTATTTGGTTTAAACATAATACCCTCTTGTGATTCTCTCTCCAAATTCATAATTCACTCTCTTTATCCATAGTATTTAATTTAACATATACCTACTATGTGCAGAACTCAATACTTGGGCCCTGAAGGAAAAATGAACAACGAGAAGAAATAGTGTTGTAGGTGATAGAAAATAGCAAATGATCTGAAAGCAATTGCTATTTGTTCAGGGCTTAGCATGCTTTCTGGAACACAGTAGACTTTGTAATTTAATTCATTGATTGACTATTTGGTGTTGGAATGAATTGTAAGGTTATTTTTGTAGCTAATTTATGTTCTTAATTGTTTTGCTCAATAAACATTGAAATTAATTTTTTTTGCCCTTAGGATGTATTGACTAAGCAGTAAGGAGGAGAGAGGCAGTCTGGGAACATACTTGACAATGGGATAAAGCTAGTCTAGGATGAAGACTATCCTATTGATGATGTCCAAAATTAATGATCTGTAATCATTTGACAAATGTTTTTATTTGGCAATATCTATTTTGTATATGTATAAATAATCAAGAAATATCTGTATATTGCATTCTGAGTGAATTATGTTAATATACTTAATAAATATGGAGAGGCAAAATGGTGTTTTAGCTGGTCTTGGAGTCAAGAAGATCTGGGTTCAATGTTCTGTTTCTGGTATACATTGGCAGTATGACCCTGGGCAAGTCACCTAACCTCTCTCAGTGCTCCAGGAAACTCTCTAAGACCCTAAATTATGAGTTAGGAGTTGCATACCTATATTTGTGAATGGAGTTGTGTATACCAACAAAATCAATGTCCAACTCCATCCCTCCACTCCTCACCCTCCCCACCCCCCACCAAATTCTATTGGCTATTGAGAAGTAGTTTGGCGGAGCAGAGAGAACATTGGATTTGCAGTCAGTGGAGCTGGGTGAATTCTGGCTCTGTCATTTTATGCCTGTGTGACCATAGGCAAATCCCTTAACTCTCAGGTCCTCAGTGTCCTCATCTGTAAAGCCAACAAATTGGATTGGATGACCTGGAAGATCTTTTCTATCTCTAAACCCTTAATTGATTATTTACAGAATTGGCTCTGAGTACTGACTAGGTCTTTCTCTCATTTTCCAACTTGTTTTTTTAAAGGGTAAGTGACATCTTAGAGTGGAAAGACCATTCAGAGTACCTCAATTTGAATCAAAGCTTCATCTTTTTGAGCCTCAGTTTTCTTGACTGTAAAATGAGGGATTTGGACAAGATGATCTTTAAACTCACATCTAGTTGTAAATCTATGAGTCTATGAAAAAAAAGAAAGAATATTCATTGAGAAAAGCAGCAATGAATGACTATTATTTTTAAACTAATGTACATATGGGCTTAAATCTCCCCTCTACAAATTTACATTTGTTACTGTACAACTGGCTTAGGGAATCTGAAAACTTCTTCACATTTTCCCCAGGAAAGAAAAACAATTTCTAAGTAAACAAAAAGCATTTTAAGTAGAAACAATTGGTAGTTTTAAAGCTGGCAACTTAAGGCTGCTAATTAGATATGTGAGTTCATTATTCTGGGTCAGGACAATTTAACATTACTATTGTTAGCACTGCTTGTGATTCTTAATAACTCTCTATAAATGGTTGTTCAAATCTGGTCAAAGCCAGCCTGGCCATTTGTAGGCTGATCTTGCAATGGACAGAATTTCTGTGTATATACACACCTGTTCCCTCTCTATCATGTACATAATGTGGGAGCATATTGTAATTAGTTCCTAAAACAAATGTATCTTTAATCGGCACATTTATGAAGTGCACTTCTAATTACAATATAATTGAGACTTTATAGATAAATTATATATTATACATATAATATTATATAATTATAGATTATATAATTATGGATTATATATTATATATGATTATAATTGAGATTTTATATATAAAAAAAGAAAGTGAAATTCTTTTCTCCAACATTCTGATTTGTGGTTGTACTCCCAACGGAGCTATGGGAGCTATTTCCCATCATCAGGAAAAATGTCATCCCCTCCATCCATAATCTGAGACCTTATCGTGGTGTGGAGGCGAATCCTGGATTCACTGAAGGCTATGCCAGCATGTGCTTGGAAGGTTCTACAAAACTACTCCAGTCCAATGCTGGACTTCATATCTGTGGTCTGAAGACCAGATTTTCAGAGGCTCATTGTCAAAGAGGCTCGAGGTCATTGAATTTGTCATTCACAGCAACTCTAAAAGTCTACTGAATAAATCATGGAGGGGTTATGATCTACATCAAAAGACTCATTCCCAAATTATGAAATCACCAATCCTAGAGGTATGGATATGAGATAGAAATTGACAGTGAACCATTTGAAAGAGAGGCAAAAAAGGCAGATTCCTTGGCAATGAGTGAGAGTTCCAGAAATGTTTGGGGGTATTTTTATTTTGAAATAAATTATTTCAGTTATTGATCTGCTTTTTGTGCCCCAATGGGTATCCTTTCTCACATTCATGGCTCCTACCCACTCACACACAAATATGACAGGAATTGAGGAACTATATTAGGTATTACAGCTTCTTAGTTTATTGACTATCTTGGTTGCTATAAGCCAGAAATAAAGTGCTCTTATCTTTCCTTTTACTATATAAATCTGTTAAAATTTTATTTTTACCACTCATAGTTCACTATTAAAAAAATATTTTCATACCATCTTTTCCAAAGTAAAATCATTACATTAGAAAATGTGAAATTATAGAATCTTAGAGTTGAGACTAGAGGTCATCTAACTCTTTAAAGCATGGTTCTCCTCTAAAGAAATTCAGCAACTGTTTATCCACTGTCTATTGTAAGAATTCAGTGATGAGGGACTTACAATCTCCAGGCAAAGTTCATTCTAATTTTGAATAGCTCTAAGATTATTCCAAAGTTTTTTTTATACTGAGTCAAAATCTGCCCTTCCCCAACCTCCATTTTTACATTAATTGGTTCTAGTTCTAACCTTTGGGGGCCACACAGAATTACTCTTATCCCTTTTCCACATCACAAATCTTTAAATAGCCCAAGATCCTATTTATGTTTCCCCCAAGTCTGTTTCAGTTTGAATGTCATGCAACTTGAGTATATAATGGTGGATTGCTTGGATTGTTAATTTGCTTGTATTCAAAGTATTGTCAAGAAAAATATCAAATTATTTAGGATTCAGTCACCTCTATGTTTTTCTTTGGTAAGAATTTTAAGTAGTTCCCAGGAGTATCTTTAGTGAAAATAGCTTTATGACTTGTTACATTGTTATAGCTTCTCTTCCTTGTCCCTGAAAATAATCTAACTTTTAAAAAACTTTTCTGTGCACAGATATTTGAATTTGACTTGAAGGGTATACCATTGGACTTTTCATCTACTCTCGACATCATTGTGAAAGATTTTGAGACAATTGGACAAAATAAGTAGGTTGCTTTTTTTCTATTTTATTTGTGCTGCCATCCTGTGTTTATAAAAGAAATACATTTAATATTAAGCAGTAAAAATTTCTATTTTCAAAAAATTTCAATTTGATTGAAATTTCAATTTCAGTGTTAATGCAGATCACTGTGTGAACACAATGCATTTCATGTAGGACTACTATAGGTGTCTATTAATCACTTAATATTATGGTTCTGGTTCGTATGACTGTTGCTAAATTGAAGAGGATCAAAAGATTTGGTAGTTTTAATTCACTGGCTCATTTGTAAGATTCCATGATGGATAAGGGAGAGTGAAAAAGTATATTTCCATGTCTGACCTCTCAGACCATCTCTCATTTAGCTTTCAGTTGTTTATTGGGTACTCACTAGGAAATCCTAACACTCTCTTGAGATGTATATCTTTTCTGAATGTAAGGCAAGTTCTGGGGCTCATTCTCTCAGCTCCCCTTGTATTGGCAGGTTGGTTCCCCAGAGCATGGCTAGTCCTTTCCTCATGGTTCTAAGTTTCTGAGAGATCAGTGGATTCTCTAATACTATTCCTTATAAGCCCCATCTGGTATGTTCCCTCCAATATCCTTCATCAGCTTGACAAGTTGATCTCTCCTTAATATAAATTAACCAATTAACATCAATTAGCTTTTACAAAGGGATATTTATTGAGAAGGTCTAGTAGGAACCAAAGTACAGAGTGTCCCAAAAGTCATAGTGTGGTTTAATCTATTAATTCCCTACACAAGGCTACATTTCAGTCAAAATGAGTCCCCAAACTAATCCTGTACCTTTTGTGGTTAAGCTTTGGCTTCTGTTATTCCACTTTCTCAGAATACCCTGTCCCCTTCTCTCTATACAAAACCTACTTTTAAAACTGCTCAGATTTTACCTAGTCTTTGACATTTCTCTCTAGTCTAAACTGTTGTCTATATAATTCATGTGTCAATTAGTCATACTTCTTTGTAACATCTTTTCTTATTATTGTCTTCTTGACCTACCAATTAAACCTTTATTAGCTTTTCAAATATTTATCTTATCTTCCCAATAAGATGATAAGCTTCTTGAAGGTAGGTAGGTACCGTGCCTGATACTTCTTTGTAACTTCACAGTTTGTGTGGATAACAATGCCTTGCCCATAATAAATCTTCAATGAATCTCTGTTGCTATGATTTTGATTTGGTAGGGTCAGGAGTGATGTGGGCATGAAGAAAAGCAATAAATTGTACTGATATGGATTGAGCAAGGGGATGCATTTTGGGAGTGGGAACAGAGATCATAGATATTCTACGGGAAGGTGATAATCAGACAGGAATCCAACACCAGTTCAGGAACCTGAAAAAGAATCAGTCATTTCACCCACTACTTAGGTTCAGTTTATTAGGCAGCCTGTATAGAGAATAGGATTAATAACATAGTAGAACATACAGACTGGACATAAGAATTCACTGATATAGGAAATTCCTTAGTGAAGAAATTTCTACTATCAATACAGGTTGGCATTTTCTTTGCAACTTATAGTATTAAAAAGTTGCCTAGAACACTGAAGGGTCAAGTAACTTGTCCAGGGTCACACAGCCAGTACATGTCATGGGTGAGCTTTGAACCTGAGTCTTCCAGGTTTGGAGGTCAACTCTTTGTTTGCTGTCTGAACAATGAAAATGGATAGGTTATCTTGGGTTGTTTCTATAAAATACCAAAATAACTAGTCAATTCAGTTAAAGTAATTGTTGGGTAGATGTGAATAGACTTCCCTTCCCTTGCCTTCCCTTCCATTCAATCTACATATTTCCTGGATAAACTAATTTTCTCCCATAGATCCAATTTTCATCTCTGGGCACATGATTCAGACCTAATTTTTCCCCCATTTTTCCAGTGACTTAGTAGATATGACCACCTGGATGTTCCATTAACATCTCAACTTCATCATATCTAAAATGGGATTCATCATTCTCTTTCCTAATTCCATTTCTTCTCTAAACTTCCCTATTTCTGTTATAGATATCAATTACCAGTTCACTTAAGTTCACAACCTCAGAATTATCCCATATTCTTCACTCTTTCTTACTATTTCCCCAATATCCATTCTATCAGTTCTTTTTCTACAATATCTCCCATGTCAGTCCATCTCTCTTCACTCAGATGCAACCTCAGTTTAGGCCATCATAGTCTCTTATCTAGAATATTGTGGTTGTTTTTTTTCCTTTGTTCTTGAAGAGGACTGTGACATCAGCAAAGTGATGCCATAATAGGGAACTGAATTGGATTTAAGTGAGGCAGGATTGTGCATGGTCACCAGCCTCACTTTCTCCTCTGGAGCCTTCTGGGTCCAGTGGCCAGATATATAGATCAGGATGACTGGAGATGGCCCCCAGACCATGGTAATCTCTTAACTGGTCTCCCTGTTTCTAGTCTCTTTCCCGACCATAAAATAACATTTTCCTTACAGCTGCTGATTTAATCTTCCAAAGAGATAGATCTGATCATATCATTCCCCTGCTTAAAAGCCATTGGTAGTTCCCTGTTCCTTCCAGGAAAAAATACACACTCTTTGTCCTGGTATTTCAGGCCCTCTACAGACTTGGCGCAATTTATTTTCTTTTTTTTTTCTTTTAAATTGTGAATTCTTTCACTCTCCCTTCCTCTTCCTCACCTAACGAGAAAGTAAAAAACAAAACCTGTTTATATATAATATATATGTATATATAGTCAAGCAAAAAAAAAAATCCCACTTTAGCCATGGGAAAAAAAAAGGTTTCAGTCTGCTCTGTGAATCTATCTCCTTTCCATCTGGAGCTGGATAGCACATTTCATCGTGAGCCCTCTTTCTAGCTTGATTTTGAATTACTCCCCATCGCACAGTCTGCATCCTATGCAAGCTGTACTTATAGCTGTTTCCTAAAGATGACATTCCACCTCAGAGGCACGCTGGCAAATGTTAACAGATGGAAAGTTTAATTTGCATTATTAACATTTCTTCTCTCATTTTCTTAAGTCTTTAGACAATGAATAAAATGAGAAACCGAGTCCCGATTTGTAGCAGCTGCCCATTTCTCAGGTGCAAATTCTCACACCAAAAATTGACCAAACGACCTGTTGTACACCTTAGTGTCATGGATTCAAATAAACTCTCTTCCCTATGTAGAATGCATCGCTTCCTTCTCTCCACCTTGCAGAGTCCTTGTCTTCATTCAGGGCTCAGGGCTCCGGTGTCTTGTCCTCCATGAAACCTTCCCTGACCCTTCCTCCTCCAGCCGTACTGTTCCTTTGTTCCCCCTCAGTATTTACTGAAATGCACGTGGGTTGTCTCTTGCTAGTTGAACACAGACTTCACTGAGTCCCGGGACTGTGTTGTTTTTTGTTATTTGTATCTCTAGTACCTGATACAGTTCTGAAGAACAGCAAGCTCTCAAGAAATGTCTGTTCAATTAATTAATTAAAACAATAGAGTGGCAGCCGAGGGATGAATTTTTCCACTGCAGCAACACATGAATATGGGCTGTGAAGGCCCAGAAGGGTTGTGATCGGCGTGAGTGAAGGGAGTAACATCACTGATGGTGATTAGGTGTATCATGAAGGGGAGGAGTAAAGGGACTACTGTATAGGTTGGGAACTTGAAGTGGGTTTCATATGAATGGACTTTCTAAAAGAAAAAAAATTGACTTATTGAGATTTCTGAGTTCAAAATGATTAATTTTATTATTCTACAGGCACAACAGGGCAACAAATAAGCAAAAACAAAACAAGACAAAACAAAACCCAACACCACCCTCTTGGGATAGAAATGTGCTGTTAAGTAGTGGAAAGAGCTCTGGCCTCAAAGTCACCCCAAATCAAAGAGAGCCAATAACACAGGACCACCTTTTTCCGATCTCTCTTGCTTTTCCTTCTTAAAGCAGCTTGTTTATTCCTATATTCCACACTTTCACCCTTGGCTCGGTGACATTTATTTATGTAAATCTTAATCTCTAACCCACCACTCACATAGCTTCAGGAAGGCAGACACTGGTTTATTAATTATCTTTGTACCCATTGCTTAGTCTATAATAGGTACTCAATAACTGTTTAATTGAATTGAGTGGATCTGACAAACTAATTAGAAATAAAGTGTAGAAGACTTGTGGGTACCGTGCTTGGCTCTCCCAGAGAACATTTGAATTTCAGGAGAGAGAAGGGGAAGGAATAACACAGTCCCTCCTAAGTGCCTGGGGCTCCTCCTCCTTTGCACTTGATCCTCACAATGACCTTGGGATATAGGTGCTATTATTATCCCCATTTTCCAGTTGAAGAAACTGAGGCAAACAGAGATTAAGTGACTTACCTGGGGTCATACAGCTAGTACGTGGCTGAGGTTGGATTTGAATTCAGATCTTCCTGACTCCAGGTCCGGTGCACTATGGCACCACCTCATTGCCTCTAAGAGTCCTTCACTACTTTAAGACCAAGAAGTAACTTAACTTAGAAAATTCAAACTCTGGAGCAGGGTCTAAGCAAAACCTTAACTAGGGTAGGACAACCTGGGGCTTTGTCCCAAGGGGGAAAATTTAGGGATCAGCACTTATACTTTCTTCAATGGGCAGAAGCTCCAGAAAGCTCCCTATAGCTGAAAAGAACTATGGCTTTGGAATCAGAAGTTATGGGTTCAAATCCTACCCTGCTACCTATTTGCATCATTGAACACATCTCTAACCCCTATAAACCTCAAGCACTTCATCTTTTAAAGGAAGGGGCTTGACGTTGTTGGCACATTGAAAAGAGCATTAGCTCTGGATTCTGATCCCGTACCTGACACACCTGTATGGCCTTGGTCAAGTAACTTTACCCGTCCCCCATTTCTCCCTTTCTCTGCCACCTCAGTTTCCTGAGGAAGTTGGACTAAGTAGGACTGGTCTTCAGTTCTAAATCTATGATTCCATGACCACTAAGGTCCCCTCCTGCACTAAATCTATAACCCGTTGCAGCATCCCAAGTCTCCAGAGCCTGGTGGTGATGTTCTGAGGTCTCCAGGGTCTCTCCCACTGTGGAGCCTAGTTTTCTGACATGTAAAATTTATTAACTGAATTTGATTTTAAAAATGGATTCAAAGGCCCCTTTCACTGGCCCTGGATGCTCTTTGTAGTGCTTGGAGAGCCTAGTGCCTTAGTGCCAAAAGCACAGAGTAGTTTGGAATGGCCTTGGGAGAGTGTTATTGGGTAGCTGGAAAAGTCAGATCAGGCAGCAAGCATTGATAAAGCTGCTCTTTGTGCAGAAAGTTCTACATCTGCTGCGGAGACAAAGAAAGGCAAAAAAGCCCCTTCCCTCCATGAACTCACAATCTAATGGGGGAGTCCACAGTCAGACAACGAGCTAAGAAGCATGACAAGATAAACTGGATATAATCTCACAGGGGAAACAACGCCATCGAGGGAGAAAGCAGGCATTTAAATAAGTATAGACAAGTAATTTTTTTGAGATAAGCACTAATGTGGGGGGGAGGGGAGAGGGCTCATATAGGAGGCCTCTACAAAATCAACACAATGGCATAATTAGGCAATTATCTGGATTATTCATTTTAAAAAATCCTGCCTGGGCAAAATGGATATTTTTGTTGGAATTCTATTTTTCCTCACCTGTCATGTCCCTGGAAGCAAAACATTCTTTTAGCACTGGAAGACATGCCCGTATGTTGGAGCTCTGGTTACTGAAAGATGATGGATTAAACTCTTAGCAAACAGTCGCTGCATTTGACATCTGCTCTCTCTGCCTGCAATTATAATTAAACAGATCCTGCCCTGAGGGAGCTTGTGTGTCAGTTGTGTGTGTAAGCATGTATGTGTATGTATCTGTATCTGTGTGTGTGTGTGTATATATATATATACACACACACACAGAGTTGTTGTTGTTTAGTTATTTCATTCATGTTTGACCCTTTGTGACCCCTTTGGGATTTTCTTGGCAAAGATACTAGATGCCGTTTCCTTCTCCAGCTCATTTTACAGATAAGGAAACTGAGGCAAACAGGATTAAGTGACTTGCCAACAGTCACACAACTGGTAAGCATCTGAGGTTGAATTTGAACTCAGGTCTTTCTGACTTTGGGCCCATCACTCTATTCACTGTCACTTCTTTGCTAGAGAGAGAGAGACAGAGAGACAGAGAGAGAGAGAGAGAGAGAGAGAGAGAGAGAGAGAGAGAGAAAGAGAAAGAAAGAAAGTATGTAGGTAAAGGTTCATGCCATAAGTAGTTAGTAGCCTTCATATCATCTCTCCTTTAAGCTGTGAGATAAAGACAGACTCTTCCCCAGATTCTGCATGTGTTTCTCCCTTCCTTGCTGCCATGGCAATGACCATCCAGCCCAGAAAAAAAGAGTAGTGCTAACTAACTAGAAACTGATCATCTTAGCCAAAGTGGCAGAATGTAAGGATTTTTACACCAAGAGATCTAGCAATTTCCCTTTATGGATAAGCAAATATGTAGAAATTTTGTAGCTCATCTGTTTTTTGACTGAAAAGTACAAATTTTTTCCCCACTCTTTTTCCCACTTCTTTTTAAATAAGAAATATATGCCAGCAAGTGATATCTGAGACAAAACGATGAAGAATAATAGTAATGACAGGTACTGGTGTTCATATGTAGTTTTAAGGCTTTGAAGAGCTTTGTACCAATATTATTCCAAATGCACACCACAACAGCATTAATAGGTACTATCTAGGTGAAATTTTCTGTTGATAGCCTTCTCTCCTCTATTTCCTGACACCTGCTCAGGCTGACTCTGTCTGGGCTCTGCCCTCTGTTCCAAACTTATCTTTTCTTATTTTGACCCATCATGACCTCTGTTGCTATTCAGTTGATGAAAAAAACTTTGCTTATTGATGCAATCTGTCCTTTCTGATACCCTCAAGGGACTTATTAACATCAAGAAGTCTAATAATTCCAGATTTAGAATGAACTCCACCTCAATTCTACTATGACCACATTTAATTTAAAACAAAATTTTATTTCCTGATGAAAGGTCTCAAACTTGAAAGCTTTGGTTCTTGGCCATCAAACAGGTCTTAGGGACAATCTCTTGAAAATATATGAATATATATATGTGTGTGTGTATGTGCGTGTGTGTGCGCGCGTGTGTGTGTATACACACAAAGATATGACTGTAATTTTACAATTAAACACCTTGCTACTATATTGAAACTTCATTTTTTGTTCAGTCTTTCAGTTGTATTTGACTCTTTGTGACCCCGTTTGGTTTTTTTTGATGGATTGTGGAGTGTTTTGTCATTCCCTTCTCCAGCTCATTTTACAGATGAGGAAATGTGGCAAACAGGGCTAAGTAAGATAAGTCTTCCTGACTTCAGACTCAACACTCTATTCATTGTATCATGTTGCTGCCCTGAAACTTCATTATCTCTGATGAAATCTGGTGACAATAGAAATTGAGTTGGAGTGGCTAGGTGGTGAAGCAAATAGGGCACCGGCTAGCCATATGACCTTGGGCAAGTCACTTAACCCCAACTGCCCTTCCCTCCTCCCCTCCAAAAAAGAAATTGAGTTGAAAAAGTTATATTATTTTTCCTATATATAATATAATAAAACATATAGGTATATGTATATACACATCTATATATACATGTACACACATATATATGCATACGCACATTTATATATTTGGCAGAATTTGCCAACTGGTTAGACATCTGAGAACTTCAGACATCTGGAATATAACATTGACTTAGAAATAATTATAGTCTTTAAACATCTTCTTTGTACAAGGAAAATACCTTTTGCAAGGTACATACCCTTCATAGAGAGGAGAAGTACTTAATTCTAAGCTAGAAATAACCTTAAAGGTCACCTAGACCAGTTGTACCATTTTAAGGATAAGAAAAGTAAGGCTAAGAGAGAGTAAATTACTTTTTCAAGGTCATGTGGAGTTGTTAACGAGGTTAGGACAGTATTCAATAGGCTTTGTTATCATTTGGTTCTTCCTAGGTTATATCACATCGAGCCTAATAGAGTAAATAGTTCTTGTGTTGACTTGTTACAAAAGTTCGGAAGTATCAGCAGCGGGGCTTGACCAGTGATATCCTAAAAACTGACAGGTAAGAAGGAGACCACAGAGGCATCAGAGTTATAATCTCTGAAGAGTTTGGAGCCAATATCCCCACACATCCCATTAACCCCTAATGGTCTTACTATATCATAGCATGGTCAAGAAGTTTCACATTGATCACTTTAATCATCAGGAAGAGGTTACAATTATTCTTGACTGATCTATGACAGAGCTAGAGCTAGAGTTTTTTGTGCCTTGGTCAAGTGGTACAAAAGACACATTCAGATCACTTTTTTTTTAACAATACATTCAGCTGGGAGTGGAGTATGTGTGTAAACACAGAGCTACAAGGCCATTGCTGTGGAGGGGACAGTTTGGGTCAGGGAGGAAGTTACTGGGGACAATTGTTTTGGTAAAGTGCTTTGCAAACCTCAAAGCATTATATGAATATTGACAATCATTAATTATCATTATCCTCCTCCTCCTCAACAACAACAAATTGTTTAACATATAAAAGCTTCGGTATTAAAAGCTCTGGTAACCTTTGATTAACTAGAAAATTTGTAAATATAGCAATGGTGCTATATAACTGAAACCTAGCTACTTCTAGTGGTGGGATCTGACAGGCATGACCACTTAAAGAGCCAAGAAGTTTGCTCTTATGCATGTGCCCTAATCCCAAGTACAGAGTAGAAGGAGCCTTTTTCTTGCTGACCTAAAAAATGAAATGTTAACTTAATTATGTGTGACTCATAAGGAAGCTTTTCTGTTTGTTGAAAGCAGACTATCTCCCAGAGTTTGTTTGCATGTCTTTGTCTTCCCTTTCAGTCACTCTCACCAGTGCCCAGGGCAAAGTTAGAAACAGACCTTCAGAAAATGGTGGATGTTACTTTGTCTTCTAAACTAAAGTTGAGGCAAAGAAGCCTAATGATTCTAGATTTGGAATGAACTCCACTTCAATTCTGCTATGACCACATTTAATTTAAAACAAAATTTTATTTCCTGATGAAAGTTCTCAAACTTGAAAGCTTTGGTTCTTGGCCATCAAACAGGTCTTAGGAACAATCCCTTGAAAATATATGAATATATATATATATATATATATATATATACACACACACACACATACACATATATACATATGAAACCTTCCATAAATATTTATTGAATTGATTTACCCAAAGGAAGCTATTCAAGTTTGGGAAGGTTGGTTGCAGAGGAAAACAGCAAAAGGAAGTAAGATTTGGGGGCATTATGGAACTGAGAAAAGAGAACTTTGTCTTTGGACACAATTTTACATACCAGTTCATAGGCAAAGGTTTTAAAATTACAAAAAAGAGCAGAACTGTTGTTTTGTATGAAATAAGTTTTTGTGGGGTGTTTTAGGGGTTATAAAAATCTCTAGAAAGTGACATCCTTCTTCTAGATTTATCTTTTTTTTTCTTACATCAAGTTTAAGTATCACATATTTTATATCAAGTTTCTATGTCATATGTATTTCTAATATTTTAAGTTTTCTTATATCAGGTTGTGTCTGGTTTTTCACAATCCTGTTTCATTTCTCCTCCACATAAAACCAATATATACAACCTGGCAAATGTAAACAACTTGCGCTTATTCTTATATGTAGCCTTTAGTATCTTTCTTTCTGTGAGCTAGGTTAGTTTTGTGGAAAGAAGGGCCGCCAGCAAGATGCCTAGTCAGGAAGTGTTGAAGGCATACTTTCCTAATTGAATGACTTACCCTGCAACTTAGTGTGCTGAAAATCAAATGCAGATGTCTACTTTTATTAGCCAAGCAAAGGTTTTAGAAAATTCTAACTTACATTTGGTATCAAAGTATCAATAAAGTAGAAAATCTGACCCTGGATAAAAGTCATTTGGGGCTGTGCAAACCCTAAATGCCAACTACAAACAGTAAATCTTTATTAAGAAGACAGCCTAAGTGAACAGATAGGCAGTCCGCCTCCAGTGAAGCCCCCCTGCCCCATGGCATTTTATTTTTTCCAATTACATGTAAATATAATTTTCAACATTCGCTTTTATAAGATTTTGAGTTTCAATTTTTCTTCTCCCTTCCCTCCCCCTCACTAAGATGGCATGCAATCTAATATAGCCATATATGTACAATCATATTAGACACATTTCCATATTAGTCATGTTGTGAAAGAAGAATCAGAACAAAAGGGAAAAACCACAAGAAAGAAAAAAAAGAGAAAATAGTTTGTTTCTATTTGTATTCAGACTCCATAGTTCTTTCTCTGGATGTGGATAGCATCATGAGTCTTTTGGAATTGTCTTGGATCATTTTATTGCTGCGAAGAGCCAAGTCTAGCAAAGTTGACTGTTGCTGTTACTATGTACAATGTTCTTCTGGTTCTGTTCACTTCACCCAGCATCAGTTTATGTAAGTCTTTTCAGGTTTTTCCTGAAATCCTGAAATCCACCTGCTCATCATTTCTTATAGCACAAAAGGATTCCATTACATTCACATACCACAACTTGTTCAGCCATTCCTCAATTGATGGGCATCCCCTCAATTTCCAATTCTTTGCCACCACAAAAAGAGCTGCTATAAATATATTTGTACACGTGGGTCCTTTTCCATTTTTTTGTGATCTCTTTAGGAGGCAGACCTAGTAGTGGTATTACTGGGACAAAGGAATGCACAATTTTATAGCCTTTTTGGCATAGTTCCAAATTGCTCTCCAAAATGCTTAGATCAGTGTGGAGATGACTTTTGAAGGCTGCACTAATTGAATGCAAGTTCTAGCAGGTCCTATAAAGTTAAAAGACTAAAAAATGAGCCTGAGCAGAGATCTACCTTGATGGAAAACACCTCAACATCAGGTTTTTCACTAAAAAAAAATGAATTTTTTCCATCATAGGACCTGATGAAGGTCATTTTTATGGGTAAGGGGAAAACTCACATCATTGAAATCATAGATCCTTGAAGTATTGGCACACCATTATTTTGTGAGTCAATTCAATTAACTTTCTAGTTGCATGGTTAGACTCAAATAATTCAACATTAATGGTACCATTTCACCTTGGCAGGAGGTCTATAGTAGAGTGTCCCAGGGATCTCTACTTAGCCCTTTGTTCTTTGCTATTTTTATCCATTACTTGAATAAATGCGTAGAAGGTATGATAATTCAGTTCTCAAATGACACCAAGCTGAGAAGGATGGCTAATATGCTAGTTGACAAAGTCAGGATTCTAAAAGATCTCAAAAGGCTTTGATCTGAATATAATAAAATGGAAGTCAATAGGAATAAATGTAAAGTCTTACATTTGGGTTCAAAAAATCAATGCCATAAGTACAGTACAAGGGAGGCATGTTAGATTGCAGTTTATCTGAAAATATCTGGAAGTTTTAGTGGCCAGCAAGCTCAATATGAGCAGAAAGAGACAGTGGCAAAAAAAAATATCTAATGAGATTTGGGGCTACATTAAGAGAGGTATGGTGTGTAAGAATAAGGTGGCGATAGAGTCTTGTAGCCCACTTTGTTTGGACTATATTTGTTCTGGGCACCATGGTTTTAGAAGGCTATTTGGAGCTAAAAAAAAATAAACATCTAAAGGAGAACAACAAGATTGATGAAGGCATTTGAGTTCATGCATGTGAGAACTAGTTAAAGAAACTTGGGTCATTTATCCTAGAGAAGAGAAGACTTGGTGGAACATGATAGTTCTATTCAAGTAATTGAAAATGTTTTGTGGAATCAAGATTATGCCTCTTCACTTTTAGAAGGCAGAACCTGGAATACAGAATAGAAGTCACACTAGGTGGCAAAGTGGATAGAGTGCTAATTCTTGAGTCAGGAAGATTCATCTTTCTGAGTTCAAATCTGTTCTCAGATACTTCCTAGCTGTGTGACCCTGGGCAAGTCATATAACCCTGCTTGCCTCAATTTCCTCATCTGTAAAATGATCTGGAGAAGAAAATGGCAAACCACTTTAGTATCTCTGCCACAAACCCCAAATGGGATCACAAAGGATCAGACGTAACTGAAAAAGACTCAACAATAACACCTAGTGTATGAAGTGGAAGTCACAAACCTGTCAAATAAAATGAATAACATTTAAAAAAAGATTATTGTAAAACAGCATTGAGGCCCAGGAACATTAGGATATTCCTACATTAGCCCAGGCAGGATGCTACAGTGCATGTCTTTGGGCAGTTGGAGAAGAGCCATGATAGTGTAGAACAGCATTGCTCATTTCCTCATCCAACAAGAGGAAAATTAAGGCTTGGTGTCAGGATGGATTTCCTAATGATTAGAATTGTCCCAAACAGGGGGCGGAGCCAAGATGGCTGTGTAGAAGCAGCAAAGCACCCCAGCTCCCACACAAACACGCTAAAAAACTCATAAAATGGGACGCTAAACAGACTTTCAAGCTCCAAAACTCTCCACAAGACAGAAAGCACATCTGTTGCTACAGGCAGCGCAGCAGG
>CM053598.1:65723230-65753685 GCA_028646575.1 Pseudocheirus occidentalis | reverse complement strand
TGAAACTCAAAACTAACCTCTAAATCTGTATATCTGAATACAATGAAAAAAAGTTTAACTCTTGAGATAAGTGAACAAAACTATGTCAGAGGAAAGGAGTGTTTGCTTTAACATTTCTCTGACTGGGTTAAATGTCTTCCCATAGCTGGAAGTATTCTCAGAGATTCCAGTAAAGAACTGGACATATCTACATGGAGTGCATACCACATACAATGGCACTGCTATTTCTAAAAATTGTCTACTCAGACTTAATCTGCTTTTCTCTGTTAAAATTTTATTTTTACCACTCATAGTTCACTATTTACAGATGAGGAAACTGAGGCCTAAGGAGATTGGGTGATTTGTCCAAGATAACGCTTGTAGCAAGTGTCAGAGGCAAAATTCAAAACCAGTCACTAAGCAATAAAAAGAATTAAGTCAAAGATTCAGATACGGGATTGAGAGCAGGGAAGAACAAGACAAGGACTAAAATAACAGAAGTACAAAGAAGCAGTATCCTAAGCACAGAAGAATAAGTTCAGTGCTTGTTTACTGAAACTGGGGGTGCACGTTCACAAACAGGACCAGCCACCAGGTTAACTTGCTTAATACCAAGCCAAGTTGCTTCTTGTCTAAGACACGTTGGCCAAGGATAAAATCAGACCCTGAGTATCCATTAAATGATCCCAGAGTTGATTGTTAGAATTATAAAAGGGTACCCTATATACATAATTATATCTGATCCCCCCTCAATATTTTATTTATTGCTTTGTCCTTTTCCTGTACTTTCTGGAAGACTGGGAATGCCAATGGACTAACCTAGCCTGAGGGAAATCTTTGGGGAGTAACCAACCCTGTTGAAAGTGCCCAATAAATTAATTATTCAACAAATATAAATTAAGTATTCTTGGAGAATAAATACTTGCACGAAGGTGTTTATAATCCAATGGGAGTAGTTTACAATGTAATTGAATCTAATAAATTAGGAACCTAGTGAATATCACAAACTGTTTTGGGACAAAAGGAAGCCGAGTCAGTCAGAGAAAGAGATGACTGTTGAATAGGTGGGGCTATTCACCTTGTACCCTGTTGGAGGCTGGGGAAATGAGACTTCCTGTTGCTTCTCTTGGTACTTCTTTGGCTGGCTCCCAACTGATTCTTAGGGGCTAGAACAGGCTTCCTGGCCAGGAGAAAGCTACCTCATCCCACCCTTAAAAGTTAAGGCTTGATTATTTTTATTTTTAATTAGAATGATATATATTTTATTTTCATTGGAAATCTAGCCTCACACATAAATTAAATCAAGCCAAAAAAAATGTTCAAGAGTTATTTTCTTATCAGCGGTTGTAGGGTCACATATTTCTATTACTCAGCTATTCATTTCCACTTATGTTTTCTTTAGAGGGTCAGAAGTTGCAGACTACAAACATTAGATTAAATAACAGGAAGCTCTCTCTTCTAGTCCTCACCCCAATTTTATTAAGATGACTTTCTTTTTATAGAAAGGAATGAAACATTTCTTACATAGCAAATAATAACTGGTTCAGACTTAGAGCACATTCAGGACTGAAACATGCTATTTTCCTTAGAGCATTCCCTATTATCTGCTATCTTATCCAGTGCTGTTCTTTCTTTCCTGTGAGGGCCACGATGGAATTGCCTGGCAGGGTCAATCTCCCACAAACCAGGATCTCTCCCAAATCTTACAAATCCAGTCATGCCAACGTGCCAGGTACAGTTGTACAAGACCCATTCATTATCTCTGCAGTTTACCTAGCAGACAATGTGTCTAAAGACTTATGAGGAAGCTAGAGAAATGGATGCTTAGCAATCTAAAGCTGTGCCCATAAGAGTCCTGCCAAATATGTTAGAGCAGAAAATTTGATCTGTTCTATTTGCTGAGCCTTCTTGAAACAGGCTTATGAGGAGGAACCATGATTTTGAAGTCCTCACTGTGTACACACCCATATTACAACTATGGATTTGGAGTTGGGAAACCTGGGTCCGAATTCTGGTTCTGACATTACTAGATACGTGGTTCTGGGAGAATCACTTCAGTGTCCTCCTTTATAAAATATGGATAAATACTATTAGCCTTACAGCACTGTTATGAAGAAAGTGCTGTGTAAACCTAGGAGTGCTATCTGAGAGTCAGAATGGATGATTCACATCTTTTACTTTTGTCCAGTTCAGTAAAGTTGCTGTAGACTTGACATTTTATAGTCAGGGAGAAATTTTCTCCCAAATTCGTTTTGTTGTTGAAAAATTAAAATGAAATGAGATGGAAGTGATGCCAATTCCACTGAAATTGAACCAAAGGAACCAAGCCTGTCTCCCAATCCCCTCCAGTGGAGGTGAGAAATAACTAGGGGTATGTTGCTAAATATTTAGCAACCAGATTTCTTTCTTTTAAATAGGGTTTAAATTTTTTTTTAAATGTAAAAATACACCTGACACACTTTTAAGATAAATCTACATTATGAACATTTTCTCCACCACTTTTTTAAGTCTAGAAATCAACAAAATAAATTAAGCCATAATTTGTAATGTTTGCCAATTTCCTAGGTGTAAATGCTCCCACTTAAAATTTAACAATCAGTTTCCCAGCCAGTTAGAACTGGCTCCAATATACCTCTGGAAATAGCTATCATAAACTTTGCCCAGGATGCTCTATTCATTGAAGAAGGAGTAGAAAATTGTTCCTCTGGCTCTGCAAAGATGTCATGCAAAATAGCTACTCCAGGCTGCAGGACCCTAGGCTGGGTTGGCATGGATGGACCAGGGAGAGTCCAAGGGATAAGCTAACCCTAATATTTAGGTGTGTGTGTATGTCATATGCCACCCTTGACTCACTGACTCCACTCCATCCCTTCTTTAAAACATCCTGGGTGCATTTGTCATGAACCTTTCCTATCCTTGACCGGCAGCCGCCCAAGAGGACAACTTTCCACAGTCAACAGTTCAGGTTGGTGGAGTGACTGCAGGAAGGATCGAAGGAAGCCCTTCTCTCATCTGGACCCCAAGAAACATGTTGCCCTTGTGGTTCCAAGAGGAAAAAAACAATGTTTTCTAACTCCAGAAGCACATTGAGATTTTCAGAGCAAGCTAGCATAAACAGTTGTTTTTGGTCACTAAAGGGTGATCTTGCCAAACGAGTTCAGGAAGAGAACTTTGGCTGAGCAGCTAATGAAATACAACACGGGGCTGTTTGGTCCTTTTTCTTTTTTTTTTAAACTGTAATTGATAGCAGTGAAAAACTGGAACACCAAGGAGAGGAACAGGGCTAATTCACCACATCACTTCCCTATCACTTGGTGTCCTGCTGACCTTAGGAGATGCTGTAGGTTAAAAAACAAAAACCAGAATTCCCTGGAAATCACCTTTGTCAGAAAATATTCCTCTCCTTAACCTACTGCTACAGGAACTAAGATGATCACATTGTGTACCAATGATGTCCAAGCTCCACAGAATTCCTTGATATCTGATTTCTCAAGTATAGAGGATACTCAAGCTCAGGATCAGGACAGCTAATGTCTCTCCCAGAGGCACAAAACTACAAATTAGGAAGCCTAACTTCTAGCCTCAGACTCATACCTAAAAAGCCAGGTGATTTGGAACATGTTACTTAAATTCTGGGCCTGAGTTTCCTTTTCAATAAGAGATGGATCTAATCCTTTGAAACCTCACTATAATACTAGACCTCAGCACTTGAAGTTTTCATGATTCTCTCTTGTACATAGTCCCTCTACAGCAGCGATTCTCAACCTGTGAGTTATGTTCAGTTTGTAACAATGGAAATACATCCTGCATATCAGATATTTACATTACAATTCATAACAGTAGCAAAATTACAGTTATGAAGTAGCAACAAAAATAATTTTATGGTTGGGGGTCACCACAACATGAGGAACTGTATTAAAGGGTCGCGGCATTAGGAAGGTTGAGAACCACTGCCTGCCTATAGTATAGGTATGAATCACTACCTCTCTATAACTTCTTAGGCAGTTTTCAAATATTCTTCATTTCAGTCATGTCCAACTTTTCTCAACCGTATCTGGGGCTTCCTTGGCAAAGAGACTGGAATGGCTTGCCATTTCCTTCTCCAGGTCATTTTACAGATGAGGAACTGACGCAAACAGGGTTAAGTGACTTGCCCAGGGTCACATAACTAGTAGGTATCTGACTCCAGATTTGAACTGAGGAAGATGATTCTTCTTGACTCCAAGCCTGGTAATCTATCTACTGCACTGCCTAGCTCTCCTGTTCAAATATTGTTGCTGCTAAAATATTCATAACCCAGCTGCCCACCTGCTGATGGGCCTCCCTGGATTTAGGCAGGCTGGTCCTTGGACAACAGACATGCCATTTAGCCACCAAGCTTAAACTTACACTGACAGTCATTAAGAAATCAGAGTTACTCTCACACCACAGTATGGCATTGAAAGAAAACTTGAGGCCTGGCACCAACCATACATCAGCAGAGGAGACAATAATAATAATTCACCTTTTTTGCAGTTCTTTACCATTTAAAGCATTTTCTTCCCAAACTCTTGTGAGGTAGGTAGCAGAAGTATTATTATTGTTGTTGTTTTACCTCTAAGGAAACAAGAAATCAAGCATTTTACCTACAAAATGGGGCATAGAAACAAGGGTAGGAAGCCAAGGCTGCCTGATCCAGCACCTTTTAGGAAATACTTGTAGACTGTTGTTGGGGTTTTTTTTGTTTTGTTTTGTTTTTTGCTTTTTTGGAGGGCAGTTGGGGTTAAGTGACTTGGCCAAGGTCACACAGCTAGGTTTGTGTGTGTGTGTGTGTGTGTGTGTGTGTGTGTGTGTGTGTGTGTGTTAAGTGTCTGAGGCCGAATTTGAACTCAGGTCCTCCTGACTCCAGGGCTGGTGCTCTATTCACTGCACCACCTAGCCGCCCCTGTTGTTGTTTTTTTAATGTATTCTGGGGGTCAGTGAATAGAGATCTATTCTCTAGTTAGAGAAAGATTTTATAGGAAGGTAGATACTACATCATAAACACAAATGAAATGAATATATTGATTATGCACTGTTGATGGAGCTACAAATGTATACAATCATTCCAGAGAGTGGTTTGGAATTACACAAATAAAGCAGTTAAAATGCCCATATCCTTTGACTCAGAGATTTCACTACTATGCAGATACCCAAGGAGGTCAGTGAGAAAGAGAAGGGTTCAATTTATAGTACACCAAAATATTTATACTAGCACTTTTTGTGGTACCAAAGAACTGGAAACAAAGTAAACATCCGTTGATCGGTTAATGGATGAAGACATTGTGACACATTAATGTAACGGAGCATCGTAGTGCTGTGAGAAACAAAGAACATGGCGAATGCAGAGACACATGCAAAGACTTACATGAGATAAGCAGTGCCACAGAAATGACAGATGCACTGACTGTAACAGGGTAGGAAAGAGTGACAGTCACAGAACAAACAAAAAATAGATGAAATTACAAAGAATGAGCTTGGTTCCAAAGAAGACTCAGTTTCCTCATCTATAAAATGAGAGGGTTGGACTGCATGGTCACTAAAGTTCCTTACAGCTTGAAACCTATGATCTTGTGGACATAAACAGGGGTACTTAGAGCAGGAGTAATGTTGGATGGGAGAAGGCAGTCTGTCTTGAACATGAATTTGACACATCTAGGTGGTGTTGTCTGGCAAGCAATTGGCAGCGTGGGTCTAGAATTCAGGAAAGATCTTGGCTGAATTAATAGTTTTAGAAGTAATGTCTGTAGAGGGAAGAATTGGGCCATGGAGAAAAGATAAGATTCCCAAGGGATATGGTGTTATAAGACAAGAAAATATAGCCTACCACAGACCTTATGGGATACCCAGACTTAACCAGCGGCAAAAGGACGGTAGGGAGGAATGGTCAGCTAAGTGAGAACAGTGTTTTTGGAACCCAAGAGAAGTGAGAATTTGTAGAAGGAAGATATGGTTGATGGTGCCAAATGAAGCAGAGAAGTCAAAGCAGTGAGAAAAAGTTGCAGGATTTAGCAGTTGAGGTATTAATGGCAGTTTCAGTAGAGTGACGGGGTTGCAATGAGCAGAGAAATGAGTGGGTAGTGAGAACAGAAACAGAGTGGAGAGTGCTTTCTAGGAACTTGGCAGTGAAAGGGAGGAAAGGTATAAAGCAATAGCTTGAGAAGATAGTGGGACTTCATGAACTTTTTCTTCCAAGATTATGGAAACCCTGAGGATATTTATAGGTAGCAGGAAGAGGAAAGAAAAAAACAGCTGGTATGTAAGGAAAGATTGAAGGGGGTACAGGAAGGATAGATGGTATGAGATTCTGGAAGAGGCAAGAAAGTGTGAGTTACAGGGCTAAAGGTAGGACAATTGGCTTTGGTGATGAGAAATGCTGTATCTCCATCAGAGATGAGAGAAAAGGAAGAAAGAACAGGTAAAGATGTGGAAAGATTCTCCTGAGAGAAAGGGATTTAGGAGACTTAAGGGGAGAAGTTTGGAAGCCACTAGGAGAATTCAGGGAATTCATAAAGGGTTGTCAAGTAGTATGGAGGGCCCAGATGAGTTATACAAGCATGATATGTAGTGGTTCCAGTCAGCTCACTTTTGTGTGATTTCTACTAGCCACATTCATCAACCCATGAGTAAGAGTGCAAAAACTGACTCTGAGGTTGAGAGCTAGCAATACCTGAAAAGCACAAGTATGAGAAGGCAAGAGCTTCAGAGATGGAAGACTACAGAGTTGAATAAATAAACTATAGGTCATAGAGTTAAGGGAAGAAATTAAGGCCAAACCAGATTTGACGGACTAATAGAATAGGAATGAATAAAGAAAAATATGAGATGAGGAAAAATAGGTTTATAGGTTTGACTTGATCATAGTAAGTATGTATGTGTGTGTATAATATATATGTATGTAGATGTAAATATAGATCAGATTACAGATTATAATCTTATATAGGTCTAAATTTTATATATACACATGTATGTACATATATATACATGTATATATCTGTGTGTGTATCCTTATATTATGAGAGACAGCATGGCTTAATGGATATAGAGCTGGTCTCTAAAACCAAGACAACCTGGATTCAAATATCATCTCTAACACATATGAGTGATTTGACTGTGGGAAAAGTCATTTAACTACTTAGTGTTCTAGTAGTCAAGTTTCTAAGACTGTAAATTGCTTCTAGAAAAAGTATTCTACACTTGCTGTCTCTCACTCCATTCTCAATTACTTCCAATTTGACTTCCATTTCTTTCCCTGTACTGAAACAAGGACATTTATGACTTTGATCCAAATGACCTTATTTTTATCACCTCTCTAATAGTTTCTCTATCTCTTGTTGGCTCCTCATACTGAACTTCTAACCAGGGGTTATTATGAGGTTCAAACGAAATAGTAGATGAAAAGCACTTTGTAAACTTTAGAGCACTATAAAAATTCCAGTTATTATCATTATTACTGTTATTCTTATGAAGAATTAAGAAATCTCTTAGTCAATGTGAAAAAAGGAGAGTATAAAAGGTGGCTTGAAGATTAACATAAAAAAACCCAAACCAACGAAGATCATGGCATCTGGTCCCATTGCTTCCTGTCAAATAGAGGGGGAGGAAATGGAAGCAGGGTCAGATTGTATATTCTCGGGTTCAAAGATCACTGCAGATGGCAACTACAGCCAGGAAATTGAAAATCTCTTGTTCCTTGGAAGGAAAGGTGTGGCAAATCTGGATAGCATACTACAAAGCAGAGATGTCACCTTGCCAACAAAGGTTCATATAGTCAAAGCTACAATTCTTATTGTAATAATGTATGGCTGTGAAAGTCAGACTATAAGGAAAGCTGAGCACTGCAGAATGGCCCTTTCAAATTGTTGTGCTGGAAAAGACTTTTGAGGGTCCCTTGGACAGCAAGGAGATCAAATCAGTTAATATTGAAAGAAATTAACTGTGACTGTTCATTGGAAGGACAAATACTGAAGCTGAAGCTTAAATGTTTTGGCCCCATAATGAAGACAGTACTCATTGGAAAAGGACTCTGATGTTGGGAAGGATTGAAGGCAAAATGAGAAGGAGACAGCAGAGCATGAGCTGGATAGATAGTGTCATGGAAACAATGAATAAAAGCTTAGACAGACTTTGAGAGACAATGAAGGATAGAAGGACCTGGCATGCTATGGGGACATGAAGAGTAGGACACAAATGAATGACTGAATAATAATTAGGCTAATCACCAAACCTGCAATCTAGCAAAGACTTTATTCTCTGAACCTTCTACTAATTTCCAGGTGAGCTCAAGCAATGTTTGTAGACCAATTAAGGATGTGATGGTAAATGTTTAACATTCAGGCTTTAATTTACATTTTTAACACTTTTTAAAGTCTAGAAATCAACAAAATAATGAATCAATTCTTGATTTGTAGTTAGCTTATTTCTGAGGTATAAATAATCATACTAAAAAATTAAGCCATCAGCTCAACTGGTTAGAGCTGGTATGCTCTCCTATTCTTACCACTTCTCAGCCAGATTCCATGGCAGTGAATTCTCATTCTTCTCTCTGAGCACACCCCTGCTTCTTTTGTTGGCTCCTCCTCCCTCCCATTAACAGTGTGTGACCCCTAAGGTTCTGTCTTTGACCCCCTTTTCTTTTTCTCTATTATATTCTGATAGCTTCAGTTATGACTGTTCAGATGACTTCCAAAACTACACATTTATCCTTAACTTTTCCCCAGATCTCCAGTTCTATGTATACGTCTCACCATATATTTCCACTTGGATATCCCATCAGCATGTGAAGCTCCACAATATCCACAACTGCACTCATCATCTTCCCCCCAACCTTGATTCTTCTCCCAACAACTCATTTCCTGTGGGATAGGCCACTACCATCCTCCCACACACCCAGGTTCATAATCTTGGTAGTTATTTTTGACTCTTCACCCCACCACCCACATCTGCTCAGTTGCCAAATCCTATCCTTTCTAACTCCTAAATATCTCCTACATGTGTCTCCTCCTCCACACTCTTACTGCAGTCATCTTTGATCACCTAGATTGTTAGAATAGCTTCATAGCTGGTCTCCCTCCCTCCGGTCTCTCTTCTTTCTAATTCGTCCTTGACACAGCTATCTGAATCATCTCCCTAACAGCACCAAATCATTTCTCTAGTAAAAAACAGAACAAAATAAACAAAAAACTTCAGCAGCACTCTATCACTTCACTGATTTAAAAAAAATTGTGTGAACTCCTGATCCTGGAATTTAAGGCCATTTATGACTCGGCTCTGATCTTTCTCTCCATTCCCATTTCCCTTTATATACTATACATTCTATGAGCAGCTGGGTGGTAGATAGAGATTGCAGTTAGGAAGTACCTTCTTAAGTTCAAATCTGGTCTCAGACACATACTAGCTGGGTGACCCTGGGGAAGTCACTTAACCATGTTCACCTCAGTTTCCTCAACTGTAAAATAAACTGAAGAAAGAAATAGCAAACTACTCCAGTATCTTTGCCAAGAAAACCCCAAATGGGGTCACAAAGAATCTGACACAACTGAACAACTATATATTCCAGCCAGACTAGTCTATTTTGGCTCTCCTACTTGCAATGGGCTCACTTCCCCCCTTTCCATCTGCTGAAGTTTCTCCCTTCCTTATAGGCCCTTGTTCATCTCCCTGCCCCCCCAGCCCCACCCCAACTGAAAGATAAGTTCATAGTATTTATAGCTGGAAGAGACCTTCATGATCATCAAATTCAACACTGCACTCCTCCTCCCCACCACCATGTTTTACTGAAAGAAAACCGAAGTCTATGAAGACTAAATTATTTGCCTGAGATGACACGAGTAGCAAGGCTAGATTGGTACCCAAGGTTCTTTCTGCCATGCTCCAATCTGTCCTTCCTCAAAGTTTCCATTGCACTTTGCTTGAATTTACCGATATATCATTGTCCTTTGTATTATAGTTTATATGCACACTTCTTTTCCTCATTAGATTAGGAGGTTCTTGAAAGCAAGGTCTGTGTCATATGCATTTTTCTATTCCCAAAGCTTCCCATAGGAGATATGTAATAAATTGTAATGGAATTAAAATAAATCTTTTCTGAATTGAATTTGAAAGATAATATCCCTGCATTTTTTTCTCATAAAATTCCAACCAACTTGAGTCATTTTTCCTCACCTTTTGATTTGACCAAATCAGTGAGTCATATTAACTTTGTTTAGCTATAGCCAGTAGCAGAGAGAAGTGGAGACAAGAGTGTGGAGTAGGCAAGCAGATGAAGAGAGAGAAGTGGGAGGAAGAGTGTACGATGAAGGCTATGGGGAGAATTTCTTAATTTAAAAGTTGTACTGTATGACAAAATGCAGCATGGTATCACAGAGGATAGAATGCTAAGCTTAGCGTCAGGAAGACCAAAATTGACATCTCATCTCAAACATTTAGTAGCTATAGGTTGCTCTGAGTGACCATGGACAAGTCCATGTACCTCCAGGTGTCTCAACCAAGATTCCCTAGAATGCATCTTCTAAATTATGAATGGGATATCATCTGTGTTGGTAGAGGAGGTCCCCACACAACACCAGGAGTTCCCTGCTCTGAGGAAATCAGATTGTGAAAAAAGTAAAACAGTACTGAAGAACAATAAACAGTAGCATCATCCTCAGAAATCCTGCCTTCTGGACCTGCCTAGTGAGCAGACATCCTGAAATTTTTCCTGACCTATTCCAATGGGATAGTCTCACACTAAGCTTTTAAGTTGGGACTAAGTTTTTCAAGGATATATGGTCTAAGAATTAAAATAACAGGTTCTGCCCTTTCAACCAATGGTACAGGGTGGCTAGGTTGCCACCCAAATGATAGATTTTATTAGATTTTTTTTACGTTTTAAGTTCCAAATTGTCTCCCTCCTGTCCAATCCCACATTAGAGAAGGTCAACATTTGATAGAAAGAAAGAAAGAAAGAAAGAAAGAAAGAAAGAAAGAAAGAAAGAAAGAAAGAAAGAAAGAAAGAAGGAAAGAAGGAAGGAAGGAAAGAAGAAAGGAAAGAAGGAAAGAAAGAAAGAAGGAAAGAAGGAAAGAAAGAAAGAAAGAAAAAGAAAAAAGGAAGGAACAAAGAAACAAAGAAAAAAGAACCATATAATACATATTTCCATGTATCAGTTCTTTCTCTGGAGGCAGATGGCATTTTCCTTCATAAGTGCTTAGTAGTTTATTTGAATATTCATATTACTCAGAATAGCTTAGTCATTCACAGTTACTCTTTGAACAATATTGCTGTTAGTGCATACAACATTCTCTTGGTCTTGCTCATTTCACTCTGCATTATTTCATGCAAGTTGTTGCGTGTTCTAAAAAAATCAACCTGCTCCTCATTTCTTATAGCGCAGTAGTATTTCATCGCAATCATATACCACAGCTTATTCAGCCATTCTCAAAATGATGGGCATTCCCTCAATTTCCAGTTCTTTGCAGTCATCAGATTTTATTGTATGATTTTAGTAGTCATTCGTAAAATGACCTCTAATTTTCTCTAATAAGGAACTGATTCATTGCTAAACTATGTTCCAGCCCAGAGTCATAAGCAGCTACAAAGGAATTTCATTATCCTGTGGCAAACCCACACCTTGAGAGATAAAGAAAGGATTCTTTTGTTCCTGGTAGATGTTCTTCCTTTAACAGGCTGCGTCCACACACAATGTGAACACTACTGGGTAAATTAATCATTCTGATAAAAAGGAAAAACAGCTGGACCAATTACTTGGGTACCAATGGGCATTTATTTGGTCACAGGTTCATGATGCCAAGGTTGATAAATGAACTATTCAGGGTATGCTTCTGTCTATAGCCGCATTACCAGCAAAAAATCAGTAATATAGCAGGCTAACCCCAACAAACCCTCGTTATTAAAAAAGGTATGAGTTCCTTATTGTGCCCCCCAAAAAACCACATACTACCACCACCACCACCACCACCATCACCACCACCACCATTACCACTAAATGGATTAATTTTTTGGGCAAAATGTTGACAAAGTACTGACCATCTTATCCTCCTTCAACTGCCCACAACTTACTCTAGAACTTGCCTACAAATGCTCTCTACTCAGACAGCTTGGTGACACCAGAATCTTCAAGTATCAAAAACTGAGGTCATTCTTTTCTCTTCTTCTCTCCTTTGCTCCTTTTTCTCTGGCTCCCAGCCTCTATTTGCAGTAGCATGTTACCTAGTGGAACCAGTTCCTGGTTGCATCAGAACTATGGGAACACCAGATGGAGAAACAAGGTCTCCTTGAGTTATAGGATCACAGGATTTTAAGCTAGAAGGTCCTTTAGGAATCCTCTAGGCTTGTCCCATCTTATGAATAAGGTAAATGAAGTCTAGAGAGGTTAGCTGAGCATCCCAAGATCATATTGGTAGCAAGGAACAGGGTCCTGATTCAGACTCAACTCCTATGATTCCAAGGCCAGCACACTTTGCATTCCATGCAGCTGAGGATCTGCAGAAGGACAGATCTTAAGAAACTTCCTATTCTGCTCAATTCCCAACCAGCCTCCTAGCTGATCCTAGTGTTACTAACAGGCAGTACTAACAGCACTTGCCCTGTAGGTCTGTGCCCACCCTATTGGGACAGAAATGTCAATAAAGTACCTACCCTGTGTGGTTACCAGAGAGTCCATCCCCTAGCTCCTGCTCTTACTATGCTGGCTAAGAGTATGCTGATTTATAAATCTACTAATCAGAACTTAGGACCATAACCCCACACACTGGCTAACTCATTCTCTTTTAAATGAAAAGTAATTTCAATGAGTCAGTTACCAAATCTTAATATAATGGAATTAATTTCTACAGAAGCAGAAGCATGTGTTAGAATACTGCCTATAAGGTTTTTTTTTTTTTTTTTTACTAAAATTAAGTCAAGTCAATTAAGCAGCTACTAAGTGCCAGGAACCAGTTAAGTAGCCTGGAGATATAAAGCAAAGCAAAGCAAACAAAAACATTCCCTGACCTCAAGAAGCTCACAATCTAATGGGGGAGACAAGAGGCAAACAACCATGTACAAATGAGATATCTACAGGATAAAGTGGGGATTGTCTCAGAAGGAAGGCACTGAAATTGAAGAAGACTGGGAAAAGCTTCTTGGAGAAGGTGGGACTTCTGCTGAGACTTGAAGGACACCGGAGATGCTAAGAGGCAGAGGTGAGATGGGACGGCCAGTGAAAATAGTCCAGTCTTGTGTTAGGAAGAGCAAAGAGGCCAGTGTCGCTGGAGTGCAGAGGATGTGGAATGGAATAAGGCACAAGAAGACCGGCAAAGTAGGAAGGGTTTGGGTCAGCGGTGGGGAGCCTGTGGTCTCAAGGCCACATGTGACCCTTTAGGTCCTCAAGTGCAGCCCTTTGATTGAATTCAAACTTCACAGAACAAATTCGCTTAATGAAAGGATTTGTTCTGTAAAACTTGGGCTCAGTCAAAAGGCCACACCCAAGGACCTAGAAAGCCACATGTGGCCTCAAGGCTACAGGTTCTTTGCTGTTAGTTTAGGTAATGAAGAATTCTAAATGACAAAGAGAAAATTTTATATTTGATTGGGAAAGTAATAGGTTTATTGAATGGGGACTTCACTTTAGGAAGATCACATCAGCAGCTGAGTGGAGGAAGGATTGGAGCAAGGAGAGGCTGGAGACAGGGAGACCAACCCACAGGCTATATCAAGAGTAGGTGAGAGGTGATGAGTGTCTGCACCAAGGTGGTTGCAGTATCAGAGGAGAGAAGGAAGCCATGAGGGATACTACAAAGGCAGAAACTGCTCTACACAGAATCAGTGTCAGTCATGAGTACTTTAATAACATGAAAACACACTGAATGACCAAACATCTGCTGTAAGCTTACTATTCTAAACCTCAGCATTCCCTGCCCCCTTTCCAGGTATGCATCAATATGGAGTTAGGAGATGTAGGCATGACACTATATGGGTCCTCCCTTGAGCAAGCAAGCAAAGAGGTGTAACCACAGAGTTCCCATGAGATGTCCAACTCACACATCACTTAGGGTTAGTTAGCAGAAGTAGATGCACAAACCCCAAAATCAGAGTTTGAGCTCACAGGCAGCCTGGGGATTGGCATGCACGGTTGGAGCTTCCCTCTCTTGGGATCTCTCTTGGGACCTCTACTGGGTACTTCTTTCCTAGTTAGCCACACCATCTCCATAGGGCCCTAGGGCCCTTTCCCTGTAACCCTCACCGCTCTCACTCATCCTATGACAAAGGCTTCTGTTCCTCTTTTCAACAGGGTCGAAGGGGAAGAGAAGAGTGAGAGAAAGTTTCACTATAAATGGTCTCCCTGCCTCAGCTCCCACAAACCCTCAGATTCCTTTTCAGCTAAACTGTTTCTTTGTTCTCTACAATTCAGTGAACAAACTTGGCTCCAATTCTCTGTCTGCTTCATCAGGCCCTGTGTGAGACATAGACTGAGAGCCACCCCTGAAAAGTCATCGCGGGTCAGCTCCTTCCCAGTCGTCCCCTGGAACCCCACTAAATGGAGTTGTAGGAATTGCTCTCAGCAGCTGTAGGGCAGCTAGGTGACAATGGATAGAATGCAGGGCCTGCTGTCAGGAAGACCTGAGTTCAAATCAAGCTATAGACCCTTCCTAGCTGTGAGACTCTGGACAAGTGAATTAACCCTATTTCCCTCAGTTTCTTCATCTGTAAGATAAGCTGGAGAAGGAAATGGCAAACCACTCCAGACATCCCAAAGAACATCCCAAAATGAGTCACAAAGACTCTGAAATGACTAAACAACAAACAATTCCTCCTGGGGTGCTGACTTTCAGTAAAACTAAGTACTCTGCAAGACAGAAAGCCCGCTCCTTTGTACTACCTTCATAGTTTGCAGCTTGTGCGGGATGATCATTTGCTCATGGGGCATAGTTGTGTGCTCATTGTTAACTGCTTTGAAAAATTTAGAGGGAAAATTCTTACCAGGTCAGCCCTTGGTGGTGGAGGGTAGCCAGGAGGTGTTTAATTTAATAAATTGCTTCAGGTACAGAGGAATAATTAGAACCACAGTTAAGTATATATTAAAATGTATATAAAAAGTATACCCACCTTTAGACAAAAGTCCTGATGTTTAGGTTAATGATTCAGTATACATTATTTCAAACAACCCAAACAAAGCTACTAACTGTCGTGTGAGGCACCGGGTCAGAAAGACCTGAGTTCAGATATGACCTCAGATACCTACTATGTGACCCTGGGCAAGTCACTTAACCTCTGTTTGCCTCAGTTTCATCAACTGTAAAATGAAGATAACAACACCTATCCAAAAGGGTAGTAGTGATATCAAGTGAGATAATACTTGTAAAGCAGTTGGCACAGTGTCAGACACATAGTAGGTACACTATAAATGCTTATTCCCTTCCCATGACTTAGTATCTCATCTCTTGCCTCACTGCATTGCACAAGCTAGTCCCCTGTCCAGTCTGTATTCCTTCCTCATCTCCACCTTGCAGTACCCTCACTTTCTTTCAGGCTTGGCTCGCATGCCACCTGCTAGTAGCTTCCCTTATCTTCACCCCTCCTCCTGCCCCATCATTACCTTAGATGTATTTATCAGGATGTATTCTGTATCCATTCAACAGAACGTTGACTGCTCAAGGGCATAGACTACTTAGTTTTTTTTTGTCTTTCTACCCCCAGTTGTACCTGTGTCATAGATATTTAATGAATCTTTGCTGCATTGAACCGAACTGAAAAAATAAAATCATGATCTTGTCCCTTCACTTTTATTGCTTTCAGTTGGGTTTATCCCTGCGGGGCTACTGGCACTCTGCCCTCCACTTCCTCTTCCAGAGTCATTCTCTCCTCTCCTTATCTCTTATTTGCCTCTCTCATGCCTAAGGCTAAAGTGTCCATCCCTTGTTATTCTCTCAAGGAGCTGATTATAATAATATCCGACATTCATGTAATGCATGCTTGAAGCTTACAAAGATCTCCATCTCCAAATGCTTGTTGATTGATTGATCATCACAACAACCCTGTGAGGCAGAAGGTGCAAACATTATGATCCCTATTTTATGGGTAAGGAAAATCTAAGGAAATCAGAAAAATTAAAGAACTTGCCCAAAGTTACATTGCCAATATGTGGCAGAGTTAGGCCTTAAATTCAGATCTTCTGAGTCTAACTCTAACAATATTAAATTCTCCATTATCAACTAATTACTGGAAAGGTCTTAACTTAAAAAACCTATGGTGTTATCTCTTCTATTAGTATTTTAATAGTAAACTCATTTGCTCATTTGAGAAGTATATTTTTGTCATAAAACAAATTATTTTTTATAAAGTTAGGTAAAGTGGTAGATTTATGGAAACATAATGAGCTCTCTTTTGCACATGTTGAGTTTGATATGCCTACAGAATATCCCACTAGAAATGACCAATAGGTATTTAATGATGTGGGACTGAGGCTCAGGAAAGAGATGACTTTGGATATACAGTAGATTTTAATGTCGTCAATATTGAACTGATGATTGAACCCATAGGAGCTGATAACATCATCAAGAAAGAGGAGAGAGAGAGAAAAGCATTTAAGAATCAAAGAGAGGAGCCTCCATAGATGGAACTTCAAAAATTGTGACAAGAAATGCAGAAAATATCTTTGGATGGGAAATCTACCCATTCCCTCCTCAAATACAATGGTTCCTCCACTGCTCACACCAGGCTCACACCTGGGAGCCTTTGTAATGATTAATGTGTTATTATTACATGCATTACCTAGAATTTAAAGCATCCAATCAGATTTTAAAATATTTATGTATGCACAGTTTTATGTTGTTCTTTTTAATGTTCTCAAATCCAGAATCAAGCCTCTAAAGAACTCTAGGGCCAAGAGTGGTAGCACACACATCTCGCTCTTTGGAAGCTAAGGATGGTAGATCTTTTGAGCTCAAGAGTTTTGAACTTTAGTAGGTTTACCCCATTGAGTTTCCAGGCTAAATGTAACATTAATACGGTGAGTTCTTGGGAGAGAAGGGCCACCAAGTTGTCAGGTAGGGGTGAAATGATCTCGGACAGAAATAGGGCAGGTCAAAACTCTTGTGCTAATAAGCGTTGGAGAGGTCAGTGAGTAGCTACTGCATATCTAACTTGGGAACAATAAGCAGACCCAGTCTTAAAATAAATAAATACAATATTAAACAGTACTGATACTTCATTCATCATCTATTAGTCTCTAGGAATAGGTGCTAGGAAAGTGGTAAGCTAAGCATTCAGGGATATACCTTTTGTCAAACTATTATCCCACAACATAACTGAATACTAAGCAGGTATTACACATAATACTAGGCAGCTAGGTGGTACAGTGGGTAGTGGCATAGTGCTGGCCCTGGAGCCAGGAGGACTTGAGTTCAAATCCAGCCTCAGATACTTTCTAGCTGTGAAGCCTGGGCAAATCACTTAACCCTGTTTGCCTCATTTTCCTCATCTGTAAAATGAGCTAGAGAAGGAAATGGAAAACCATTCTAGTATCTTTCCCAAGAGAACCCCAAATACAGTTCCAAAAAGTCAGACATAACCAAAAAAGCAGGTTTAAGTCTAATATTGCCTGAAAGTTGGGAGGTTGTTTAAACTACCTTCCAAGGTCCTTCCAGGTCCAAGATTCTATAATAGTATTGTGTCTTAAGTAGAGAAAACTTGAATTAGTAGATACAGGGGTAAATGTAACCCTCAGCAAATCACCAAACCTTTCAGAGCTTGGGGCAAAATAAAAAAAAATAGCTTCTTAATTCCCTTTCCAATCTAATTATTCTATAATTAAAAAAATAAACAGAGATGATAAAAGAGTCGATGTCAAAGGAGTCATGGAAAGACAGGCTCACCAACATATGGTCAGCAGAGTTGTGAAGCGGTCTAACAATTCTGGAAAGCAATTAGGAGTCAGGCTAAAATAGTGACCAAAATGTTCATAGCCTTTGACCCAGAGGTCCTACTGCTAAGTGTGTAGCCTCAAGAGGTCATAGAGAGAAAGGTTACTTAAAACATCATCATATTTACAGCAGCACTTTTTTGTGGGAGAAGAGACCCAGAGACAAAGTAAGTACCCAAAGATTGTAAAATTGCTAAATTGTGGTATGTGAATATAGCGTAATGTGACTGACAGGGAAACATTAGAAAACATATTAATAGATGTAAAGTGAAGTAAGTAGAACCAGGAAAAATATACACAATAAAGACCACAATGTAAACGAAAAGAACAACAACAACAACAAAAAATTCAGCGCTGTCTAATCATAATGACCAAGGCTGAGCCTGAAGACAGAATGAAAACTCTATCTCCCTACCTTCACTGGAGAGATGGGGGCCTATGGGTTTGGAACATGGCATACATTGTCAGACTCAATTAATAGGTTGGTTATGAAACTGCTTTCTTTTCTTCTTTCTGTTTTATTATTTATTACCAGGGATGGCTCACTGGATAAGCAAAGGAGAAAGGGATACAGGAAGTGTCCTAAAAAATCTTAGTATACTTTGATAAATATATAAGTATTTAGAAATGAAGGCTATGTAAAAACAGGATATTAATTGTTGATGTTCTATCAAAACACAGAGTGGAAAAAACAAATGCTTATTGAATGAAAAAAGTAAATGCAAATTCAGTGTCAACAATGTGTTACGTGTCCTGGAGAACAGGCCTGAGGCAGTGTGGTACAATGGAATGGATTTTGTCCCAAGAACCAGACTCTGGCTCTCATTTTGGCTCTGCTGCTTACTTCTTGTTTGGCTACCTTTTAGGGTCTCTATCAAAAGAGGGCATTGGATTTGATAATCTCTCAAATTCCTTGAAGCTCTCAGATTCTATAACCACCAGTGAACAAAAATATCAAAGAAGGGCAGGAAGATGAATCTGGTAAATTGCCCATCATCTCATCAAAAAGGGAAAAAATAATGATACCCAGAGGCTGAGAGTAAGTGCTTAATACTGCTGAGAAAACAAACATACCAAGTCAACTAATTAAAGGGAGTTCCACCTTTACAAAGAGGTAGGAGTCAGCAGACTAGACCTCTAAGTACTGGGCTTCTGAAACAGGCCAACTTTGAGTAGGGCTGGGCCATTTGGATGGAAAGTGTCCAATCTCCCAACTCCAGGAAGTGGTATAAATGACTCAGTAGGTTAAATCCTGTTGCTTTATAAAGCACTTAGTTATGTGACCCTGGACAAGTTACTTAGTGAGAGGGTTGAATGAGAGGGATCTAGCTCTTAATCCTTTGACTCAATGACGACCTGGTGATGTGGTTGATCAAATAGCACCCATAAAAACTGGAGAGCAGCCTGTTGATGTGGGAGTGGGATTTAGGAGACACACCTTGCTTCTAAGTCTGGTTCTGATGCTAGGATGATCTAGGGCAAATGACCTAATTTCTCAGCTTCAAATTTTCTCCTCTGTCAATTGAGGTGTTTGGACCAAACTGTCTTTACAGTCTTTTCCATCTCTGAGTCCCTGTGTGATGGGCAATTCAACCTAATGTTATAATCACTTGTCTTTATCATGAGCCATTAGCAAATGACCAGAGAGAACTACAAACCTACCCAAGATGGTGGAAGGGTATTAAAATGGATATGCTAACTCCCTTGATTTGCTTGAGCTCCCCACCCCTATTATGCAGGTAACTGACCAATACAGAATGACTTGACAAAGCAACGATCCTTTGGAGTGAACAAGAGTGAAAACTATCTGGGAGTGCAGAATCAGTGACCTTGCAGCTGGCTGGCTTAACTCAAGCCAGCCTTGAGTCATCTCTGGAGGTAAACTGGTGAGGCTGACACATGAATTACCAGAGTTAGCTCAGTGGTTGGGAGGTTCCGAAGTAAAGTGCGGGAGAAAAGGAGTGTTGTACTACGTACCAAACTGAAGGTCTACAGAGCCATGGTGCTGACCTCATTGTGACCTGTGAAACCTGGACAGTATACCAGTGCTGTGCCAGGAAACTGAATCACTTCTATTAGAATTATCTTGGGAAGATTCTAAAGATCACCTGGCAGAATAAGATACCAGACACTGAGGTCCCTTCTCAAGCTAAACTGCCAAGCACTCAGACTCTACTTCAGAGAGCTCAGTTCCAATGGGTTGACCACATTGTTCTAATGCCAATCACGTGCTTGCCTAAAAGACTATTTTACAGGGAACTTATATAAATAAAGAGTTCACATGGTGGTTAGAAGAAGCAATACAAAGATACTCTCAATGTCTCATTAAAGAACTTTGGAATTGATTGTGTGACATAGAAGACACTATGGACACAAGGACAGCCCTGCATGGAGTACCTATATTAAAAAAGACGCTGTGCTCTAGGAGCAAAACAGAAGTGTATTAGCTCAAAAGAAATATAAGATGCACAAATTTAGAGACATTCTACCCCAGATGTTCATAAGGACTATTTGTGCCTGACTTTTGGTAGAGCATTCCAAGCTTGTATTGCTCTGATCAGCCAAAGTTGGTCTCACTGTAACTTGACTCCAACATAGTGATTATCATTTTGGTCCTTTTAGAGAATGAAGGACAACAACCAACCAATTTATCAGCTAGCCTTGGATTCTTGGAAACATCCTATTTTTATGGGACTTTCAGAGACTGAGCCTTGAGCTGTCTAGGTTCTTTTTGTTTGATGTATCAAAAGGCTACAGTCCTTGTACCCAGAATTCTTTACCCTCTCCTGCTTCCTGCCACTCCCCCAACCTTCATGCCTAGAGACACAGCCCATTTTGGTCCTTAGACCAGTCTATTCCCCACCTTCCTTTGTCTAAAATAATATAAACTACATCCCTGCTTTCCCCAAATGAGCTTTTCAGCATCAGGCTGTCTATTCCACATGACCAAGTTATACCTGCTTAATAAAGATCACTCTTGATTTAACAGGCATAGTCTCCCTCAGGTTTACTTCCCCTTTGGGGAAGGAATTTGACTACCATCTTCCCTCTGGGGAAAAAGAGATCCAGATTCCTTAAGGTGCATGCCTCAGTTTACCAGGCAATAGCTGAAAAAGAGAATAGAGTGAAATACCAGTCTAGAGTGGTCATTTAGGTGGTCTGTGTTTACCAATTTAACAGACATTTTCACTTTCTATCTTAGCACTTGGCTTTGAACTTCCAGTGCCCTAGATGATCTCATAATCATTAAAGGAACCAAGTCATTTTCTATAAAAGCCTTGATGTCTTAACTATCAACAAGTCAACTTTGTTTTGACTTACTATCCTTCCCTTGTACCTGTCCTGCTTTACCAAGTTTGATCCAAGTAGTTTCCAAATTTTAGGCATGGGTGAAGTCATCTTTATACATTACTCACATACATGAGTATAATACACAGATGCTTAAAGGAACCCAGGATTCTTTGAGATCTCAAGAATCCTAGAATGCCAGAGCTGCAAGAGACTTTAGAGACCATTTAGTCTCTCCCTTTCATTTTACAGATGAGTAAAGTCAGGGACAGTGAGACTTTAACCCCAGAGTGTTGATGTCCAGGCCAGTGTACTTTCTCCCCAGGAGCTGATCCATAACATCTCTTCTCTCTCATTCTCTACTTGCTCACCCAACCGTACAGTACAGTGTCTTCCTCAGGATCCAGTCTAATTCTTCTTCTGTAGAATAACCCTTCACATACTTAAAAATAGCTTTCATCCTGGTTTTGCCACCTACTAGCTGGGCTGTTGTTATTGTTGTTCAGTCCTGTCTAACTCTTTGTGATCCCATTTGGGGTTTTCTTGGCAAAGATACTGGAGAGGTTTGCCATTTCTTTTTCCAGCCCATTTTACAGATGAGGAAACTGAGGCAAACAGGGTTAAGTGACTTTCCCATGGTCCCATAGCTAGTGTCTGAGGCTAAAGTAACCATGGGCAGATCATTTATCACATTCTCTCCTCCTTGACCCCATTTTCTGTTTTTGCCAAAGGCTCTATAGATTAGACAGCTGAAGACCAATGACATTAAATGACTTTTCCAAGGTCTAGCTAGTTAGTGATAGAATTGGGACCCAGTTCTCTAGAAATCTAGTCTATAACTGTGGTAATATATCTGATGCTTATTATACAACTTTTAATTCCACCTTTAATGCTTACTCCTTGTGTGACCTTGGACAAATCATGTAACTTCCCTGGGCCTCATTTCCCTCATCTGTAAAATGAGGGGGTTGATCTAAATGGTCTCTGAGGTTCCTTCAAACTCTTAGATCTGTGGCCCTATCATGACCAAAGTAGGTAATTTTTATAAGTC
The DNA here is from genome assembly GCA_028646575.1 of Pseudocheirus occidentalis. Lineage (NCBI taxonomy): Eukaryota > Metazoa > Chordata > Mammalia > Diprotodontia > Pseudocheiridae > Pseudocheirus > Pseudocheirus occidentalis. The sequence goes on along the minus strand of CM053598.1, from coordinate 65,731,449 downwards.
ACTTTGTAATAATAAGGCATTATGTAAATGTGCATTTTTTATAGTGCAATCCACACATGATTCTTTAGTCATATTTTAGCAAGTAGCTCCAACCACCCTCTATTCTGTTTTAGCAGACAATAGTGTCCAACACAATGTATCCCCTCCCCACCCTTTTTCTTTTGGACTGAACCTGAGATGAAACTCCATCTACCAGTACAAATCAACACTTGCTCTTCAATTTTTATCTTCATTGCCTGGAACAGCAAGAGTTTAATTGACTCGCTCCCAGTCACACTCCTGTATATGTCAGAGGTTGGATTAGAGTCCTGCTCTTCTCATCTTCACAGTCCGTTCTTTAACCCTGCCATGTTACCTCTCACATACGTGTCCTACACAAAGCAGATGGCTAATGACTCTTCGGCTCAGCAATAAGAATATTGATGTCAACAATCATGAGAGGCTTATTGAATTGAACTGGAATTGGATTGGAAAGGGAAAAGGAAAAGAAAAGAAGGGTTGATCTAAAAGGGAAACAAGAGCTATGCACTACAGGAGAGGAGGAGTGGGTTCAGGTTTCTATTCTTTGCCTTCACCTTTCACCTCTTCCCCTTTATCATCTAATTGTTAAGGGCTCTAGAGTCTAAACTGTGTTTGCAAATGACCAATGATCAGTTCTCAAAACTAAAGTAAGTAAAATTCAACGATCATAAGAGTTTACAGGAAAATACCTTTCTCATAGATTCATAGAAGCTTAGAACTGGAAGGGATCTCAGGCAGTCTAATCCTTTCATTTAAAAAGTGGGGAATCCAAGGTTCAGAGAGACTAAATTATACCCCCAATGAGACACAGAGAAAACTGAGACTAAAGCCCAGTCTTCCCCATCCACTAATCTTTATGCTAGTAGCACAGGAATCTTTCCACTAAAGAGATCCCTTTAATCATAAAGAACTTAACAATCAATCTCTTAAACACCCAAAAGTTAAATAATTTCCATCTAGAAAGGAAAACTTTAAAAATGAGTAAAACATTGCATTAACTAACCCTCAAATAATAACTCCCGTAAAAAGAATTCAAAATCTGGAGCCTGAGCATCTGGGTTCGAACCCCATCTCTAACATTTATGATTTGTGGGGCCTTAAACATGTCATTTAACCTCCCTAGGTCTCAGTTTCCACATTTGTAAAAAGACAGGGTTATATTAAATAGCCTTTGAGGTCCCTTCCAGCTCCATATCTTTGATCTTTTGACTTGTTTCAAACCCTTGATTTGCTACATATAAATATGTGGCCTTGGGCAAGTTTTTCTTAATCTCTCTGAGCCTCAGTTTCCTCATCTGTAATATGAGGGCAGGGGAATTTCTGAACTCCCTTTTAGCTCTTGAGCTATGCTCCTATGATCCCCACCTTTCATTGCCAAAAATACCAAAAGGATTATCACCATGAAATTGTATTAGTGAGCATGAGTTACTGGGACAGCTGACTACTTTTTAAAACAGACTGGCAGAAACAATTATGTTTAAAAAACCTGAAGTTTGCAACTAAAACCTCTACAGACTTTTAATAACAGAAACCAGAGTTGGTAAGTCAACATGTGTTCCCTTAAAAAGCAAGGCAATCATTTTTCCCCCAGAGGTTCGAATTTCAGGTCTTAGGATCAGTCTCAGAGCCCTGGCGGGGAAGGAAAGACCATCCAAAATAATCAGTTCCATTTCCTGTTCTACATAGGTAACAAGAGCCTACGGAGAGTCTTTGCAATCAGTACAGTCACCTTATTATCAGAATAATGAAACATCTCGACCCGAGAAACTGCATTATATCAAAATCCAAACATGACTCCGGTACTAAGAAATAAAGTTGTCTTACCCCTAAAAATAACCGAGACAATCGGATCGGGTTTCCCAAACTTCCCTTTCGGGATATCGCTCGCAGACTCCACAATGACCCGAAGCATGGTTGCTGGACTTGTAATGGGCTGCCACGAAAGGGAAATGAAGTTTGGAAAGGTAGTACGGCATCTGTGCTTGGGGCTCCTCTGAGAACTAGCTGAGGGAAGAAGGCAGGGAGTGCTTACAGTGAAAGAGGGAAGAGGGGGGAGGGGGGATTAAAAAAAAGTCAGATGGGTGGATCTCTGTCAGATTATTTACCAAAGGCAATCTGTAAACCGATACCCCAAACTCCCCATTTTTACTCAGAAACAGGCAGTAGTAACTTGTGAAATCTGAAAAGATGGAAGTGAAACCTCTTAAACTCCAATTAAAAATATTAATGTGCAATATATAGAACTAAAATAGATTTAGGGTTAATGCTTAATGTGGAAAGAGCTAAAAAATGATGCTTCCGTTTGATTCTTTGGGCAGCAGTTTCTGAAGTACAAGATGGTAGTTAAAGAGATAACAAGCGGCTTGGAGGTGCCTGAGCTTTGGAGAGAAAGTTCTTTAGCTTTGGTCAGGAATGGTGCCTTTCATTTCAGCTCTACCTTTCTCCCCTCTCACACGCCCAAAGGTATCTACTTACAGCGTTTAAAATTAAGTAAGAGACTCCCTCTTCTGCATGACTTGGGAATCGCTGTATACTACTCACTTTTAAGCTAGAAACTAGGCTTCAATGCTTAGTGTTTTAAGTACCAAGTAAATTTAATTAGGCTTAATTGCTAAGATTAGGACATCTGGAGGTCATTACTATACCCCTACAGCTCCTCTCTCCTCATATTGATAAATTGAAGTTATCCATTGTTTCCTATTCTTCCCTTCTCTGTATAGGAAAAGTTCTCCTCATCAGTCCTGATTCTGATTCTGCCCTCCTTTACCTCTGTCTCTAAGAAAGAGCCTCTTTTCCTTACCAAGGCTAACTCTATTTGTGCCCCTGACCCCAACCCCTCTCATATCCTCCAAGACCTTATCCCTTTGGGTCATAGTATAATGGATAGAGTGCTGCCCTTTGAGTCTGAAAGGCTTAGTTTCAAACCTCACCTCTAATACTTACTGTGTTGTTTAGTCCTCTGAGTCATGCCCAACTTTTGGGATCCCTTTTTGGGGTTTTCTTGGCAGAAATACTGGTTTGCAATTTCTTTCTCCAACTTTTTCCAAATGAGCAAACCTAGGTTTCAGCCTACTCCCAGGGCCACATAGAGCAAATGCCTGAGGCTGGATCTGAACTCAAGTCTTCCTGACTCCAACTCTCTCCACTTCAGCACCTAGCTGTCAATCGCTCTGTGCCATGGGCAAAGTCATTCAACCTCTTATAGCCTCAGTTTCATTATAATTAAAGAGGAACTAATTATGTCTGCAATGTTTGCTATATAATGTGAAATTTGAATGACATAATCTTTGGAAAGTACTTTGTAAATCTTAAAGATCTAAATAAATGTCAGATAATCAAAGCTGGTGATCATATTTACAACAGCCTTTTTCTCTCACAAATCTTCCTTTTCTCTTTATCTCCTGGCTTGCTCCTGGCTGACTATTAAGAAACTTGTTCTGGGGCTGGCTGGGTGGCAAAGTGAATAGAGCATCAGCCCTGGAGTCAGGAGGACCTGAGTTCAAATCTACCCTCAGACATTTAATACTTACTAGCCATGTGACCTTGGACAAGTCACTTAACCCTCCAATTGCCCTATCTTCCCCCCTCCAAAAAGAAAAAAAAGAAAAAAATCATTCTTAGAAAACACTCGTTTGTCCCTGCTGTCCCTTCAAGCTGTATCTTCTCCCAGTTTGTATTGAAATTTCTAAAAAAATAAATAATAATGATAATTTATCACTACTCTTTGCCCTCATTTCCTCACGTCCCACTCACTGAGAGAATTTGGCTCTGATCCTGTACCTAGGAAATTGCTTCTTTTCCAATGATTTAAATGTTAAGTCCAGTGTTTGGGGGTTGGTTTGTTTCACTCTTCCATGTATTTGACCTTGTCTGTGGCTTTTGACACTGTCACCCACTGCCTTCTGAAAACCTTTTCTCTCTTTGGCTTCCAGAAACTGCTCTCTCCTGGTTCTCTTCCTGCTTATTGGAACAATCCTCAGTTTCCTTTGCTCTATATTTCCTTAAATGTGTTGTTCGTCAAGACTGCTGTGGACCTTCACCTTCTCTTTTCTCTCCATATTTTTTCCTTCTCTCTCTCTCTCTCTCTCTCTCTTTCTCTCTCTCTCTTTCTCTTTCTCTCTCTCCCCCATTCCCTTCTGTGTGTTTCTCCCTTTCCTTCTTTCTCTCTGTCTCTTTCTCCCCTCCTTTCTTCTCTCTCTCTCATTCTATCATACTCCTCCTTCACTCTCTCTCTCTCTCTCTGTGTCTCTTGCAGTATCTTTCTCTTTCTTTGTCTCCTCCTCCTGTTCCTCTTCCTCCTCCCTTTCTTCTTCTTCTCCTCCTCCTCCTCCTCCTCCTCCTTCTTCTTCTTCTTCTTTCTGTCTCTCTCTCTCTCCTCCCCCCCATTTCATCTTTTCCCATATAGGTTCAATCATCATTTCTATACAGATGATTTTCAGTCCTACATTACCAAATGCCTATTAGACATCTCTTCCTGGATATCCCATTAGCATCTCAAATTTAACATTCCCAAAATGGAACTCAATATTTTCCCCTAAATCTACACATCCTTCATACTTTCATATTTCTATTGATTGCACTGTCATCTATCCAGGTTCGCAACCTCAGGATCATCCTCAACACGTTACTTCCTACATGCTCCCATATCCAGTTATCAAGTCTTGTTCATTGTACCACTACAACATCTCTCATATCTGTCCCCTTCTCTCTCCTTAAATATGTACTATTCTAGTTCACCCCTCATTGACGGGCATTTCTCCCTCAGCTCAAAACACTATTCCTGACAGTTTTCTCCCCAACCCAAAGACACTCTGCCTAGCAATAACTCATGAATGGAGGAAATCTGTAACTCAAAATTCTTGGGAAATGAATGTTGAAAACTAAAAAGAAATTTTAAAAAATAACTCACAAGTGGGCCCCAGTGAGACAAACTACTTTTCCCCACAATTAATTATGAGTGGGTACCAGTAAAACAAACTGTCCACATCACAAGAACAACCTGACCTCTGAAGAAATTCCCTTGTAAAAACAGGACTATCTTGTAACCACAGAATTATCATGTACTGATTCCCAAAGTTATCATATTCAATCCAGAGGTCAAGCTATAGACATCAACTCTCAAAGCTATCTTGCTATAGACATGACTGACCAAAAGTACACCCATGAGAAATCCCTTTGTCTGGTTTCTGGTAGTGAATGACATCTGTGACCAAGGTTGTAAGTTATCACCTAATTAGCATATCTGCCAGATAATCCACTACTTTTCCTGTGTAAACTTTCACATCTTTCCTGTTAAGTGGTAAACTCCACCATATTGGTGTGGCAACAAACCTCTTCCTCCTTGACTTTAAAAATGCTTGAGTCCTTGAATTCATTCCAGACAATTTGTTCAGTACTTCATTCTTTGGGGGGGTCCCTGAACTTCTTAAACTGCATCGTCATCAAGTTTGGCCCAAACTATTGAATTAATCTCCGAAATGGTCCCTTGCTTTCAATCTCTACCCTCTTCAACCCATTCTCCATAGAACAGCCAAATTATTTTTCAAGTTTCAAGGGTCAGTTTTAGCTTCTACCTCCTATTAAATGATCCAATGAGTTGTTGGTGCTCCCTCCTGTCTGCTTCCTCTATTTCCGTTTTTCTTACTTATTATTCTCCTCCATTCTATGGTTTAGCCATACTGGCCTACTCACTGTTCCTCACGAATGATGCTCCATTTCCCATCTCCATGCCTTTGCACTGGCTCTCCCTCCTGCCTAAAATGCTCTTCTTCCACCTCTTACGATCTCCAGCTTCCCTCAAGACTCAGCTGAAGTGCCTCCTGGATCCTTCTAGGATACTTTCCATCTACTCTGTATGTCTTTTATATGTACTGATTTTTGTACATGTCATCTACCCCACTGAAATATAAGGTTCTTGAAGGCAGAGATTGTTACAGCTTTTCTTTGTACACTCAGTGCTTCACAAAGTGCCAGACATATAGCAAGTATTTAATAAATACTCATTGGTTAATTGAAGAGGATAATCCTTGCCAGATTCCCTGACTAGGTAATAGGAAAGCCCTAACCATCAACCAATTGCTAGGAGAGACCTAACTGCTGTGGAGATCATAATTGGATGGCCAGACCTGGTCCCCTATGTCTGGGCTCCCCAAGGTTGGATTGATGGTTGTACTCCTATGTGTACTTTGGCTTCTCTTAAAAGTGTATGTCAGTCTGGGAATGAACATCCTTTTTCTCAAACTGGAATTTCTCTGATTTGACAAATAGTTGGTACTGACAAATGGTACAGGAATGGTACAGACCAGTTTGACATATTCAGCTGGTCCCAGGAACAACTGATATAATCAAGAATGAGAACTTTAACTGTATTTCTGGTATCTGAGGAAATGAATGAAAAAGCCTTTATTAAGCAAGGACCTACTATGTGCCAAGCACAAGTGCTGGGGACATAAATACAAAGGACTGTCTCTGCTCCAAGGAAGCCCACATTATTACAGAGGGAGTTACACATAAGGGAGATGTAGCTAGGGAGAGAGTATTCTAGTACAGGACATGGATGATTAGAAATAGGGTCAGAAAAGAACAGATTGAAATCTTCCTTCCAAGAAGTTGATATGATCATGGAACTAGAACAGTGAAGAGAAGATATTTGAACAAGGGCAAGGAGATTGGTGAGGCTGTGGATAATACAGTTGGGGGAAAGGAAGTAAAATGAAGTATGATTGGGGTCAACCTGAAATGGTGAACCAGGCAACACAATCTCCAGTAAAGGCAGCTGAGGTCCCAGGATAGGATTTCTAGAGATGAAAGGGTTAAACCTCCAGAGTATGTATCTGGTTCAGGTGGAAAAACTGTTGAGAAGAGAAGTGGGAAACAGGAAGTGAGGACGGTAGGGAATATATAGACAGGTGTTACAAAATTCAACCTGGGAAAGTAGCATAAAAATTGTCCTTTAATCAACATTTAAAGACAAATTCCATTTTGGAGATAAAGGAGAGAAATCTTAAAACACAAAGATCAACTATGGGAGCGGCCTCTTGATGGCAGCCTGTAGCAGAATAGAGAGAAACAATGGGACCCTGTCCCCCAAGGCCACAAACTCCACAATACCCATAGATCACGGATAAGAAACCTCTTTAGGAAGATGAGCCAGTGAAGAGCTGGTCTGAGTAGGGTTTTTCTAGGATAGACCCAGTGATGTGCTGTAAATATTTAACAACCTGCTCCCTGGAAGAAAAAACCTCCCACATACCCCATGACATACTTTTAAGTTTAATCTGCATCATTGACATTTTATCCATCACTTTCTTACATTTAGGCAAGAGGTTCCTAAACTTATTTGGCCTACTGTCCCCTTTTTTAAAAAAGTTGCTCAGAACCCTCCTAGAAATCTACTTTCTTTAGCCCTTTAACAGTTTTAAAAAATTGGCATCGTTTCAAGAAAATATAAATGTTTTTAATGATGCATCCTTAATAATTTATTGTAAATTTGTGGGGGGTTTTCTTGCATTGAAATTTTTTAAATAAATTTTTTATTTGTTTTCTTGTTTACATCATTCATTTTCATGAGATTTTTGAATTACAAATTTTCTCCCTGTCTTTCCCCTACCCCAAACCCAAAACAGCAATCCCACTGTAAAGCTCTTCCCCTGATTTGCTCTCTAACTTTCTGGTAGGGCAGTGAGGGTCTCCCTACCCCAGCCCCTGTATATCTGAATTCCTAGTTGCATGTATTGCAGAGCTTTAAATTCTAGATTCTTTCAGTCCCTCCCTTGTCACCCACCCCCACTGGAAGGACAAGCAATTCAATATAGGCTGTGCATGTGTAATTACACAGGACATCTGCATAGTGGACGTATTGTGACAGTGATCATATGTCCTTTCTTCCTATCCCTCCCCTCTTATTCTGTTCTGTACCCTGTCCCTGTCCCATTACTGGTGTTTGCTTCCAGCATCCCTCCCCCAGACCCTGCCCTCCCCTCCGTTATCCCCCCTCTCATCCCCATGCCCCCTACTCTCCTGTATGGCATGATGCCCAGTTTAGAGTTTATGCCATTTCTTCCCTAAGCCAAATTCACTGAGAGTAATTGAAAGTAAAGTTGTAACAGTTATCCTTTGCCTCTTCTATATGGGATGATTAACCCCATTTTGTCTCTCCCTGTCTCCTCTCTTTCTAGTCCTGTCCCACCTCAGAATTT
>CM053598.1:65680835-65722730 GCA_028646575.1 Pseudocheirus occidentalis | reverse complement strand
TAAAGTGTTGTTTTCTTCAGTCAGGTTGTTGACTCTCTTTTCATGATTTTCTCACATCGTTCTCATTTCTCTTTCCATTTTTTCCTCCACTTCTATTATTTGTTTTTCAAAGTCCTTTTTCAGTCGATCTATAGCTTGTAGGCAATCTTCGAGTGTCTTGGAAGCATTTGGTGTGGGAGTTCTGACTGTGTTGTCTTCCTCCTGTTCCATGCTTTGATCCTTTTTGTCCACAAAAAAGGATTCTAGAGTTTTATTGCTGTTCTTATTTTGCTTCCTTTTCCTCTTGTTGGCCAGTCAATTAATTGGTTGGTTTATTTTAGCTGTGTGGAACTCTGCTTCCAGGAGGGAAAGCTCTGTCCCAAATTGCTGGGGTTTTCCCAGCTTCCAGAGATATTAGGGGGTGTTGCAGCCCCCACCAGCTTTGGCTTGCTGAAAGTGCACCCCAGGACCACCACCCAAGACCGCGATCCAGATCCAGGCCACTCAACGCAAGAGCACTTGGTCTTGATCAATTGACTCAAGCCCCCTGTGGGGTCCTCAGGTCAGGAGCTCTGAAGCAGCCTAGTGGGGGCAGCCTCAGGTTACAGCAGTTCCTGCCTTTCCCCCACTGCTTCCTTGCCCTGGGGGCAGATTGGCCAAACTGCTTTTCCTCCCCCAAAGTTAGCTTGAAAGCTTCACTTTCACTGACCTTCTCTAATCCTGGCTTGATAGATGTGAATATTGATTCAGATTCCATAAATCTGCTTCCTGGGATAGACTCCCTGAGACTTGGGAGGCTCAGCTCCTCCTTGGGGCCTGGCCGTGGTTTCAGTTTCAGGCTGGGCTGGCCTCAGCTCCCAGCCTGCTGCAATGAGCCCCTCCTGCCTCCAGTGAGAGGTGTGTTTTCTGTATTTTTGTGAGTTTGGGAGCCCTAGAATTTGTTGAGAGTAGTATTTTATGGGTATTTAGGGTGGCTCTGTGGGAGCTGCAGAACTTTGCTGCTTCTATGCAGCCATCTTGGCTCGGCCCCCTTGCATTTAAATTTTGACGATGCAATATTGCATCATGTAACCCTATAGTATGTCATTCTAAACAAGTCATTACAAGCACATATTCCTGCCAATGTGGCATGCTGGACTTTCTGGCAATGGTGACATGCTTGCTTGCCAACACTCGCTTGCTAAGACCTATTGGCAGACTTGACCACCAATAGACTATAATTTGCACTTTTTATATTTATTTGGAAGATAATATAATCACTATGACTTTAACTCTGTTACACAACAGATGAAACATGTAAGAATGGCTTTTCAGATTTTTCTTCTCTTTTCTTCTTATACTTCCACCACTGCCTTATTTTTATTCAAAGCCACCAAATTGCACCCAAGGCTACTGCTGCCCTCTACTCCATCATTCCAGCACCCCCAGGGGCAATATCACCCATTTTGGGAACCTAATGGATTCTAGAATACAATCAACAAAACAATAAACCAAACTCTAATTTGAAGTGGCCACATTGAGTTGTTTGGTGTTTTTTTTCTCATAAGGTAATCAGAGTTAAGTGACCTCCTCAGAATCACACAGCTAATTAATGTCAAGTGTCTGAGGCTAGATTTGAATTTATATCCTCCAGACTTCAGAGCTGGTGCTCTATCTACTGCACCACCTAGGTGTGCCTACACTGGCAATTTAACAGTCATCTCTGAGTCAGTTAGAGCTAGCTCCAGCACAACCAGGGTGTCCCTACTAGGGAAAGGAAACCTGTAATCTGACAGCTTCCCATTTTAACTAAGTTTTCCTGTTTGAGAGGCTGTGTGGGATAGGAGATGGAGACTAAGAAAACCTAGGACAAAGTCCTACATCTACAACAGACTGGCTGTGTGATCCTCAACCAATCACAAAACCTCTCAGAACTCTAGGCAACTCTAAGACTATAAGGTTCAGCTATGGGGCCGGTTTGTATAGATAGAGGGAACTGCCTCAGGCAGGAGCTTCTCACACCAGTGAAAGCCCAGGTGGATCTGGTAGGGTCCTTATCTGTATTCTTGCCTAGGGTCAATCTGAATTCAAGAGAAAACAGCCAATAAGTCAAAATGGAGATCTTTGATGGGGGAAGTGAGTTGCAGAGTGGGTGCCACATATCAAATGATGGGGTACCCAAGGAGGGGGCAGAGAACAGAGCTTATAAAGGGTACTAAGGCAGAGGCAATGGCCAAGTTGCAGGTAGGAGATTTACAAAATAATCCAAGGCTGGAAGTTATGAAGTCTGGTCAACCCCAGGCAATTCATTGGCTTGGGGATAGAGACAAGGTTAACTTCAGTCAGTTCCTAGTCAACTGTGTTGCTTAGTAAGTTCTAAACTCAGCTGTTGTCATCCACTGGAGGGTAAATGCTGTCAAAGCCCGCTCAATTTTATTACTCTCAGACATAACTTCGATGGCCTTGCCCTACTTATATCCCTGATGAAGACAGGCCTGTGTGTCTTAGTCCAGCAGAGAACGAATCTTGGAAAAATTGGATTTTGTGCAGGTCACAACAGATCTGAAAGGCGATTTTTCTGTATACAGAACAGAATCTATGTCTGTAAGTGATGCTATTTGGTGACTCTCAGTAAGTATTTATTAGGTAATTATTATGTGTCAGGTCCTATGTTGAATGTTGGGGAGACAAAGTAAGGCATGTATTCTATGATCCACTGACCTCCTTGACACCGGCCTCCTTGCTATTCCTCAGACAGGATACTCCATCTTGCAACCTGAGCATTTTCATTGGCTGTCTATCATACCTGGAATTCTCTCCCTCCTCATATCCTTTACTTGGCTTCCCTGGTTTCCTTCAAACTCTAGCAAAAATCCTATTCTGTACAGGACATCCTTCCCGATCTCTCTTAATTCTAGTCCCTTCCCTCTGCTGATTATTTCCAATTAATCTTGTACATGTAGCTCATACACATTGTTTTTGCCTGTTGTCTCTCCCCTTAGATTATAAGCTCCTTGAGAGTAGCACTTAGCACAGTACTTGGCATAGAAGACCACTAGTAAACATGACTGGTTGATTTATAGCAAGCAAGGACTGTCTTTTTTCATATTCTTATGCCTAGCACTTAGCACAGTGCCTAGGATATAGTAGACTCTTAATACAGGTTTATTGACTGACTAGCTATATGCCCAGACTTTTATTTACATCTGACTTCCTTGGAGGTATTTTCCAAGAGTAGAATCTCTAGGTCAAAGGGTACAAATAACTTTATGGAAAGAGGCATAATTCCAAATTGTCTCCAGGATGGATAGGGCAATTCACAGCTCCAACAACAGACCATATCGCTCTTCTTCCAGCCTGGAAATAAGTGCAAGGGGAGGGAAAGAGTGTGGATTTAAAGAGGATCTGGACCAAAATAATAAGTATAAACCAAAGGCCAGGCCAGGTCAGCAACCAGAACTTCTTGGCACAGCAAATCCAAGAGGCTGAAACTGGAGTGAGGAATAGGAAACGAGATGATGATCCAGCAAAGGAGAGAGCTGAGAATATATAGGAATATCTAATATGTCAAATGTTACATAAAAGTCAAATAGAGTTAAAATTAAGAAAAAGCTAATGAATTTAGTTGCCAGCCTTCTGGAGAGCAATTTCACTACTGGTGCAGTCAGAAACCAGATTGCTAGGAGTTGAAAAGTAAGTAGGAGGTGAAGAAAGAGGTCACAAGTACATTTGTTAATAAATTTAAATAAAAATTTGTAATAAAAATAAATATATAGCATTTGGCTGTGAAAGAAATATTATAGCCTGAGAGGATGACAGAGTCTAGTGAAGTGGTTACATAGTTTAAGAAGTAGGTAAGTCAATAGGTATCTGGGGAGGAGCCTGTAGATGAACAATAAAGATAAGAGGCGGAGACAAGATTCCAGAGGAGACAGGAAGGGATGATGGACAGAGTTCACAACAGAGTGGTTGATCTTTAAAAGGAGAAAAGCCACCTCTTCCTTAGTAGGTGGAACAAAGGAATAAAGAAAAGGAGAAAGGGGATGATATATAGGGGTTTTGAGGTACAATGTAGGAGAGAGGAGCAAGCCTCAATTTTCCTTGTAATTAGGAGATAAGTCCCCTGTTGAAGAAGAAACAGATTGACAGGTACTTGAATTTAGAAAGTGGTGACAGGGTAGGTCTCTGTTCAAAGGGAAGAATAGAAGGATAGTTGACCCTTTCCTCTCCATCCTCCCAAGTTGAGGGTCTTTGGGGGTGAGGAAGAAGGGACAGAGGTCATAGGAATTGAGATCACATAGCGGCAGCAGAGGGGAGTCATGCGGAAAGTCAGGACTGCTGGGCTGGCATGGGATGGCAGCACACTTCCTAGCTGGTATGGTTGCTGAATCTTCTCATTCCATTCCATTCTGAATTGGTGGAAGGCATAATGGATCGAAGGTCCTGGCTGGAGACAAGACAGCTGAAACTGGGAAAGGCACTGACTTTCCCAAGTTTGCAATTGATTCTGAGGAACATATCCTGGCCTAAGATGAAATCCCCAGTGCCAGACATTTGCATCCTTGTGTCCTAATAATTGGTCTTGTTGGATTCATGAATGGAACACTGCGTTTCAAACCATGTTCTATTAGCCAAATGATCTTGTCCCTTCATAGTGGAAGGACTGTGGGGAAATAAACAAATTCCAATTGTGTATTTCCCAGGCATTAAAAAATGATACTACAACTTAGAGACTCTGATCAACGAAATGACCAACCAAAATTCCAGAATACTCAGCGCAACATATTACCCACCTCCCAATAGATGGGTGATAAGAGTACAGATTAAAGATTTTTTTTTACATGGCCAACAGGAGAATTTGTTTTGCCTAACTATACATGCTTTATTGTTTATCTTGCTGTCTCATTTTGGGGAAAGGGGACAGGGGAGGGAAAGAATACAAACTTGAAAATAAATTAAATTGAATTTTTAGAAAAAAAGTGATATTATGTGTTTTTAGGACCTATGGGCATGCAGCTAATTGGTAGATTTTTTTCTTCTTATTTTTTCTTGCTTTAAAACTGTTTTCTTAACATTTTATTTGCCAGAAGTATAGTAGGCATTTAATAAATCCTTGTTGGTTGATATCTTTGCAAAATTCTTTCTGCTCTCCATTCACTACCTTGTATAACCTTGGGCAAATCGTTTCATCTCTCTAGGCCTTAGTGTCTTATTTGGAAAATGAATGGGTAGACTAAATGGCTTCTCCAGCTTTAAGTTTCCAATTCCAGGACATACTGATTGAGAGTTTAAGCTTTGTTTTCCAAACAATTTGGGGGGTGAAAAGCAGCTTGGCATAGGAGATTGAGAGACTTGGAGACAGGAAGTTCAGAGTCCTGCCTCTGACATACAGGCTCTGACTAACCTCTCTAAGACAATACATTTCAAAGATGACCGCTTGCATTGGTGTAGGGAGTTTCTTTATGGGAGAAGTCCATCTATAAGTAGAGGTAGGTAGAGCTCTGGACCTGGAGATAAGAAGATCTGAATTCAATCCCAGTCTAAGACACACACTCTGGACAAGTCATTTAACCTCTGTGTCAGTTTCCACATCACATCACAGGTAGTAATACTACCTACTAATAATCCTACTACTGTTTTTGGGACACCACTCTGTCCAGGTTCACCTCCTACCTATTTGACCACTCCTTGAGTTTCCTTTGCTGGATCCTCCTCAAGATCTTGTGCTTTAACCAAAAGTGTCCCTCAGGGTTCTGTCCTGCCTCCTTTTCTCTTTTTCTCAGTACTATTTCATTTAGTGGTCTCATCAGCTCCCATGAATTTAATTACCATCTCTATGCTGAGAATTCTTAAATCTACCTATCCAGTTCCAAACTCTCTGCTGTCCTCAATCTAGAATCTCCAACTGACTTTCAGCCATCTCAAACTGGATGTCTAGTAGACACCTTAAATTCAATATGTTCAAAATAGAACTCATTATCTTTTCCCCTAAACCCTTAGTCTTCCTATCTTCCTTATTACTGTAGAGGGCAACACCATTTTTCCAGTCACTAAGTCTCAAAACTTAGAGATCATCCTGGACTCCTCACTGTCTCTCATCCCTCATATCCAATCTCGCCAAGGCGTGTCAATTTTACCTTTTAAACAGCTCTCCAATATGTCCCCTTCTCTCCTCTGATACTGCTACCACTCTAGCACAGCCCTTGTAACCTCATGCCTGGTCTATTGCAATAGTCAGCAGGTGGTCTGCCTGCCTTAGACTTTATCCGTTCTGATTCATCCTCTAATCAGCCCCCTAAGTGGTTTTCCTAAAGTTTAGGTCCACTGGGTCAATCCCTTACTCAATAAACTCCAGTGACTTTCAATTGACTCCAGGATCAAGTACAAAAATGGTGTTTGGCATTCAAAGCCCTTCATAACCTATCCCCCTTTCCCTTCCTTTCCAGTCTTCTTACACATTATTCCCCAATATAACTCTTCCCATCTGGTGACACCAGTCTCCAGGCTGTTCCATGAACAAAATGCCCCATCTCTCTGCTCTGGGCATATTTCTCTGGCTGTCTCCCAGTCCCTCTGGAATGCCCTCCTCTTCTGACTTCCACGGCTTCTTTTAAGTCCTAACTAAAACCCCACATTCTACAGGAAGCCTTCCCCAACCCCTGTTCTCTTAATTCCACTGCCTTCCCTCTGTTAATTATTTCCTTTTATCCTATAGAGATCTTGCTTTGCATATATTTGTTTGCCTGTTATCTCCCCCATTAGGCACTGCCTTTTGCCTCTTTTTGTATTCCCAATTCTTGGCACAGAGCCTGACACACCTTAGGCACTTAATAAATGCTTATGGATTAACTGGTAAAACTCTTTGCAAAAATAGTTGTTTGAAGACTTTTGTCACTTGGCAGAAACACCGGATTTCCTTTCCTTTGTCTCTACAACTTTTTAGCCACTTAATTTTTTTCCACACCAACCTTACTTATTGGGTCTATTTGTATCTAAGCAAGTGCACCCCCTTCCCTCCCACCCTCAGGGCAGGAACTGTTTCTTCTCTTTCGCTTTCCCAAGTCTCCCGAGCACCCAGGGCAGTCAGTGCCTGGCACAGAGGATGCCCTAAATTAATGCCAGATTAATTGAACTGGAATTAATTATTTGTGGGAGTCACTCGAGGCCAATAAGCAATTTGCTCCCTTTTGATCCTCCCGTTTGGCAGCAGTTTAGGAGAAGCCGGGGAACGCCAACAGTTAAAAATTGTGGTTACACGACTGTGGTACAGCCTCCGGCTGCTTGTTGCGAGCGTTCTCAGGTTCAGACAGTAGACCAAGCCCCTGCTCCCCACCCGCTGAGAGACCCAGGCTCCAGCTTTTTTCCACCCGGGAGCCTGCCCCTGGGGCCCTTTCTAAGTACGGGCTCTCTAGGTAGTGACTCTGACAGGTGTAAGAGACTGAGCTCCGAGCCTAGGGCGGAGGCAGATGGGGCAGGCGAGAAGGCTGACTGACAGCACCGCCCCTCCCCTGTCCCCTCCACCCACATTCACGAGTTCAGACCCCGCCCATCAGCGCTCACAACCAATTCGGAAAGAGAGAACCTTTCTCTCCGCCCCTTTTCTGCCGGAACCGCGCCCCCGCCGGCAGTGACGTCACTCCCCTCCCCCCTTCAGCCGCGAGATTCAAATCTCCGGAAGCTAAAGAGTGTTAGGCTGTGAAGGAGGGCGGACGACGTCGTTGTCTCAGGTGGGTGATGGCGCTGGTGGCCGGGGTGGACCGAGCTCCGTCGGTCGCCAGCAGACGGGAACCGGGGGGAGGCCATGACAGAGGAGCCCGCAGACCTGGGCTGGTATTGTCAAAGTGGCCGAGGATGCGCTAGCGCCTTATCTGAGGGCCCCGCCCTGCCCCGCCCTGCGGCCGAGGTTGTCTGTGAGACCCCACCCTGGTTCTTCAAGCGATGGTCCCAGATCGGCGATTTTTCTGGCCTTTCCATCGCCTTCCGAGTCTCTGATATCCCAGAATCGTAGATTGAGGCCGCCAGGAGGAGATACGGCCGGGCCGGGGAGACCTTCGCCCTCTTCAGCAGGATTCCGAGCCAGCCTCTCCCCCTGTTGGTCGGACCTCTTCTCCAATGTTTTAGCTCCTAGCACTTTGTCCTAGGACTCTGATGCATCCACCTTGTACTACTCGATATTAAAGCTCTTCTACCTTTGTCTCGTCTCCCCACCAGACTATAAGCTCCGCCAAGGCAGAAACTGTGTCTTATCTCTCTTTCTCTTTTTTTTTTTTTCCTGCTTCACCTCCCTCCAAGATGCTTAAATATTTGTCGAATGCATTTCCTGCTTGTACTTGTATTCCCAGCACTTAGCACAGTACTTAGCCCATAGGAAGCACTTAATAAATGCTTGTTGATTCGTTGACTTCCTAGGACGCTCTTAAAAATAGAAAAGTGCTTTACTTTCCCTGTAATGTCCTGTCAGTTGAATACCTGTTATGTGCAAGGCTTTCTGGGAAATTTAACAAGCAGAATCGTTGTGAGGGTTTATACATTTAGAATTATAAAACCTCAGAGCCATTAACAACTAGACTTAATGTAGGAGATGAGAACAGGAGAGAGCTACATGAGGAACTGGGAACTGGGGAAGGCTTCAGGGACTTGGGACTTAAATTTGACCTTAAAGGATTTTTTAATAACAGAAGAGAGAGAACAGTATAAGGAAGAGAAGAAATGGATGTTATATGTTTGGGGGGAGCAACAAGAAAATTAGCAGGATTAGACTGGAGGCCTGGATTTGGATTGAATTGTGAAATGAATTTGGAAAGGTAATGGGTAAGTGTGGAGCCCAGTCATGGAGGGCCTCCCTTGAAAGCCAGACAATTGGAGAGCCCACTGTAGGTATCTCTTCCATCTCCAATCCATCTTTGCAAGCAACTGCCAAAGTAATATTCCTGAAGCATAGATCTGACCATCTGGTTGTCCAACTCAGTTTATTCTAATAGCCCTTACTTCTAGGATTTAATACAAATTCCTCTTTGTCATTGAAAGCCCATTACAATGTGACTCCAGTCTACCTTTCCAGCCTTATTATTCATTACTGCCCTTATGTACTCTCTGACTGTTAAAGCCCTTTACAGCCTGACCTCTTTCTACCTTTCCAGTCATCTTACCTTTTATTTCCCTCCATATACTCCAGAATCCAGTGACACTGGCCTTTTTTCTGTTCCTACCACATTTAGATCCATCTTTCAATTCCTTGCCTTTAACTTTCTCCTTTATGGGAATGCTTTCCCACCTCACGGGTGATTTCTAGCCTCCCTGGCTTCCTTCAAGACTCAGGTTAGATCCTACCTTCTGTAGGTCTTTCCTGGTCCTGTCCCTTCCCCCAGCCCCATGTACTGGCTTTCCTCCAAGATTACTTTCCATTTAACACTATGTTCATCTTGTACATACATAATGATTTGTGTATTGTCTACCTCATTAGAACTGTAGCTCCCTGAGGAGCAGGGATGATATTTTTTATCTTTCTTTATATTTCCATGTGCCTGGCACATAGTAAGTGCTTAACAAATGTTTATGGACTGAAAAGCACCACCTCTTATATGAGGCCTTTCCCGATCTTCCCACACTACCTAGAGCTGCTAATACTACCTTCTGCACCCTCTATTACCTTATATTTATTCATGTACATGTTGTTTAAACGTAAGCTCTTTGAGGGCAGGGACTATTGAATGTTTCTCATTGTATCCACAGCAGCTTAGTGCCTGTTATATAACATAGTAGATGTTTAAATGCTTGCTAATTGATTAATTTCAATTAATTGGGGATATATTTCCAGGTCTGTTGGCTTTTATTTTGATTATTTCTTGTTATCAACCCTTAATACACAGAGTTAGTTGTGGTTTTTTTGTTGTGTGCTTTTAAAAAAAATTTAAGCACCTCTTATTATTCCTCTGTCAATATATGTCAGAGGCAGATTTTGAACCCAAGTCCTCCAAGCTTTGAAGCTTGCTAATTAGTATATCATGGGGCTTCTTATTGCTGACTGTGTGGATTTGAGCAAGTCATTTAACCTCTTAGTGAATATAGGTAACTTTCTGAGACCATAGGTTTCATAAAAGGTATTAACCTGCATTGGTGGAGGAAAGTTCCTCACCACAAAGTTCCCAATACCAATGTAATCATAGATCCAATTCCTATCTTTATTCTTCTTATGGTATCATCTTGGTATGCTGTGATGAATCCAAGCAAATAGAAGTTAAGTGTGAAAGAGCCTAGAAAGTTACAGAAGTTAATTAAGGCAAAAAGTTATAGTACTCACTAACTAAGCAATGCCCTTTTATTCTTCTTAATATACAGACCAAATTCCATATTTTCTTCATAGTTTAAAATTAATAGGCCGCTTGATAACACACTGCCAAGCTATATGCAATGGTTTTATTATTATAAACAGTACACTGATGATATTTTTTTAAAAAATACTTCAATTTATTATTTATCTTTACCGTTCCTTTAAAATTTTGAGTTCCAAATTCTTTCCCTCCCTGCCACCCCTCCCCCAAATCCTGCACCCCAAACAATGGGACAGCAATTATAATACCTATGAGTTCATGCAAAATAGTTCCGTATTAGCCATATTGGGAGGGGAGAATAAGAAAATTAAAGAAAATGAGAAAATTATACTTCAGTTTGCGCTCAGAGTTCATCAGTTCTCTCCCCAGAGGTAGGTGGCTTTTTTTCGTCATGAGTCCTTTGGAATTGTCTTCAATCATTGTATTGAACAGAGTAGCCAATTTTTTCACAGTTGATCCTCATTACAACATTGCTGTTACTATGTACAATGAAGTCCTGGTTCTTTTCATTTCACTTTGCTTTAGTTCATATAGGTCATGCCACAATAATATGCCACCACTTATTTAGCCATTCCCCAAATGATGAATATTCCTCCATTTCAAATGCTTTGCCAACACAAAAAGAGCTGCTATAAATATTTTTATACATATAGGTCCTTTTCCTTTTTTTATGTCTTTGGAATAGTCTAGACCTAGGAGTGGTATTGCTTAGTCAAAGGGTGTGCAGTTTCATAGCTCTTTGGGCCTAGTTTGAAATTGTTCTCCAGAGTAGTTAGAACAGTTCACTGCTCCACCAGCAATACACTAGTGTACCTCTTTTTCCCTCATTCCCTCCAGCATTTGTACCTCAGAGCTGTTTTCATTTGCCTTTCTCTAGTCAATAGTGAGTTAGAGCTTTTTTTCCTATGACTATAGATAGCTTTGATTTCTTCTTCTGAAAACTTTATTCTTTAACATTTATCAGATAGGGAATGGCTTGTATTTTCATAAATTTGACTTAGTTATATACTCAGTATATACTTAAGAAATAAGCACTTTATAAGAGAAACTTGCTGTAAAAATTGTTAATATTACTTTATTATTTGTTGTACATTTTAGCAAAATGTAGTTTCCCTGATTATCCCTCTTAATTAGGTCTGGTTTTGTTTTTGTTTTTGCTTTGTCTGGGATCATGATTTCTTACTCCTGCTTTTTTTTTTGTTTAGTTGAAGCATATTAGATTCTGCTCTAGCCCTTTATTTTATCTCTCTACATCTTTCTTCTTCAAGTGTGTCTCTTGTAAACAACATATTTGGATTCTGGTTTCTAATTCATTCTGCTATCTGCTTCCACTTTATGGGTAAACTCATTGCATTCACATTCACAGTTATGATTGCTGTGTTTTTCCTTCCATCCCATTTTCTTCTCTTTCTTTTTTTCTCTCTTTTTATCCTGTCACTCCTCAAAAGCCTATTTTGCTTCTAACTACGGCCTTCATTTATCAGTCCTCTCTGTTATCATCCATACCTCTTTTATTCCCTTTCCCTCCTATTTCCCTATTGGGTAATTTACGTTTCCATATGCAAGAGTGTATATGTATATGTGTGTATGTATGTGTATGTGTGTATGTGTGTACATATATATGTATATAAGTATATGTATATATGTGTATACACACACACATATATTCTTCCCCTCTTTGAACCAGTTCCTATGAGAGTGAGATTCAGTCATTTCCTGATATCTCTCTGCCCTATTTTTCCCTCCACAGTAAAAGTTCTTCTTTGCATACCTTTTTTGTGTGAGAAAATTTTCCCCATTCTATTTTTCCCTTCCCCTTTCTCTTAGTGCATCTTTTTTCTCACCTCTTCACTTTTTTAGAGATAATTCCAACATAATCGACTCATATCCATGTTCTTTCTGTAAAATGCACTTAATTGCCGTAATAATAATAATAATAATAATAATAATAATAAATGTTCTTAGGAATTAAATATGTCGTCTTACCATATAGGAATGTGAACAATTTGCCTTTATTGAGACCCTTATGATTACTATTTCGTGTTTACCTTTTTTTATGTTTCTCTCGTATTTCAATGTCACACTTTCTATTCAGGTCTCATCTTTTCATCAGGTATGCTTAAAAATCCTCTTTTTCATTAAATATCGATTTTTTTCCCCTGAAGGGTTATACTCAAAGTTTTGCTGATTAAATTATTCTTGGTTGTAATTCTAGCTTCTTTGCCTTCCAGAATATCATGTTCCAAGCCCTCTACTCCTTTAATGTGGAAGCCTCTAAGTCTTGTGTTATCCTGACTGTGGCGCCACAATATTTGAATTGTTTCTTTCTGGCTGCTTTCTTTGAACTGGGAGCTCAGGAATTTGGCTGTAATATTCCTGGGAGTTTTCAGGAGATGATTGGTGGATTTTTTTCGATTTCTATTTTACCCTCTGGACCTAAGATATTGGAGAAATTTTCCTTGATAAGTTCTTGAAATAAGGTATAGGTGCTCTTTCTTTGAAGATAGCTTTCAGATAGTCTGAAATAATTCTCAAATTATCTCTCAATCTATTTTTTAGGTCAGTTGTTTTTCTGATGAGATATTTCACATTTTTCTATTTTTTCATTCTTTTGATTTTGTTTTATTGTTTCTTGAAATCTCATTGATTCATTAGCTTCCACCTGTCCAGTTCTATGTTTTTAATTAATTAATTTATTTTTAGTTTTCAACATTCATTTCCACAAGATTTTGAGTTACAAATTTTCTCCCCATCTTTCCCCTACCCCCACCCCAAGATAGTGAGCCTACTAAATACCCCTTCTCCCAATCTGTTCTCTCTTATATCTTCCCCCATCATCCACCCTACCTTTCTAGTAGGGCAAGATGGATTTCTATACCCCAGTGCCTGTATTATCTTATTTCCCAGATGCATGTAAAAAGCAATTTTTTTTAACATTTGTTTTTAAAACTTTGATTTCCAGATTCTTTCTTCCCTCCTCACCCACACCAACTGGGAGGACATGCAATTCAATATAGGTTGTACATGTGTAAAAGTTACACAAAATGTTTCCAGGGTAGTTATATTGTGAAAGACTAACTATATTTCCCTCCATCCTATCCCACCCCCCACTTACTCTGTTTTCTACTATGACCCTGACCCTTTTCAAACTACCCCCTCCCCCAATATGCATTCCATTCTATCATCCCCTCTCTTATCCCCTCCCCACTACTTTCTTGTAGGGAAAGACACCCGAATGAGTGTGTATGTTAGTCCCTCCTTAAGTCAAATTCAGTGAGAGTAAGATTAACCCATTCCCGTTCCTTTTCGCCTTCTTGCTCTTCCCCTCCATTGAACAGTTTTCTCTTGCCTCTTTTATATGAGATAATGTACCCTATTCTATCTCTCCCTTTCTCCTCTCATTATATTCCTCTCTCACCTCTTAATTTTATTTTTTAGATATCATCCCTTCATATTCAACTCATCCTGTGCCCTCTGCATATACATGTACACATATGTACACACTCACATATGTTTATATACACATAAAGCCTACTATACATATATATATATATATATATATATATATATATACGCACACATATGTATTTCCTTCAACTATCCTTATACTGAGAAAAGTCTTATAAGTTACAATTATCATTTTTCCCTGTGGAAATGTAAATAGTTCAACTTTAATAAGTTCCTTATAATTTCTTTTTCCTGTTTACCTCTTGCTTCTTGTATTTGAAAGTCAGATTTTCTGTTCAGCTCTGGTTTTTTTCATCAGAAATGCTTGAAATCCTCTTATTTCATTGAATGACCATATTTTCCCCTGAAGCATTTCAGTTTTGCTGGTAGGTGATTCTTGGTTTTAATCCTAGCTCCTTTGTCCTCCGAAACAGGGTATTCCAAGCCCTTTGATCCCTAGATCTTGTGTTATCATGATTATATTTCCACAATACTCAGATTGTTTCTTCCTGACTGCTTATAATATTTTTCCTTGATCTGGGAACTCTGGAATTTGGCTATAATATTCCTAGGAGTTTTCTTTTGGGGATCTTTTTCAAGAGGTGATTGATGAATTCTTTCAATTTCTATTTTGCCCTCTGGTTCTAGAATATCAGGGCAGTTTTGCTTGATAATTTCTTGAAGGATGATTTCTAGGCTCCTTTTTAATCATGGCTTTCAGGTAGTCCAATAATTTTTAAATTATCTCTCCTGGATCTATTTTTCAGGTCAGTGGTTTTTCCAATGAGATATTTCATATTGCCTTCTATTTTTTCATTTGTTTGCATCTGTTTAATAGTATCCTCCTTGACTTTTTGGGCTTCTTTTGTCATTTGAGTTAGTCTTTTATTAAGGTGTTATTCTCTTCAGTCAGGCTGTTGACTCACTTTTCATGATTTTCTTGCATCATTCCACTTCTCTTACTTGCTTTTCAAAATCCTTCTTGAACTCCTCCATGGCCTGTAACCAGTTTATATGTTTCTTGGCAGCTTTTGATGCAGTAATTTTGACTTTGTTGTCATCTTTTGATTCCATGTTTTGATCCTTTTTGTCCCCAAAAAAGATTTGTATGGTCTGACTGAATAGTCTGATTGCACTTCCTCTGTTTGCTCATCTTGCCAGCCAGTGACTTGACTTTTGAGCTCTTTTCCATGGTAGAACTCTGCTTCCAGAGTGGAGAGAGCTGAGTCCCAAAATGTTGGGGTTTTCACAGTTTTGTCAGAGCTATGAGGAGGATTCCCTCTCTACAGCCACCACAAGCTGTGGCATGCTAGTGTTCCTCATTCCAGAACCACCACCAAAGACTGTGACCCAGATCCAAACAGGTCTAAGCAAGAGCAATTACTCCCTGAATAGTGGCTTAGTCTGCCTATTATCTGTAGGCCAAGAGCTCTGGAGGTAAACCATGTGGCAACAGCCTACAGCCACTGTGCTACTACCACCTCTCACCCTGGGGACAGGGGTCAGACCACACTTTTCTCTTACTCACTTCCAACAGAGTTCCCTATTGACCTTTTACTTCTTTTTGGTGTTTATGGGTTGAAAAGTCTAGAAACTGCCACAGCTGCTGGTGATTCACTCTCTTGAAGTCTGGGCCACAGGTCTGGGCTGACACAGCTCAGGTGGGACTGCGCTCAGCTCCCAGGCCAGTTTGATACACCCTTCCTGTTGGCCTGCCTGCCTGCCTGCCTGCCTTCAGCACTTTGTGGGTTCTGTAGCTCTAAAATTTGTCTAGAGTCATTTTTTACAGGTATTGCAGGTGGTTGGAGCAGGAGCTTAATTTTTAAGGAATTATTTTCTTCTTTTGTACCTCTTGTAACTTTTGTAACTCTTTTTCCATTTGGCCAATTCTGTTTTTTTTAAGTTCTTTTCTTCAGTGAATTTTTGTACCTCTTTCATCATTAGGCCAATTCTGTTTTTTAAGGTTTTATTTTCATCAGTATTTTTTGTGTGTGTGTGTGTGCTTTTTTACCAAGCTGTTAATTACTATTATCTCATTTGAGCATTGCCACACCTATGTGGGATAAATAATGTTGGTAGTATTAGATGAAGAAAATGAGGATCACTTAAAGGGTAATTGACTTGCCCAAGGTCACATAGTGAATGGCAAAGACGAGAGGAGACAGGGAGAAACAGAATGGGGTTAATCATCTCATATAGAAGAGGCTAGGAATAATTGTTACAGTGGAGAAGAACAGGAAGGCAAAAGGGAAAGAGTCAACCTTACTGTCATTGAATTAGGGAAGGAATGACATAAACTCTAAACTGGGTATCTTGCCACACAGGAGAGTGGGGCGGATGGGGATGAGAGGGGGGATGACAGAGGAGGGCAGAGTTGGGGGGAGGGCTGCTGGAAGCACACACTTCTGTAAAGGGACAGGGACAGGGTAGAGAATAGAACAGGGGGAGAGGGGCAGGATAGGAAGGAGGGACATATAATCAGACTCTCACAATATGCGCACTGTGGAGATGGTCTGCATAATTACACATGTACAGCCTGTATTGAATTTCTTGTCCTTCCAGTGGGATTGGATGATGAGGGAGGAAGGGAAATAATCTAGAATTTAAAGTTCTATAATCAAATGTTAAAAATATACATGTATTTATATTATCATTATTATTCTGCAACTGGGAATTAAGATATACAGGCACTGGGATAGAGAAACCCATCCTGCCCTACTAGAAAGTCAGATGGGCAATGGGGGAGGACATAGGAGAGAGCAGATAGGGGAAGGGGCTATACAGTGGGATTGCTGTTTTGGGGTGGTGGGTAAGGGAAAGATGGGGAGAAAATTTGTAACTCAAAATCTCGTGGAAATGAGTGATGTAAACAAGAAAACAAATAAATTAATTTAAAAATTAAAAAAAACTTTAAAAAGTAAAAAAAAAAAAAAGTAAATGGCAGAGACTGGAACCCAGCTTCTCTGGCTCTGAATTCTTTTTCTTATATCACACTGGCTCAGTAATTAATACTCCTATTAATTACTGCTAGGTTTTTTGCCTACTTGATTCTTGTCATTTTTGGATTCCATGAATATTGTCATTTTTTCTATACAGTGCCCAGTCTTATTTCTTTTTCACTTGGACCTGTATCCATCATTTCTTGAGTGCCTGATGAGAGAGGTCACAGAAGAACATTGTACTTCATACTATATTGAATGTGCTCAGGTTCTACTTAAAAGTTATATCACCTTGTGAAAATCTTTTAACCTCTTTAATCCTCTATTCATCTGTAAAATTAGGGATAATAATGAGTATTCTTGCTTCACAGAGTTGTTATAAGGATTAAGGTAATGTCTGAGAAAGTACTTTGTTAAATTAAGTGCAATAGAACTGTAAAGAATCGTTTAACATTTTTTTCTAGGTTGGAAATGTTCTTAGCTGTGACATATATGGTAGGGCCAATGTATGGTTTGAACACCTTTTCATTTTGGGTACTTCTTTTGCTGAGAGTGAACTGAATATGTATAGCATCAAATATTTCAACTAATAGCCTTTTATATGCTTTCATTCTTTTTTTTTTTACAGAATATTTCAGATATGTCCTCCAGGAGCCCCAAAGATTTTGTTAAAAGTAAATTGGGATTAAAGGCTAGCACCTCCAAATCTGAAACTGATTTAGAGAGCTTTAAGAAAGAAAATGCAGCCCTTAAAATGTCTATGGAAGAAAATGGCAGTGCAAAAGGAAAGTTGGCAGAAAAAGAAAGACACAGACTTCTAGAGGTAGGTGGTTTTGACTTTTGAGTATTGTAATTAAATTACACATTTTGTTCATCGTTTTCTCCCCATATCCTATTAATTTCAAGTAGCTGACCAGTGTAATTCTTCAAAGAGCAATCTGATGAAAAGGGTAGATAATATCGACTGCTTTAGAATATTCCTTTATCTTAAATATACCCAAAGGGATTTTAAATTCACATATAATTCATTGAAATCATCAGGTGTATATTAGATAATGCAGTTAAATTGTATGTTAGAAGTCATCTAATATAGAATGCTCTCATTTTAGAAGTGAGAAAAGAAATGAGACTACAAGAGGTTAAATGACTACAAGAGGGTCATATGTATTAGGGGAAGAACCCAAATTTTAAACCTGGGTTCTAACTCCAACTCCAGCAGGCCATCATATATTAACATGTTTTAGAAGTGACCTATAGAGTCTTTACTTCTACCAAACAACCTAACAAATTTCTTTCTGAAACTTTAAAATAAGCCTTTATTTGATTCCATAATGTCAATATTTCAGTTATATTTATCTATAAAATACATTTAACTAAATTTAATTGCAAGAGTATTTTTAACTGGATTTTTCTTTTCTAAAAGTTTTAGTCTATATAAATTATTTTGTATTTAAGATTTTCACAGTTTTACAATTTGAGTTATAAATTGGCTGTTTGGTGATCATTGCATTTTATTGTTTTATCAAATATCAGCTATTTTCATATTTTAAAGTACTTGATTTTTCCTGAAACATATACATGCTTATATTAAGTCTTTATCATGACCCTAATCTGGTTTGTCTCTACGCTAACTTCTTAGAACCAAGGCTGTTCATTTAAGATTACTGAATTAACAATTTGAAATTTTCATGTGAATATTTAACACATTTTATTATGCCATAGATTATTATTATTATGCATTTAGATCATAAATTTAGGACTGGAAGGAACCTGAGAGAGCAGGTCCAACCCCCTTGTTTTATAGATGAGGACATTGAGGCCCAGAGATTGACTTACCCAGTTATGTACTTAGTAAGTGTTCAAGGTAGGATATGAACCCAGGTCTTCCTAAGTCCAGTGCTCTATTCACCATGTTACCTTTCACATCTTGGCATCCTTTTAGGTAGTTTGATAGTTTTCCCCACGCTATTTTAAGTAAAATTCTTATACAATTCCAATTTATGAAAATTAGCTTTTGGACTGTAAGAAGGAGCAGTTAGTTGAGATATTCTAATTATCTTTAAACCTTTTCAAGTATTTGAAGACACTAAGGTTGCCTTTCTTACTTTTCTGTTGTATACTCTAAGAAGCCCCCAAAATTTCTGTCCTTGTATGACATTGTTTCCAGACCCATCTTCCCATTCCTTTGAATACACTTTAGTTATTGTAGTACCCATGCATAAAATACTTCTGAGTCTATCTAGCAAAGCATACTCAATACCAATATATAGATTCAATTACAAGCTGTTCCTTAAAGAAATAAAGAAAAACTTAAATAACTGAAGGAATAATCAGTGCTCATGACTAGGCCATGATAAAATAAAAATGATGCTATTACTGAAGGTAGTTTATAGATCTAGCATTATATCACTCAAAATACCGAAAGAATAAAGATGGATAAAAATGATCATTTAGAAGTGACTTATTCAGTCTTTATCTCTACTAAACACCCTAAGAAATTACCTTCTAAAACTTAAAAAAAGTCTTGATTCCATAATGTCAGTACTTCATTATTTATGTGTAAGACACATTTAATGAGCTTTTGGGCTTTAGGAAAGGGCAGTTAGTTGAGATATTCTAAATATCTTTAAACTCTTTCAAGTATTTTGAAAACAGATTGGTTGTCTTTCTTCACTTGAACTAATCCCAAGGTCGCTCTCCCACATCATAATATATGCAATGATTTTTTTTAACCAAATGAAAGGCTTTATTTTTATTCTGTTAAGTTATATCGTTCTGTTATCATGAATCATGATTATGCAACCTCTAAAAGTACATTTCAGATGATCAAAATTTTCAAGTATGTGCTTTTATTCTTATGTTTGTATGATAAATGGGTAATTGCTAGATGTAACTGTCTCTGCTTGTTTCCTATTATTTCCAATTTGATAGGATGCCTTCTATGACTTCAGTTGATAAAAATGTTGAACACAGTAGTACCATGGACAGAACCCTTTGACACCACAGGCAGTTAATCAGTACTTAACAGGTTAAACATGAATACAGTATTAATAGGTTGTCAGCAGCAGCAATAGTTTTTTTGTTTGTTTGTTTTTTTCCAGTTTGACACAAAACCCTTTAAATATAAGACTATTTTCTAATTTAGTTTTTATCCTCCTTTTGTTATTTATTCATATACTAAAAAAGAAAGATGAGGTTTCTCACTTTTTTTAATCCAAAAGGGGAAAATATTTCTACATCCAAAGAAGCTACTGCTGTTAAATGATGATTTTCTATTTTAGTAGTGCTTGAGTAAGTCTTAATACTTCACTCCTTATAACTTCCTTTAAATAGTAACTTCTACCTACTTAACCTTTCTTTAGTTCTCTTCTAATCAAATGAAGATTGATATGTTCCTGGGAATTGAAGCCAAAAATGAGAGAGAAGTGGGAAGATCTTGGCTTTGTATATGAGACTGTGGTAGTAAAATATACAAATAGTTCATGTTTATTTCTTTACATATTTTTCAGATTAAAAGAATTATTTTAGTACTAATTGAAAACTTTATTTTGTGGTGACATTCATTATCTTGTCTTCATTTTGACATTTGTTTGTGTCACATTGTTTATCTTCATGTTTGAGTTAACTTTATAGTAATATTCTTACCTTTTTTTTAATCTAGAAAATATTTGCCCTTGAAGCTGAAAAGGAGAAGAATAGTTACCATCTGACAGAAAAAGAAAAAGAAATACAGCAATTAAAAGCCCAGCTGAATTCTAGAAGTAGCACCAGCTCATTACTGAGTCAATTAGAAGAAAAAACTAAAGAGGCAGAGAGGAGAGATCAGCTCTTAAAATCTTTATCAGAAGAGACCGAAATTCTGAAAAAGCAGTTGTCTGTAGCAACCATAAGACTGTCAGAACTTGAAAGCAAAGCCAATACACTTCATTCATCACAGGTACTTAAATTTAAACAAGAAATCCTAGCATCTGAATTATTTCAGTACTTAATCAGATGGACTTAGAAAATGTATTTGGTAACTCTAGTGTGACTACAGCAAAGTATATAATGGAGATTATCTCATGACTTAGTTATACGGTAACTAATTTCAGCAGCTGTTTTCTTTTACCCAGTGTATTATTCTTGCTGAACTGTTTATTTGTTCATTTCCACATAAAAATAATTATATCAGAATTAGTTTGTCCAAGCTGGCTATGTAGTAGATACTTTATGGATAAGACCTATTTTGCTGAGAATTTTAATATTTTCATGTTTCTGGAAGAAATTAAATATTTCTTAAATGAAATTCTTGATTTTGAAAGTGTTTTTCAATAGTCTTTGATAAATGGAAGCAACTAGTATTAGAATATAATTGCACGTTGTCTCTATTTCGCCTACCAGTTTATTTGCTATTCATGTTTTACATAAGTTATGTTTCTCTGTATATAATTAAAAATGCTGCCTCGGGGGCTTAGATAAGATCAGAGATGGCGAGATCTTAAAAAAAAACTGCAGCCTATAAAAACCAAACTAAAATATTTGAATGTGGCATGTGGTAACTTTTAACTAGAAATTCTAATTTAGTCCCTACATGGATTTTATAGGACTGACATTTGAGAGTTAATATAGAGTAATATAGAGACTAGAGAGTCAGTCTTAGAATCAGCAAGACTGGAGTTCAAGTTCTGCCTCTAGCACATACTAGCTGTGTGACAGCAATAAGTCATCTACCTTCTCAGTTCTCAGGCACCTCTCTTTAAAATAATAGCTTACATAACAGTTGCTATCTATACCTGTGAAGGGAGTTCCCTACACCAATGAAATCATAGTTCCAAACAAAATTTTACAAGTCTTTTCTCAACAAGCATTGTATCTATAAGTAATTTATCCATTTTTATGCATTATCCTTGGCTTCCTCACCTTTTGTTGTTGTATTGTGTGCTAAGGGGTCATGGCTGGATACCAAATAGAATCATAGCCTTTAAAAAAAGTTTTTGAGCTTTTTAATCAAAAATGACAACCTAATTCTTTATTACTAAATCATGAAGAGCCAAAATACATTTCCATTATGGGCATTTTATGATCTGGCCTGAATGCTTAGCTTTTATTTTATAATCTTCTATATAGCTGAAAGGGTTACAAACAGACTTTTATGAAACTTAAAAAAAACAAGCAGGTACTTATTATGTTTTTGACATGACAATTTAGTGTCTCGCTCAAAAGACATTTAAATAGTGCGATGATTTTCATTTGGATGAAAATCTTTAGACTATTTGTGACCTATTTACAAGGAAGTTTGTTCTATTTTGTTGGGCTTAAGAGGAGCATATTATACCTGAAGAACTCTGCTTCTTCCTGTCTACTTAAATTTCCAAGAGATCCTTATTCCACCTGCCTAAAACTACAGTACTTTTATGTCATGATAGTTCCTCAGAAAATACCAATCTGGGATATGTAGGTGCCTTTAGTTTTGTAGTGGAAATCATGAGACTGGAGAGACACATAAACATGTTTAGTTGCAGCAGCTAATAACTTTGATTTGTTTGTAGAACATGGCTTCAAATCTCACTGAATCACCTGTGGCTAATATTCATGCAGTGGAAATACAGCTGAAAGACGTAAGTTCAATGGGCATTTTCCTTTATTTAAATGGGAGCTTACATTCTGTGGCAGTTGCTACCATATGTATACTATAATTTCCATATGTATACTATAATTTCCATATGTATACTATAATTTTAATAAGATACTGAAGAACTAGCAGAGTTGAATTTTTTAAGAGACCCCCCATGCTGGTCTTACCCCATGTAGCCTAGAGAAGTTGAGAAAGTTTGTCCATTGCCACTAGTGGATACTGAAAGTTTCCCTCTCCCTAAAGAGTTCTATACTTTCAATCACCTATGATACATCACCTATAATATAATTAGTTGGTGGAATCTGTTTTTATAAGCTGCCTTCCTTTTGGTCTTTACCTATGTAAATTATCATCTTTTTTTACGTGTCTCGTTGTTAAGATTTACATTTCCTAGTTTGAAAAATGACTTAATCTTGTAAGCCTTAGTCATAAAATGAAGAAAGTATGAAGAAAGTATGTTTTGCCCTTAGTCACATGTGATTTTACATTAGACTGACACATGTACTTTATATGGCTATTTGTATGATAAAATTGTACTTTTACATGACTTCTTAATAAATTATATATGGATTATTAACATAATTAAAATGAATAAACTAAAGATACCACACAATTTGTGTTCATAGGCCATCTTTTCTTGCTTTGATATGTAACACACAAGGGTTAATGATAACCATGCGTTGATTATCAGGCCAGCAGTTGTCATTTGAACCTGAAAATTTGGCCTGGAAAATGTACAGATAGACTTTTAAGGTTTCTGCTTTATTCTTACCAGCAAGTACACAAACCTTCTGTGAAATAGTTTTGCATTCTGAAAGGAGAAATGGAACCAATTTACTCCACTGCAAAAAGGGTTACAGTGGAGGCGCCCAACCTTTGCCAAAGTGCCTTTTCTAGAGGTAATTGAATTTATGTGATTGGCCTACCTCCTTTTCCAATCATACATGTTCTCAGTAATATCTTTTACTCTACTAGTTGTATGAAGACTATTATTGACAATATGCTGAAGCCTACTTTATCATGAAACTTTCTGTTGTCCTTTGGGTCACCCAGAGCATTTATTCTTCTGAGCTGATAGTATTTCATGATTAATAACCGTATAGCATTGCCAGGAAAATATTGGTGTGAAAAATGCACTTTTTCAGCAGAGAACAGGTTGTGATCTTGGAAAACACAGTATGATTTTCCAAATGTAGTGTAGGCCATCTTCTTCCTGTTCATTTCTGGAGCCAACTCATTGGCCATCTTCAGTACCCAAGATATGTACTGGACTGCCCTTTCAACTATACACATTTTTATCTACTTGTGTGAATTACTAGCTTCTCAAATGACCATTAATCTTATTATGGAGGTTCTTTAATGTTACTGGGCTTTACACAATCACCATAGTATAATCTGCAAAATGTTACAAATGACAAACATTTCTAGCTATAGGGTACTCCTCTTCCATTTGGGTTTTGTGTGGAACATCATCCACGACTGCCAAAAGCCTTTTGGTGAGCATGTCTCCCCACTTTATGAGACATTCAGTGTTGATACTTAGAAGTTCTTTGTAGTCACATGTGTCCTGTGATCCCATGATCTTTAAGATTTTGAGGGTTTTTGATGTTGCCAGTTTCATTTCCCAGGATCCATCTCCAACCTTCCCTTGTCAGAAAGATAAATGGTTAAGCACAACTGAGTGATATACTGACCATATATGACAGTATATGCAATAAATATTTGGTACCACCAAACAGGGAGGAAATCCACCACTACCTCACCACCCCACCCCTTACCTCTCCTCACTGAATCTTAACTGAAAGGAGAGGGGTCTCATCTTGAGTCTGGTATAGGTAATTTTCTTTAATCCAAGTAAGTTTCTCTTTAGTGGGTTTTAAAAAATATATTATTATAAATAGGTATATGCTTCTGATTCTGCTTTCTTTATTCTGCATCAGCTCATACAAGTTTTTCAGTATTCCTCCGAATTCTTCCTTGTTTAAGCGTATATGCCATTCCATTCAATTCGTATGCCACACTTTGTTGAAACATTCAGCAATTGACGGGTACCTACTTCCTTTACAGTTTATTTGCTACCATTAAAAAAACACTGCTTTTAATATTTTGCTACATATGAGACTACATACTAAGCACTGGAAATACAAATATAAAAACAAAGCTAGTCTTTGCCCTCTGTCCTAAACTTACGTCCTAATAGGAAGATTCAATACATAATAGGGCAACTAGGTGGTACAGCTCTGGACCTGGATCAGCTTCAGACAAATCACTTACTTAAACTCTGCTTCAGTTTCCTCATCTGTTAAATGGGGTAGGTGCTTAATAATTGTTTATTGTTTGATTAATAATAGCATCTACCTCCCAAGGTTGTTATAAAGATTAAATGAGATAATCGCTGTAAAGTGTTCAGCACAGTGCTTGCTTGCCATGTAGGAAATGCCACATAAATATTAGCTAGTATTATTTTATTTTATTATAAAGGATTGGTGATCAGATATGGATATTTTGATTCAGAAAGATACAGGGATAATGAATGGAACTATAGGGAGTAGATTGAGAGTTTAGTGATTTTCTTCATAATTCTAAATATTTTCCACAACAGTTGGACCAGTTCACAGCTCCCATCAACAGTACATTAGTGTAACTATCCTCCCATATTCCTTCCCAACATGAGTTTCTTTTTTTTTAATGATCCTTGCCAAGTTATTGGATATGAGGAGAAACTTCAGTTGTTTTAATTTGTATTTCTCTTATACGTAACATGGAATGGTTTGGTTTTTTTTCCTCATAGTAGTTTGCTGTTCTTTAGAGAATTTTGTTCACATCCTTTGGCCACTTATTTAGTGGGGAGTAGCTATTAGTCTTGGGAATTTGCATCAATTTCCTATAGATCTTGGATACTGGATTAATATTAGAGAGATCTGATGCAAAATTTTCCTACATACAGTCAATAATTTTCTCCTCTTATTGATTTTTGTTCCTGGAAAACCTTTTTATTTTATATATCCCTTACACTAACGAATCAAATGGTTTTTTTTGTGATTAGGAAACACACAGCAGGGTGCTATCTACGCTGTTATTAGGTGCTTACCTGGGATGTGGTCTTTTCTAAACATTTGTACATGCAAATTTGATTTGTCCAGACAACTCCATTATATATCTTTTGCATTACCTTTTATTCTGCCCTGCCTCTCATTACATTCCAGAAGTTTCTTGGGTTTTCTTTTTAATTACCTTTTCCCCACAAAACCAACTAACTTTTTTTTATTGTACTGAAAAATGTATTGTTTATTGTCCAAAGTCATTCTTTGACCTGTTTTGATATTTATTGCTTATTTTTCAGATCATATTGTACCTTCTTTGCTCTCTAATCTTGCAGTAACCTTGAATAGTAAAAATTGTCCACTCTCACTAAATATCTATTTGAAGGATCATAGAACTGATTTCCCTTTATTTGAAATATTAAAAAAGGAAGGTAGATATATGATATCTCTCTATCTATAATGAAAACCCACAAAGAAAAGAGAAGAGGAATACAATTCCTATTGTTGGCTAGTCACTAGCCCCATTAATTAGCTATTTAAGCTGCAATTCTTGCCTCCAAAATTCTCCCAAAGTTCTTACATGATCCCCTTAAATGAATTCCAGTACTTTTTTTTTTAATTTTGTAAGACTAGGTCTATCCATGGAAAGCCTTTGGTGTTAATGATTACCTCTCTAAAGATTCAGCAATAACATTTTTTGAACGTTGGTAAGGCCTGACTCGCCTAACATTACCCACATAGAGGTAGTTCTGCAATCATTACTTACTATAAAAAATTGGCAACATTTTTTTTCTCTCTAGGACCTCTAACTTATAAAGGGTCACATAGCTCTCTGGTAGTCTGGGATAGAGTTGTTTGTTTGTTTTGTTTTTTAGCACAAAAAATATATAACATTTTCTTTAGCTGTACTTTTAAACAAAATTCATCAATACCTAAAAAATAAAATTAGTTCTATATTATAGCAACTTAAGTAAAAAGGAAAGAAAGACATAAGAAGATATGCGGACCTCAATTTTATCATCTCTGAAGTGAGAAGACAGAGCTATATCACCTCTAAGGTCCCTTTCAGTCCTAATAACTCTTTTGATCTTTGAATCTAAGATTGTACAGAGATAAACCAAAGTGAGGAGAAAAAGGTTTTCTGTTTTTCTAGAATAATACCACCATCTTGTGGCCTCTTAGGATATTGCTTTTCAAGACTAAATCATTACGCACTTACTATCTCCCTGCATCACCCACATGCTAGTTAAAGTTCAGACAAAGGTTCAAGTCTAAAAGTCATTGGTTCTCCCCCAGCCCACCATGTGATGGTATGACTGATGTTTCAGTCCAGGGAAATGAGCACAACATACTCTTGGTGGTGGACTATTATCTAAAGATAGCCTTAATTCTATGACATCTGAATTATAACTGGTATAATCCTAGTAAGGGCGTCAGTGCCACAAATGGTAACCGAGGTTTAATCTCCAGGCTGAGCTGACTGACTAGAGCTACATGTTGTATTGCTATGTCAAAGGTGCATCAAATGCTAAATCAAGACAGTCTCCTTTGGTAACACTGGATCTGATTCAATATTATTACTGACTATTTGCTGACTGTTTAGATCCAGCAGTATGTGAACCTCTCAAGATATATTAATCAGGAACCCTTAATACTAACATTATCTGAACTTAGTTAGCGTTCTTGGTTATCAGACGAAGCAGAATGGTATGGTAGAAAAAAGCATTGATTTTGGAGTCAGAGGACAAAGTCCAAATTATTGCTGGTGTAACCTTGTTCAAATCACTTAATCTCTACAGACATCAGTTTTATTATTTCTGAAATAAAGGAGATAGCCTAGATGTTTCAGATCTTTTAACTCTAAAATCTGTGGTCTTATGATAGAGCAATTCTGGGACTGGGCATAGTAGCAACTGTTGCAAAACATTGAACATTCAGTATAGTGCTAGAGTCACACATATCTTTGAATGGCTGATGCCTAAAGCTGGACTCAGAATTTCTTGAATTAAAAAGAACACAAAGCTAAAGAATCCACCTAAGTGACTTGTCAGAGAACATGGTATCATGCAAAGAATCATAGTAGCTCATACAAATCCGTGGTCATTCTTCACTGGGAACGCTATAAGAGTTTGTTTATATCTGTCTAGGTCAGAAGCACTTAGGATCTTATACATAAACTCTGCAGTGGAATGATAGATATGGAATTAAATATTTTGATAATTAGGTACCATCTCTCTAGATAGTACCCAATGGCAATAGTGATTGCCAAAAATATTGATTCATTGTTTTATTTATCAGCTAACCTGTTAACAGTATATACAAATGATTAAAGAGGAGTTTGGTCATCATTTCGTATCTTTCACATGAAGCTTTTAAGTGAGCTCATTTGAGAGACACTGTGATATATTCTAGAAAGAACCCTTCACTGAGAATCAAGTGCCCTTGATTCTGATCCTTACTATGACATCAACTTAGCCACAAATCCGTGGTCAGTCACTTAACTGTCAACTTAGTGTCCTCAGCTGTAAAAGAGAGAATTGCATCAGATTGTTAGCTTTGGTTTCTCTTCCAGTAGTTATCTCCATCCTACCTACCCTCCTTATCCTCTCAAAGATTCGCTTTACAATACAAGTATTGATATAATTTTATTTCCCATGTGATTTAGCTTACTGAGGTAGTGGCCCACCTACAGCTCAAAGCTAATTTAGCTCTGTTGATTTTTGCAGAGATATAACATAACATTCAATACCACCTGAAGGTGTTTCTTTATATATTCTTTGTCCACAATATAGCCATTCTTCAGTTATGTAGCCTTTTCCTCCTTATGCATTTCTTCATGGGCCTACATGCACATAGGTATCCCTTATTAAATGGTCCTTCAGCTTCTATAGATAGTGATCCATGTTTATTTCCTTTTTAAATATCTAGAAATCAAGCTTTTCTGAAATTTTCTAGTCTTCAGCTAATTAGCACAAATCTGTTGTATTGGTTATACTTACCACTGAAAATCTCATTTGTGTCTGTTAGGAAATGTGGTTCTAGTCCCATTCTAGCATAAAACAACTATTCATTTATTTAATGCATTAAAATGTGCCTGTGCTAAAATCTACCAATAAGCATCTGTTAACTACAATGAAGCACTGTGCTAAGTACTGGATACAATAAGATCCTATTCTGACGCCTTATGATATGAAGATGGCCCCAGGGCCTTGGGTCCAATGGAGTGTAAAGGCCAGTGGGTCCCATCAACCTGGAAAGGTCTGTACTCATATGGGCCCAGTGATGGGCTGTTTTGTTTTTCTTCCTTCCTATGCCTATATAATAAAAATGATACTTAAATTAATTTGTATATTAATAATATACTAATTCAGCCAATAGCAATTTTATAGAATTAAGTCTCATTTTTAAGAATAAAGGTCTAGAACAGGCGTGTACAACCCTGAAATACTTGTAGCCCTTGGACCACTTGTGACAAGCCAAAGGATTTCCTGTGGCCTACAAAAAATGTAGAGGAAAATCATCCTTTGTTTGTAGAAGAAATCCTTTGGCCTGCAGCAAGCAGCCCATGGGCTATAAGTGACTAGCTGGCAGCAGATTGTGCAGGCCTGATCTAGACTCTTAAGGTTTAGTGAAAAAAGGCAATAAGGAAGGAGCAAAACATTACCAGATTTCAAACTACTATAGAATGATAGTTATCAAAACTATTTAATACTGGTTAAAAATCGTAGGTCAGTGAAATAGGAAAAGCAAAAGAAGATATCAAGCAGAAGTCCAATGACTCTCTGTTTAACATGAAGTGCTAAGAAAACTGAAAAGGAGGTTGGCAGAAAGTAGTTTAAGCCACCATCTTATATATTACAGTTAGCTCCAAATGAATGTGATACATACATTTATATGTGTGTATAGTGTATATGTACACATATGTAAACATGTATTACATGTACATATTTGTGTATGTATGTGTATACATGGATGTATGAGAGACATCATTTAAAAATAGAGAACAAAAGCTAGTACCTTTTATGGTTATGGCTAGGGAGAACAGGACTCTGATATTAATTGGCAGATCAATTCCTAGGAAGTATGGGAGTCAGGTCAAGTCTCACTCTTTAGGCACAGACTCTCAGCATTGTAAGGGATCTCTAGAATTATTTAATCCAACCTATATCTGAGAAGGAAACCCCTCTAATGTCCCTAAAAATATCTGTGTAGCCTCTCCCTGCATACATCCAGTGATGAAAAATTCACTACCATTTGAGGATTTTTATTTTATTTTTATTCAACTCTAATAATTGTTAGGAAGTTTTTCCTTATTTGGAGCCTAAGTCTCACTCTGTAACTTCCCCCTGTTGCTCTTAGTTCTACCTTCAGTG
This sequence comes from Pseudocheirus occidentalis, assembly GCA_028646575.1. Taxonomy (NCBI): domain Eukaryota; kingdom Metazoa; phylum Chordata; class Mammalia; order Diprotodontia; family Pseudocheiridae; genus Pseudocheirus; species Pseudocheirus occidentalis. Next base: position 65,693,024 of record CM053598.1, on the reverse strand, counting down.
TTCAGCCAAAAAGGTTCAGTCTGTCTTTTCTGTGACAACTTTTCAAATAACCAAGCATTGCTATTATGTCCACCTAAATCTTTTCCAAGTTCCTTCATAATTGCCAAAATATGACTGAACTGAAAATATACCAGATATAATATGGCCAAGAAAGTACAGCAGGACTCTAACCTCCCTCATTCTGGATACTCTGCTTTTATTAAGGCAACCTTAGATAGCATTCACTTTTATGGCTGCCATGTCACCCTGTTAACTTACATTGAGCTTGTCCAATAAAACCCTCAGATCTTTTTCAACACACTTTTTTAATCATACTGCTTCTGTCCAGCTGATTTCTTAACTACAGTGTAAGTCTTTATACTTGTCTCTACTGAATTTAAATTTATTAGACTGGGCCCATTATTCTAACATCTTGGATCCTTTTAGATTCCTTATCATTCAACAAATTCAAACAAATAAAAACCCAACACTAATTAGCCAGACTCCCTAGCTTTGTGTCATCTGCAAAGCTGACAAATAATTATATCTTTATTCAAGTCATTGAAAAAAAATTGAACAGAACAGAGCTAGATGCCAGTGGCACTCCACTGTTCCCTACAACTTGATATAGATCTGATGATTACCACTTCTTGTTTTGATCATTCATCCAGTTTCAAATATACCTGATTACTCTCATCTAGTTCCTCCTTCTCCATCTTGCCCATAAGAATCTCATGAGAGACTTTATCAGACACTTTGCTGAAGTTTAAACCTGATTTGATTCCATTGATAATTCTGTTAAAAAGGAAAGGAAATGAGGAGTTAGTCTGTTGTGACTTGTTCTCAGTGAATCTACACTGACTGGTAATCATCATTTCCTTTTCTTAGTGCTCAAAAACTATCCCTTTAATAATGTGTTCTAGAATTTTTCTAGAATCAAAGTAAAGTACACCAGTCTATATCTTGAGTGGGGGGGAACCTTCCTTCAATTCTACTTCTCTTCACTCTTTGCCCCCACCCCCATCCCCCACCATGTTCTTATAGAAGTGAAATCAGACAGCATAATGTAGTGACTTTGAGTCAGGAAGACCTGAGTTCAAATCCTCCCTCTAACAGTTATTAGCTCTGTGACTCTGGGCAGATCACTTAAGCTCTTTGTGCCACACATAACACTAGGGATTTATTTATTATTAGGTAGGTTGTGATCTCTGGTCTATATTGAAAGAGGAAATTGCCACATTGAGAACTCATTATGCTGGCAAAATCATAGATCCTTTTCATCTTCTCATCTCACTGAAATCAGATCTAGAAGAGACAAAGCTTCACCACATCTCAGACTATTGTAAAGTGATAATTATCAAAGCTATATAATGTTAGTTAAAAAAAAGAGCAGATCAATGAAACAACAAAAATAAAAAGAAGCTATCGAACAGCACTCCAGTGACTCCCTGTGTAACACGAAGTGCTGGAAAAATTGCAAAGCAATTAAGCATAAAATAAGTTTAAACCAACATATTAAATTTCAAGGACAACCTGGGAGGATAAAAGAAATTTTAATACAGTGACAGTCTGAGAGATGTATACAGAAGGGGAGGGAGAGGGCACATTGCTCTGGCTAGATGATATGTGTAGTGAGGATTATGAATTAATTTATGTGTGCATAAGAACCTCCCATATTTTAGTACCAGCTCACAAAGCCATCTCCACCTTTCCAAATAGTTCTCCCTCTCTCTCTCTCAGTCATTTTTCATCTATCGTCAGAACAGCCATTTCCTCCTTCAACCTACAGTTTGTCCACCCTTTGCCCAAAGTGTGGTACCAAGGTAACTAGAGTGATTAGAAGGGTCACATTCTTTTCTCAACTACTGACAGAAGAGCCTTTGGAAATTTACAATGTATATTTTCCCTTGTCTAGGGTTTTTAAGAGTGATAGCAAATATAGATCTACATTTTAATATGACACTGTTCTAAACAGTAAGAAAAGCAGTTTATCTTTGTATAAACTTTATTGGTGACATCATGATCTACTACTCATTCATCTACAGATGGTTTATACATTTGTCCCATTTTACAAGATTCTCTTAGCTATTACTATTGTCAAACAGGAGCCTTAAAAAAGATCTCAAACCCACACACCCATATTTGTACATCCCTCTTTGTTTAGTCCACTAATGCCTTTGTTGGATTCATCACACTCTGTTTCCTATAACAGTATTTGTTAAAGCTTGACTTTAAATCATATGATGTCATACAATAAACGTCTTTATGTTTTATAAGGTTCTGAAAACTACTCAGAGTCATATTCAATTCCTGTTTTTCCCTTCCCCCATTTAAGGTCTAATGATTCAACTTCAGCAGTGACTCAAATCTGCCTCCTCCTTTTCCCTTCTTATTGTCATCTCCTTCTCTGTTAAGTCTTAGCAATTGATTAGATGTAGGGAATGAGAGAGAGAAAGGAGTCACTAACCCCCAGGCTGAACTGGATGAATAATTATGATAGTAACAGAAATAGAGAAGTCAGAAGGAGGAATGGGTTTGGAAGGAGAGATTAGTTTTGGACATATTGAATATGACGTTTCAGAAAGGGAAAATACAGGACTGGAACTTTGGTTAAGAGGTCAGAAAAAGACACTTGGTAGTTATGTAGAGCTACCATAGATGCCATGAGTAGATAGTATTACCAAGAGATAAAGTCTATAGAGGGGAAAGGACTGAGGTCAGAACTTTAGGAATAATAACAGTTCACATTTCCAAATCACTTTAAGTTGTGCGAAGCTCAGGCCTTACAACAACCATTAGGTGGATAGAGCAAATGTGATTTTCCCCATTTTACAGATAGGGAAATTGAATTTCAGAGAAATTAAGTGATTTGACTTTGAAGATAAAACTAGTAAATATCTAAAAGTGGGATTTGAACTTAGGTGAGTCTGATTCTAAGTCACTCTAGCCACTGTGCCATATGATCAAAAATGACTATATTTAGAGCATGGGAGAAGGAAGAATAGTCGTCAGAGGAGGCAGGTGAAGTAGCAGAACCAGAAGAATGCACTATTACAGATGTGAAGGAAGGAGAACCATCTCAAAGAGGGAGGTAGTCCCAGCATCAAACGTTACAGAGGTGCTAACAATGAAGACAGAGAAAAGACCATTGGATTTGGTAAAAAAAAAAAAAAGATTATTGGTAACTTAAGGGAGCAGTTAAGGTAAAACAGGTTGGGGTAGAAACCAGATTGTCAATGGATAGCAAAGATGTGGATCCAGTGAGTACAGACTACTCTCCTAGAAGTTTGGTGATGATGAGGAGAGACGTGGAATAATAACATGAGGGAAAAGCAGAGGGGAGAAGAGGTATTTTAGGTTTGGAGGATTTTAACATGTTTGCAGGTAGAGGGAGGGGAGAACATTAGCAGAGAGGGAAAGATTGAAAATGGAAATACAAAGGTCACAGTTGATAGAAAGATCATAGCCTTGGCAATGAAGAGAGACACTTTTTAGTCAGTAGCAAAGGAAGAGGGCAGGTGAAGATTTAGGTGAAGAATTAGGTTGCCGTGAGTAAAGAGAAGGGAATAATCACAAGAGATACTATGGAGACAAAATTGATGGATTTTTAAAAACTGACTGAATAAGTGGGGAAGAGAGAGTGAAGAAGCCAAGATTACCTGAAGATTTCTAACTCCCTGGGAAATGGTAGTACTAACAAGAGAAATAGCTAAGTTTTGAGAGTTGCTTTAGGGTGAAATAAGATGAATTTGGTTTTAGACATGTTGAGATTGAAATGCTAGTGGAACAACAAAAGGGAAAGGTCTAGTAGGTAGTTGAAGATGCAAGACTAGAGATCAAGGGAGAGATTAGAGATGGATAAATAGAGGTGGGAGTCATCTGTTTTAGAGATGATTGTGAACCCACGGGAGTGGATGAGATCACCCAGGGAAAGTGAGTAGAAAGAGAAGAGGGTCCAGGAAAGAACCTTGGAAAATGTTCTTCCTTAAATTGGGGGAGATGGCTGAGGAACTAGGACAAGGGACCTTAAAGGGTAAGTCACATTGGTAGGAGGCTAACAGGAGATATCAGTGACCTGTAAGCCCAGACAGGAGAGAGTATCCAGAACGAGAAGGAAATCAACAGTGTCAAGAACTGCATTAAGATCAAGGAGGATGAGGACCAAGAAAAGACCACAGAATTTACCTCCCTGGCATCCTTTGAGAGAATCGTTCCAGCAGAGTGGTGGATGGGGAAGCCACATTGCAAGGTGGAAAAGAGGCAGTGAGGTTCTGGTCATTTGGTTGTGGAAGATGGGAGTGAGCTGACTGACTGAAAGGGCACTTACCATGTCCTACACATTATTCTAAGCACTGGGGATACAGATAGAAAAGTGAGACATTCCTCAATAAGCTCATAATCTGAAAAGGGAAGATAATGCATGTGGAGAATGGTGGTCAAGGATGGGTGTTTTTGATTTAGAAAATCACAGGGATGCTAAGTGGAGCCATAGAGGAGTTGACTGAAATACTTTCTAATAGATTGTAAAATTATTTATGTAGAGGTGGAGGGACCTTGAGGCTATCTATATCAACACCCTAATTTTGCAAGTCAGGGACCTGAAACCCAGAGAGGTCAAGTGACTTGTCTGGGGTCACACAGGTAGTGAGAGAAAGAGACAGGTTTTGAACCCAGTTTCTGATTTCATTTCCAGGGCTCTTCTCCTTTATACCATGTTGCTTCCTTGAGCAAAGGCAGTAGTGATTTGGCTGTGGTTCTAGAGGTGGAGAACAGCTAGATGACACGGTGGATAGAACTCTTGGCCTGGAGTCAGGAAGATCTGAGCTCAAATCCAGCCTCAAGACACTAGCTGTATGACCCTGACAAGTCGTTTAACCTTGTTTGCCTCAGTTTCCTCATCTGGAAAATGAGCTGGAGAAGGAAATGGCAAACTACTCCAGTATCTTTGCCAAGAAAACCCCAAATGGAACCATGAAGAGTCAGACATGACTGAAACAACTAAGCAACAACAACTAGAGGTAGAAAAATGGGAGGGATAGAGGAAGGCAAGTGGCAAGATGACCAGGGTTCAGTGTGAAGCACAGGTGAAGCTGGCTGTGTTTGGGAACTGGGTTCCAGTTAAAATATGGCTACAAACTGCCAGAAGATTTTGAGTACAAAGGAATGGGCAGGAGAAAAGAATTCAATGTCTTCAGGAAAAACAAAACAAACAAAAAAACAGCTTCATTAGGACCGCAAGCTAGAAGGAGTATGAGAGGATGTATGAGATAAATGAGAATTTTTTATTTTTAGTTTTCAACCTTCATTTCCATAAGATTATGAGTTGCAAATTTTCTCCCCATATCTCCCCTACCCCAAGATGGCTATGTAAATATGTATTTTATTTGTTTATTTATTTTTAGTTTTCAACATTCACTTTCATATGTTTTAAATTTTCTCCCCCTCCACACTTAATTGAATTCCTTCAATTCCACCATCCAACACCTCCCCCTGCCCCCACCTCCCCAAGACAGCATGCAATCTGATATAAACTCTACAAATATATTCCTATTAAACACATTTTCACATTAGTCATGTTGCATAGAAGAATTATAATGAATGGGAGAAACCATGAGAAAGAAAAAATAAACCAGAACGAAAAAGAAAATAGTCTGCTTTGCTCTGCAGTCCTACTCCATAGTTCCTTCTCTAGATGTGAATGGCATTTTTCATCTTAAGTTCTTTGGAATTGTTTTACGTCCTTGCATTGCTGAGAAGGGCTAAGTCTATCAAAATCTGCACTTTGCAGACTGTGGCTGTTATTGTATATAGTGTTCTGCTTCTGCTCATTTCACTCAGCATCTGTTTATATTAGTCTTTCCAGGTTTTTCTGAAGTCTGCCTGCTCATCATTTCTTATGGCACAATAGTATTCCACTACATCCACTACAACTTGTTCAGCCATTCCCCAATTGATGGGCATCCTCTCAATTTCCAGTTCTTGGCCACCACAAAAAAAGCTGCTATAAATATTTTTGTACACATGGGTCCTTTTCTCATTTTTATGATCTCTTTGGAATACAGCCCTAGAAGTGGTATTGCTGGGTCACATTTTATAGCCCTTTGGGCATAGTTCCAAATTGCTCTCTGGAATGGTTGGATCAGCTGACAGCTCCACCAACAATGAATTAGTGTTCCAACTTTCCCACATCTTCTCCAACATTTATCATTTTCCTGTTTTGTTGTGTTAACCAATCTGATAGGTGTGATGTGAATTGTTTTGAGTTGCATCTCCCTAATCAATACTGATTTAGAGCATTTTTTCATATGACTACAGATAGCTTTAATTTCTCTGAAAACTGCCTGTTCATATCCTGTGACCATTTATCAATTGGGGAATAACGTGTATTCTTGTAAATTTGACTCAGTTCTCTATATATTTTAGAAATGAGGCCTTTATCAGAGACACTAGTTGTAAAAATTTGTTCTCACTTTTCTGCTTCCCTCCTAATCTTTGTTTCACTTTGTGCAAAACTTTTTCAATTTAATGTAATCACAATTATCTATTTTGCCTTTCATAATATTCTCTATCTCTTGTTCGGTCATAAATCCCTCTATTCTCCATAAATCTGACAGATAAACTACTCCTCACTTCCCTAATTTGCTTATAGTATCAGCCTTTATATTAAATCATGTACCCATTTGGACAATATGTATAATATGTAAAGAAGATTTAGAACCAGTGGGAGAAACCACAAGAAAGAAGGGGAAAAAAAGAGAGAGCAAATAGTGTGCTTGTGTCTACCTTCAGACTCCATAGTTCTTTTTCTGGATGTGGACAGCATTTTCCATCATGAGTTCCATGTGGCTGTTACTGTGTACCGTGTTCTCCTGGTCCTGGTCATTTTACTCAGCATCAGTTCATGTAAGTCTTTTCAGGTTTTTCTGAAGTCTGCCTGCTCATCATTTCTTATAGCACAATAGTATTTCATTACATTCATGTACCACAACTTGTTCAGCCATTTTCCAAATGATGGGCATCCTCTCAATTTCCAATTCTTTGCCACCACAAAAAGAGCTGCTTTTTATAAATATTTTTGTCCATGTGGGTCCTTTTTCCATTTGCATGATCTCTTTGGGATACAGACCTAGAAGTATTGCTGCATCAAAGGGTATGCACATTTTTATAGCCCTTTGAGCATAGTTCCAAATTGCTCTTCAGAATGGTTGGGTCAGTTCACAACTCCACCAACAATGCATTAGTGTTTGAATTTTCCCATATCTTTTGTCATGTTATCCAGTATGATAGGTGTGATGTGATACCTCAGAGTTGTTTTGATTTGCAGTATTTTTTCATATGACTATAGATAGCTTTAATTTCTTCATCTGAAAGCTGCCTTTTCATATCTTTTGACCATTTATCAGTTGGGGAATGACTTGTATTCTTATAAATTTGATTCAGTTTTCTATATATTTTAGAAATTAGGCCTTTATCAGAGAGACTGGTTGTAAAAAAATCTTTCCTAGAATAAAGGAGAGGTTTTTTTTCCCAATCAGTTCTTAGTTTATTTTTTTTTACAATGTCAACTTCCAAAAAGATAAAGTAACCAAAAAAATATTCTAAAAATACACAAACCTTCACGTTAACATTCTTTTCAAATAAACACAAAAAAATATGTACAGCACATATTATAGTATGCAATAAGCAAAAGCTTTTTGTTGCTGTTAGCAACTTCTAAATACCCTCCCCCACCCTCAGCCCCACCCTATTCACAACTGTACCTCTACTAACCACAATTACATCACTAAGCCTGTTAGTTTGGAAAGGGCCTTAAATTTGTTAAAACTGGAAAATCCTTGTATAGGGGCTCCATTCATTTGACTCTGGGTTATAGACTTCCACAGTGTTCAGGAATTCATTGCCATCAAATCCTCCCACTGCATAAATGGTCTTCCCCACAGCAACAATGCCAGCATTGTAAAGGAGAGTTTTTAAACAGCCCATCCAGACTTACAAAGGGAAGGGAAAGACAAGTTCCAGGGTGAAGGCAGACCACACAGAGATGAGAATGTGGGCAGGGATAATAAATAAAGGGGTTTTTTCAACAGTGACTGTGAATCACAGGCTGTTATGTACCCATTTGGATTCACACTCTGATTTCAGACATCTTCAAGCTCCAAGTCCACTGAGGTGTCTTCTCTTCCTACACCCAACATTTTCTTCACCCTGACCCTCTTCCCCACCTCCCCTAACAAGAGGAACTAAAAATAGTGCAGTTCAGATAGAACATCTGCTAGACTCTGCGTATTGTTCATTTAATACTGATAACACTGCCAGGGAGAGCACCTGGACCCAGAGACAGAAAGCTTCAATGGGAAATCACTTCCCCTCTCCTCTCACAGGGTGAACCCAGAATGTTCTGTATGGGCTCCATGACATACTTTGAACCTGACCATGATAAATCATTCCCCACTTCATAGGGTTTTCTGGAGGGCCAAGTGCCATATCTTAATGATTTTGTAGGATCCTCTGACCAGCACCTTCTCTACTGTAGTAGAGTAGAATTACTCGTTTTTAATCAGTAAATTGTTACTAAGGGAATGATAATGCTAATGTATGCCTCAAATTATCATAATACAGTCAGCCCCTTTTTACCTACACATGGTCTGTTCAGTTTTAGTAATTTATGCAATTTTCCCTGGTAAATTGTTATTCCTTGTCTTCTTCAAATTACCCAACACATTTTTGAGCCACCTTCCTTAGCAGTCACTTGGTGTTTCCTCAGTAAATGTAATTGTATTTTAATATTAATAAAGCAAAATGTAATTATTTTGTTAAAACTTTCCAAAAAGACCCTTACATATAGTGAATTATCTAGTATTTTGAGTTATGGTGCTGTTCTTTTTGGACTTGAACCATATAGATAGAAGCGTATCATAATTCGTCTCTTTTATGGAAATAATACTATTCTTTGTCTCCCTTCCCATTTGACCATATACATTTTACTAGCTTTTACAATGAACCAATGCATTTCAATTATTTATACAAACTCAAGGTCTAAGGTATAAATCAAAATATGTCAGAGTTGTTGACATATTCCGTTCAGGACACTCTTATTTAACTATAGCAACCACTGACATGTGGAAATGTGCCTAAGTAGATGTGGTTTTCTCTTCTGAAGCTGAATATTTTTAGAAATCACCTCCATGCCACATGGGTCAAACAGGAGGCAGAGTATTTGGGAGAGGTTTGCAGAGTACTTTAAATGGGTTTTCTTACTTGATTGAATTAAGTTCTCTTCTGTGCCACGGACTTTCTTCTAGTTTTTTAAAATACTATCCGGGCCCCTTTGTTTTTGACTTTTTCCATTTCATGTGTTTGTTTTGTTTTTCATCTTCATTCAAAGGCTCTGGAGAAGAATCAGCAGTGGCTCATATATGATCAGCAGCGAGAGACCTATGTGAGGGGACTTACAACAAAAATCACTGAATTGGAACAGCGGTTGAAAGCAGCTGCTCATTCACGGCAACAGCATTCTAAACGGAGTGACTCAGAAGGTCAGGCTGACATGAAAGATATCTTTTAGAATAAGTTCTCCAGAATCGTTTGTCAAATGGGATGTATCATTGTGTGTTAGGACTAAGCAACTAGGGACAATTGACCAACCCCCATGTCAGTAATCCCAGCCCACCCTAATCCTCTGAATTTCCTAAATATTAACTTAAAGACATGGAGCAAAGGTTTAGTCACTACAACTTTGGATTAACAATAGCTGACATGTTTGCAAATTGCTCTCTGTATTTACAGACGTTATTTCTTTTGAGCCTCACAACAACCCAGTGAAGTGCACAATATAGAGCACTTCCATTATAGAGACATGGAAACTGAGACTCAGAGAAAGGAGAATTAAGTAGCTTTCCCCTGGTCACATGGCCAGTGTTGGAGGCAGGATTTGAACCTAGGTTTTTCTGAGGCCAAGTCTATCACTCTCTTCCCAATATCACATTGCCTCTCAGCATTCTTCCAATCTTTCTACCAATCCATGATTCTTTATTCCTTCAGAATTCCCTTTTGGAAACTTTCTCTGATTTCCCACTTACATGTACTGAGTGTTTTGTTTTGTTTTGTTTTGTGGGAGAGTAAACTTGGTTTTATGATAATTGAAGGAGGAAGCAAACGAGGAAGCAATACTTTGACCAGATAATCATTTGCTTTTACTTATAAATATTAAGGGTTATTGTTGTTTTTCTCATTTGTTGAGGCCCGAAACCTTATCCTCAGGGGCGTTTTGTGTATGTGTGGGTGTGGGTATGGGTATATGTGGGTGTGGGTATGGGTGTATGTGGGTGTGGGTGTGTGGGGTGTGGGTATGGGTGTGTGGGGGTGTGGGTATGGGTGTATGGGGGTGTGGGTATGGGTGTGTGGGTGTGGGTGTGGGTGTATGTGGGGGTGGGTATGGGTGTGTGGGTGTGGGTATGGGTATATGTGGGGGTGGGTATGGGTGTATGGGGGTGTGTGTCTGTGTCCAAAGATCATTATTGATTTGACTTAGTATTAAAGAAGTAGTTTTAACTGCTCATGAATTTTAGATGATCTTACTACAATTGGAAGTGAAGAACTGGGAAAAGCAAGTTGCCATTATGAGCCCATGTGAAGATCCCTAGACCTGTAATCCAGGGGAAAGCCTAGGGAGGGACCTTTCTTCCTCTGCCAAAGAATACTCAGGTGCCCAGATGTTCTGAGAGTCCCTGGCTGACAGGTGCTCCCAGGTGTGGAGAACTGGGATGACGCAACGGCTGTACTCAGCTCGGGTGACATAGTCCTCTCTCCTTTTGCAAAGAGTTGCCCTACATAATACAGGGTGTAAGGTGAGACCAGGTAACCCTGGGTGTGTGTCAGGCTCCTGACAGGAAGCTGGCAAGATAAAAGGAAATGGAACAATGACTAATTCTTGCTTCCAGCTTAGCAGCTTGGGCTAAGGGAGAGCTGACCTGCACTAGAAGAGGAGAGTCAAAACGACTTTCCCCATTTCCATGTCTCACATCATGTGAGTATTCATGTAAGGGAGAAAGCTGAGTGTTGTGGTAGCGAGAGAGGATGCAGTGAAGAGAAACAGCTCTCCTCCTCTTCATACCCCAGATTCAGTCTACATGGATTAAGCTCTCACTGTGTGCTGGGCATTGTGCTGAGCTATGGGCATACAAGGAAAAAATGAAGTCTGCCCTTGAAAATCTAATTCTGGAGTCAGAGCTGACCGGGACCTTGGAGGTCAGCAAGGCCAGTCCACTCATTTTACAGATGAGGAAACTGAGACCCATGAGTACCAAATAAATGTCAGATAAGATGCAAACTCAGCTCTTCTGACTCTAAGTCCAGCACCTTATCCATAACTCCGAGGGGAGGAACATGAATACCCATGCTATCAGCTGCCAGTGTGGTTTGTACAGTAACTTCAGAAAGCTTCATAAAGATGAGGCAAGAGCTATCCCAAGCACATTAAATAGAAGATGTGCAAGGGTGCTTTGCTTTACACTGTGTATAGAAGAGGGGGAGGGCTGTTGCACTCTGGCAAGAATTAGGTGCTAAAACCTTCCACAAGGAGGCTATTTCCAATTGTATGCACAAAGCAGAGTGAATCATTAGGTTGTTGTTCTGTAGCCCCCATCCAACATTCTAACCAGATAGGAGCATTTGGTCATTAATGAGGAGAGCTTCGGTATTTGTATATTACATAGTTTCTGTTCCAAATCCAGATTTGAAACAAAGTTGATAGGATTGAAAGAGGTAAAAAGATTATAGATGCAATCTAAATGTGACCTTTTTCTTGTATTCTGTTAAAAAGGGAATCATAAAAATTGATAGAGAGTCATGCCAGATGAACCATGCATTTGGGAACTAATGCCTTTGGAATGGAAATATATACCTTGCCATCACCAAAAAAATGCTTTTACTCTTATAAGATCTTAGATATAGAGTTGGAAGGGAGGACTTTAGAAGCGATCAAGTTTGATCCCCTCACTTTGCCGATGAGGAAATTGAGGCCAAGAGAGGTTAGAGTGCTTTGCCCTGTATCACTGTATCAGTAATGAGATATTCACAACACCCATGATGGTTATGAATATGCTGGTATAGTTTTGGATCACAAAATGTAGCAAACTCTCCACATGGAAGACAGAACCAAGGTCTTTATTCAGAAACCAGAACATTGAGTCCCAAAATCAGAAGGACAAG
>CM053598.1:65658149-65680335 GCA_028646575.1 Pseudocheirus occidentalis | reverse complement strand
GGTTTTCAAAGTCCTTTTTCAGTTGATGTATAGCTTCTAGGCATTCTTCAGTTGTCTTGCAAGTGTTTGGTGTGGGAGTTCTGAGTTCTGGGCTCTCTTCCTCCCGTTCCATGCTTTGACCCTTTTTAATCCACAAAAAAGGATTCTGGAGTTTTATTGGTGTTTTTATTTTGCCTCCTTTTCTTCATGTTGGCCAGTCAATTATTTGGTTGGGTTTTTTTTAGGTCTGTGAAACTCTGCTTCTAGGGGGGGGGGGAAGCTCTGTTCCAAATCGCTGGGGTTTTCCAACTGCCGGAGCTATTAGGGGGGTGTTGCAAGTCCCCCCAGCTTTGGCTTGCTGAAAGTGCAATCCAGGACCTCCACCCAAGACCACAATCCGGATCCAGGCTGCTCAACACAAGAGCACTTGGCCCTGATCAATCGATTCATTCCCCCCTTCAGAGTCCCCAGGCCAGGGGCTCTGAAGCAGCCTGGTGGGGGCTGCCTCTGGTTCCAGCAGTTCCTTTCCCCCCACTGCTTCCTTGCCCCGGGGGTAGATTGGCCAAACTGCTTTACCATCCCGAAATTAATTTTCAAAGTTTCACTTTCACTAACCATCTCTGATGATTTTAAGATCCCCTTAGGCAGGTGCTTTAGATTTTCTTTGAAGAAGACTCAAGCTGCAGTTTGGGAGGCTCCTCCTGGCCGCCCTGGGGCTGGCCTGCTGGCCTGGCCGTGGCTTTGGTTTTGGGCTGGCTGGGTCTCTGCTCCGCTGCTGTGTGAGCTGCCCCTCTCCCGTCCCCGTTCCTCACGCCTTGGCAGATATGGAGGTGCTGGAGGCTGTAGAACTTGTGCAGACTGGCTGTGGTGCCCGCTCAGCTCAGCCTAGCCCACTGTCCCAGGCCTGGCCCCTGGTCTCAGCTTCAGGCTGTTTCAGTCTCTGCTCCGGCCGCTGCGATGAGCCCTTGCTGCTGAGCTGCCTTCAGTGAGAGATGGGTTCTCTGTATTTTTGTGAGTCTGAGACTCCTAGACTTTATCTGGGCTTATAATTTAATGGGTGTTTAGGGTGGCGGTGTGGGAGCTGCGGGACCTTGCTGCTTCTACGCTGCCATCTTGGCTCCACCCTTCCTGTGATTTTCTGATTATCTTTACTCCCATTCTTTTTTTCTACATTGTCAATATTGCCTATGGTATCTAGCTTTTTGGACATGCCTAGGCAGTTTTTGCACTCTCTTTTGCATTTTAAATCTTTTTTATATTTCAAGATATTCTTTTTATATTTCAAACTGTGGTCTAGAAATCCACATCCTATCTTCAGATGATATTTTCTTTTCTTTTTTTATTTGGCATTTTGTAATCTTTTATTATCTTGTTTTATCTTTTTGTTTGTTTTTGTATCACTTTTATTTTCAGATATATTCATTTCCCTATCCAGTGAGCCGCCCATTATAAATGATTTTTAAAAAGAACAAAAAGCAGTTAAGCCTCACTACCACCACCAAAAAAAGTTATTTTGGCAGCATGTGTAATAATACACTTCCATAGTCCCCCAGTCTGGCAAAGGGGAAGGAGATACACTCAATTGTTCTCTGAGGACAAACTTGGTCATTATAATTCTACACTCTTTACTTTATTTATTCTTTGCATTGCTTTAGAGATTGTATATATTGTTTTGCTTGATCTTACTTTGTTCTGTATCAGTTCGTTTAAGTCTTCTCATGCTGCTTTAAATTCTTCTTATTCAGTTTTTTCTTATAGCTTAGTAATATTCCGTTACATTTATGTGCCCTAATTTGGCTGTTCCCCAGTCACTGGGAGAGTCTATCTCCTTAAATAACCATTCTGTTTTTCTCGATTAAAGCCTTCGCCTTTGACCAATAGAAGCAGTGAAAATATCACCCGTTTCCCTAGTTTTTGTGCTGATGACTACCTTCTGTTTAGAAGTGAATTTTAGATTCTTTCTGGTGTTGTGTATATCCATGAGAATTATTAGAGGTAATTGAGTAGAAGTCATCTGGTTTGACAGTCTGTCTCATGTTGCATACATTCCCAGGTATACAGAAGAACCTGTTCTCATTATCAGATGACAGTTAACTGCCTCAGTCTCTCTCACCCTGGAGTCATGAACCACCAATCCTTTCTCTTCTTGTGACCATTCTTGGGTTTTCTTCACCCTGTAGCTTAGTTGTGTTCTGCCAGCCTTCTCTTCAGGCAGGGCTTCATAGAAATCAGCACAACTGTTTGACTGTTCATTTACTTTGTCTTCTTGGCAGGATGTTCTTTTTGCCTCCACCCTCCCAAGAGGCTGCAGGCTTCCCTACTGCCTCTTCATGACCTTTTCCTTCCTCAGACCTCCTGTGTGTTCTAATCAGCAGAGATAGTAGTCACCTGGTTATGTCAGAAACACAGGCATTAAACCTTCTGTACAAGTCATGGCAGAGGTCTCCCTGCTCTCCATTCATGTTGCACTTGTTCCTTGGTCATTTGTCACTTTTGCTGACAACTTCTCATGGCAGCTGAGGGGCACACATCCAGTTTTGCCTCAGCAGAAAACTGTCCTACTCCCTCATGCCTTTTGTATTCACCAGCCTATCTCTTGCCTTGTCTTCTTTCTCCAATGATCTGGTCTTCCCAGTTTTTCCCTCTTCTTCCCAGAGTCTTCTTCCTTCTTTCTATCTATCAGGGCTTTCTTTTTCTTCCTGTTAGGTCCTCACATTCCCTTTCCTTTGGCTTAAACCCTTTTCTTTAAACTTCTCTAGGCCTCCCAAATTTCATCTCTAGTTTTCTTCTTCCAAAATTAAATATTCTCTTCAGTTCAAACTTGTCTCCTTTCCCTGTTCGATCTGGAGCCAGATCAAATGCAAACTTTACTACCTGGGATTTAAAGGACTTCACCTTTGCAGCTTTATTTCATAGTATTGCTTTTTATGGTCTCTACTTCCTAGCCATATTAGGCTATTTGATGATGCACAAACGAGTCCACCTGTTGCTTTCCATTTACAGCAATCTTATTTAGAGCCCATTCTGTGCCTAGTGTCTTGCCAGGTGCTGGGCTGTGAATACAGAAGTGAAACCATTCTGGTCCTCATGGGGCTAACACTTTGTTGGAGCTGGATAGAATAACATGTACACATGTAAGTCACTACCTGCATTTGCCCAGGTTTGAGTGTGCTTCCTCTCGATTTTTGCCCTTAGAACTCTTTCATTTCAGGTCAAGTTCTCCACTTATGTCCCCTTTTCTACGCGTTGTATTCCCATAGTAGTTTATATTCATAAGATCCTTGAGGGCAAGAATGATTTCCTTGTCTTTTTATCTCTAGCTCCTGTAGCTCTTTGACAGAACAAGTAAAGGCTAATTAATGTGAATAAATATACTCAAACTCAGAGAAAACAGACTCACTGATGAGTATTCTTGCCCATTTGATATTATTTTAGTTTATATTTTTATGCAGTTTTCATAATGTGACCCTCCCTTTTTTTTTTTTGGACATTTTGGCATGCATGACTGTGCCACTCCTGTTACTTTTTCCTCCCTTAATGGTTTCTGACAACAAAGTATGTTAATGGATCCTATTTACTCCACTAATAGAGGTATTACTGTATGATAGCCAAACCCACATTTTGAAAACAGAAAGTAAATATTACTTTGACATTAATGGATCTTCTAGACTGACTGACTCCCATTGTTTAGAAAATGGTTCTATTTGATTATTTTAAATTATCGATAGAGGGGAAATTAGGCTCCTAATCACCTGTTGTAACCTCTTCATAAACTTTTACTTAAAGGGGCAGAACTTAAACCCAGATTTCCCTAACTTCAAGGCTGACCCTCTATCCTAGACTGCCACAGCACTAAGAACTAGTGATAATATGGTTTAATATGGCCAGTTTAGTGTGAGTTTTTGAAAAATTGAATTTACTTTTCCATTTCAATTATAGATTAGATCTGAACTATTCTTTTATCTAGATTTTAGATTTAGGTAACAGCTAATGCTACATCATGCTGGAGAAGGAAATGGCAAACTACTCTGGTATCTTTGCCAAGAAAAACCCAAAATGGGGTCACAAAGAGTTGGACATGATTGAAAATGACTGAACAACAATAATGCTCCATCATGCAGGTCAGAAATGAAACAGGCACACATTAATATTAACTAATTAAGGAAAATTTTCTATATGACACTTTTTTTCAGGTCAGTTTTTCTGTGGAAATAAACGATGTGATGAAAAAGAAGGATTAAAGAGCTGGGAAGTGAATTTTGGTTACATTGAACATGGTGAAAAGAGAAATGCACTTGTGAAATTAAGTAAGTTGATTTGAAAAGGATTGTTTTAATTTAACATGACATCTAACTAAAACTGCTTCTTAAAATTATTAATTAATTTTTGTTAGCAGATAAGACAAAATTGGAAATCATATTTAATTGTCAGAAAATTAGTTGGTCTTTAATTACAAATTAAAATTAAGCAACTTCCTAAAAATTGTCCTTTGCCTCATGATTTCCAATGGACTTCTCGGTTCAAGAAGCTCTAGTGCTTTTTTTTTTATCCTGGCTCCATATTGCTTTTAAGTTAAAACACAGTTTTCTCTGTTTAGTGTTTAAAGCTCTTCACAGTCTGGCTCTAACATATCTTTACGGGTTGATTACCCCTTATTCCATATCCTCATGAATCCCACACTCCAGCAAAATTGGTCTACTTGCTGTTCTCCCTTTACAACATACTTTGTATATTCCTCCTTACCTGCGGTGCTTCACTTACTACTTTGATCTCTTGAAATCTTTAGCTACCTTCAAGGCTCAGTTTAAATGTCACCTCCTGTAAGAGACCTTTTCTGAGTTCCCTGTTATTATTTGTTATTACCCCCCAACCCCAAAGCTATATGTTTATTATGTATGCCTCCTGTATTTAATTATGTGTAAATATGGGGTGTTCCCCTCACAACATAAGCTTCTTGAGAGCAAATGCTGTCTCTATTTTGTATTTGTGTCCCCAGAACCTACCACATATTAGTTGCTTAATAAATTCTTACTGCTTAATGAAGAAGTTAGCATGTCAGTTTTGTGTTATCTCTTCTTGCTACTTCTAAATGTTTGCTCACCTCACAGAATTGTTGTAAGGATCAAATAAGATAACATATAAAGTACCTTTTTTTTTTTTTTACTTTTTGAAGGGAGAGAGGGCAGGGCAATTGGGGTTAAGTGACTTGCCCAGGGTCACACAGCTAGTAAGTATTAAGCGTCTGAGGTCAGATTTGAACTCAGGTCTTCCTGACTCCAGGGCTGGTGTTCTATTCACTGTGCCACCTAGCTGCCCCTATAAAGTGCCTTTTAAACCTTAGAGTTTTATATAAGTATCATCTATATTTATTGTTAATAATTGTGCATCAGTAGTTTGTAAAAATAATTCTGTATCTGTCAAAATGGAGTGCCACTGGTTTTAGGGTTAAGCTATATATCTATATATTATCAAAGAAAATAACTTAACCATATAATCTCAGTTATCTGCATTTATAAAGGGGAGCATGGATAATCTAAAAATAATTTCTGAAAGCATGGGGCTTTGCCTGTTGAAAAAGCCATCTTTCAGTATAGAAAGTATTCTGAGGTTACTTATTTATCACTGATGTGTCACAGTGGAGATGAGTCACATAAGTGCCATGAGAGAAAATTGTTTTATAAGGTACCATTCACTGTCTCTTGACTGGCAAAGTGGAGCTGTCACAAGAGATTTTGGAGATGAACATACTTAGTCATCCATGTATTTGAGGGGAGAAGAAAAAGCACGAATAATATATGATAGTAGATAATTCAGAAATCTTTTATACTTGACTTTGGAATGCATTAGGAGTATGCACATTCAACTGTTCATACACTATACCAGCTTTCATACCGGGTTCCATACCTTGCTTAATTTGGCCTTCTTTAGGACCTGGATTGACAAGCTAGGTAAGCTGCCACCACTTTTTTCAAGTGGGAATACGAAATTGGAAATCAAACAACCGAAGTTCTAGTAATTTATCAGATAAACTTGACCAAGATATTTATTTAGTTGCTCTTGCTTTACTTTTTCTGTGGGCACACATATGGGAAATAGGTCTCTGTTCTTTCCTAAATCATTTTGATATTTTGAAGAAAAATAAAGTAACATTTTATCATATGTATTAATGGACTGGTTGATATTGTAGATAAAGGAAATTCATAGATAATCTCAAGATTTTATTCTATCAATGAAAAAGCATTTATTGTACCTGCTAAGCACGAATGGCCACTATTTGCTGGTAAAAAGTATTTTAAAAGAAGAATATATTTGAATCTGATTTCCATTCCTTGCTTCTGATCATTTACTGGTATTATTTCATCTAAAGGTCAGCCAGTGGGATCAAGATAAAGGTGCCAGGATAATCAAGCACCTAAAAGATGGAGCTTTAGCTGTGGTTGCAAGTTCATTGGTCTCTTAAGAGTAAAGATATATAGAAATTGGTTGTTGTTCTTAGATTTCTTTGAATTGAAACAAGTCAGTGTTGGCAGCAACCTGTGTTAATTTGTTTATCAAATATACTGATAACCCTTTTCCCCTTTCTCCATAAAGCAATGTTATAATATTTTTAAATGATATTTTTTGGATATGCTTATCTAACTTGATTTCTCCCTCAACCCTTTTTTTATTATGCTTATGACATCTTTTTGAGGTTAGGAGGGACAGATAATATGCTCATTATTTCTTTAGCATATTATTTCCATTAATACTACTTGAGAAAAAAACATTTAGGAAAAAAGGAGAATTTGCAAAATTAAAAATGGTGTGATAATTTGTTTTATACAAATTCAGTTAAATAAATTTTACCACTTATATTTCTTTTAGGACTATGCCAAGAATGTTCCTTCCGACTAAATTTTCATCATAGGTAATGTAATTTTTTTTTTTCTGTTTGTCAAATCTTTATTGTTTAAGTCAGGGAGGGTTGGTAGGGTCCAGTTTAGTCCTTCTTGGCAGCAGCCTTCCTCATGGCAGGTAGGACATTGCTAAGTTCCTCTCTCTTCCTCTTGGCTCGGATGTGAGTTCCCACCCTTTTTTTGATGAATTTAAGGGCTCGCTTATCCTTGGAAACTTTTAACAATTCCATGGCCCGCCTCTCATAAGGGGCAAATCCACACACCTCCTGGATCATATCTCTCACGAACTTTGTGTGTTTGGTCAAACGCCCACGGCGGCGGCAGTGTCGCGGCTTCGAAACGTTTTTGGTAACTTTGTGGCCCTTGTTGAGGCCCACGGCCATGGGGTACCGGATAGCCATGGCTGCGGCGCTTCCGTAGCCCCAAAGGCAACCACAGCAGAAAGAAGGGGAGAGTGTTGGATTCTGGGATATGTGGCCTCCACTTCACAGGTAATGTAATTTTTAAAACAAATTTCAATTGGGCATCTCAAGTAGCATATCTACTACTGGATCAGTACCCTTTTATTAGGTGTTCATTTACCTACATACATTAGGTGCCTCAATATTGGTTTGAGGGTTGTTTGCTTGGCCAAATGTTTGGACAGTTATGTAGAATGTCAGGACTCCACTGTGCTAAGTATTTTAAGTATATATAACCCTAGACAGCTATAATCTCATAGTCCTATAGAAGTGCAGTGGATGGGTGTTGACATTTTTTGTAAAGAGCCTTTTCTCAGATACCACAATTTTTTGGTTCAGTGCCTTTCAGGAAATCATGTCATAAAACATCTCCATATAACAGTTAACATTTTCCTCTAGGAACAATGTTATGGTTGAGGTGCTTTGTTTTGATCAAGGACTTGCCCTTAGATTACAGATAATGACCTAAATGTCCTAAATACCTAAATGTATGTCCTAAAATCAAAGAAAAACTCTAAAACTCAACAGTCACTTAACATAGTAAAATTATGGACCAAATCCTATAAAATGGGTATTCAGTGATTAAGTAAAGAATCCCAGCATACTATAGAGGAATCAGATAGCACGTAAAAAGTAGTATTCTTGTATGTCACAAATTTGACCTACCTACAGCTGTTACATGTCATGGATGTTCATAAACATTTGCTTGCTACTTTAGAGTTTATTAGTATTTTTGGTGAGATTTTAGATGAAGTAGTCTCTTTAAAAACCCATCAATGGAAATGTGAAGTAATATTTTTTATCCCTTTTAATAAACTTACTTACAATAAGCTGTGACATTAAAAATAATTACATTGACATTAGAGATCAAAGTCATTGTACCATTGAAATGTTTGGAGTCCTCATTAAATATTTTACTTGTTAGAGTTTGGAAAAGAAGAATTTCTTCAGTCTAGTCTTCTTATTCATTCTTCCCAACACCACCCAACTGCTTTGTCTCCCAATGTCAGGAACAGCCTAGAAAGAAAAAATAAGTTAAAGAAGGTGGCCGGGGATCGTGGTGTTTGAGTATTTTTCATTCTCAATTGGTGTAGCTTATTTCTTGTAGCATACCTTCTGTGGCAGAAACCTTTCAAGTTAACATTAAAATATGATTATATTTATAATGTTCCATTATTTCACTTGCATTTTTAAAAAGGCAACTGAAAACCTGAGTTAAAATATTGCATCAGATGCTTAACTAACTCTATGACTCTAGGCACTTAGGCTTTCTGCCTAGATTTTTCCTTTGTAACTTGGTGATGTGGTAACACCTGTCTAATAGGAGTGTTGTGAGTATTGATTGAAATAACTTATGCAAAACTTTTTGCAAACTCTAAAACACTATATAAGTGCTATTATTATTATTTTTATTACTATCACTATCACTGTCATCATCATTATAATTCCTAATTCTTAATCAACACTTTTTCACACATTGCTGCTTTTTTGGAAAATTCTATATAAACTCTTCTCTTTGTTTAATTTTTAACATAAAGGAGAAAAGAAGTCAAACCAAAAAAGAAAAAGGATAGAACTGAAGAAGATTGTGAAGGATCATCACATGAAAAATCCAAATTATCTTCTTCAAAAATGCAGACTTCCAAGAAAAAAAAAGGAAAAGGTATGAGGAAATCAGTATGTAATTTATGTGTATAAGAAACTTTAAATATATAAAATCCAATTATAAACATAAAATTGAACCTGACTTCTGTTCTTCAGATATAAAATGCAAAAGATATAAGGGGAAATTCCAAATGTCTTCATTATCTCAAAAGATGTAACTTGCCAATGGGGAGAGAGTCAAGAAAACTGAATCCTAACCCCACCTTTGCTACTTTCTGTGTGACTGGCCAGGACTCTCCTCTGACAAATAAAGGAATTGAAGCAAGTGATATCTGAGGTTACTCCTGCATCTAAAAATTGAGGCCTACCTTTAAAAAATTTTAGATGAATTATATTTTAAGTCTCACTCTGAGAGTAACTTCTTTTTGTTCTATGGGCCCCTGATGAAAAATGGACTTTAAATTCACTATCATTATAATGAATAATCAGTAGAAGCAAGCAGACATCTTAGAAGAAAAATGTCTTAATGAATTTGATCCAGTCCCATGCTAATGTAGGAATTTCAAAGCTAAAGCTGAATTATATCTTTGGACAGGAGAGGGCTGTCTTTTCCCACTTATGGAAATATGCATACCATATTTTTTCCCTTGTAATTTTTAGTGAATTATTCCACGGTGAAGTATAGTAGTCTGAGGGTAAGTTTTGAAATTAGGAAATCCTGGTGACGTGTTCTACCTGAGAGTTGTAATAGTTGTCACCCTGGACAAGACAAGCCTTTTAGTATCATTGACACTTCTCTAAGGCTCTCAGTTAGGGATGAGTTGCTAGTCTGCATCAATAAAGGTGGTTTCCCCATTGCGAATTCCCCACACTAGTGAAATCACGAGTCTGGAACATAAAAGCAAATAACCAAATTATAAATTCCCTTTCATGTATTTTGACCTAAGTTTAAGCCTAGGTTTAAGTCGTTTAAACTGTAGAGGAAACATATCATTCACATTGTGTTAAGAAATAGGGATTAGAGCAGAATTTTCACTTTGTCTCTTGTCTCTCAGCCTTTTCATCAATTTTAAAATAATAATAGGAATTGTAGAGATTTATTCATTAAAATGTACACATGTACTTTATAATTTTTAATAAAAATGTAAGTGGTTTAATTTGTAGCAATCAGTTCTTAATCATGTTATTATACAAATTAAATTTTATTGGTATCATATGTAAGAACATATGATACCTATAAAATAGTTATTCAAGCTACTAGTCAACAAGGAACATGTTGGAGCTCCATAAATTGTGTACATATACATAAAGAAAGGTAGATTATTGTCCCCAGATGCCAGTATAGTCACAGGAATAAAGAACTAGTGAGAATATATCTCAGGAGTTTGTCCCAAGCCTTATCTGGGTTTGAGGGATCAGGAATATAGGTGGAATGTGTTCTCAGGCTATTTATGGGATTCAGATTTACTCAGAGCTCTGAAATAGTATGGGATGTTGAGTAAATCAATTACATAATCATTCAGATTGGCCTTCTTGGTGTTTTTCCACATCAGAACCTCACCCTACCCAAAATTATATGTGTGTGTATGTGTGTGTGTGTGTGTGTGTGTGTGTGTGTGTATGTGCTTATTGGATGAGTAAGTCTCTTTTTATTAGGTTGTTGGCAAATGTTTAGCTTTTTTATTCATATATTGGAGAAAATGAACAAGAAAAAAACATTTGTTAGGCTCTTGGCAGAGCAAGCCATACCTGTCTTACAGTTTGGTTATTTCTGCCTATTAGTTCTCTCATGCAGGCTTTAAAGAGGCCCTGCCTGCTGAGCTGTGGCCTATGGGGCATCCACTTGGAATGGAATGTGATTGGGGAAAGCAGAATTGTGCTCAGTAGTTAGGGGATATTTGACTCTCTACCTTGCTTTGTGACATATTCCTCACCATTGGCTTAGAGTAATGTAGGACAATGAGGAGGCTCAGTAAATAGAGTGCCAGCCCTGGAATCAGGGAAGACTTAATTTTCCTGAGTTCAAATGCAGCCTCAAACACTTATTAGCTCTGTGGCTCTGGGCAAGTCACTTAACTCTGTTTTCCTCAGTTTCTCATCTAGAAAATGAGTTAGAGAAGGAAATGGCAGACTAATATGTTTGCCAGTCAGTCAGGCACACAGTAGTGTCTGACTTCATGACCCCCATTTGTGGTTTTCTTAGTAAAGATACTGAATGATCCTTCCTGACTCCAGGCCCAGCATTCTATCCACTGTTTCACCTAGCTGCCCAGGTATCTTCGCCAAGAAAATCCAAATGTGGTCAAATAGAGCCCACATTGAAATGACTCAACAACAACTAAAGATTAACAGCTGAACTTTTTATCATTCTAATAGAGAGCCTACTATGAGGATCAAAGAGAGAGCAAAGCATTCTGCAAACGTTAAAGTACTTTATAAATGCTAGCTATTTTTTCCTTTTTTGTAATTTTCTATCAGTTAGGAAATGCTTAGGAAATGCAGTAGAGTGATTTCATTAGTTTAGGGAACTCCCAGATGAGGGAACTCCTTGTACTGATTCAAGTCTCCACCTTCTCTGTAACTTAAATTCTTAGAAAATTGCCTATGGAGGTGAAGGCCTTTGTTTTGTGCCTCTAATTGTATATGCTGCTAGCTGTTATTAAAAAACAGTTCTTGCCTCTAATGTCCTTGGGATATTGTGAAAACTAATGTTTGTTTGCAAAGTATTTTAAAGATGCAAAAACTTCTCTACAAAGTTTTCTAGTAGTGTTGTGCAAATACAAATGATTTTGAGGAGGAAATAAAAGTAACCACCTAAACTTCCTTTTTTTTCTTAATGATTTCTGGGTATTTTTAAAGTCCAGGAATATGTTTGTGTGGGGAAAGGTAATGTAAAATCATATTAGGTGGGAGTGTATGTGTAATTATAATCTTATAGAGTGAAATTTCCCATAACCAGGCTTATCCTGTTAAGCAGAAGTATATATAGTGTGAGGGTCCTTTTAATGCTGTCTCAAGGCTTATCTGTTTGCATGCAGCTTACCTCCATTTTGTACTTCTCTTGGGATATGCTTCTGAGCCCCCAAATGTTGTATATGATTCAGAGAGATGATAGTTTACACTTGTGTAAATGTTAGAAATTCTACTGAGTATTTATGGCTGTCTAGCTTTCTCATTCATCCACACTTCTGCTTCTGAGGGGAGAGATGTTGCCTCTTGAACAGTGTCTAATACAGCTGACTTGCAACAGTTCAGTAATTTCCTGATGTGATTATTATCCTGAAATTACAACCTGATTTTGCAGCAAGAAAGAGATTATATAATAGATGAAGAAATAGATTAGGTTATCTACAAATCTGCTTTGGTTTATTTTTTTTAAATTAACATTTTATTAATGCTTTTTATTTTTTACATTTCAGTCATGTCTAGGCTTTAATGCCTTTCTGCCTGTCTGGTGACCCTTCCCTTGTAAGAAGGATTACAAAACAGTAAAACCAACCAGCATTGACTGTTTGACTTCATTTAAAATTAGAATTGGCTTCTTTTTAATGTTTGTTTCCTTTACGTTATTGTGTTAATAAGCAAGCATTTATTAGGCACTTCTTACTATGTGCTAGGCATTCTGCTAGGACCCAGGAATGTAACAGACATGAACATAGTTTGCCTTTGAGACGCTTTCATTCTTTTGGGACAGTCTTGGTGTATATCTTGTTTTTCTGGTTCATTCTCCTTCTGTTCATTTAAATTTTCTTTTGTGTCTCTGGATTCTTCATATTTGTTATGATTAAATAATATTCCATTATATTTATATAGCTCAATTTATTTAGCCATTCTGTGATTTGTGGTTTTTTGCTGTGTTTCTAGTTTGTAGTTAACTTTGTTTTAAGAGGTAAAAGATGTATAGTATAGACAAGCAGATGGAATTAACTGTGGTCAGACAAGTGTGACCTTTACCCGAAATGGAGCTATTAATTTACCTTGACTGTCCAATCAATCAACAAGTGTTTGGGGCATGCCAGACTAAGTTCTGAGGGTTGTGCCTCTCCTTCTGGAGAGTAGATGTACACAAAAAATACTACGAAACACAGGCTGTTGAAGAGACTTATATTCTAGTTGGGAAGGCACAACTGACAAATTTTAAATATTCAGAGAATAAAGAACATAAACTTTATGGCACTGCTTATCAGTACCATAGCGTGTTATTGCAGAGTGTTGTATAGTAAAGCTTTAATGAGTGTGCAATTTTCTTTGCAGAACATTCTCCCTCAGAGAAATCAGAAGGGTCGGATAATGGTAAGTATTAGAGTTGGGTTATTCCCATGGAATTCTGAAGATTTGAATCATGTGAATTATTAAGAGGCATCTTAGCATGCTGATTGGAAGGGTTCCATTTGTTTGGTTGAAATTCTTCTTCTGATACTTGGTGACCTTGATCATGTCACTTAGCCTCTTTGAACCAAAAGATGAAACTCTAGGTCTGATAAATCATAGTTAGGTTGTAATCTGGCAGAGGGTCGACATTCTGGGAATTCTCAATGATGATGAAGTCTTAGCTCCTTTGTTTATTTGAGTGAGTTAATAACTATCATTTTGGAGTACTTGAATAATTGGGATCATTTTATTAGCTGTGACTAAGATTTCTTTTAGCATTTTAAAAACATGGCACATTACTTTGTCTTTATTTTTGAGAGATTTTAGCTGCTTCATTCTTTAATGTCTATTTACAAATAAATTAGTGGAGAAATTTAATCAGGAACATTGGGGGATAAATACAAAGTTAATAGACACATGTTAGTTCTAGAGACAAACAGAAAAGGTGATTTAAGGAATTTTAAAGAACTGGTAGAAATCAGGAGGGAACACACAAATATATTTTTAATCATTGTAGCATTAGAGAATAGCAAGATTTTAACTACTTGAAGATAGTCCCAAATTATCAGTAGATTTAATATATGTAATTCAATTCTCCTATAAAGTAGTTCTACTTTGTAGGTTCATATATGCCTTGGAGCATGTTTTCTTTTGACACCAAAGTGGCGAAAATGTCTCTTCACTTTTCTTGAGACCATTTCCCCGTATTTCTTTCCCCCACCTTTTAGAAAATCTTTTCTTATAACTGCAGGATTCTCTGTTCTGGTCAGGGGCCACCTAAGCAATACATTTAGTAATACATGTAATAAGAATGTTTAATTTGTTAAAAATAGGTTAGGATTCATCATTGCATTACTGCACATATAAATGCTTAATAAATTGTTATTGAGTAGAATATGGTACTTTGTTATGTACTTTAATTTTATATAACTGGTAAATATTTTGTTAGAAATATGCTGTGGATTTAATTGTAAATTTCTAGAGCACAGGTGAAATTTGTAGCTACTCCAGAGTCAGAAAATGGTGGTCCTTAGAAGATGAATAAAATTTAAACTGGTGATTTCTTA
Source organism: Pseudocheirus occidentalis (assembly GCA_028646575.1). NCBI lineage: Eukaryota > Metazoa > Chordata > Mammalia > Diprotodontia > Pseudocheiridae > Pseudocheirus > Pseudocheirus occidentalis. The sequence goes on along the minus strand of CM053598.1, from coordinate 65,665,956 downwards.
GAAGTTAATGAAATTTCTAATAGAAGTCATGAGGTTTGAGAAATGGGTTTTTTTTTTGCTTTTTTGGAGGGGGGAAGCCAGGGCAGTTGGGGTTAAGTGACTTGCCCAAGGTTACATGGCTACTAAGTGTTAAGTGTCTGAGGCCAGATTTGAACTCAGGTCCTCCTGACTCCAGGGTCAGTGCTCTATTCACTTCACCACCTCACTGCCCTGAAATGTTTTTTTTTTCTTAACACCTTATAATCTGACTTCAAACCTCATTATTCCATCGAAACTGCTCTCCCAAGTTGCCAGTGATGGCCTAATTATCCTTTTCTTGATCCTCGTTCTCCTCTGCCTCTGTAACATTTGACATTGTTGATCAGTCTCTCCTCGTTGATACTTTCTAGGTTTTCTAAACATTCCCTCTTAATCTCCTTTGCTAAATCCCCTTTTAGATCAGTGGTTCTCAGCCTTCCTAATGCCTTTAATACGGTTCCTCATGTTGTGGTGACCCCCAACCATAAAATTATTTTTGTTGCTACTTCATAAACTGTAACTTTGCTAATGTTATGGATTGTAATCTAAAGATCTGATATGCAGGATGTATTTTCATTGTTACAAATTGAATATAACTCACAGGTTGTGAACTGCTGCTCTAGATCATGTCTTCTAGCCCTGGATGTCTATCACAGTTATCCCTTGGGCCCCCTTCTCTTCTTCCTCTAAACTACTTCCCTTGGTGAATCTCTCAACTCCTGTGGATTTAATTACCATCTCTGTGTGGACAATTCTCAAATCTACCTATTCTGCCTTGATTTCTTGGCTGACTTCCTATCTTCTGTCTCCATTTGCTTTTCAGACTCAAAATGAATGTCCAGAAGACATCTTAAACTCAGTATGTCCAAAACAGAACTCAACCCCAAACAAACCTCTAACCCTTCTAAATTCCTCTAAATCTCTTCCTCTCCCTTCCCCACTTTTCTCTATTACCATGGAGGGCATCACCATCTTCTCAGGCCCTCAGGCTCACAAACTAGTTGCCATCCTCATTACCCACTGTCTCTCACCTTCCATATCCAAGCTTTTGCCAAGTCCTGTAGCTTTCTCTTTTTAATCTCTCCTGATATTTCTCTACATAGATATATCTGTATATCTGTGTATTTCTTGCATATGTCTCCATTTTTCTTCTAAAACTGCCACTATTCTGGTGCAAATCCTTATCACTTCATGCCTGGGCTATTGCAATAGCCTGCTACAGAGGGGTCTGCTTGCCTGAAATCTCTCTTTACCTCCAGTCCATCATCTATTTAGCCACCCAAGTAATTTTCCTAAAGTGCAAATCTGACCATATCACCTGCCCTCCTGGGAAACTCTAATGCCTCCAGAAGCAGTTACAAAATGCTTTAAGCCCTTTATAACATACCCTCCCCTTTCCAGTCTTCTTATACCTTATTCCCTAAAAGGTATTCTTCAATTAGTGACACTGACCTCCTGGCTGTTCCTTGTGCCCAAAATATTCTTTCTCCAAATCCTATCTTTTACAGTAAACCTTCCCCAAACCGTCTTATATCTTCTCTTAATTATTTCCTATTTATCTTTCATATAGCTTTAGTTGTACATATTTCTTTGCTTGCTGTCTTCCCCCAATAGATTGTGAGCTCCTTGAGGGCAGACGGAGACTTATCTTTTGCATCTCTTTGTATCCCCAGCACTTAGCACCATGCCTGGTACATAGACGCTTTATAAATACTCATTGACTGAGTTAGCCTATTAGGAAATAGTCTTTCTATAAACAAAGGTCATAAAAAGACTCTATAAAGGATTAAAAACTAATGTTAAGTATTGATGTTAAGTATTACAATGGCAAAACATAACACTGGTGGCATGTGATTTTAATACTGATAATTGTCTTACTACTATGGGAATCTGTTGCTAGTGTTATTTCTGCATGTATCTCCCCAGTCCTGACAGATTTTTAATCTCTCTTCCCTTAGTTCACTGTGTTATTTCGGTTTGGTGTCTCTTGAATTCTCCCAAAATCTACATTGACCTCTAATCACAAAAGAATGATGTTGATCTACATATGTCTATCTCTGTCCAAATACCAGAGGACAGGATCATTTTCTCTAATATGCTTAAATTTAAGTGTATTTTAATTGTGTGCTCTCCTGCTATTAAAATAATCAAAATAAGTACTTTAGAGGGAAGACAGTTCTAATCAGGGCTCTTTCTTGGCTTCTCCTCTCTCTGCATAATTTCTTTTACTGATTCATCAGTTCCCATATTTATGCAGATGACTCACATATATATATCCATCTCTACTTTCTCCACATCACCAGCTGCCTATTGGACATTTCATACTGGATTTCCCAGAGACATTTAAAATCCACCATGTCCTAAACAGACTTCATCTTTCCCCCACCTCCAAACCCATATCTCTTCCAAAGAAACATGGTATCAAGGAGTTCAGAGCAGAGTGGCTTGGGTCCTCCCAGGCATGCTGTGTGGAGGCCCAGTGTGGATGCTCAAATAGCACAGCTGGCAGGGGGGATGGAACCACTGGTCACAGGCTTTGTAGTCTGATGATTATTTTCCCAATCTCCAATCAAGTCTACACTTTGTTACTTATTGTATTGATTATTGTGAGTGTTGGTTTGCCAGTTTCCCTCATCTCTGAAAACTGGATTGTATGTTAAACTGTATATACATCTTGTTCTTTGGAACTGAGTGACATCTTTTCTTCATACTAATGCACCATCACCATATAGTAATGAAAAAGGAGTTACTATTGATTTTACTTAACCAAAATTATATGGAAGTTTGACATTCACTTTTCATAACTCTTCTTTGATAGGCTCTAGATGATTTTAGAGATCTTTTAGTCAAGCCCTTTCATTTAAAGATAAGGAAAATAAGTCCTAGAGAGGTATGGTGACTTAACCATAGTCACAGGTATTAGAGCACAGATTCAAACCCTTGTTCTCTGATTCCAGATATAATGTTGCTTCTACTATGCCATATTTTCTATATGAGCCTTAGGGATATAAGGAACCTCAGGAGATTATCTGAAATTACCCATTTCTAGAATGTAATATGTTACCCTCTCTTTGTACATGGTTGTCAGCTAAGACCTAGAGAGGGCAAGTTAAGAATTATGTAAGGCCATGTAGCTGGCAGTTGATGAGACAGGGGAACTATCAGAACTTAAGTTTTCTACAACTTAAGCACAGTAACCCTTCTATAACATATTGAATCTTAGTAGAAATAAAAGGATAATAAGGATGATGATGATGATGATGCTAGAGTAGAATTTAATCTGAAACATACATGATAAGTATGTAACCCTACTGAAGACCAAAGAATTAACTATTCCTTTGGAAACCTTGAAATTTCATAGGCATATGGAACATTTTTGCCCTAGTGGAGAAAAATTCAGGTTGAGTATTTTTGCCTAACTCCAAGAATTTACACATTGTAAAAATGTTGAGAATAGCAGTAGTATTAAAGAAAACTAGTTTAATGGTTGAAAACAATTTATTTTCTTGTATAAAATGGAGTTTCAAAATTTGATTTCCTATGGTAGAATAAGTTAATTAAATTTTATTTAATAGTTCATATGTGGGCGTTTCTGATGTTACTAACAGCATTTTTAGAAATTGAAGCTGTAGTAAATATCATCTAATTATCTTTCTCATTTCACGAGTAAAGAAACTGTGCTCATTCTTTATCTAAATTTTGTATTGAATTCTCAGTGCAATTTTTAGATCGGAAAGTAACAATTCAGAGTGCATACAGAAGAACATGCCAACAATTATTAGAACTCAAAATCATGTCAAAGATCATTTGAAGGAACTGTGAATGTTTAGCCTGGCCAAGAGAAGTCTTGGTAATAGGGAAGTAGAGGTTGATAACAGAGTAGGATCATGGATTTAGCTCATTTTACATGTAAGGAAACCAAATCCCAGAGAGTTAAGTGATTTGACCAAGTAGCAGAATCAGGATTCAAGTATCAGTCTTTATCTTTGAAGTCAGCACTTTTTCCATTGGAGTAGGCTGTTTCTCCAAAAATTAATTTTAATTATGTGTAAAATGACCACGATGTAGATATCCTTCTCTGATGCCCCATATTTGGCATGGAGGGGGCTTTGGATTCTTGAAGGTTATTTGAGCAGAGGCACAAGCTCTGACAGGTGTTCTGTGCTGAAAGAGCAAGCTTCCTAGCAAATGTATGCGTTCTGATGACCACTTTAACAAAGTATGGAGACAGTTATCTCCAGTTGCATGGACAAATTGTAACACATTTTTTGCAAACCATAAAATTAAAAAAAATACAAAGTAACTCAGTTCTATGTGACTCCTTTCTACTTCTGTAGTAATGGAAGAGCAAAGAGACTCAGGTAGAACATGTTAAATCTCAGTTTGTAGACTATCTGAAAACATAACTACTGAGTAGTCTTCTCTGTTAATTTATTGAATTGTTAGCTCATTTAGTTTCTTGGTGTCCTAGACTGTGGAGACAGATGAAATTGCTTCATCTCTCCATACATAATTTCTGTCATGAAGAGGTTTTAGAAGTTGTAAGGATCAGGAAAATGTCTACTCTTCCATCTTTTTGGTCACATGACCTGTAAGTCTTAGGATTTTCTAAGTATAACATGATAATCAACATGCATTCAAGGGCACACTAGATGAAGGTATAAAGAGAAACAGGTTTCCAAAAATGACATTCTATAGCAGACAATGACAATAATAATAGCTAACATTTACACAGCATTTATGGTATATGAGAAGCTTTACACTTATTTAGTTATTTGATCCTCACAGCAACCCTGGGATGTAGGTGCTATTATTATCCATTTTACAGATGAAGAAACAGGCAAACAGAGGTTAAATGACTTGCCCAGGGTCACACAACTAGCCAGTGTCTGAGTCCAGATTTAAACTCACGTCTTCTGCCTCTAGGCCTTGCTCTCTGTCCGTTATACCATCCAGCTTTATATTTACTGTATCTTCATATTTACTCAGTTCACAAAAAGCCATAGAGAATATAAGATCCTCTTTAACTTTTTTTCACTATTAAGAAAACATTTGATTCATCAAAGCAGAAGACTGCCTTAAAAACTCTGACAAGGTGTTACCAAGCATATGTCAAAATCATACACAATATTCCTTGAAAGATAATAGAGTAGAACCAACTTTGTTCAACAATCCTCTAATTATTAAATCAAGCAAGGCACAATGTAGAGAAATGTGTTTGCTGCTAGCATGGAGGACATTCAGTGTGAGACTTTCCAGCTGATAGTGAGGTCCTCCAGAGGTGTTTATTTCTGGAGGATGACTTCAAAGTGACTGCATCAAGCCTTGCAGTATTGCAGAGGACTCCTAAATGAGAAGAGTCTTTGGGAAATTGTGTTGTCTTTTTAATGACCTAAACAAACCTCTATCTTTTATTTTTTTCTATTTTACATTTTTTAAAAGTTTTAACATTTTTTTTGAGTTCTACATTTCCTCCCTTCCTCCAGCCCCTCCCCTACCCCTTGAGAAGGCAAGTAATATAATGCCCATTTTATATGTGAAGTCATGCAAAGTATATTTCAGTTTTTAAAATTTTATTGTTTATTTTTAGCATTCTTTTAAAAACATTTTGAGTTTTAAATTTTCTCCCTTTTGCCCCTCCACTGCCTAGTGAGAAGGTGAACAATGAATTTGTCAGTTATACATGTAAAATCACGTACAACTTATTTCCATATTAACCATGTTGCAAAAAAAAATGCAAGAAAAATAAATTGGAAAAATTATACTTCAGTTTGTACTCATGACTTTATCAGTTCTCTCTGGAGGTGGATAGCATTTTCATGATGAGTACTTTGAGATTGTCTTAGGTGTCTTGGATTGTGTTGATCAGAGTAGGTAAGTCTTTCACAGTTGATCATTATTACAATATTGCTATCCTGTGTACAGTGTTCTCCTAGTTCTGCTTACTTTACTTTGCATCAGTTTATGTAAGTTTTTCCATGTATTTCTGAACCTATCACCTTTGTCATTTCTTATAACACAATAGTATTCTGTCACAATTTTATACATAATTTATTTAGCCATTCCCCAAATGATGGACATCCCTTCATTTTCCAATTATTTCATATAAAAATAATTGTAAATATTTTTGCATATATAAGTCCTTTCCCTTTCTCTTTCATCTCTTTGGGATACAGACTTAATAGTGGTTTTGAGTTTTCAAAGAATATGCACAGTTTTATAGCCCTTTGGGCATAGTTTTAAATAGTTCTTCAGAATGATTGGACCAGTTTGTAACTTCACCAATAATACAGAAGTGAACCTATTTTTCTACATCCAGCATTTGTCATTTTCCTTTTCTGTCATGTTAGGCAATCTGATGGGTATGAGGTATGGTATCTCAGACTTGTTTTAATTTGCATTTCTCTGATTATTAATGAGTTAGAGCATTTTTTTCATGTGACTTTTGATAGCTTTGATTTCTTCTGAAAACTGCCTGTTCATAATATCCTTTAACTATTAATCAATTGGGGAATGGCATTTATTTTTATATATTTGCTCTAGAGTCTTATATATTTGAGAAATGAGGGATTTATATAACATTAAAACAGGCAGACAAAATACCAGCATCATAGCCATGCCTCCTCAGTTCTCAGCAGCTCTGGGTGGCAGTTCTCAAAAGTCCTGGGAAGCTCCAATGGGCTCTCAGCAGTCTTTCTCTCAACAACTCAGGCTCCATTATACTGGATACTGCTCTCCCAAAAGTCTTCCTTCTGGCCTCCTCTTGGCTTGGGCCTTTCTTTCAATTCATGGCTCCTCCCAGTTCAGCCCACAAGTGGGATTCATGAGCTCTGGGTTTTAACACTCAACCCAAAAGCCAAGCCAATTCAGAGGCATCTCCAAATTTCATTACCATTACATTGTCCCACTGATTAACTATTCTCTTTCGTTGCTAGCACCAGATTGGACATCCTTACTTCACCTCTGAGCCTACTGGGAAGGCTTTTAGTTTATTATTTATTGTTTGTCTTTCATTTTTGAAGAGGACACCATGAGTGATGTCTTCACTCACATGTGAATTATATCTAAGTGAAGTAGAGTTGCAAGAAGTCATCAGCCTTACTGTCTCTTCCAGAGTAATCAAAGTCCATGGTAAGACAGAAGTCAGGATCACTGGTGACCCAGGATACAGTAGATAAGATTGGCATCTTGGATGTCTCACCAAGCTCTGAGTGCTTCACAGTGCCTGCTTTAGCCACCTTCATGACCATTGGAACAAATTGTTCTCATCTACCCCTTCTGCCAGGGGTAGCCTCTTTTTTAAAAAAATTATTTAATTTATTTTTTTGTTTACAAATTTTCTCCTTGTCTTTCCCCTGCCCCCAACCCCAACACAGTGATCCCACTGTACAGCCCCTCCCCCAATCTTCTCCTTTTATGTCCTCCTCCAACACCTCTCTAACTTTCTGGTAGGGCAGGGTGGGTCTCCCTACTCCAGTGCCTGTATATCTTAATTCCCAGTTGCATGTAGTTAATAATAATAAAAATAATAATATATATATATATATATTTTAACATTTGATTGTAGAACTTTAAATTCTATATTCTTTCGGTTCCTCCCTCATCACCCACCCCCACTGGAAGGACAAGCAATTCAATACAGGCTGTACATGTGTAGGACATCTCCACAGTGGACGTATTGTAAGAGACTGATTATACGTCCCTCCTTCCTATCCCGCCCCCCCCCCCCCGTTCTATTCTCTACCCTGTCCCTGTCCCTTTACTGAAGTGTGTGCTTCCAGCAACCCTC
>CM053598.1:65568246-65657649 GCA_028646575.1 Pseudocheirus occidentalis | reverse complement strand
CCCTCCCCCTGACCCTGCCCTCCCCTCTGGCAACCCGCCTCTTATCCCTATCCCCCCTACTCTCCTGTGTGGCAAGATACCCAGTTTAGAGTTTATGTCATTCCTTCCCTAAGCCAAATTCAATTAGAGTAAATGAAAGTAAAGTTGTAACAGTTATCCCTTGCCTCTTCTATATGGGATGATTAACCCCATTTTGTCTCTCCCTGTCTCCTCTCATTCTAGTCCTCTCCCACTTCAGAATTTCACCTTTTAAAGTATCATCCCTTTGTATTCAGTTGATCCTGTACCCTCTATGTACACATATACACACATGCTCTGATATGTATTCATATGCAAATATAGCCTCCTATATAGACATATGTGTAGGTATACATACACACACATATACACACACATACATATGTACATTTGTATTCCCTTCACCTATCTTCATACTAAGAAAAGTTTCATAAGTTACTATTATTGTTTTTCCATATTGGCATGTAAATAGTTCAGCTTTGATAAGTTCCTTATGATTTCTTTCCCGTGTTTACCTTCTCATGCTTCTTGTGTTTGAATGTCAAATTTTCTGTTCAGTTCTGGTTTTTTCAACAAGAATGCTTGAAAGTCCTCCACCTCACTGAATGACCATATTTTCCCCAGGGGTAGTCTTTACGTGCTTGGGATAGACACCATCCTGTGCCCCTCCCCCCCCAACTACTGACTGGCCCATTGGTTACCCTTAACCTAGTTTAATCTGTCTACTGAGATAGTTTACAAGTGTATCGCTGCTGTGCATGCTATAGCTTCTTGGAGCTATGAGTGAGAGCTGAGTGTCAGGAAGACACCAATGTGGATGAGCAGCCCTCAAAAGGATTTGGCAAGCCTTCTCATAAGAGGCGGCTGGTCCTCCTTGAATACCCCATTTAAGCATTACAAACAGTGCTTGCTCTTAGTTTTAGATAGATGCTATTTATCATTTTAAGAAAAGCTCCAGGGGTGGCTAGGTGGTGCAGTGAATAGAGCACCAGCCCTCGAGTCAGGAGGACCTGAGTTCAAATCCGGCCTCACACACTTAACACAAAAACTAGCCATGTGACCTTGGGCAAGTCACTTAAGCCCCAACTGCCCTCCAAAAAGCAAAAAATAAAATAAAAAAATAAAAAATAAAATAAAATAAAAAGTAAGAAAAGCTCCATTTGATGAATTTGTTGTTCAGTTGTTTCAGTAGTATCCAAGTCTTTCTGACCCCATTTGGGGTTTTCTTGGCAAACACTATTTTCTTTTCCAGGTCATTTTAAAGATGAAGAAACTGAGGCAAACAGAGTTAAGTGACTTGCCTAGGGTCACAAGCTAGTAAGTGTCTGAAGCCAAATTTGAACTCAAGAAAAGATGAGTCTTCCTGACTCCAGGCCCAGCACTCTATCCACTGTGTCACCTAGCTGGCCCAATTCAGTGGTTACTGCTTTGTAATATAATTTGAAATCTAGTACTGCTAGACCACCTTCCTTCACATTTTTTTTTGTTTGATTCCCTTGATAATTCTCTTTCCTTCACATTTTTTTTTTAATTCCCTCGATAATTCTTGACTTTTTATTCTTCCACATGAATTTTGTTACTATTTTTTCTAGCTCTATAAAATAATTCTTTGGTTGTTTTATTTGTAAAGCACTAAGGAAGTAAATTCATTTAGGTAGAATTGTCATTTTTATTATGTTGACTTAACCTACCCATGAGCAATGAATACTTCTCCAGTTATTTAAATTTATCTTTATTTGTGTGGAAACTTATAATTGTGTTCACATAGTTCCTGGGTTTGTGTTGGCAGGTAGACTTCCAAGTATTTATATTGTCTGCAGTTATTTTAAATGGAATTTCTCTATCTCTTTCTGCTGAGTTTTGTTGGTAATATGTAGAAATGCTGATAATTTATGTGAGTTTGTTTTATATTCTGTAATTTTTCTGGAATTGTTCATTGATACACTTAGGTTTTTAGTTAATTCTTTAGAGTTCTCTAAGTATATCACCATATTGTTGCTTATTCTTATTCTTTCAGTTTCTTTTTCTTTTCTTATTGCTATAGCTAACATATCTAGTACAATATTGAATAGTAGTGGTAATAAAGCACATCCTTGCTTTACTCCTGATTTTATTGAAAAAGCTTTTTATATTAGAAAGGCTCCCATTACAGATAATGCTTGCTGTTGATTTTGTATTACTATTTATCATCTTAAGAATTATTTATTTGTAATACTATTTATTTTGTATTACTATTTATCATCTTAAGAAAAGCTTCATTTTGGGGCAGCTAGGTGGCACAGTGAATAGAGCACTGGCCCTGGAGCCAGTAGCACCTGAGTTCAAATCCGGCCTCAGACACCTAATGCTTACTAGCTGTGTGACCTTGGGCAAGTCACTTAACCCCAACTGCCCTGCCTTCCCCCCTCGAAAAAGAAAAAACAAAAAGAAAAGCTTCATTTATTCCTGTTCTTTCTAGTGTTTTGAATAGGAATAGATACTGCACTTTGTCAAAAGCTTTTCACCCATCTGTTGATATAATCCTATGATTTTTTTTTTTTTTTTGCAAGGCAATCGGAGTTAAGTGATGACTTGCCCAGGGTCACACAGCTAGTAAGTGTCTAGTGTGTGAGACTGTATTTGAACTCAGGTGCTCCTGACTCTAGGGTCAGTGCTCTATCCACTGTGCAACATAGCTGCTCCAGTCATGATTTTTGTTGCTTTTGTTGATGTCAGTTATGCTTTTAGTTTTCCTAATATTGAACCAGCCCTGCATTCCTGGTATATAAATCCTACCTGATTATAGTATGTGATCTTTGTGATATATTAATGCAGTCTCCCTGTTAATATTTTATTTAAAATTTTTGCATCAGTATTGGTGAAGTTGCCTTGGATGAGTTGCAGTATGTATAGTTGAAGGGAATACTTACACTGATGAGATCATAGACCTGTCAATGTATTGAAGTTAGTCATGTGAAAGAGAGACTGTAAGTATTTTGCTTGGCCTCAGAGAGCAGAACTTGAAGCAGTTGTTGGAAGTTACAAAAAAAATAGATTTTATTTGATATAATGAAGAACTTTCTTACAGTTAGAGTTAGCCAAAAGTGTGATGGTTTGCCTCAGAAAAATTCTTCATCATCGAAAGTCTTCAGTGGAGATTATTGGATCACTTCTTGCAAATGTTGTAGGAGGAATTCCTTATGAGGTATGGGTTCTATTAGATGGCCCATGAAGGCTTTCTTGCCAGTGAGGTTCTTCATGTCCAAGATAACACAGCTAGGAAGCTGAAGAGCTTCAAGACTGAAACTTGGGTCTTCTGAGCCAAACACGTCTTTGAACTCTATCAGTTAACCTAGTTGAACTCACCTATTTTTTTTACTTCATCTAATACATTCCCCCTTTGAACCTATGGATGCATGTTCAAGTCATTTATGATTGTAGAAATAGTTGCCTGTTGGCAGTTGTTTTAGTAATTGTATATAATTCACCCTTTCAGCATATTATAGGCATCAGTTACAGAGACTTCCTTTGCTCAAATTTTGGTGAATAAACTTTTTTTTATTCTCACATGTATGCCAGCAGTTACCAGCAGTTACTCAGACAGTGTGATTCCTTTCCTCCCCCAAAGCAAACTGATATGGAAAGGCTGCCTTTCAGAGAGGATCCTTGGAAAGGATGTAGAGAGATAGAGTGATCAGGTTATTAGCATGTTGAAAATAGGTTCTCTTCATCAAACAAGCATTTATTAAATCACAGCTATGTGCTAGTATATTTGTACTAGACACTGGGCAGAAAGACACAAAACAGAACAGTCCTTGCCTGCAAGGAGCTTATAGTTTACTGAGGAAGTAATAACAAGGACAACCAGCTGGCATGGTAGATTGATTCCGAACTGGAAGTCAGGAACACCTGAGTTTGAATCTTGCCTAAAAAACTTAGTTATGAAAATTTCTACAGGTCACTTAACCTTTTAGCTTCAGTTTCTTCATCTATAAAATGGGGATAATGTAATAGTGCCTACATCAACAGAGTTGTGAGAATCACATATTATATCTATGCAGGTGTCTTGTGCAGATACATATGTTAGCTGTTAATATTCTTTGTGAATCTACCCCTTTTTTCTGACACCTCATTCTGTTCAGAGAACAGCACATATTTTGGTAATGGAAGAAGTACTTCATCGTCAGAGAGGACTATGCATTCTTTGTAGCATATGATGTAATTTTAATTTGTTAGCTTATCCCAAAAAGGATAAAATGATTTCAGATGCAGCCATTTTTCTGTTTGAGGATAGACCCAGAGCTCACTCATTGAGTTGTTTGTTAATGTATTATTAATTGGAGGTTTTAGTAATTTCACTAATTACTAGAATTAAAACATTTTCGTATAGGCTTCATTTTAGTCTCTGAGATAGGTTGGGTAAATGTCTATACATACATATTTGCCAGTAATTACTGAATAGTTTTGAAATTGGAGCACAGATACTGCTTTGAACTGGACATTCTCTAGCCATTGTTTCCATAGTAATGCCATTCTCAAATTCAACAGGTGGCAGCAAGCATTGTTGTGATAACTTGAAGCCATTGTCATTTTTGAGGACAAATTATTTGTAGAATTGGTTCTTTAGCTATGTCTTGTGTTTATAACCCTTCAAAGTAAAGGAGTTGTCTGGTAAATCAGGACTGGGGAACATGTGGCCTTGAGCCGCATGTGGTGCTCTAGGTCCTTAAGTGCAGCCCTTTGACTAAATCCAAACTTCACAGAATAAATCCTCTTAATAAAAGGATTTGTTCTGTAAAACTAGGACTCAGTCAAAAGGCTACATCCCAGGACCTAGAAGGCCACATGTGGCTTCAAGGCCACAGGTTCCCCACCCCTACATTAAACTAACCTCTGCTTATTTTCCTCATTAAATTTAGATTATGTGATTCCTCTCCTCCCCCAAAACAAACTGATACAGAAAGGCTGCCTTCAGGGAAGACACTTGGGGAGGATGTAGAGAGATGGAATGGTCAGGTTATTAGCCCATTGAAAGTTGGTTCAAGGACCCTTGATAAATCTTACTCTTCAAAGAATTAGCAGAGTGCCTTTAGAGTAACTGCTTGAATAAAGGACCAACTCCTAAATAATTACCTTTTTCTTTCTTTACCTTATTGCAGTGTGTTTTAGTAGAAGTGGAACAAGTAGATTTTATGGTCTTTTCATGTAATTAAAATTGCAGTACTAATAAATCCCATTGAAATGATAATTAAGTCTGAGATTGATTATTTATTCTCAGACTTTCATTATGCTATTTTATTTGCATTTAGATCATCAGGGTATTCAGTGGTTCTTTTTTCCAATCTTTTGTTGTTGTTGTTGGCATTCTGTGCCAGAACAGACTAGGTTAGGACCAAAGTTCAGATACTTGTGTTTATATAAGGATCGGAGTCCAACGGATTTAGGGCCACCATGGCAAATCAATACTACTTTGTTTTCACAGTGTATTAAACTAAGTAACATTGTGCATTGACAAACAGAATTCTTGTTGATTCCTTTCTTTTTTTCCTTTTTTTTTTTTAAAAAACATAAATGGTTGTTATGTTATTGACAGAAAATAATTTGCTAACTATTGCTTTGTGTAGGAATAATTTTAATACTATGAAGATATAGTACTTAACATTTTGTAATACTATTTAATACAGAAAGGACCATCTAAAATTATTTGTAAAATACTTTTTTCTTGGAAATGAGTTTTGCATATTTGGAAAATATTTTATCATAAACTATGGTATTTTTTTCTAGAGCTTCTGGAATCTTTAACTAGAGCTAAGAAAATCAAGTCCCTTACATTTTACTTCTGCTGTAAGCATGAAGTCTACAGAAATAATTATTTAGAACCAATGTATGTTGAGAAAAAAACATATAAGTAAAGCCAAAACTATAAAATATAAGCATCCTTTGTGCGTGGCAGGTAGACTGCCACTCCCAGAAGTTCAGTAGTAAGACAATTGTTATAATTACTTTAGCTCAGTGAAACTTGAACCATTTCATGAGCCACTAACTCTTTGATCTTACTGCTGAGAGTTTCAGTGAAAGAACTGTTGGGTACACATCTATTGTTTTACTCATTTTTTTTAAAGGTACTTAATGTTTATTGGCTAATGTAGTTAAGTTTTCAAGATGTTACAGTGATAGAAACCAAGTTGCAGTTAGAATCAAAGTTAATTTAATGTGTTTAGTGGTCATAATGTAAATATAGGGCTATTGGCTGCTCAAAATGTGTTTTTCTAAAAAGTAACGTTCAGATTTTAATCTCCTCAGAAAACTCTGGTGAGGAAGAAGGTACTTCAGAAGCAGAACTGTGGAAGGGTCCTGTGCAGGAAACAGATGAAAAATCACAGTAAGTTTTGCTATTGATAGTCAATGCAACAAATTTTAAAAACCTGGACTGAAAGTTACCATTCTGCCCTGTCTGTAGCAACCAATGCAATCAGTATCAAAAATGGCTGCTTTTATGGCAGAGATGACATGGCTTAGGGAGACCGGAATCTATTCCAAGTTAATTGTCTGTAGCTACAAAGAGGATAAAACAGAAATGATCTCAGCTCCTTATTATAAATACAGCTCTTGGTTACAGGGGCCATATGTATTAGTAGCTGTCACAAAAAGTAGACGAGGTTGCATAGACTCTTAGAGCTAAAAAGATTCTGACAGGTGGCCATCCATCTACTCTTTAAATCCCTCTAGTATATACTCAAATAGTGTATAAATAGGTTATCCCCATGTGGAAAGAAACAGTAAAAATCACCTTCATTTTCCATTCCATAGATTAAAAATCAGATTATTATAAACCTTTCTAGGAAAATCTCTAACCTTTTTTTTTCTTTTAACAGGGAAGAAGAGTTTGATGAATATTTTCAAGATTTATTTCTGTGAAATATCAACGATAGAACCTTTGTTCCTTAATGTGAAAATCTTCCTTGAACCTCTTTTAAAAATTAGAATTATCCAGTTATATCTGAACAATAATGTACTTTATACAACATATTAACTCTATTACAGAATACAGTTCTGCATAACCTGTAGAGCCAATTGCTTCTGTAGAGGCTTAAATCACTTGGCTGCAAAGTCAGTTTCATCACTGGTTAAATTTGGACAGATTTTCAAGAAAGATGATGTGATTTATTTCATCCTTGCTCACAAGGAAATACTGTTTGTAGAAAGGAAGAAAAAAAAACTTCCTGCATTGCTTTTCTCCAAAATCTCTTCCTCAAGTCTAGCTCATATACAGGACAATTCTTATCTTGTAGCTATTTTTCTGTGATGCTATGAAAGCCATATGAAGAACTCTTATAGTTAGAGGAGTAGAAGTTTGCTGGAGAAAACCATAAGAAGCATACTGTTCTCATTACCTCTGTCCTTTTCTATGCATTCCTAAATAGAATTTGTTTTGCTAAGGAACAAAGGAGCCAACTGGTTCTTGCAGAACCTCTCCTTGAGGTGAGGGGAGGGATGAGGGAGGTAGGAGTTGGGAAGCGATATTGACAAGGTAGGCCTTCTTCCCTTCTGTTAAATTTACAGATGATTATCTTTAGAAAATCAATTTCAGTATGTATTTTGTTCCTTTATTTATAGTATGTCCTTTGTTTAAATTACTTCTTAGAAGTGAGGTACTTTCTGTAGTGTGTTATAGGTAAAGTCATTCTATAGGCAATATCATTGTAGTGAGATATGTCCAAGTGCTTAGAGAGCTACCCTGTGTTTTCAACAGAAAAATGTGGATTCGCATTTTGCCTCTGACACATACTTGCTCCGTGATCTGGGCAAGATGTTTAACTTCTCAGTGACCCTAGAATAAATCTCTAAGACTCTCATGTTGTAGAGCAGATGTCACTCTACATTAGTAGAGGGTTTCCCTATACCAATGAAATCACAGGTCTAGTCCATTGTTATAATAGAAGACTCTGTATTATGAAACTATGGGGATGGCCTATAGTAAGTGTTTTTACTGGTTTGGTTAATCACCTATAAAAATATCCTACTCCAAAAATGCTTTCTCTGATGTCTCTATCCATGAAGTAGTAATTTTGTTATAAAAGTTGTTGATTTTATTTTGTTGATGGGGAAGAGGAAAAGAGGGGTAAGCAGTTAATCCTGTTCCCCCTTTTCCCTCCTACCTAAATTCCCAGACTATTTACTTCAATAAAATATAACACATAGAAAGTTTTGCAGGTTTGGAAGTGGGTTGAAGAAGTTTGAATGGCTCTCTTCACTTAATAGTTTACCTCAGAGAATCAGAAGCTATATTTCATAGTAGAAGTATGATTTCTAGTAGTATAATTATAACAATATTGACTCATATTACATAATTCTGGCTTATTTATCCCAAGTGTTTTTGTCACAAAATCCATATGAAGAGTATTGTTGATAAAGCATGGTTCCACTACAAAGTTTTCCCTGTTGTAGTTACTCCAAATTATAAATGTTGTATTGTGGCAAAATTAGGAAGTAAGGTCAAGTTTGTCTTCTCCATTCCCCTCTCATTTGACTTTTCATGACCCATTCCTCCATAATTTTGGCATCTTTTTTTATGCATTTACTTCTGTCTTGTGAAGGGGCATGTCTAGCAATCTCTCACTTTAGGCCTACCTTTCCTTGCCTAGTATCCTTACTATGTCTTAGTACCGAGTGGTATTTGTTGCAATGGAATTTAGCTTGCAAAAGTCATATACCACTAGGGTCCCAAGTACAAAATTATTACTATTGTATATTTCAAACCCTAGCTATAATCTTGGCCTTGCAAGAGTTTATGTGTTTTCAAAAGTCCTTGCCTCTGAGAAAACAGTTTATACACATTGAGAGAATTTAATTGAATAAGATATATATGTATATATGCGTGTATATATATATATACATGATACGTGTTTTATATATATATGTATTATATATGTATATAACATATATATGTATGTATTCTTGGATATAGTAACACAGATAACCATGAAAGAGAGTAGGTTGGTAGGTAAGTGATGAATGGTAATGAGAAAATGAGTTGGAAATGACTACAGAATCCTAGTATTTTCTTGAAATACATATCAATACATTAACTTTTAAAGACTTTTTTTTATAGAGTTGATTAGTTGTTATGATATAAAACCATAAAATATGTCATTGAATCTATTTTTTATGTTCACTATATACATTTATTAAGTCATCAGGTTTGATGTATCAGGAACTATGGAGGAGAATAACATGGATTATGCAATTTGTTCTATGCCATTAGGAAGAAGTAAGTAGTACATTCCTGGGTCAGTTACTGTAGCATGTGACCTACATTGTATTAAATGAATTCTTTACTCAAATTACTATTAGCCTATTGTTTTAGTGATAAAAAAGTGATTTTTGAGAATAGAAAGGATTTGATATGTTTGTAAATAATAGGAACAAAATATAAATAGTTGAATATTCAATAAAATTATTTTAATAAGAAGATACTTTCATTCTTTGTATCTTCATTTCTGAAAAAGAGCTGAATTACTGTAGTAAATATTGAAAATCATAATGGAAAAGATAATTTTAATAAATTGTATCATAAAGATTTTGAATGAAAAATCTTTAGGTTTGGAGACAAATTTAATGTTAATTGGACAAGGAGGTACCATCAAAGTGGCACAGCAGGAGGAAGCAGTGCAGCTAAACTACCGTCCACAAAACTTCTCCAAATAGTTCTAGAAAATTCACCAAGTTGAATCCTGAGGGAAATTCCAAAATTCCATCTCAGTCCTTGAATCCTTTTTCAAGTCAGTTTTGGCATAGGAAGAAAGACAGGTCTATAGGTTCTATGGATAGGTCAGTCCAAGAGCACATCATGCATGGAACCACTACAGTGCCTAGAGAGAGGCTGTGTACCAGGGCCAGGGCAAGAGGAGGTCATAAACCCAAACTAATGTGCTCCCAGACCCATATCAGGGCACTGCGATGGGGACAGATTTGTCACCCACAACACAGCTCTGGGTCACAGATCTAGGGCAGACAGGAAGAACACTTGCTCCAAGGGGGCACATTCATTGGTAGACAGGGCCTGGGTGATATATAGAGAGAAGAGGACATTTTGAAGGGAGCAGCAGCCATGTAGTTCAGACTACAGGAATATAGCAGGATCCCAGTCCAGCATCTAACCCAGCCTTTAGAAGTATAAAAATGTAATGTATCTCATAGCTAAAACAATTAACCTGGAAACAGATCAAGGAGAAAATTTTATGAATCATTGGACTACCTGAAAGCCATAACCAAAAACTGAGCTTACACATCAAGAAATCTTTAAAAAAAAATAACAAAACCTCAAATTTCTTAGAACTGAAGGGCAAAGTGGAAACCAAGGTCACTTTCTGAAAGATACCCCTAAATGAAAACTCTGAGGAACATCACATCCAAAATCCAGAGCTTACAAGTCAAAGGAGAAATTAGCTTCAAGAATCCAGAAAGAAAGAGTTTGAGAACCAAGGAACCATAGTCAGGATTACATATGATTTAGCGGCCATGATTATAAAGGAGCAAAAGTTTAGAATATGATATTCCAGAGAAAAAAACTGAATATAATCCTATGGGAGAAAAAAAATGGATATTTAATGAAATAGAGAATTATACAAAAGTAGTTGATAAAATGTAAGAAATAGTTATATAGGGAAATATTTGTTATGTTTAAGTAATAGAGAAAATCTGCTTAAAGAGGCCTCTTTAAAATAAGGTAATGGATTTAAAGTTAATTCTTTGTTACAACACAAGCGTTAATCCAGTTGCTAGAAGACAGTTTATCGGTGGATCTCAGGGGACTTTGGAATTAATCTGTTGCTATTTTTTGTTACAAAACATATAATCTAAATTCTTTGAGGGGTGAGGATAAGACCAGGAAACCTTTATAGTACTGTTGTAAACTTAATACTTCATTTCATAATTGGAATTTTAAAATATTTATTGAAGGCAATAGCAATATAAGTTGTGACTGAAAATTGCCTTCAAGGACTGCAACACATATTTCTGAATAGCCCCAATGGTAGTGAACTTTTGTACTTTGAAAGTAAAAGGCAACATGGTCTCATAGAAAAAATGCTAGACTTAGGGCACCTGCTTTTAGTTTCTGACTGTTAAGTTATTAGCAGTTTAACCTTGAGCCTGACACTTTACCCCTTTCTATTTCTCTCTTTATTTGTGAGATGAAGGAGTTGGATTAGATGACTTCTAAAGTCTCTTCCAGCTCAGGATATAAGTCTATGGTTTGACTTTTGAAACAGCCATGAATAAGGTGGTGGATCAAGCTAGTCAACAACAAATTGGATTAAAATGAGGTATGATTATAAATGAGATTGATTTTGTGTGGTCCATTAGCTGGCCCTGAAGACCTGAATAGTGTTAAAACTTCCAAATGAATGCCTCATAGAAAAAACAATCTTTTAGATATATATATTCTGTGTTTGAATATTTTGAAAAATCTATCTTCTTCAGATTTTGTTTATTCCATTGTCATACCACTGAATAGAGGAAAAATCAGTTTTAGGGTATTAATTACTCATACTCCAGTATTTTACGGGAGCTGTGGTCTCATTGGTACCAATACACCTATTACACTAGTAGATTTTGCCACTCCTCTTCCTCTTGTGCATTTTTTTACCCAGGTCTTCCAATAAATCCTCCATAGAGAATCTCCCCAGTTTGAAGATCTTTTAACTTTTTATGCATACCAGTGAACTGAATTTATTTTTTTACCCTATACATGACCTACTTCCTTATCTAGTCATACATGCCCTTAATGAATATTATTAAAGAATATTAAGATGGAAATTTGTCAGTAAAAACTTTATTTTGCTGCTTAAAATGAAACTTGGTGCAGAGTGGGATATATTTACATTAGTTTCTAAGAATGAAAGAGTCCTCCAGGTGTCTTGAATTGCTGTCAGTCTGTTCCAATTTAGAACTCCTTTGACATTCTTAAGACTTTTTTTCTGTTTTAGTCTGAAGTAGATTATTTGTTTATTTTTAGCTTTAAGTTACTGTAAACTCAAGAAATTTACCGTGCATTCAAAGTTATGTTTTCCCCAGTTTTACTTGTCAAAATAATACTTTTTAAATGTCTGGAAAATAGTTCCAGAAATATTAAAAATTTTCCATAAATTCACGTTTATTGTGGGTGTATGAAGCAGAAGAGATTTTTTTGTGAGGACATGAGCTTTTTTTTAACTTAATAAAATATTGTCACAAAGGTTCAGGTAATAGGAAAGATATGCTTTGGGCCTCTGTTGACACAAAACTATGATTAATTATAATCTCTTGGGAAGTGATATAATCTAGACAATTAAAAAATCAAGTGAGAAATATGGAGAAAAAAAGGATGATGTTCCAGATGGAGAAAATATTGAGTAATAGGTCTCTTCATCTTGTATTCCTTGTTTCTTGTATTCAAACTTTTGTTGACTTGAAGAATTTTGACTCTGAAAGATGGCATCAGGTATTAAAAGGGAAACTGATTTCTAACAAATAGTTTATTAAAAAGTTTTGTGTATAGTGCATAGATTATCCATGATTTAATTTTAAAACTTAAGATATGAGGGGGTGGCTAGGTGGTACCGTGAATAGAGCACCAGCCCTGGAGTCAGGACTGAGTTCAAATCCAGCCTCAGACACTTGACATACTAACTAGCGGTGTGACCTTGGGCAAGTCACTTAACCCCAACTGCCCTGCCTTCCCCCCTCCAAAAAGCAAAAAAAAAACCCCAAAACCCCAAAACTCCAATAACCTAAGATTTGAGAGTCAAAGTTTGTATCCATTCTTTGTACTTTTGCTGTTTTTAATAGTTCTTTTGTTTTATTGTTCTGTATGTTCCATGGAAACTCTAGTCTTATTCAGTTTTTCTCCAGCAGCAGAAAATCTTCATGACTTAGTCCTGTTGGATTACATTACAAAATCTGACACGTTTTGGACTTTTTGTCATCATTAGTACTTCCTAAATCTTCTTCACCTAGTGAAAAACAAAGCAAAAGTATTAAGATAAGTTAATTTATATTCCATACATCTTTTAAATATCAATAACCTTTTAGTTTGCTGTGTATTAGTGTAAATACCCAAATTGGTCATTTTAATTTTGAGAAACCACAGTATTTGATCATTCAAATTTGACCAAGTTGAATTCAGATGCACTAGTTTTAAAAAACTGATTAATTGGATAGACAACTTCCATTAAAGAAAGATATATTCATTAACATTTTCATTTTTCAAAAGACAAACACACACTGAACCATCCATGTTGGAAGAGTTTAATAGGTAAAATGCTTGATTTGGCATTTCAAAAAAGTATGATTGGACAATTTAAAAAGTAATTATTGAAGACCACTTTGTGAATCTATATGTGTATATGTGTAGTAAAGCTGGAGTAGAGAATTAAATTAAAAGATGCAGAGGCATCACTCTCAAAAGTAAAAAAATGAATCAAGAAAATGACAGTTGAGTAAAAACAAATTAAATACTTGGTATAAAGAGTATGTGACCTGTTTATTGCCTGGAGAATAAAAAAATTCATTTTCTAAGAAATTATACTGCTTATTTCTAATAAAGCACTATGCCCCATTTCAAAGTTTAGTAAATCTACCTTTTCTAAGTATTAACATTTTCAGAATGATTCCACAGATTTGATTTTATTGGTCTTAGGTTCTTTTCAGTGGAAACTGATAATGTCAACTGCACTTATGTAAACATAGCAATATCAGAATTAAAACTTACATTTGAAAGCTGTGGATCACCATGTTAATAGGTTATTTTCGACCCTTTCCACCTGTATTAAAACATGTCACATAATCAGTCTCCTACTTTGGGAAATATTTGGCTATATTTCATAGAATGAATAAACTGGTTAATTCTAATTTAGTTTTTATGTGTGTGTTGAACTTTCCACTGAAGTAGTTTAGAAGAAAAGTAGGCCAAGATAATCAAAGCTAAGCAGATATTAAATGGATATTCATTTCCATGAGCTACTTATTGCATATTTTAAATATTTTTAAAAATAAATGTTCATTAAAAGTTAGGTCTCATTTAGCTTAGTAGTTTTCAATTTTGGTCTTCTAACATTACAGAGTACCTTCAATTACTGCAAAGACCATTATGAAGTTTTCCAAAAATTGTCTAAATTTGTTTTAATGTCTCTGCTATTCAGTAACAGTGGTGTCTGTGTCTGTGTGTATGTTTATAGTGAGATTTGAGGAGTATTAAAAGATACAGAGATAGCATTACTCAAAATCTTACCAGCAGCCATAACTGCTATCACTAAACTGGTTATGTTGTCCTTTAAAACAGACAACTTACTCATGTTCAATAAAACAGTCTAGCACATATGATAGGACAGCTAGGTAACGTAAGAAGCTTGATTCTTGTTATCCCATAATCAATGGAAAGGGAGGTGAATAAGTCCTTATTAAGCACCTACTGTGTATCAGGAACTGGGCTGAAATCTTTTTTTTTAAATGGCAATATTTTTTTAATTTATTTTTTATTTGTTTTCTTGTTTACATTATTCATTTTCATTACATTTTTGAATTACACATTTTCTCCCCGTCTTCCCCCTGCCCCAACCCTAAAACAGCAATCCCACTGTAAAGCCCCTCCCCTGCTCTGCTCTCTTATTTTCTGGTAGGGCAGGGAGGGTCTCCCTATCCCTGAACTCTTTACAAATATTTCATTTGATCCTCACAACTACCATGGAAGGTAGGTGCTATTATTATCCTTGTCTTCAGTTGAGGAAACGGAGTCAAAATGGTTAAGTGACTTGCCCAGGGTCACACAGCTAATAAGTGTTTGAGGCCAAATATGAACTCAGATCTTCCTGATTCTAGACCCATTGCTCTAGCCACTATACCACCTAGCTATCTCAGTGGGGTCTCTGCTAATTCAAATTCTTATTTATTGTAATCTTTTATTTACATTATATACCTGACACTTAATAGTTGTATGACCTGAGGCAAGTCACTTAACCTCTGTTTGCCTCAGTTTTCTCATCTGTAAAAAATAGGGATGATACTAGTATCTACCTCCCAGCGTTGTGAGGATCAAGCAAGACAGTAATTGTAAAGTGCATTGCATAATACCTGGAACATATAGTAAGCACTATTCAAATGTAAGCTAAACTCTTAGGTGAGCAAACCCTATTCCAATGCAGATAGCCACCTGTTTTGTAACTTGTAGTCTTGAAGAGTTGCCTGAGAGTTTAATTGACTTGCGAAGTCCCAAAGCCAGTATGTGTCAGCCTGACCCTCAAAGTTTATGCCTGCTGGACTGGGATCATAAAAATAGACACAGCTCGAGCAAATAGTCTCTGGCCTAGAATCAAAGGTCAAAACTTCATTTGTTATCACTGATCTTCTTGGGACAATGTCATTGTTATACTTGGCCCCAGAAGGCAGAATTGGAGCACTAGAAAGAAGTTGCACAGGGGCAGATTTAGGCTTCATCAAAGGATCACAGGTTCAGACAACTGGAAGGAACCTTAGAGGCCATCAAGTCCAACCCTAATATTTTTAAGGAAGTTAAGGAAACTGAGGCCCAAGGAGTTTAAGCAACTTTCCCAAGGACACATAGCTAGTAGATATCTGAGACAGGATCTGAGGCCAAGTTTTTCAAACTCCCAGTGCAGTGGGTCAAGATAGATCCAGCCTAGCCTTTTGTTTCTTGCCTTGATCTCCTGGGCTTTTTTCCTACTTACACCTATGGTATGCTCTACTGCATCCTTATATGAAAATGGATCCCCTGGTATTAACTTTTTGTCTGGAGTACTCATTCATTCATTCACACTCTGATGTGAGCTTCTCCAAAAACTTACATTTCATCAGGCAGGTAGGTGGTACAGTGAATAGAGCTCTCCATTACGTTGCCTCTCAATGTAAGGAAGAACTTCTTAACAATTGGGGGCTGGATTTCTCCTCACTGTAAAACCCTAACAATCTCTTCTTTTAAGTATATTGTTGAAAAAGGCACATCAGTCATGGGCCAGACATGTTGGCACACGCTGGAACCTACTATCCCCTTGGAGGAAGGCGGAAGGAATGTTTGGGAGAAATCAGAAGATCTTGAAATGGTAATGTATCCCAGAACCATGGGGCATTTAGGGGGCAGAGTAGATAAGAGTTTGGGGTGTGGAATGAGGAAGATTCATCTTCATGAGTTCAAATCCAGTCTCAGATATGATGAGCTGTGTGACCCAGGAAAAGTCATTTAACACTGTTTGCCTCAATTCCTCATCTATAATATGAACTGAAGAAGGAAATGGCAAACCACTCTGGTATCTTTGCCAAGAAAGCTCTAAATGAGGTCACAAAAAGTCAGACACGACTGAATAACAACAACAACAACAACAAAAAACCCTGGAACTGTGGGCTGGGAATTCTGACCTACCTGGCCCCTGCTTACTATATGCTTATGATTATAAAGGGGTTGATCTTCAGTTATGGTTGGGACTAGGTAGCCTCTGTGGTTCTTTCTAAGGCTTGATCCTGTGCTTCTGTGACCCATCTCTTGTTCTTTTATGATTTTATCTACTTTCCCCAGACCCTGAGCTCTGCTTGCCTTTCTGGATCCAGCCTAGCCTTTTGTTTCTTGCCTTGATCTCCTGGGCTTTTTTCCTACTTACACCTATGGTATGCTCTACTGCATCCTTATATGAAAATGGATCCCTTGGTATTAACTTTTTGTCTGCAGTACTCATTCATTCATTCACACTCTGATGTGAGCTTCTCCAAAAACTTACATTTCATCAGGCAGGTAGGTGGTACAGTGAATAGAGGGCTGGGTCTGGAGTCAGAAAGACCTGCATTCAACTCTTGACTTCAGACACTGACTAGCTGTGTGGCCTTGGGTGAGTCATTTAAACTTTGCTTGCCTCAGTTTCCTCAACTGTAAAAAAGGGGATAATAGAGCAGCTACCTTCCAGGATTTTCATGAGGGTCAAGTGAGAGACTGTTTGTAAAGCGCTTAGCATAGTGTGGTACATAGTAAGTGCTACATAAATGTTAGCAATGATTGTTAATATTTTTCCTTCTTGTAGATGACTTTCTCAAATTGGAGATGTGTAGGATGATAGCCAGTGGGGATCAATGGTTAAAGCAGGTGTTTTTTGAGGCTGTAGGCAGTAGGAAGCAGCCACTACATGGGGAGAGATTTAAAATTAGTAACAGAGTGGGGAATGATAGAGGGAACGGTTTGCTGGAGGAAAAGATGGGATGTGGGAAGTAGAGGGATTTGCTTTGGCAATGAGAAGGGCCACCCCTTCTCATGAGACCGAAGTGAAGGAGGTAATAGTAGGAGAAGGCGTCTATATAACATGAGATGAAGAGAAGGGCAGAAAAGGGAGCTCTTGGTGAATGTCATCCGTTTTTTAGCAAAATAAGAGGCAAGGTTCTCAGGTGAGAAGATGTGGGGTAGGGGAAGGATGGAAAGTTTGAGGAAAAATGAAAACTTGGAAAAGATATATGATCAGTGGGATAGACGTTTCATTGGTGAGACGTAAAAGGATTGCCTTGCTGAAGTAAGGTCCCAGTTGAGATTTTGGTGATCTGTGCTCTTAGAAAATGAAGAGACATAATATTGCTTGTATTAAATTGAGATTCCCTATAAGTGGGCAAATTAGCATCTCAGAAATTTATCAGAGATTCCTAAGTGCCTTGGCACACTATATGTACAATATCTACCACTTCAGCTGAGCTCTGAACAAGTATCCCTTTCACTGCCGGGAAGCTAGAAATCTCTTTATTTTGACGCTCATATAAGTTGAAGAGGGATTCTAAATTTTTTACTAAGAAACCCAAATCAACCTTACAACACTAGACTAATGTGTTTATTTTGTAAGTAGTTAAACTTAGTGCAGTGATAAACATCATCCTGCCTCCTCACTGCTCCCATCACGTCAGTACCTACCATAATGGTCACATGGGGAACATGATGATCTAGTCAGGACACATCAAAATCATATTTGGACACCATTGGGCTAATGTCTCGCAGGAAAAAAAGACTATATTTACTACTTAATAGTCTATTTACTTTTCTGTTTTCAACTCTAATCATTAGCTTTGCAAAAGCTCTCTAGCCTTCACCGGGATCATTATCGCAAGGCAGTAAGTCATAACCTTCAAATTCTACCAATTAACCTTCTACCCACTTTGCATTTACTATAGGTTCCTTCAGTATTTTAAATTAGTGATACTTATAAATGAAGCATAAGATCTCTACTTAACCTAACAAATTTTTGTCCATTGATGGATTATATGCATAACTCCAATTATGAATGTGTCAGTTTTTACCCATTAAACATTAAACATTAGACCCTGTTTGGTTTTTAACAGTGATGTATAGTTGTTGTAGTCTGTGCAGTGCCAAACATATAAATAATAACCCTAGAGTTTCATTGTCTTAAATTGTTATTGAAACACAGCATGTGACTTTTAATTAATTTTTTCAGTGAACATTTATTTTGTCTCCAGTCAATAATTATCCAGGCAATATGTATGTCTACTATGTGCCAGGCATGTGCTAATTACTGAAGATATAAAAAGAAGCAAAAGACATCGCCTGCCTTCAAAGAGCTCAGTCTAATGGTTGAGACAACAAGCAAACAAATCCATACAAAAAATTATATACAGGATAAGTAGGAAATGATTAAAAGAAAGAAATGAATATCCATTTAATATCTGCTTAGCTTTGATTATCTTAGCCTACTTTTCTGCTAAACTACTTCAGTGGAAAGTTCAACACATACATAAAAGCACTAGAATTAAGAGTGGTTGGGAAAGGCTTCCTGTAGAAGAGGGGATTGTAGTTGAGACTTAAAGAAGCCAGGGGGGTCAGTATATGAAGAGGAGGAGGGAGAACATTCCAGGAATGAGGAACAGCTAGAGAAAATACCTGGAGCTGAGAATTGGAATGTCTCATTTGTAGTACAAAAAGATGACTAGTGTCATGGGATCAAAGAGAACATGGAGGTACGTAAGGTGTAAAAAGACTGAAAAAGGGGGTGGCTAGGTGGCACAGTGAGTAGAGCACCGTCCCTGGAGACAGGACAACCTGAGTTCAAATCCAACCTCAGACACTTTACACACTAGCCATGTGACTTTAACCCCAGTTGCCCTCAAAAAAAAAAAAAAGACTGAAAAGGTGGGATGGGAGTAGATTATGAAGGGCTTTGAACACCCAACTGTGGATTTTATATTTGATCCTAAAGGCAATAGGGAATCTATTCCTTCAGTACATTGAGGGGAGATGACACGGTCAGACCTGCATTTCAGGAAAATCACTTTGGTGGGAAAAGAGAAGAGGCCCCAGCACAGAATCCTGAGGACCACCTATAGCATGATCTGGAAGATGGTCCAGTAAAGGAGACAGAGAAGGAGAGATCAGATAGGGAGGAAGAAAACCAGGAGAGAGCGTATCCCAAAAGTTTGAGAGAAGAGTATCAAAGAGACAAAGGTGATCAGTGGTCGCAAAGGTCACAAAGAGGTTGAGGAGAATGAGGACTGAGAAAAAGCCATTGGGTTTGACCTTTAAGAGATCATTGGTAACTTTGGAGAGAACAGTGTCAGTGGAATGTTGAGGTCGGGAGATGGATTGTAAGGGATTAAAAGACAGTGAGAGAAAATGGAGGCACCTATTGTAGATGGTCTTTTTGAGGAGGTTTGCTGCAAAGGACAGAAGAAATAGGGGTTAAGAGTGGGGATTGAAGGGTCAAGGGAGGGCTTGATGATGATCCTGATGACAGGACTGTCTTGTGGAGGAGAAAGGATGAAAAGCGATCACTTGAACAAATAGAGGTGTTATTAGGTCTAGCAGCTAAGTGGCTCAGTGGACAAAGAACTGGGTTTGGAATCAGGACTCATCTCTTTTGAGTTCATATCTGGTCTCAAACACTTAGTAGCTATGTGACCCTGGGCAAGTCATTTAATCTTGTTTGCTCAATTTCCTCATCTGTAGAATGAGCTAGACAAGGAAATGGCAAACCTCTCCAGTATCTTTCCCAAGAAAACCTCAAATGGAATCATGAAAAGTCAAACACAACTGAAAAATGACTTAACAAATAAACAGCAAAAAAGGAATAAGGCCACTTTATCATGTGAGAGAGGAGTGAAAGAGGAGAGAGTGTCAGAAGGTATCTATCTGAATGATGGGAGATAAGGAAGAAGGGAGAAGTGGGAGTCCACAGGAAATATCCTCAATTTTTTTTTCTGTACAATATGAGTCAGCTGAAAGACTGGGGGGAGGAGAATCACAGGAGGTTTGAAGAGAGATGAAAAGGTTTGGATGTAAAACAAAAAAGTTTTGGAAGAACCATTGTATAGAGTGGGATAAAGAGTTGATAAGGGAGTTATAATACTCTTTCCTAGCATCTGTGAGGGCCCAATTGAGGTTATATAATAGAAAGTTGTAGTAGACCTAGTCAGAATGATTGCATGATTTTCTCCACTTTTGTTCAATAGCACATATGTAGGAGCAAAAGCAATGAATGAAGGGACTGATCCAAGGCTGAGGTTTGAATGGGCATAATCAATGATATGATAAAGGGGCTACGGATTCAAGAAAAGAGGTCATTGTAGAGTTGAATTGGTTCAAGGAGTGAATCTGGGAAGATGGCCTGGTAGGTAGTAATTGAGGTATCATCATGGTATATTATGAAGAATAGGGTTTGATAAGGAAGGACAGAAGGAAGTAAAAATCCAGGAGAACCTGGAAGTGGCAATGTGGTGAAAGGAACATTCCAAGTCTACCTTGAGGAGAATGAAAGGGTAGCCATGGAGGCCGTATCATCAGGACAAAGTCAGGTTTCAGTAAGAGCTAGTAGATGAAAGAAGTGGGGGAGGAATAGATTTAAGATGAAGGGAAGTTTGTTGCCTATGGAACAGGTATTCCAGAAGGCACAGTGGAAAGTCTGGATGGTGTTAGGATAAAACTTTGGGGTGGGAAGATTGAGGGGGGTAGAAATAAAGAATTGGGTAGCAGTGGGTGAGGAATGTGTTTTGGATGGTGATCTAAAGGAGTTCAGAGTCACTAGAATATTATGGACATGACTAGGTATGAAAATGTTAATTGTTGAGTAAAGGAAACCACTCCCTCAAAGGACAAACACAGCAGAAGATAGGAAGCCTAAAGTTGAAGGGAAGCTGCTGTTTACACAGAATGTTATCTATATCTCAGCTGGGAAACTGGGCTGGCAGCAGGAGGTGACAAATGCCTTGTGCTGCTAAAGATGGAAGGGCTAGCTTTGGGACATATGGAGGATGCCTAGCCACAAGCCGCCTTTCTTCAGGGGAGACCTTGCAGGAAATGGAAGATTCAGAGCACTCGTATACATGGGATTTGAGGTTCTCACCTGAGAAAAGTCAGGATGGAGTGAGATTGCTTGTACAGATGAAGGCATTAGCATAGTTAAGGAACAAGGTCATTCTTCATGTGACACAAGGGTGAAGGAGGAAAGAGTGGCAAAGGTCCACGAGTAATATCACATGAAGAAAAGGGGGAAGGGGTAACTCACAGTCAATGACCTCAATTTTTTCAGCAAAATATGAAGCAAGATTTTCAGCTGAGAGAGGGAGAGTAGGGGAAGCCCTGGGAAGTTTGAAGAGGCCATGTGTTTTAGATGATGATCTACAGGAGTTTTGGAAGAGCCACTTTGGATAGTGGGATATGAAGTTGATGAGGGAGCTATAGTAAGGCTGCTTGGTCACAGCAAGGTTAAGTTAAAGTTAAGGTTGTGTAACATAGATTTGTAGTGGACCTCAATTTGTGTGATTTTTCCTCCACCTTTGTTCAGCAGCATGTGTAAAAGTGAAGGCAATGAATGGTGAACGTGATCTAAGGTTAGAAGCTTAGCAGCATGCAGTTGATATAAGGGAGTTAGGAACTCAAAAAAAGAAACTAGTGTAGAGTTGAACTGGTTCACTAAGGAGTCAAGATACGGAGAGGAGAAGAGAGTGGCAAGTTCAGGGGAGATGACCTGGGAGGTTAAGGGATGAGAGATCACAGTGTAAATAAAAATTAGGATTTAGTAAGGGAAGTCAGATAAAGAGGTGGAAAACCAATAGATTATGGTCAGATAAAGGGCTTTCCAGGTTCCTGAACATAGAAGTGGTACATTTGTGGGATGTGGTTGAGGTGTGGTGGAGGGAATAGGTCGTGGGAAATTAGCAGGTTGAGGGACAGTGATTAAGGCATTTGAGGGAAGAATTAATGTGTATGTTGAAGTTCCTAAGTAGAAAGGCAGGAATTGGGAAAAATAGAAAAATTGTCAGTCAAATTTATTGAGGAAAGAAGGGGAGTGATCTGGAGGTCTGTAGCAAACAAGTATAAGGCTTCTGATTGGTACGTATGAATTACATGAACTTCAGAGGAGGAGAGTGATGGAGGTAGTGAGAAAACCTGGAAGTGGCAAAGAGGAGTTTGGAGTATTCCAACCCTCCCTCTGACCCCCATCATCAACAAGTGAGCAAAGGTGCAGCCAGTAGTGAAAATGGTGCCCAAGGAGATGGTATCATCATGGGAGAGCCAGGTTTCAATAACAGCTAGAAGACAGAGTAGGAGAGGAAGAATTTTTTTTTCTTTTTGGAGGGCAGTTGGGGTTAAGTGACTTGCCCAAAGTCACACAGCTAGTAAGTGTGTCAAGTGTCTGGAAGCTGGATTTGAACTTGGGTCCTCTGTGCCACCTAGCCACCCCCAAATTCCTTTTTTTCCTTTTTGTAGGGCAGTTGGGGTTAAGTGACTTGCCCAAGGTCACACGGCTAGTAAATGTTAAGTGTCTGAAGTTAGATTTGAACTCAGGTCCTTCTGACTTCAAGGCCAGTACTCCATTCACTGCTCTACCTAGCTGCCCTGGAAAGGAAGAATTTTAAGATTAAAAGAAGTTTGTTATCCATGGAACATGCATTCTAGAAGGCACAGTGGAAGGGATGAGTGGCATTTGATTGCTACTTTGGGGTGAGATGGTTGAGGGAAATGGGAATAAGGAATTGGGTGGTGGAGGATGGAGAATTGGGTTTGGACAGTGATATACAGGGGTTCAGAACTGCTGGGATGTATAGAATGGAAGATGCCACTCTTCTCAGAGGAGGCTGAAGAAAAGTACAGCACAAGATGGAAAACACAGTCAGATGGTCACATAGGAGATGCCATTTCACTACTTTTTTTCCATCCAAAGTCTGGAGATTAGCCAGAAAATGGTGCAGTCAGAATTGGAAATCCTTGCTCTCCACTAACTTTCCTCTTCCTCTATCCTCAAGGACCTGATACAGATAGAAATCACTCTGCTGGATTCTAGCCCCTTCAGGGACCTGCACATAAGAGATGGAGGGCCTGGCTTAAAGTAAGGCCTTATCTCTCTTCTTACCCATGGCTAGACAGGAGGTAAGTGCAGCAAGAAGTGAAAGACTTATGGTGCAGGGGAAAGTCACTTTGGGGCAGAAGGAAAATGCCCAGCTAGGCCCCTTGCTGCCTTCCCTCAGAGGACATTTATATAGCAGTGTCCCTCCCATCTTGAACAGTTGAAATGTGCTGGGAGTGTTTTCCCTTCATTTGGTACCTCTCCATCTTTTTTAAAGTAATTTTTTGTTTTTTTTTACATCACATATACTTCTCACTACATCCCCTCCCTTATAGTACAGATTTTAAGAGGGAAAAAGAAAAAAACTCTTCAAAACTAACCTGTCTCCTTCAGATTCTGCATTTCAATGTGGGGTACATAATGTTCTCTCACTCTCTCACTCTTTCACTCTCTTTCTCTCTGTCTCTCTGTCTCTCTGTCTCTGTCTCTGTCTCTGTCTCTCTGTCTCTCTGTCTCTCTGTCTCTCTCTCTCTTTCTCTCTCTCTCTCTCTCTTCCCTCTCCTTCTCTCTCCCCCCTCTCTCTCCAAACATATGTATGTACATAGAGAGCTAAGTATATCTCAGTATAATTGATTTCCTTTGTAATCCTATTTATTTTGTTTTATTCCTTTAAAAGCATTATTTGGAGAACATCTCCATAGGCTTCACTAGATGTCCAAAGGGATCTATGGCACAAAAATATTTAGGGAACTCCCCCAACCCATAATATCACATAATTTTGAAAGATGATTCTTAAGAAAAAATTTCATTCTCTTTAGGTATTTGATCAAAGGCACACAAACCCAGCCTTTAATAAAGGTGACTCAGTACCCAGTCAGATTAGAGGCTCTATGACATCCAGGGCAAATGTAGGAATTTTTCTAGAAAATAGTTTTGTACAGTGTCCAGATTTGTAATCTGAGATTTGTTGAATTCTCAGACCTTTGCTCCATAAATAATTTGGGTGTATTGAGAAAACTTTAGCCTAGGATCAATTAAATAGCTTCTTTTTATATGATTTCCTTATGTGGTCAGCATGGTTTGAAGAACAATGTCTTTCACTATCTTTCCATGTCATTTCTAGGAAGTGTTTCTATCAAATAGAAACCTAACTGTGAAATATGTATAGCCCATTTAAAATCTGTCTTTTTCCTCTCCTGACTTCATGTTATCCCTTTTAAAAATAATTAATATCAAAAGATTATCTTCACAGCAGTTATGAATTGGGACAACAGTCTTTAGGGATCTACATGCGTCCAAAACTTCTAGGACTTTTCCCAGCATACAAAAGAAAAGGGATTTTCTAAGACGTAAATTAAAGAAAAACCCTAGACCAGAGAACTGTTCATTGTGTCATTAGGGTAAAGTTTGCAGAGAAGTAGGAATAAAAGAGACCTTTGCTTCATCCATTGGTCATTACAGATTACTTCTGAGAAGGAACAAGAAGTCTTTACTTTTCTCCTGATGGATGTTTCAGTTCTATTTTTGCTAGTCTTTGCTAAATTTCCAATAGCATTTAGCCAGAGATTTCTAGGCAAACTTCTGTTTTTTCCTTTATAACTTTTAGAATTCTATTATGAAGAATAGTTTTAAATAATGTTATAGAGAGTTATTTTGATGACCATTTGATATGGGCCATATCTTCTTTACGAAACTGAGAATTCCTCATTAGCCTCTTGAGTGCTGAATTTGCAAACCTTAATATAAAGCAGCAAGGGCTGTCACATTTTCCAAGGTGTCATTTGGCATGGATGATAAAGGGAAACTCATTTTCGCCTTTACTGCTTGTGACCTGTAATCTGACATATTGATTCTACTGATGAGAATTTATGGTCAGGTCAATGGCAGATGGCATCATGATAAACTAATGTGGGAGAAATATCTTGGAACTGATAGAGCATGACAATATCCTTTCAATCACACAATCACAAAATATTAGAGAAAAAAAGAGACTTAGAGATTGTCTAGTCCAACTTTCTAATTTTATAGATAAAGAAATCAAGATCCAAAAAGGGAACTGACTTATCCAAAGTCACACAGGTTTTAAATAGCATTTAGGACTAGAGCCCAAACCTTATGGCTCAAAGATTCTGGACATTTCTGCTATTCAGTGATGCCTCTTTGACCAATCACTTCCTCTTTCTGTGTTCAGAGCAATGAGATATGTTTTTCTCACCATGTAAAATAAAGCAACCTTATTATTTTTCTTCCTTCCTTTTCTTTCTCTCTCCCTCTCTTTTTTCCTTCCTTCATTCCTTCCTTCCTTGCTTCCTTCCTTCCTTCTTTTCTTCCTTCCTTGCACACCACAAACCAAGTCCTGATTGTATAATACAGGATGTCCCAAAAGTCTTGGTGAAGTATTAAGCTTTATTTACTTAATGCTTTTTTTTTTACTTAAAACTGTACCAAAATTTGGGGACACCCTGTTTTATCCTGGTGATTAGAAAAGAAGTTTCATGTGACACATTTTTTTAAAGTCTCACCTTTAGGGGCTGTGTTGGCTTCTTGCTTTTTCTTCTCTTCTTCTATCACCTTCATTTTTTTGTCATATTCATCAGCTCGGGATTTCCACTCCACTCTGTTGTTTTGAAGGCCATCCAACATTGGTGTAATTTCTTTGTGAAACCGGGAGAATTCCTAAAGAAATAATTGTCAGTGGGAAACTGTACAATTCAAACCTGAAGCTTTTGTTTTGATTTAGAATAATGACAGATGTCACTTGGGGCTTTAGTAGCCAGAGCTCAGAGCTGACCTAGAAGTCCAAGAACAAAGACATGGCAGATTTTGCTTTCCTATAGAAAGGTCATATAATCTATTTAGGTCCTGGTCACTCTGAATGATCTCTCACTCTCTGAGCTTCAGTTTCCTTTTCTGTAAGGAGAGGACATTAATGCTCGCACTACCTCCCTTGGTGGTTATGATGACGAAGTGAGATAGCACATGTCAGACTGGGTGTCCCAAAAGTTTTAGTGTCATCTAACTCCTATTGTAGCTAAACACCGCACTAAAAACTGCAAGTTGTTTGGTTCTTTAGACCTGACAATAGAAGGCTAATCTAACTGTCAAGTGGGCAACTAGGTGATGAAGTGGATGGAGTGATAGACCTGGAATCAGGAAAACTAATTTCCCTGGGTTCAAATAAAGCCTCAGACATTTAGTAACTGAGTGACTCTGGGCAAGTCACTTAACCCTGTTTGCCTCAGTTTCCTCATCTGTAAAATGAGTGGAGAAGGAAATGGTAAACCACTGTAGCATCTCTGCCAGATAAGGTCAAAAAGAGTCAGACATGACTGAAACAACTAAATAACAGCAACAAACTTTAAATAGATGAAATAGTGGCTCTCTCCACCCTCCCCCTAGTAAGGGATTAGGATGGAATAGCTACTATTAATTACTAGCATTTATATAGCATCTTGTTGTTGGTTTTTTTGCTTTTTTTTGGAGGGGGGAAGGCAGGGCAATTGGGGTTAAGTGACTTGCCCAATGCCACACGGCTAGTTTTTGTGTTAAGTGTCTGAGGTCGGATTTGAACTCAGGTCCTCCTGATTCCAGGGTCAGTACTCTATCCATTGTGCCATCAGCTGCTTCCAAATGATCTTAGAAGCTCTCTTAAAAATAAAACAAGCCTCAAAATAGTTTATTGCATTCTGTACTCAAGTAATACCTTCTTGGGCATACCTTTGAAGGATCTCTCCTGATTTTCACTGAAGCCTGCATGAAGAAATGACCGTTCCAACAATGATAATCCCAATAAAAGAATAAAATAGAGTCTTCTCACCTTGTATACAAAAGTACACACAAAATCGATGAAACCAACTTGGAGCTTGGGTAGTTCATCTCCTTTTTCTCTGTCCATCATAGGCTAGAAAGGAAGAAATTCCCTTATTGCTGTTTCTAATTTTTCATCACTAAGGAGACCATCTTATTACGGCTGTTTTTGGAAGAATATGATGCTGTAATACTTTAACTATCTGTGATTCATTGTGAGGTTCCTGTTTCTACCCAGTGAAGATCCCATCTGCACTGTCCCTTAGCAAGGGGGTATGTGAGAGCTGTTGTGGTTAAAAAGTTCATCACCTTCCACCAGTGTGGCTGACCTGGGGATGTGCCTGTCTGAGTTTAGCTAGGCTGGTCCTCAAAGGACAGACACACTGTCTGCCACTGGTTCTCACCCTCCAGCTTGCTAGGATCCAGCAGAGATTGTGCCCTGCCAGCACAGTTCTGGAATATCTAAGCTCTGCTCCATACCCTGGTGAACCATCACTAGGATATTAGTAGAGACTAACATAGTGACTTTGATTTTTATAGGATATTAACACTAGTTAACATGTCAAACCCCTTACAATTGGTTGTTGTTGCAATACTGTTCTCTCCAGGTCTCCTTGTTCCCAAAATTCATTTGCAACCATGAGGGCTACCTGCAAAGAAGAAAGGTTTAGTTGACCAAAATCTGATT
This sequence comes from Pseudocheirus occidentalis, assembly GCA_028646575.1. NCBI lineage: Eukaryota > Metazoa > Chordata > Mammalia > Diprotodontia > Pseudocheiridae > Pseudocheirus > Pseudocheirus occidentalis. The sequence continues at coordinate 65,629,842 of CM053598.1, read as the reverse complement.
ATTAACAGAAAAAAAAAATGTCAGTAGCAGAGGCAGGGCTTAACTTAGATATTTGTGACTCCAAGAAACTTCTATCTGTTGTTCCCAGTCCTCTCTTCCAAGACCAGTCAGAACAAATCTAATCTTTTTTCCACTCATGAGGAAAATAAGCTTCACAGGGGCAGGGAACATATCTGATTTGTAGTTGCATCCCTATCAGTTCTTTGTGTAGTGATTTCATATGGCAACTTGATAAGCAGTTATTAAGTGCCTACTGCATATGATGGAGTGAAGGAACATGGCATAACGTCAAGAGAGCCTGACTAAGAGTCAGGAATATGGGAGTTCATGTCTTTCCTTTGACACATTCTGCCTTTGGAACCATAGTCAAGTCACTTAACTAAGTGTCTGTGGTAACCCCCAAAGCCATAAGTTGAAGTGGGGCAAAAGAAGGGAATAAACCTTTATGTAGCACCTACTATGTACTAGGCACTATGCTAAGTGCTTTACAAATGTTATTTCATTTGATTCTCAGGACAACCCCATAAAGTAATTGAGGAAACTGAGGCAAATTGAGGTTAAATGACTTGCCCAGCGTCACAAGCTAGTATCTGAGGCTACATTTGAACTCTGGTCTTTCTCACTCTAGGCCCAGGACTCCATTCACTGAACCACTTGTCTGCCCTTTGCTGAAGAATCACTGTAAGAAATAAAAAGAATCACTGTAGCCTCTGCAACTGTGGAAAGGGTCCTCTATCAAAAGTTTCCTGCACCAGTGAAATCATACATCTGAACATGTCTTCAATTCACTTCGCCATCCCCCAAAGTATAAGGCACCATGTTAGGTTCTAGGGATACCAAGGCAAATATGAAATAGCCATTATCCTCAAGGAGCTTACATTCTCCTGTACATGTATGCAACTAAATACAATACAAAGAAAATTAAGGTGTGATTAGTCCTAGTATATAAAGGGATCAAGGAAGCCTTCCTGGATGTGTCGCCTGAGCAGGTTTTGAAAGAAAGATCAAGATTCTGAGGCAGAGATGAGGAGGGAGTGCTTCTATGCATATAGGACAATCAGTGAATCCATGAAGATGGGAGAAGAGTGGAACAGCAAGTCTGAGGAATAGCTAGTAGGCCAGTTGGGCTGGAATATAGAGTTCATAAAGGGGAATAATGTGAAATAAAGCTGGAAAGGTATGTGGGAGTCAGAGTATGGAGGATTTAAAATATCAATCTGTGCCTTAAGAAGGTTATTTTGGAAAATATATGGAAAATGGACTCAAAAGGGAGAAAGACTCCAACTCCAGGTAGGAAACCCATTTAGTCCCCGAGAAGGGACTGAAGTGAGAGATGTTATGGAGCTAAAACTGGTAGGATTGGGTAACTGATTGACATGGAGAGTAAGAATGAGAAAAAGAATCAAGACTCTCACTGGAGTTGCAAACTAGGGTATATGGGAGGACGGTAGTTTCATTGATAGAAATATGGGAAGATTTAAAGAGGAAACTCACAAGGCCTTATTCTTGGGTTAAAAAAAATAAATGCTCAAAGTGAAAGCCGAGGAAGGCAGAGACAGTGGTTTATCCAAAAATGATCTGGGGATACTAGCAGACCGCAAGCTCAATATGAGTAAGCAGTATGATATGGTGGCCAAAAATTCTAACTGGTGTGATCTTTAGCCACACCAGGAGAGGCCCAACTTCGAGGAATAACGAAGTGCTAGTCATCCTGCTCTCTGCCCTGGTGGGACCACATCCAGAGAACTGAATTCTGTTCTGAGCCCCCTGATTTACAGAGGATGTTGATAAACTCAAGAATGTTTGGAGTAGAGCAATCAGGATGGTGAAAGGTCTCAAGTCCAGGTAACAGAAGGATCAGTTGAAGGAACTGGAGTGCTTTAGCTTTGTTTGTTTTTTTAAGAGAAGACTCAGGGGAAAGATGTGATAGCTAGAATATGTTCAGTTTTTTGAAGGGCTGTCATATAGTGGAAGATGAGATTTGTTCTGTTTACTCCAGAGAGCCCAAGTTGCAGAGAGGAAAATTTAAGATTAACCTAAGGGAAAACTTCTTAAAATTGTTTGTGTTCAGTAGTTTCAGTTGTGTCTGGCTCTTTGTGATTCCATATGAAGTTTTCTTAGCTAAAATACTGGAGTGGTTTGCCATTTCTTCCTCTAGCCCATTTTACTAACAATGAAACTGAGGAAAATAGGGTTAAGTGACTTGCCCAGGGTCACAAGGCTAGTAAGTGTCTGTGACTGCATTTGAACTCAGGTCTTCCTTGACTCCACACCTGGTGCTCAGTCTACTATCATGGTAGTGTATTCTCTGTAATATCCTTTCCTTCTCTACTCACCTACTCCAGTCTGGCTTGTTTCCTATGTCTAGGTTGACTTCTCCACCTCTCAGAATAAATTTCGTCCATTAGAGTTCTCAATTTGTGATGCAACACTTCTACGCCCAAACCTTTTTATCACAAACTTCCAGAAGCAGACTCTCCACACATCCAAGTGGGTCCCTTGGGCATGCTCCCAACACTGGTTTCTCATTGGACAATCTGCTATTATACCTATACTTGAACCCAGATAACTCCAAATCCTTCTTTTGCCTGTGTTTCCTCCATAATTTCATTATTCCTCTGAGGGTTCTGTTTCTGGGGGAAACAACTTTTGTTACAGACTCAGCACTTTTTTGTACTTGGAAGTGTTCTTGAGAAACAGTGTGGTATAATGGAGAGAGTCCTTAGCAGTAAGTCCAGAAGACCTGCATTCAAATCTCTCTCTGACAATTACTAGCTTTGTGTTTGGGGGCATTTAGCCTCTCTGAGCCTCAGTGTGTTCATCAGTACAATGGACATAGTATAGTACACATCTTACAGGGCTGTTGTGATGAGCTTGTGTATGTCAAATGCTTTACAAACCTTAAAGTGAAGACCTACCACCACACAAAGAACAGACACATGTCTTGAAGGAGATGCGAGTCATCAACTCTATTCCTTCTTGTGAGATGGAAAGCTTCCAGGCCTTACTTCTGCCCTGCTGCTGAACTTCTTTTATGTGTTGTCTCCCCCATTTAAAATGTGAGCTCCTTGAAAGAAGGAATTGTCTCAAGTTTTCTATTTGTTTCTCAAGTGATTAGCACAGTTCTTGGAACATAGTAAGTGCTTAATCAATCAATTAATCAATAAACATTATTGAGTACCTATCTGTGCCAGGTACTGTGTGCTAAGTGCCTGGGATATTTAAAAAAAGGCAAAAGCCAGTTTTTGCTCTCAAGGAGCTTACAATCTAATGGGGGGAGACAAAAGAAAAATATGTACAAACAAGCTATATGCAGGATAAATAGTAGTTAAATAATTATTTTTTGTAATTATTTTAATATAAATGAAAATATATGCCAATATAATAGCAATATATTTTATATATAAATCCTAAATTAAATATTTATAAAATAAATCAAATAATAAATAAATAAAAAATAATTACATAATTAACAGAGAGGGAAAGCACCAAATTAAGAAGAGTTGAGAAAGCCTTCCTGTAAAAGATGGTATTTTAGTTGGTACAGGTAGAATTGAAGAAGGAGATAGGGGAGAGCCAAAGAAAATACCCAGAGCTGAACGATGGAGTGTCTTATTCATGGACTAGCCAGGAAGCCAATGACACTAGATTGGAAAGTATATATTGGGGAATAAGATGTGAGAAGACTGGAAATGTAGGAGGGGGCTAAGATATGATGGGCTTTGAATGCCAAAGAGAAGGCTTAATAAATGCTCTTTCATTCATTCAATCATTCATAATCATCATCATCAGTGGTACACTGGAAAAAGGCCTTCTGGGAATCAGGAGACGTGGGTTCTTGACTTAACTTGGTTACTAAGCAACTAGGTGATTCTGCACTGTCTGTACTTTGGTTCTTTTGTTCTGTAAAATAAGAGACTGGACCTAGGGCAACTCAGAGGTCCATTCTGGTTCTGATTCTGAGAAGTAGCATGGGGGAAGGTGCTGCTTTCCATCTGGGCCAGTCCTTGGCCCAACATAACTCCTCCTCCCAAACAACTCTGAAATTCCCTGAACAAATTTCAAATCCATTTTTACAGTCTCTTCCATCATTGGTAATGCTTTCAGATAAGCTTTTATGATTGTTAGCTATGTTACCCAGGGAAACCAACCTCCCCTCCTGTTTGCCTTGGCCAGCATCTGACCTGATGACCAGTCATCAACCTGGTGCTTGAAACCACTCCAGTGCTCCTTCACATGTTGTACTGAGGCACAACAGGAAAAGGTATCTTCTTTCTAACTAGCCCTTACCTGTTTGTCTCACTCTTCTTCCTTTTGGCCAAAGAGACAAATTTGGCCAGGTGATACAGTCCTTGTAAAAGACCAGCGTGATGAAAATTGGACAGAACGGTCGGATCCCCTCAGATAAGACTTGGGCTGTAGCCAAGTGTCACAGAAAAGACTGGAGGAAGAGGCTCAAACTCACCTGGCTTTGAATCTCCCAAGGCTTGGTTATAGCCGAGAGGTCACACCCTGTCATCATCATCGCCCTTTGTGAACAAAGCAAAGGTGGGCTAAGCAAAAATCATGGAAAATGTAGATTCACACATGACAATTTGGAATGAAAGGTCAGCCACCTACATGATAACTTCTTTTTTGGTTGGGTCAACAGATATGTACTTGACAACTTCCTCCTCGGTTTCCATTTTTTCACAAGTGTCAATAATCTTCTGAAACATGGTTCTTTTCCTGCAAAAGACACAAAGGTGTAGGTGGGATAACAGACAAACAGGAAAAATGACAAGCTACTTTGCATTCTTGAGCATCAGACTTCACAGTCACATATATAATAATAGTAATAATAAATATAATAGCTAACACTTATGTAGTGCTTACTGTGTGGTAGGCACTGTGCTAAACACTTTGCAATTATTATTTCATTTGATCCTCATAATAGCCCTGAGATAAGGTTGCTATTATTATCCCCATTTTACAGCTGAGGAAACTGAGGCAAACATGTTAAAATGACTTGCCTAGGGTCACACAGCTAGTAAGTGTCAGGCTAGAGTTGAACTCAGGTCTTCCTGATTCCAGACCTGGTGCTCTATCCACTGTACCACCGAGCTGCCCCATATATAACCTTAGCACTGGGATGTCCGTGGATGGGAAAAAATGTCAAATCCTTGAGGGTGTCCCCAGAAGGAAAAGAGGATCAAAGAGGTAGATGAGATAGGAGAATTGAAAGATGAGGGGCGGCTAGAGATTTGTGACATGGGTGGGGCAGCATTCTACGGCTTGTAAAGTAGGAAAACACATCATATAAATTTAGAGCCAAGTGTCAGGATGCAGAATATCATTGTCACTAAGATCCCCATCAGATTTCACATGCCTCTTTTTCATATCTCCTATTATGTTATGTTGTGTATTATTATGTATTATTGTGATATGTTTGTGTCTTGTTCCCCATTGAGGCTGAAAACTTCATGAGGGCAGGATTGGTATCTTATTGAAATTTTAAACCTTCCCTAGAACCTAGCACAGTGCTCTGTACACACCAGGCACTAAATAGATGTTTGCTGAGTGAATGAATAGTCTTATGGTTAGCTCATTGCATATGCATCCATGTGATGATTTTTCTGCATAACCTATTGGTCTACCATGCTGCTCCTAAAAAACCTACCTATTCCTAAGGAAAGTGGGTTAAAGATTTCCATTTGCTAGTCACCACAAAGGGTGCTCTTAGCCAATTTCTTTCATCTAGCCCAAGGGTGGGGAACTTGTGCAGGCTCCCCACCCCTGAATTATTCTAGCCAGATGTTACATGGAACAAGCACTTATGGAAGAGCCAAGGAAATCTTTTTTTACCTGGTTTGGTTCAGGAAGGGATCAGTGGCCTGATGAAAGAGTCAAGAGTTATTTGATGCCATTCTGTCTGTGTTGGGGTTTTGGAACAGTTGGTTTTTGCCACATTAAGTCAATCCCTTAGTGGATTGAAGGAGAAAATTAAGCTTGCTCTGAGTTAATGGAAAATATCATCCATCATTCTCAAAATGCAGTCTTGTGTTACAGCCTGGTGGTCTCAGCATCTGGTCTAGTGTGGCCTTATTTTCATTGCTCTACTTAACACACTTACTTTTGCCTCTTCCAGGGAAGGTTTAGATGCAGGGTTCTTATCCTTTTGTGTGTCATGGACACCTTGGTAGTCTAGTGAAACCTATGAACTCTTTCTTAGAATAATACTTTTAAATGCATAAAATAGAATACATAGGACTACCAAGGAAACCAGCTATATTGAAATATGGTGATCTGATTTTTAAAAGAACATTCATGGACTCTAAGTTAAATGCCTGTGATCTTAGTCAGTTTTGGAAGGTACCAAAAGGGGGAAAGATCTTTTTGGATGGGAAGCAGTGTTAAAGAGTGGATCCTGTTCTTATTATTTAGGACAGAACATTCAGGAAAAAAAGGAAACTCTATTGTGTACTCAGGGACAAGCTGGGTTTCTATGCCTTTTTTGTGAGTTAAAATCTCTTTTAAAGGACTGGAGATTATGCTTTACAACAGTGGTTCTCAACCTTCCTAATGCCACGACCCTTTAATACTCATATGTGCGTGTATCTGGGTGTATCTTGCATGTGGGTGGACTTGCCTGGAGATGCATAGAGGAGCGGTGTCTCGGTTCCTAAAACCACTGAAAATACATGTTTTCCAATGGTATTAGGTGACCTCTGTGAAAGAGTTGTTTGACCCCCAAAGGGGTCGCAACAGGTTGAGAACCACTGCTTTACAAGGACTAGGTACACATGAAAATTATCTTTAACTATGTAGAGATTTGTCCTGTAGAAGAGAAATTGCCTGCCTGTATGGCTTGGCCCAAGAGGGCAGATTCTGGCGACAATTTAGGGCTGTTCCTGAGCATAAAGGGACACTGTACTGAGAACTCAGGAAGAAATGGACAGGTCTATTTGCTTCAGAATAATGACCTTATAATCATCAGCTCTGCAGATATCTCTGGGAAGAAAAAACTCCAAGCTGAAAAACGTGGCTTAGTCTCAGGGAGATGTGCAGGGAAACTTATGGAGACGGAAGGACTTACTTGAAATATAAAGCCAGGTCAGTTGCTATTATTGCCACTTCAAAGAGATGAATGACCGTTTCAAATTGGCGCTTATTGAGATTCTGGAAGATGTTTAAACTCTGTAAGATGGAAAGTCACAACACAATGCTGTCATTCAAGTGTCTTCAGTTCTCTAAACCAAACCAAATAGTGATGGTAGCTGAGATTCCCAGTGCTCCAAGGCCAGCAGAATGCTTTGCCTACAAGATTCCATTTGGGCTCAGAATAGCCTTAGCAGGTAGCCAGGATGGGGTGGATTTTGTTCTTACCCAATAGTGTTAGTTGTTTATGCTGTTGGCATAAAATGACCTCCATTTTATGAGAAGCTGAGTGGTTTGCCACAGGACAAATAGATAGCCAGAGGCAGTAATGGGACTCTGATTCAAATCCTCCAGGACATCCAAATGCTTCTTTGTTGTTGAGTCATTTCAGTAGGGTCCAACTCTTTATGACCCCTTTGGGGATTTTCTTGTTGAAGGTACTGGAGTGGTTTGCCATCTCCTTCTCCAACTCAGTTTTTACATGAGGAAACTGAGGCAAACAGGGTCAAATGACTTGACCAGGGTCATGAAGCTAGTATCTATGGTCGGATTTGAACTCAGGCCCTCCTGACTCTATCTGCTGCACCACCTACCTGCCCCAAAGTGATTCTGCAGATTCTTAATAAAAGCTTATTAATTGGTTGACAAGGGCAGCTAGGTGGCACAATGGATAGAGCATTGGATCTGGAGTGTGAAAGACTCCAAACTTGAAATTCAGTCTGACACTTACTAGCTGTGTGACCCTAGACAATTCACTTAACCCTATTTTCTTCAGTTTCCTCATCTGTAAAATGAAGGAAATGGCAAACCACTCCAGTCTCTTTGCCAAGAAAACCCCAAAGGGAGTCCCAAAGAGTCAAACATGACTGAAATGATTCAACAACCACAAAAATTGATAGATAAAATAGTCATTTTTACATTTTTAGAGAAGAAAAATCCCAGCACCTCTTTACTTTGGAATTTGAATGAATCAGAATGTCTTCTGGTGAATATTCACCTCTGCACTTCATCATCCTCTTGCATTTGTAGATTCAAAAAATAAGTTTATGAAAGTCAAGTGACCCACCATTCTGTGCTCCCTAAGTAAAAATAGGTTTTGTTTTGTTTTTTTTCAGGGTGTTATTTTTGCTGTGCACACAGTTATGTAACATTAATGGGGTGTAGTGGATAGTGACCTGACCCTGAAGCCAAAAAGGCCTGGGTTCAAGTTCTGCTGTTGGCTCATATTGGCTGTGTGACCCTGGGCAAGCCACTTGACCTCTAAGCTTCCAGACTTACAAATTGCCGAGCAGGTGTTGATCTGCTTGGACAGAGATCTGTTCTTCACCTGGAAGTTACTTCTGCCAGGGAAATCACTGGTCCATTCTCTTTCCCCATGCTAAAGCATTACTAGCCCTGGGACTAAATTCCCAGCCTTGGATGAGCAAATAATAATTGTTTCCATATAGTCCTTTAAGACTTACAAAGTTTTTTCCAGCAGCCCGATTTGCAAATGAGATAATCCTATAGGCAAAACATAAACTCCTTTGTTTGGCCATTAAAGCTCCTCACAACCTGCCTCCAACCTATGTTTTCAGCCTCACCCGGAATTACTCCTTCTTCAGGCTTTGATGTAGCAAAACTGTCCTCCCTGTTCTCCACATACAATGGTCCATCTCCCATCTCCCCCCTCCATGCCTTTGTACTGACCATCCGCCATGCCGGGCACATAATCCCTCTTCACCTCTGCCTCATAGAATCCTTCTCTTCCTTCAAGACACAGCCCTAGCACCATCTTCTACAGGAAATCTTCCCTGACTCCCCCCAATTGCTAGTGCGCTTCCTCATTAAACATCTTAGAGTTGACCAGTTTGTAGCTTCTGTATTTCTCCTCTTTATAGTCTATGTATACTTATGTATCCTTGCTGTCTTCATTGTTAGAATGCAAGATCTCTGAGAGTGGGGATGGTTTCATCCTTTGTATTTGTAACCCCATCACCTGACAAAGGTGATCTCACTTGATTCTTACAACACCGGGAGTGAAGTGCTGTTATTATCCCGATTTCACAGTTGAGTAAACTGAGGCAGACAAAGTTAAGTGACTTGACCAGGGTCACACAGCTAGTAAGTGTCTGAGGCTGGATTTGAATTCCAGTTCTCCTAACTCTAGGCCCAGCACCCTTTCCACCATGCCACCCAGCTGCCCATAGTTTTTAAATAAAAGCTTGATAATTGACGAAATAGTCCTTGTTAGACTTAAGGAAGGGAAAAATCTACTTATGGCCTTCTTCCTTAGCACCTCTTACTTTGGAACTTCATTTGATGAACTGTAAACTTAAGATGGTGCACTGAGGGCCGGGCCTGGAGTGAGAAAGACTCATCTTCCTGAGTTCAAATCCGACCTTAGACACTTATTAGCTGTGTGACCCTGGGTAAGTCACTTAACCCTGTTTGCCTCAGTTTCCTAATCTGTAAAAGGAGCTTGAGAAGGAAATGGCAAATCACTCCAGTATCTTTGCCAAGAAAACCCCAATGGGGTCACAAAGAGTCAGGCATAAATGAAAAATGACTGAACCACGATAGCCAGTATGTTTCAACAATGGGACTTAAAGCTAGGTCTTCTATCTACTACCCTATATTGCCTTTCACATATAAAATATTATCAAAATAAATACAGGGTAGTTTGGGGAGGGGGGACACTTGAGCAGACTGTTCAAAGGAGATGGTAATTCCAAGGGGGTAGATATGAAGATGAGCATTCCAGGCTGGCGGAGAGGTGAGTAATGGGGAGGGTAGCCTGTGCAAAGGCCCCAGAAAGGCCTAAGAAGGACCGACATGTATGGGAAACAGCAAATAGACGAGTCTGTTAAGAACACAGAATTGTGAGGGGGAGTCAAAGGTAAAGGCACAGACAGCATGGTCTAGTGAAAAGAGGGCTAGCCCGGGACTCAAAGGCCTGGGGTTTGAATCCTGAGGGCTAACCTGGGAATCAAAGTGGGAAGGGGGAAATGAGTTTGAATCCTGCCTTGGCCAAGTACTAGCCAGATGACTTGGTGCAGTAGATGGAACAGAGATGATGTGGAAGTGGGTTTGACAGGGTTTGGTCCCTAATATGAGAAGTGATGGAGAGGGAAAAGTCCAGCATCACTTCAGTAAGGCACAATGAATCACTGTTCTGCCCATGACAGAAAGAAGGCATCTATTATAGTTAAAGAGCACCCAAAGCAGGCCCAGGTTCACAGCTTTTAATTAAGAACTTTCTAGATCCACCAATTAGCTGTTTGTTTACTCAGCTAATGGAAGAATCACAAAGATCAAAGTATTAAATTATAACCCTCAACTCCGTCTGAGAGCCCTGATTACCCATTATTGTTAGCATTTATTTTTCTAATACAAGTTCACTTCAATAAATCAGATTGTGGTTATAAAACTTAGAAAACAAAATCCAGCCTTATTAAACTTGTCAATTGGGGGCGATTTATCTTCATTATAAAAGGTGGATACCTCACTATACAGCAAGAAATTTGTCACTGGTTTCTTTTTTTTTTTTAATGTTCTCCAAATCACATAATTTGAGAGTTGGAACACATCTCTGTGTCCAACCTATACATGAAAAAAATCTGGACCATGACACTGGATCATAGAATCACTGATTTTAGGGGTGGGCAAGTGGCAGCTTGTCCTGCCTCTGCCTAAAGACCTCCACGGAAGGGGAACTCACCACCTCTCAAAGTAGCCCAACTCCATTTTTAAGAAGCTTTAATTTGGAAACGTGTTAAAAATTGATTTTTCGTGTAATTGGGGACAAATAAAGTACTAAATTAAGGTAAAAATAAAATAGAAAGCTTTACTTGTTAGTAATCATGATAAGAGTTATAATTCATATTTATCTAATACTTGCTATGTGCCAGGAGCTGTGCTAAGTAAGCCCTTTACAATGACCTCATCAGACCTGCACAGCTTTAGGATTTACGCCCTATTATTTTCCACATTTTATAGACGAGAAGATGGAGACAGAGGATAAAATAGAGGCTCTTATTATCTCCATTTTACATGTGAGGAAACTGAGACAAACAGGGTTAAGTGCCTTGCCCAGGATCACACACAGCTAGCAAGTCTCTGAGGCTGGATTTGAGTTCAGGTCTGCTCTAGCTGCTAGGTCTCCAGTTGCCCTGAGTTTTCCATCACTTCCAGGCTAATCTGGCCTCTTTGTAACTTCCACCCATTGCACCTGGTTCTTCCCTCTGGGTCCAAATAAAATCCATTCTATGCATTTGAGCCCTTAAACAAACAATATAGCTATCATGTCCCCTCTTCTTTGGGCTACAGATGTGCAGTTTCTTCAACTGATTCTTGAATGACATGGAGACAAGACCCTTCATTAGCCTGGCTGTCCTGCTCTGGACATCCTCCAACTTATCAATCAGATTTTAGACTGTGGGACCCAGAAAGGAACATAGTGTGTCAGATGAGACCTGACCAGGACAGAGAACAGTGAGACCATTGCTTCCTAATTCTGGAAACTATGTCCTTCTTGATGTAGTCCAAGATCCCATGAGTTTTCTTGTTTTCTGTGTCCTGCTGCTAACCCATTTTGAGCTTATAGTCCAATGAAACCCCCAGATCTTTTTCAGAAATTCTATCTAATCAAGTCTCCCTCATTTTGCCCTTGTGATTGATTTTTTTTGTAGCCCAAATGCAAAGTGTTATATTTAACCTTATTACATTTCATCTTAGTGTTGTTATTCAGATATTTCAGTCTCTTCATGACCCCATTTGGGGTTTTCTTCCCAAAGATATTGGAGTGGCTTGCCATTTCCTTCTCCAGTTTGATTTATAGATGAGGAAACTGAGGCAAACAGGGTTAAGTGACTTGCCCAAGGTCACACAGCTGATAAGTATCTGAAGCCAGATTTGAACTCATGGAGATGAGTCTTCCTGACTCAAGGCCCAGCACTCTCTACTGTGCCACCTAGCTGCCCCATCTCATCAGATTCAGACTAATCAATCCAGATAAGGATTTTGTACCCTGATGCTGTTATCCAGAATGTGAACTCTCCCTCCCAACTTTGGGTCATCTCAAAAATTTGATTAATGTGCCATTTGTGCTTTTATCCAAGACACTGTTAAGAGTTAAACATTCTTGGCTTCCTGGGCCAAGCACAGGTCCCTTGTAGACTCTGCTGAACATCTCTTGCCACAGTGACAAAGAACCATTAACAACTTTAAGTCTGACTGTCCAACCATTGCAAATCCATCTGATTTTATTATCCTCTAATTCAGGGGCAGGGAACCTGCTCTAATTCATATCTCTCCATCTACTCTATAAAATATTTTAATAAAAACTTAGTTAAAATCCAGATCTATTATATCTCTTCTCATCTACTGGTTTAGCTTCCTGGGACATTTAAAAGGTAGTTCAATTCACCAACCCCCACCTCCCATACACACACATATTATATACATATGTGTGTGTGTGTATATACATATGCATCTTTTTGGAGATATCTGTATTGCATTATATATAAGAAGACTTTCTTTCTGACCTCTTTCTTCTGCCAAGGCCCTTCCTGTTCTGCCTATCTGTAGAAAACAGGCCTGAGTATCTTTTTTTTGCTTGTTTGGTTAATGCCGATTCCTCTTTGAGAAAGAAGGAATGTCCTAGCCTAAAGAAGGCATTTAATACAATTTTCCAAGAAGGTAGCATTTCACACATACGCACAAGGAGATGTTTGTATAGCGATATATATCCCACATGATGAATTTTTTCTGTCCCACCCAGTGATTTTATCAATGATTTGGATGAAGGTATAGCTCCACGTACAGATGACATGACCCCAGGAGGAATGGTCAGTATGACAATGACTGAATTGGAATTCAGAATTCAGACTGGAATGTATGCTTGGTCAAAACCAACAAGCTGAAATTTCCCAGGGAGAAACACATAATTTTGCATTTATAGCCTTCGTTACTTAGTCCCCTCCTGCCTTTCCATTCTTCTTATACTTAACTGCCCACTATGTACTCTTCAGTCCAGTGACACTAGCTCCTGGAACTAGACTGTTCCATGGATAAGACCTCCCATCTTTCAGCTCTGGGCATTTTGTCTGGCAGGGATTCCATCCCTGGAAAGCTCTTCCTCCTCAAGACTTCTGGCATCCTTTAAATCCCAGTTAAAATCTCATTTTCTATAGAGAGCCTTTTTTAACCTCTCTTATTTTTAGTGCATTCTCTCTGTTAATTATTTCCTACTATTTTGTATATAACTTGTTTGTATATATTTGTTTACCTCTTGTCTCCCCCATTAGATTGTAAGCTTCTTGAGGGCAGGAGCTGTCTTTTGCTTCTCTTTGTATCCCTGTCGTTTACGACAGCGGATGGCAGATAGTAGGTGCTTAATAAATGTTTATTGACTAAGTGATCAATTTAGGTTTCAAAAACTAATTGCACAAATACAAAAACAAGAAGAAACCTGTTTTGATAATAGTATTATGTGAAAAAAAGACCTGGAGGTTTTAGTTGACCATAAGCTCAATATAATAAGTCATGTAATGCAGATGCTATAAAATCAAATGCCATCTTGGGCTTCATGGATAAAACATCCAGTTCAAGGAAGATTACACTTCTGCTGGCCCTCAAAAGGCCAATTTCTTAGAAACATTATAATACTTGATTCTGGGGGGTCAGTTTTTATGCAGATGTCTTGGAAACTGTGGCTTTGAAGCCAGCTCTTGGAGATCTGTATTGCATTTGGAGAAAGGCTAACTGACTTTCCCAAGACTTTCTGGCTTTTCCCAAGACTTTTTGGCACCTAGAATTACAAAGCCTGATCCCGCCTGAGCTGCTTCCAGGATGTGACAGACCATTATAATGATGAGACTATGATAATGACAATAATATTGCAGGATGTGACAAACTAAGCTTATTGATGAGAATACTTGAATCTTTGTCTTTTGTATCTTTTAAAACCTTGTTCAAAAAATCATTAAATGGAGTTCTTTCCTATGAACTACCTGCCTGGTTAATTCTGTCTCATGTCTTCACTCACACTTGGGGCTGGTACCCAAGTGGCTCGTGACAGTCTTCAGTTTTGGGCATCATATATTTTGAACAGCACTCACAAATTAGAGAAAGTCCAGAAAAGGCTGTTTGAGAGGCCAGATAACTAGGACACATAAAGAATAATTGAAGGAACTGGGGCTATTTAAGCTGGAGAAGAAAATATTCTCATGGCCAACCTTAATTACCCTAAAAGAAATGATAAATATTAGATTATCTCTATGGCCCATTGGTGGTGCAGTGGATAGAGCACTGGACCTAGTGTTAGGAACATCTGAGTTCAAATTCAGCTTTAGACACTAGCTATGTCATTTAATCTTGTTTGCCTCAGTTTCCTTATCTGTAAAATGAGCTGGAGAAGGAAATGGCAAATCACCACAGTATCTTTACCAAGAAAGCTCCCAAAAGGGGTCACAAAGAGTTGGACGTGACTGAAAAAGGTGACTAAACAACAACAATATGGCCTATTACCTCAAATACTTTTTTTTTTGCAAAGCTGTGATATCACAGTGAATGTGATTATCATCACAGTGAATTAATTCCATTAGTGATGATTGTGAACCTTCCACATCTTTGCTGATGAGTCACCATAGACAAAAAATTCATTACCTTGTGGCCAGTATATGGTGGCCAATCTCTAGCTGGTAAGTCCTTCCACACTTAGGACTTAGGTTGGTCCTTCAATAGCAGACACGGTCTGTCACCGGCCTCTTCTAGCTTGGTAGGACCTGCTGCCGTATCTCCTGGCCTGGCCTTCAAAGTCTCAAGGTGACCCTGGTCATGCTACAGTGAGGCACTTGAGAAAACTTTGGTCAGGCTGCGGCCCATTACATGCACTAGATCATCTATGTTCCCAACACTTCAGTGATCTAATGGCTGTCAAACAATGCAAGGGACTTGGAGGGATTTTTAGTTGCAAATGTTAAATAAAAAAACAAACAAAAAATTACCAGTGTAATTAAAGTACATTTCATCCATGAGCACATCCCTCCTAAGAATTCACCTTTATTTTTAAAATAAAGTTTGACAACTATAAGTCAGAGGCATTGTTTTTGTAATGTTAAAAAAAAGAAACTGAGGAATATGCTGTTTATAAAAAAATGTAGCAGGACTGTTCAGTGACTAAAAACTTCAAAGCAATTTAGCATTGCATGTCAATAAGCTTTTGAATGAGCCCAGTGCCCGGCAACATTGTTGACAGTGATCTCCAAATTGGCACTTAGCTGGTTGAGCCATGTTGCAGAGAGGCTCTGTCAAAGGTGTTATGGATTATTGATGGGCAATATTCCTTTTTAGAGTAGACAATTAAGTCATTACCTGCCCATCAGAGCCAGTTCAGACTACTGAGTAAATAATCTGCACAAATGAAAGACTTTTAAAGCCTCCTAAATCCCATTATAAACTCTTGGACCCCAGAAGGGGTGCATGAAAGATGCTTGCTACACCAGCTCTATCCTGCTACGTCAACCACTCAGCACTTGTAGTTTCAATACAAAGCCAAACCCATGTTCATTAAAGGAGAAATGATGTCAATGATTTTTTTGACTCAGAAATGAAAGGATTTAACTCATTAAGGACTTGATTCCCCACAAAACACTAGGCAAGGCTTTACATGACTAAGGGCATAAATATATCTCTGTCTCTATCTCTATCTCTATCTCTATCTCTATGGATAGAATATTGAAAAGAACTTTCATATGTATTCCCTTCTTTAAAGTTCCACAACCTGGCAAGGTGGGTAAGACAGGTGTTATTACCATTTTACAAATAAAACAGAGAAGGAGCTAGAACAAGATCCCAGGTATCCTGTGGTAAAATGATCACTCTAGGTCAGATTTTTGGTCCATTGGCCATTCTGCCATCTCCTTACCCACATATACAAATATGTTTCCATTAGTATCTTATGCTAGAGCTGCCATTTATGATATATGAACTGTCCCTAAGTTCAGATATCCTGAGTTCAAAGCCTGCCACTAATCTATATAGACTGTCTTATCCTAGGCAAACCTCAGGTCCTCTGCTGTAAAGTAAGGGCCTTGAATGGGATGGTTTCCATGATCCCTTCTGCCTTTAAATGTATAATCCATGTTCCTATCATCCTTTTGAAAGCATAATGACATTTTCAACCAGCACCACTTCTCTAAGGCAAAGATTTCCATGAGTTTTATTACCAGCTGTGTAAAATCACACTCCCTTTAATTTGTCCCCTATTCCCTCATTTTAAACTGAAGCAGGTAAACTTACTCATTCTAGGGTTTCATGGTCGGATAAGTCCATATTCACTTTAACCATGCCTTTCATGATTTCCTAGACTTTGGTCATATCTCACCTGTATATTAATCTTTCCAAATGGAAGAATCCTCATCCCCTTCTCATCTGTCCTCCTATGTACCTTTTCAGCATCCCTTCTACCATTTCAGCTGCTGAATTTGGACCTCTCCTGGTATTAAAATAATAACTAGAATTTCTATAATGTCCTAAGGTTTAGAAATCACTTTACAAATATATTATCATCACAACAACCCTGTGAGGTAGGTGCTATTTTTATCACCATTTTATATATGGGGAAACCGAGGCACACAGAGGTTAAGCGACTTGCCCAAGGTTACACAGCTAATGAGTGCATGAGGCAAGATTTGAACTCAGGTCTTCCTGACCCCAGGTCAAGTACTCTATCTACTGTTCTTTCTTGAGACCTTTTTATAGAATTCTAGTTAACACACATGAGGTCTTGGAGGACAGACAGCAAGATACTGTTTTCAGTTTTGTTCTCAGCATCTTCTGATGATGCCTTGAGTTTTGCTGGCCTTTTGAAGCCCTCCAGAGAGGCCATAACATGTAGTGCAGAGTATTTTGGACTTGCATCCACCTTATACAAGCTGTGTGGTCCTGGGTAAGTCACTTACTCCCTCTGAACCTTAGATAATTCTCTAAAATTTCTCTGCTAAGGTTATTACTGGGCTGTGACTTTTTTCAGTGGAGAGAGTTCTATACAAAAGAAATCACACTGGTGGTTGCTTGGTGTATTTTGCTGGGAAGAATTAAGAAATGAGATGGAGGGAAATACACAACAATCATAACCGTGAATGTGAATGGATTGAACTCATTAATAAAATGGGAGTGGATAGCAGAATGGATTAGAAACCAGAATCTAACACTTGAAACAGAAACACATACAGAGTTAAAAATAAAAGGCTAGAGGAGAATCTAATAATGCTTCATCTGAAGTAAAAAAGGCAGGGGTAGTAATCATGTTCACAGACAAAGCAAAAGCAAAAACAGACTTAATTAAAAGAGGTAGCCAGGAAATTGCATTTTGCTTAAAGGTACCATAGACAATGAAGTAACATATAAAAATTTTATGATGAATTGTTGGTGGAGTAGTGGCTTGGTCCAATCACTCTGGAAAATAATTTGGAACTAGGCCCAAAGGAATATGAAAATTGCATTCCCTTTGACTCAGCAATATTGCTATTATGTCTGTATCCCAAAGAGACCAAAGAAAAAGGAAAAGGACCTATATGTACAAAAATATGTATGGTAGCTCTTTCTGTAATAGCAAAGAACTGGAAATTGAGGGGATGCTCATCAATTAGGGATTAGGTGAATGAGTTGTGGTGTGTGATTATGATGGAGTACTATTGTGCTATAAGAAATGATGAGGGAGATGGTTTCAGAAAAAACATGGCAAAACCTATATGAACTAAAGTAAAGTGAAGTGAGAAGAACCAGAAGATCATTATGCCCAGCAACAGCAATATTGTAATGAGGATCAACTGTGAAGAATTAGCTGCTCTCATCAATGCAATGATCCAAGACAGCTCCAAAGGACTCATGATGAAAAAATGCCACCTACCTCTGGAGATAGAACTGATGAACTCTGAGTGCAAACTGAAGTATAATTTTCTTACTTTATTTTTCTTGCCTTTTTTTGCAATATGGCTAATATGGAAATGTGTTTTGTATGATTTCACACGTATAACTGATACCATATTGCTTGTCTTTTCAGTGAAAGGAAGAGAATTGGGAACTCCAAACTTAAAAAAAAGTTTAAAATTTAAAAAATGTTAACATTTTAAAAAAAGATTGAGCAGAGATCAGACAGGTAGGAGTACCAAGAGAAAACTGTCAGAAAATCCCAGAGCAGAAAGAGGATCCAGGAGGAGATGATGGTCAACAAAGTATGGTGAAGACTTCTGGATCAGGAACCGGAGGATGTGAGTATGAATACCATATCTGTGACTTGGGGGCAAAACATATTCTCCCTCTGGTCCTCAGTTTCCTCATCTGTAATATGAGGCCATGTGACTAGGTGATCTCTGAGATCCCTTTCACCTGTGAATCTATAATCCTCTTGGACCATTTGTCTTTTGGTTGTTTCGGTCATGTCTGACTCTTTGTGACCCTGTTTGGAGGTTTGTTTTTTTTTTGTCAGAGATACTGGAGTGGTTTGCCATTTCCTTCTCTATTATTTTATGGATGAAGAACATGAGTCAAACAGTGTTAAATGACTTGCCCAGGGTCACACAGCTAGCAAGGGGCTAAGGTCAGATTTGAATTTGAGAGGATGAGACTTCCTGACTTCAGGCCCTACATGCTAGCTACTGTGTCACCTAACTTCCTGTGCAGCTGTGATGGAAAGAGCTACAAAACTTGTGTTACAAAATGTGTGTTGTTGCATTGATGTTTTATATTGGGTTTATAATAAGTCACTTAAAAATCAAAATGTAAGAAACAGAAATAGGAGAGGGGGGGAAAGAGAGAGAGAGAGAGACAGAGAGAGACAGAGACAGAGAGAGAGACAGAGAGAGAGAGAGACAGAGAGAGACAGACAGACAGAGAGAGAGAGGGGAAGGGAGGGAGGGAGGGAGGGAGGGAGAGAGAAGTTTACTACTGGTCAGTTACAAAGTATATTAAGGGTTTACTATGTGCCAAGAACTTTGACAAGTGCTGAGATACAAAGAAAGGTCAAGCAAGTTTCTCCCTCTGAGAAGCTTACATTCTGATGGGGAGGACAACATGTACACAAAAGGATCCATTCGTACTATGTAGAAGACAACTTTGAAAGGAAGCCTTCTGCAATTGAGGGAACCTGGAGAGGCTTCCTCTAGAAGTCTGCATTTGAGTTGAGTCTTGAAGACAACCAGAGATCCCTAGAGGCAGAGGCAAGGATGAAGAGTCTTCTAAGCATGAGGGAAAGCCAAAGTAAAATCCCAGAGGTGGGAGATTGAGTATGGGGTGTGAGAAATAGAAGACCATTACGGAAGAATTGTAGAGAGTACAGAGTGGAATAGAGTGTAGAAAGGCTGGAAAGGTGCAGAGGAGTCGGGTTGTGGAGATTTTAAAATGTTCAACAAAGGACTTCATACTTGATCCTGGAAATAACAGGTACAGAGTGATGCGGTCAGATGTCAAGAAAAATAGGAAAAGCAATTTGCTACCAAAGAAAACAGAATTAAGAGAAAAAGACACATAATAACCACAAAAATATAAAGGAAATTTAAAAAAGGCATCAGGATTCAGATCATTGCCAAAGCCAATAGAGAACTGATGATGATACGTTCCCCCTCTTCTCAGAATAGAGGTGGTGGATTACCAATGTACAAAGAGGACTATATTGGCAGATATGGTCAGCATGTTCATTTGTTTTTCTTAACTGTATTTCTTAGTTAGAAAGGAGCTTTCTGTGGAAGAAGTTACTGAGAAGTGATAGCTATATAAGAAAACCACACCAGAAACTGTTAATGAAACATTAACAAAAATTTTTTTTAAGAATCACATTATGCCAATGTCTTCAGGACTTTTTCTTTATCACTGTTGGTTGCTCAGAACCCAATATCTTATTAAAGCATATATTAAATTGTTTTCTCTTGAATCCAGTATCTTCTCTGTGTTTGGATTAGAGGACAAAAAACTGGGGTTCAAGTTCCATCACTGCCATTTACTAGCTGTATGACCTTGACAGATGACTTTAATGCTTTAATTTAATAATTTCCTTATCTGTAAAATGGGAATAATATTCACAGGGTTGTTGTAAAAAAAAGCAGTTTTGTAAACAGTGGCATACTATATCCATATCGGCTATGATGATGATATTAAAATTATTTTCCACTTTCTTCCAAGATCTTCCCACAATTTATTCCCATCAGTTTTTTTTTTTTACTTCTTAGAAGAGCAGTGACATTTGAAAGCCTGTATGTTTTACTGGAATCTCCATATGAAGGCTCTCTTAATAAAGAAGTACAAATTGTTTACTTATTCATATCCCTTAATTTCCTGTCTTTAAAATATTCCCCACCTATGACAGAAGAGCACTTTCTCTACTCCCATTAAGAGTATTTTTGCAAGAACTCATCAAAGGTTTTTGAAAGCATAAGTAGATTATTTTCACTGGTCCCTTACAGCCACATTATTTTCAAACCCTTACATGTAAATCAAGTAATTTAGAGTTATGACTTATTCTTATAGGAAATATTGCTTTTCCCATAGGAAAAAAAAGTTCCTTGACTGTTTTTCAGTGATTCCTCTACTCTCACCCCAAACACTCAAAACCAAATGAAAAGATACTTGTCTCTCTTATATTATCTGAAGGAAGACAAAGTGATATATCCTTGAGTTCCTATATGAAATAGATCTGAGACACAGAGAGACAGAATTGTTACCTTTAAATTGTGAAACAATGTGAGTAATATAGAAATATGTTTTACGTGATTGAAGATATATAACCTATACCTAATTGCTAACCATCTTAGGAAGAAGAGGTGAAGGAGGAAGGAAGAAAATTTAGAACTCAAAATTTTATAAAAAATAAATGTAAAAATTATCTTTGTATGTAATTGGAAAAATAAAATAGTATTTAAAAGGAAAAAAAATATTTAAAAGATTTTGGGAATTCAGGAAGGGGTTACTGCTGATTTTGAGTCCCATTAGAGATCTTTCATTCCCAGGCAGCCTAGTCTAATGGAAAGTATGCTAGATTTGAAGTCAGAAGACCTAGTTTTGAATCTCAGCTCTATGACCCTAGATAAGTCATTTCCTTTTCTAAGGTCCACTCCAGCTCTGATCCTGCAACATTACTGGACATTATCATTTTAGTTGTTTAGAAGCTAATGGCAAATAATTCCTTAATTGATATGTTCACATTTTAATATTCACTTTGTCGGTTTGGTTTTGGCCGTAGGTATACTTAATCTAAAGCCATCTCAAGACCAAGGTATTAGATTTGCTCCAAGCTCTCAGATTTTTTTCCCCAGGCAGAACTTCCATACCTCATCATGCAGTAGAGTTTTACTGAACTCCAGGTGGTGTCTCTCTAAAATGGAAGATCCATGAAGCTTGGCTAAAGGAGATGCTGATCTAGGAAGAAAACAATGTGTCACAAATTACAGCTGTGCAAAAATTACATCTACATTCTGTGGGAATAGCGTATGCTGAAGACATTTCCCTAAGAAT
This sequence comes from Pseudocheirus occidentalis, assembly GCA_028646575.1. Classification (NCBI taxonomy): domain Eukaryota; kingdom Metazoa; phylum Chordata; class Mammalia; order Diprotodontia; family Pseudocheiridae; genus Pseudocheirus; species Pseudocheirus occidentalis. Next base: position 65,608,215 of record CM053598.1, on the reverse strand, counting down.
ATCTGAAACATTCTTAGTCACACTAGATAAAATGGGTAGAGCATCTTAGATCATAGAATCATTTTTGAGTTGGAAGGAGATCTCAGTGGCCATCTAGTCTAACACTCTCCCCACCCTCCCCACCCCCAAAAAGATTTCGATTGCAAGATATTCAATAATGATCAGCCCGCCCCCCCGCAAATAAGGGGGAACCATAGAAGGCAGACCATTTCACTTATGGATGGCTCTGTTAGAAAGCTTTGTTGACATTAATTTTCCATTCACATTTTTACAAGGATATAAAGAAATTATTCCAAAAAAGATCACTGTATCAAGAGTCAGAAGACCTGGCTTCATATTCTGGTGCTGTTATGTACTACCTGTGTGACCTTGAGCAAGTCAGTTCATTTACTCCTATGCTTCAGTGTTTTCATCTGTGAAAATGGGAGAGTTGGACCAAATCATCTTTAAGGTCCCTTCCAGCTTCTTATCCTATGATCTTAATTCTTTTTGTTTCTTGTGCTTCCAAAAGAAACCAATCCCTGGAGCAGTGAATTGCATGTAGTAGTTGCATGATAAATTGTTTGTTGAATCAACAACAAATTAAGATGCCTGGTCCCCTATTCCTTGCACCTAAAGTACAGAGAATTTAGAAGGACAAGAGATCTCTCAGGTCATCTAGTCAAAGACTCTATCTTACAGATAAGAAAAGTGGGGCCCAGAGAGGTTAAGTAATTTGCCCGAGGTCATCCAGGAAATAGGGATAAAAAGGTTTGAGGTTCAAGTAAAAAAATCAAATAAACGGCTATGAGAAACTGAGCACAATCTGTCACATTACCAATAGGATAGGGACAGAGATAGGGATTGGTATAGGGAACTCTCAGGTGAGAAAACTCCTTCAATGGATGTAGAACACCTTCTCTGCCATTTGTAGACTTGAGAGTTAGCTAGTCCCCCACCTGGGGTCGCACATCCAGTATGTGTGACCATTACCCAATGCTGCCTCTCAGTATGGCCATCATGGTCTACTCAAGTCTCCCTTTGACTTCTCCTCATGACTTGGTAGTGATACCTGGCTTCTCAAAGGCAGATGCCAGTGAGGCTTGAACCCTAGAATGTTGCACCTAGTCAAAAACAAATAAACAAACTAACAAAAGACTTCAAGAATGGCAACTAAATGGTGTAGTGAGCTTGGAGTTAGGAAGACCTGAGTTTGAATCCTCCCATGGATATTTACTATCTATGTGACACTGGGTGAGTCACTTAAGGACTCAGCCTCAGTCTCTGTGTCTGTAAAAGAAGGTTTGACCTGATGACCTCTAAGATCCCTTTTTGATCTAACTTCATGATCCTTTTACCCTAAGGGTGTATTGCATGTCTGTGACCCAAGTATCAGTCCAGCTAAACTTGAAAAGACTCAAGTATCTACAAAATAATGATTTCTTGCTTTGTTTTGTTTTTGCATTTCTTGAAAGTCATCTGCTAGAAGCAGCTAGATGGTGCAAAGGAAAAAGCTCTGGGCCTGGAGTCAGGAAGAACTGAGTTCAAATTTGGCATCAGACACATACTAGTTGTGTGACCCTGGGCAAGTCATTTAACCTCTGTCTGGCTCAGTTTCCTCAGTTGCAAAAATAGGGATAATGATAACATATGCCTCCCAATGTTGTGAGAATCAAGTGAAATAAAGTTGTTAATTGCTTAGCAAAGCATCTGGTATATGGTGGGGTGGCATATAAATGCTTCTTCCCTTTCCACCTATGAAGATGTAGAGTATCTACTTCGGTGTAGGGAGTAGCACCACACATTCTTGGAGTATTGAAAATAAAAGATTTTACCACCTAAAGAGATCAGGGTTAAAATCCACTAAAGTAAATACCATAACCATGAAAATATCTGAATGGCAAAGCAATTTTCCAGATAGTAGTACTGCCTATAGTGAGCAAAATTCAACATAATCACTTTTCAGGTGCAGCTCAGTAGTTAGGTGATCCTTTAGTCCTCAAAGTCTTTATGTAGGAGTGATAGAAGAGAGTGGAAAGGCAGTGGGTGAGAGGGGTCCAGCCAGCGCCAATCTAGCTCCTCTCTTCTTCCCTAACTGCTCCCCTTTTGTGACTGGTGAAAATATAAAAATGAATAAGATTCCTATCCTCCAAGAGTTAATATTCAAACTATAAGAACTCCTTAATCCTTAGACTCTTTAGGGAAAGGAATCTTTGCTAAAGGTCAGCAAACTTGAATATCTTATAGAACACTGACATGAAATAAATAGTGTTGAAGAGAAAAGGAAAAGAGGCTCTTGGCTGAGCTAGGCTTTAACAATATGCCCCCAGAGCTAGGAAGAAGCCTCAAGATTGATCTACTGAGGACTAGTCGGGGTGGGGGGGGGAGCCTGCTTTGTAGCTAAGGGAATGATTAAATGCTCCTACTTATCTGTAAATGGTTTATATTTCCTGAAACCTCATTCATTCCTTCATTCAATCAACAAATGTGCATTGAACAGCTCCTGGGCTCACATCTTTGTGCTAGCCACTTGGGAGATACAAAGAATGAGACAGGATTCCTAGACTTCATCATGGAACTAAGAGTGATAAAGCATATAAACAGATAACTGTGACACAGGGCATAGTGTGAAGGTGTAATAAGACAGCTAGAAAGTGTATTCAGCACGAGATCTTTAAAATAATCGATTGCACTGTTCTCTTTGAAATCTGCTCTCAATGAAGGAAACTGCCCCTGGAATACAGAAACATGACCAGAAATACCAGAAGGAAAAAAAGGGGGGGAAAGAGAGTTTCACCTATAGATTTACTAGAAATCCTAGCTCTGATGTGTAATAAGTGAACAGTCACTTAACTTCACTAAGCCTCAGCTTCCCCATCTGTAAAATGGGAATGATAACTGACATCTATAGAGGGCTTCAAGGTTTCCACAGCATACTGCATACATTATCTTATATGATCCTCTTAACACCCCTGAGAAGCACATGCTATTATTACCATCATTTTATAGATGAGGAAACTGAGGCTCAGAGATTTTAAGTGACTTGCCCAAGGTCACATCTAATGTCAGATTCCAGTCCCTGTCTTCTCTAAATCTGGTTTCAGGGCTCTTTCCACTATGTCATCCTGCCTCTCATAAGATAATAATCCTTTCACTACCTATATTGCTGGGTTGTAAGGAAAGAATTATTTAAGTCTTAAACAATTCTCTAATTCATCATAGAGAAGGTGTTGTACTGCATTAATATAGGGAGTTTTTTTATTGATTAATTCCCTATATCAGTGGTAGGATCATAGGTCACAGGTCTGGTTCTTAATCATAGCCATTTGTATTAGTATAGGAACAGTCTAGTTCGGTTGATAGACTGCTGGGCTTGCACTAAGATCTGGGTTCAAATCCCACCTAAGGTATAATCCTGGGTAAGTCTCAACTTCTATGCTTCTCAGTGATTTCCTAGGACCCATTTCTGAAGTCATTTGAATCATAGGTTTAGAATTGGAAGACGCCTCTGAAGTCATCTAGTCCAAGATCCTATCTTACATATGAGGAAAGTGAGGACCAGAGAAGTTAATAATTTGCCCAAAGTTGTCCAGGAAGTAGGCATAGAAAGGTTGAGATTCAAGGAAGCAAAAAGTAAGGAGCAGCAGACAAGGAAAGGTCAGGACCACGGAGAGCTCAGGAGGGGGAGTGGTTATAAGGCCTACTTGAAAGCGGAGAGACCAACCTACAGTCTCAAGGTCTTTATAGTTTTACCTGAAGCTAGGCTCATCCCTTCCAAATGTTTGGAATTCTAGCATGTAAGGAACCAGCTGGGGCACCTAGGTGGCACAATGGAGAAAGCACGAGCCCTGAAGTCAGGACAACCTGACATTTTACTTTAGATGCTTATGACCCTGGACAAGTCACTTCACTCCAATTGCCAATAATAATAATAATAATAATAATAATAATAATAATAATAATAATGATAACAGAACCAGCACCCTTTGCTTTAGGAGAAGGCTTTTGTCAGGGCCTGTGCTGTACACAGGTTCATCTGGTTACTCTAGATCAAAATATTTTAAAATAGAAGTGAAGACATCTGTGTACCAAGAACAATGAACCTAGTGCCAAAAAGACTGGGTTTGATTCCTAGTTTTTTCACTTATCTGTGTGACTTTGGAAGGAGAATTTGTCTGAGCCTCACTTTTTTAGTTCAACAGTTTTACAAAGCACATCCATCACAACAGCCTTGTCTGGTAGATAGTACAAGTAGTATTGGGCCCATTTTACAAATGAGGAAACTGAGGATCAGAGATTGACTTCTCCATCATTACATGATGAGTGTCAGAGCTGAGCTTCAACCCAGATTCCTTTTCATACCATTAAAGTACTTTCTACCTCTCAAAAATGATGGGGTTTAAGGAGTCTATTTCTAAGGTCTCTTCTGGTTCTAAAATCTTATGATCCCATGTCTTACATTAAGGTCCCTGTTGAACATTTGTTGGGATCTTACAGGACTTCAAGAGCCACCTTTGGTACCTCCAAATCATCCCTTGGTTCTAAAGTCTCCCAACCAAGGTCCAGGACAATCATTTATCATTTAATAATGGGCTATTACTTTAAATGTATGTGCAAAGAGTAACTATAAAATCATGATGTTTATTAAAAAAATTAATAGGTCAAAATTTATATGTCCTAATGAATACAATCCTCTTCAAAGCTGTCACCACTGACTACCATATGTTTATTTCAGTAATGTTCCCATCACTCAAAACCCATTTCTATAACTTCTTTGTTTATAGTTTGACAGACAAAAGGAAATCAGTGTCATTCTATGATAAGCATGCCTGATTTTTTAAAAACTTAAAATGGTATTTTCCAGGTACTTTATTCACTAGAATTGGCTTTGAAAGACCTTGAACTCTTCCCAAAATTCAAATCTTATCTATAAAATAAGAACAATAATCTTTGTCCTATCTATCCCACAAAGTTACTATGATGATCAAATTACCCAATATATAAGAAATGCAAGTCACTATAAACGTTATAAATGTGAGTTATTGTTGAAGCAAACCGTTTTAATTCTAGTGCCTTCCCTAGGTTAATTTCTTCTTATTTATTTTGCAAAGACCTTGCTTTGAATATATTTGTTTGCATGTTGTCTTCCCCATTAGACTGTAAGCTCCTTGAGGGCAGCAACTGTCTTTTGCCTCTTTTTGTGTCCCCAACACTTAGCATAGTGCCTGCCACATAGTAGGTGCTTGATAAATATTGATTGATTGATTGATTGAAACAGTGTGGTATAATGGAAAGATCACTGGTCTGGGAGTTAGGAAACCTGAGTTCTAGTCCCAATGCTACTAACTAGTTATGTCCTGATAATAGAGTTACACTGAGAGGTACCATGGAGTTGAATTAATGTCTGACTTGAAACCCCAGCCGTGCAACTTACTACATATATGACCTCGGTCCATTTACTTAAACTCTGTGGGTCTCAGTTTTCTTATCTGTATGACAGGGGGATTGTACTAGATGACCTCTGATATCCCTTCCATCTCTAGTATTCATTTATGTTAAGATTCTAACAATACCAGTAATAATAATCTATAAGAGAAACTCAGGAGTTGGATTTCTTTCTTTTTTTGTCATGGGTGTTCCTTGGTTTCTTCAAGAATACATCAATATACATCAACACGGCCCTCTGTTTGCACTTACTTCATCTGATACAAATTGTTGGTGCCTCTGTGATCAATATCATGGCAGAAAGCAGCTGCAATCATAGCAAAGGCTTCCAGATCAGTATAATACTTCTTCAGTTTTCCTGTCTGTTTAAGCAAACAGATCTGGATCAATGGAAGCAGCCTGGAAAGAAAACTGAGCTAGAGAGTCAAGAGACTGAGGTCCCCAGGCCAGCTCTGATACCTACTAGCTGCACAACCTTGGGCAAGTCACCTTATTCTTGAGACTCAGTTTCCCTATCTATAAAATGGGAATAAAAATGCTTTCACTATAATACTTCTACTTCCATGGTTGCTGTGAGGAGAGTGCTTTGGACTATATAAATGTAAGTTGTTATTATTATGATCTACTTCCAGAGCCATAATTAGGACAAGGCAACTGGGGCATTGTTCCACGGTGCCAAAACTGAGAAGATGCTGATAGTGTTTATGTGTTTTAGCACAAAAACAATAGACTTTTGACTTTATTGAGCAAGAATAATAAGTTGAAAGAGGAAACTATCAAATGGCAAGGTCTAAATGAGTGTCGTGCTTATCCCCATTCACCCATGACAAGGTTCCTCAGACAAAGTCCCCAGGGTCTCTTTCCAGAGATTTGGAATTTTTCTATCCCACCTCCTCAAAAAAAAACCCCAACAACACAAAAAACCCTGAATTTGCCTTTAAAAGTTTATTTGAACATGTGTTTTGCATTGTTTGCTTCACCTGGGGGCCACAAGTGATAGTTACAGCTCTATCTGATATACAAGGTAGTTATGAAAACTTCAAATTAGTGATTCCAGCCTTTTTGAGGATGAGGTCTGCTTTTTAGTGTCAACAAGACTGTCACAATCTAATGATTGTGGCTAATATGGAAATATTTTTTGCCCAACTGCACATGTACAATTTATATGAAATTGCTTACTCTCTCAAGGAGAGAATTTGAAGCTCAAAACTTTGAAAATGAATATTAAAATTTGTTTGTGTACATGTAATTGAGAAAAATAAAATCATTGACAAAACTATTGAAAAATAAATAACACTTTAAATTATTTTATCCTATTATTTACAACAGTATCTATATACATTTAAAAATAATAATTCATAAGGTCATAGACTTAGTGTAGGAAAGGACCTTGGAGGTAATCAAACCCAGATCAGTTATTTTGCAGATTAAAAAAACGAGGTTGTATGTGAGGTTGTATCTTGCCCATGATTACATAGAGTCTGAGACAGGATCTGGACCCAAGCTTTCCTGACCTCAAATCCAGTGCTCTATCCACTACATCAGGTTGCTGTGTGAAATATACTTATAAGGCGGTGTCCTGGCATGGCAAATAGCATGTCAGATATGGAGACAAGAAAAATTGGGTTCGAATTCCTCCTCTGATATTTACTAGCTTTGTAACCTTGGGCATTCACCCTAGACCTCAGTTCCCTCTTTAGTAAAATGAAGGAACTGGACTAGAAAATCTTTAAGGTTCCTCCCAGTTTGAAATCTGTAATTAGAGAGGCTCTACTGCTGATTTCTTCCATCAAGTTTTCCCTCATGCTCAAGTTCTGACAAAGTTAGAAAGAAATTGGTGAGTCTTGAAATGCTATAGAAATGTGAAGGGTCATAATTATTATTATATCACCATCACCATCACCACCACCACCATCATCATCATCATCATCACTATCATCATTATCCTTCTTTGCAATTATCTATAAGATTCCTGAACCCACCATTAGCAGGGTAAACATTGTCTGTCCTACATTGAATCCATGCCGCCAGTTGTGATAGGTGACAGATCGGTAACCTTTTCTCACTGTGTACATCCATCTGGTAAGGACCTATGGAAAAAAGGAAGGAAGGAAGGAAGGAAAGAAGGAAGGAAGGAAGGAGAGAGAAAAAGAAGAAGGAAGGAAGGAAGAATTAAGAAGGGGGTAAAAGATTTTTTAGACTTTGGAATCTAACCCCCAAAGGCTAAGAATGTCTGGGATGGTGTAATTGACAATATATCTTATCTAACAAAGGTCACTTGGTCTTGTTTAGGTAGGTTTCCACAGAAATATTTGCAAAGTTAATAATAATTCTTAGTCAAACACAAACTGAAAATTCACTATTTCTAAACACAGAAGACATTTGGTTTGAGAACTATCAGAACTGCTATTCCTAGTGATCAAGTAAATATCATCTGACCTCCACAGGTACTTTGAACTTTTCCACAGCTTTTATTTCAAAAAATAACTGGATCCCACATTTAATCAATTCATGTTCTGTGATGGGGAAGTCACTGAAGTGGAATTCATAAAGTTCTACATCCTTTGGATTCGGCAGCTCCTCTTTCTGTTGAAACAAGAATGATATAGTCCGGATAAAATTGACTTTCCAGGCCTTTTTATACACACAAATCTCAAACATTCACAGAGTGATGGAAGGCTGGCTGGTCAGTGGGAGTCCCATCCAGCTATAAAGTGGAGAGCAGACATTACAAATGCCTGGAACCAGGCTGTGACTCAGCCTCCCCATAGAGTGTGGCAGCAAGCAAAACACTGTAGGCTCAGAGGATGGGGCTCCCATTGGCCAGTCCTCTGTTAAAAACAGCAAAACAAGTTGTTTGGATAAAATAGCTAAAGTTGTTAGAAGCCAGAGAGTGCCAATTTCCTCACTCTCTCAAGCTCCCATCTTTTCCTCTTGTTGCATTGTTAATTATAGAGTAAGCGCTTCTGAATTCAATTCCATTATTTATAAAGTGCTTAGGATGGGCGAGGCAATGAGGTGCTTTAGAGAGGGGTAATACAAAGAACACAAAAGAACAGTTCCAGCCTTCTAGGAGAGGAGCTCCTAACCTGGTGTGTATGAAACTCATTTTACACATCCGCGCGCGTGCGCGCGAACACCTCCCCCAGTATTTTAATATGATTTAATATATGTAATCAATATATTTTAGTATAATTGGTTTCTCTCGTAATACTATGAAGTTTATTGCATTTAAAAATCTTTTTTCTGAAAAGGTATTTATAGGCTTTATCAGATTATTATAGGGGTCCGTGATACAAAAGAGATTAGAAAACCCAGTTCTAGGAACTCACATTCCACTGGGTGAAAATAACTGGTATTCACAAAAGTAAACAGAACATATTTACAAAGTAAATAGGAAGTAATTCAAAGAGGAAAGAGCTAACATTTGGGGATATCAATGAAAGGTCTTAGGTAGGAGGTCATACTTAAGCTGATCCTTGAACAGAGTTAGGGACAACAAAAAAGTGCCTTCTATGTGAAGAGTACTATGGCACTTTTTAGGCACTAGAAGAGAGAGAAGGGATACACTGATAACTCTAATAGACATTGTGATTGGAAGGATTTGTGATCTCAGATACGGCTGTTCTTTTGAGACATGAAGATCATAACATCTATACCTGGAACTCCTATTTCTTGTTGTATCCAACTCTTCATGACCCCATGGACCAGGAGTGGGGAACCTGCAGCCTTGAGCCCACATGTGGCCCTCTAGGTCCTTAGGTGTGGCCATTTGACTGAATCCAGACTTGACAGAACTAGTCATTTTTTTAAGGGGATTTGTGAAAATGGGCAATGGGCCATGGACCACAGCAAGTCAGGCCCTTCTGTCCTCCACTCTCTCTCAGTCTTTCCAAATTCATGTTCATTGTTTCTGTGATACGATCTACCTCATCCTCTGCTGTCCGCTTTTCCTTTTGCCCTCAATCGTTCCCAACATCAGGGTCTTTTCCAGTAAGTCCTGTCTTCTCATTATGTGGCCAAAGTATTTAAGCTTCAATCTGACCTCCCAGCAACTAGCTTGAACAAGTTTCTTTAAATTATTGACTGATGTGACCTCCTCTCTGTCCAAGGGACTCTCAGAAGCCTTCTCCAGCACTATAATTTGGAAGTTTCTATTCTACCAAGCTCAACTTTCCTCATGCTCTAACTCTCACAGCCATATCTTGCTACTTGAAAATACATAGCTCTTATCCTCTCCATAAATCCTCCATAGGAAGCCTACCCATTAAGCTGGTGCCATTTTCTAGTTCTCTTGACATTATGTGGATACCACTGGATGATGCAGGGTGCTCATGGAGTATCCCTCATTCTTGCTAAATGACTAGTCTATTTTTTTCAGTTATACACTTCCCTGATGACAATCTTTAAGTGGCTTCTCTTGGGTGAATTCTTCGTTTATAATGTGTTGCTGATGACTAATGCTTATGTACCTTTTCAAGTTTAGTACATTTTCCACTAAGTGTTTATGTCTCATAAGCAAAGCCAGATAAGAAAATTATTAGATAAGTGAGGAAATAAGGTGGAGATTTTTTAGGCAGGAATTACATGTGAAAAAAGCCAGGACAGAGAAAGGAGATGCTGGAATAAGAAAAAGGACACTGTGGCTAAGGTTACTGTAAGTCTCAGTCTTTTCCTTAGAAAGACAGACAAATAGACATTTATTTATGTAATTTATGTATAATTAAAATAATTGTGTCTTTGACCAGAGGAACATCATGAACTAAATAGACAGAGGAGTACTAACCTGGGAGTCAGGAAGACCCAGATTCAAATCCTACCTATGACATGTACCAACTAGCTCTGTGAGCACAGGGAAAAATCGCTTAACCACTCTGTCCCCAGACAGCTAATCTAAGTTATTTAGTTATGCATGAGTTTCTGATCTATATTAGAAAAGAGAATTTCTACATGAATTTACTATATAAGTAAAAAAAATAATAGTTTCAGATTTAAAAAAAAACCAAAACTTTAACCAAGATGGAAATAGAATTGTGGAATTGGGAATGAGGACCAGAGATGGCAAGATAGAGTAAGAAAAGACAGAGGAGGAAAAATCCTTCAGAATATGATAGAAATTACAGTCCATAGTATTCCCTTAGCCTCAAATAAACCGTCAGTGTTAAGATCCCCAGCCATAGGTAGATTGCAAAGTGCTATGAACCTTCCTATGTCATTGACTGCTGGTGTAGCTTTGGGCAAGTCACTTAACCTCCTCTCTAGGCCTCACATTCCTTATACTAAAATGAGGAGAGTGGACTAAATGGATTCTAAGACCCCTTCCACATCTAAATTTACAACTGAGTTTGAATTCCAGGTCAGGAGAATGTGGTCTGGACTTCATGTCTTGTAAAGACAGCAGTTAATTGACACTGACACATCTCTGCTCTTACCCAATAGGTCAGAAGTGGTTAAATACCTGAAAGATTGGGAAGGGAAGGGTGTCTGCTTTCAGGTGCTATTAACCCTATTAAGACAAATAGATCTCATATTCTTTGCCTCATCTGGAAAGCCATATGGTTGAGATGTTACTTTTCTGAAATCACAAAATCACAGAGGAAACTGATAATTCAGAGCTTTCAAAGGTTTGTTGAGTTGATTAGATTTCCAAGCCCAACCTGGTAACATGGATTAGGAGTCATGTGTCAACAGACAAAAAAATATACTTGTTAGGTAACTATAATGGGAAACACCTTAAACCGTTGGATGTGGCAGTGTATTCCTTCCTGAAAGGAAAACCTTAGAACACTAGTTCTCAACCTTCCTAATGCCGCCCCACCCTTTAATAGTTGTATGTGGGTGTGTCTGCATGTGGGTGGACCTGCCTGGAGAGGGATAGAGGGGGGTCCCCTGGCGACCCCGGTGACAAGGTCATTCAACTCCAAAGGTGTTTCGACCCACAGGTTGAGAACCGCTGCCTTAGAGACATTTGCTAATTTTCCTCATTGCACAATAATGTGAAAGAAATCAGCTTGGCTAAACTAGTTTCCTAAATGTGGCTGGGCCTGAGGAGTTAATCAGTAAGGAGTTATAACTAGGAGGCTTTTATCAGCATGTAGAAAGAAGACTGACCAGATTAGCCAGGGCAGGATTTGGTAATTCCATTCTTTACTCTGCGGGGGACAGAGTAAACATCTACTAGGAGAGCCTCCACTGGAATGACTCCTCAGGAACACAGTTTGGTATACAATGGGGGTGGGGGAGGAGGACTGAGTTACAGAATGTTCTTATTTGGGTAGCAACCATCGGGTCGTTCTCCAATTCTCCTGCGCTAGGGGGTGAACCGATTGTCAGATTTTCATCGTGAGCATTTACAGCACAGAAATCACCAAACAGTATAAATCTGGGCTTGGTTTATTGTTTTGTTGATTGTCTAGACATTAAAAAGTGACGAAGAGATTGCTAATAATGCAAATTAAACTTCAAAGTGAGTGAAGGCTGTTGGGAACTTGAACTATTGGAGTAAGTTGGGAGGTGCTAGAGAATTAAGAAAAGGTAGGTAGACAACCTCTCTCTTCAGGAGGTTGTGACCTAACCCTACCACTTGCTAAGACACATATTTGTTATGCAGGAAAATTGGTGGACAGACCTATTTGCCATGTGATGTGATGGGGTAAGTGTTGGTAAACTATAGATATTTTTGAATACATATTCAGAGCATTGCATCAGTAGGTACAAAATGGGGATTTCACCTTCATTTTGTTTTCACTTAGGCCTCTTTTTTCTTCTAGGAAAAGTGATTTGGAGTCAGCTTACAAACGGGTTATTCCAAATGTTAATTAAAAGTTGGTCTTTTGGTACTTGAAATATATTTCCTATATAAACAATAGTTAGGTTCTTGAGTTTTCCTGCAAAACTTTTTCTTATAATATATAAAATACATAGTGTATCATAATATGATATATTATTTTATATAATTATAGTACATATAATTAATTCTATGTGATTATATATGTCATATATAATTATATGTCATATATAACATAAATATAAATTAACTGTAGTATTATCTAGTGCCATAGAACCTAACTAGTAAGAATTGTGGCCACTCTGAAGAGATCACCCAAGTCATCCATGGAGGAAAAACTAAGTAGAAAAATAATGTATGTTATACATTTTAAGACAAGTAGTTGGATGGGCAGTCCATTGAATTTTTCTATCAATATATGTATTTTGGGCAGATGGAGAATCTGGACAATGACTTGGGTCCAAAACTGAACAGGAGAAGAGTTAGATTACATTTGGGAATTTTTACACCGAATGCCTTCCATGATCCCAAACTAGATCCTGACACAAAAGTTGATCTTATAACACCAAGAATCCCTTAGGTATCCTCCAGTGCTCCATTGTGGTGTGAAGGTAGCCACATTTTCTCAAAGACCCTTTTAGCAAGCCACAAAGTCAGGCTAGATCTATTTCACTAAAAAGGCTTTAAGTATGGTCCTGCTAAAATGGATATAGAAGTGAACCTGGCTTTCTATGGAAGCTGCTATTTCCTCAAATGGAGTTTCCCAGGAGAAACTCACCATTTGGAGCTGGAAGACAGGTTATTTATATTCCCCCCACACTTGGCAGAGTGTCTGACACATAGTAAATCCTTAACAAATGCTTCATCTAATCTAATTTACTTGCTCTTCTGTGATATTCTGTCTTCTGTCTCCCATGCCTGGAATGCACTTTTTTTTTTTGGTGGAGGGAAGGCAAAGCAATTGGGGTTAAGTGACTTGCCCAAGGTCACACAGCTAGTAAGTGTCAAGTGTCTGAGGCTGGATTTGAACTCAGCTACTCCTGAGTCCAGAGCCTGCTCCATTCAGTGCACCACCTAGCTGCCCTTGGAATGCACTTCTTTACTTCCACTCTGTAGAGTCCCTAACCTCCTTCAAGGGCCATCTCTTCTAGGTTGACGGTTACGAATTGGCCTTTTCCCCAAAGACAATATTTGTATATATTTTGTGTTTACTCGTTTTGATGCACATTTCCTCCACCAATAGAATGTAAATGCCTTGAAGGCAGGAACTGTTTCATTTTTGTATTTCCAGCTCTTAGCATGATGCCTGGTTCATAGTACATACTTAAATGAGTATTGAATGAATAAATGAATGACTGAGTCAATAAGTCAGTGAATGAATCCTGAGTAAAACAAGCAGAGTAGTGTAAACCATATCAGTATTTTCCTAAACTGCACGTGGGCAGCTAAGTTACTCAATCGATGGAGTGCTGGAATCAAGGACAATCTGAGTTCAAATATGACCATGGATGCTTGCTAGCTGTGTGACCCTGGGCAAGTCACTTAACTTTGTTTGCCTCAGCTTCCTCATCTGTTGAAGGAAATGGCAAACCAGTCCAGTAACTTTGTCAAGAAAATCCCAAATGGGGTCATGAAGAGTTAGACATGACTGAACAACAGCCACAAAACTGCATGTAATTTGAACACCCTGAAATCCCTACTCTATGGAATACTTTTTATGCACTAATATATGTTCTGGACAGTGTGGATAAAATACAAGAGGGGTTCAGTCCTTGAGTAATAAGGGTACTCTCTCCCCACGTTTTGCCCAGGTTTCTAGGAGAGGTGGCCTAGGGAACTAGCTAACAAGAGGAGCCATTTCTCTTAACACGCATAGTAAACCTTTTTTGCCTCATGAGGGAACTAAACATGATATGAGAGTACTTACCAAAATCTGTATGAGTTCTTTTTCTTCACAGTCTTCAATAATATTTGTATTCAATTTCTCTTTGTATTTCTAAAATGTAAAAGCCATTGAGATAGTACATTTCTCTGAAGCAGAAATTAACCCCTACTGAACTCTTCCAATATTATTAATAACAAAAATGTTGTTGGGTTTTTAAGAGGGGTCCTAGCTTTGTGAGTTTCTGGGAGATGGACATTTAAAGAGAAAGAACTATCATCTTTCCACACTGGAAGAAATTTGAGGACTCAGTCCATTGGAAAATGCTTTCCTTTGTTACCTTACAATATCATAGGGCAAGTTATACTGTTTGGAACTGAAGCCAAGTGTATAGGGATATAATTTTAAGTATTTCTTCATTCTTCTGAGGTGGCTATTTTTACCTATATTGTCTCAAAATATTTATCTTTCCCTTTTTTCTCCTGACCTTATTCATATTCTCCCACCATTTGTAGAAAGCAATTATTTGGCAATTTTCCTGCTGACATCTAAAACTATAATTCTCAAGGTATGAACTATGGACAATTAATGCTCCCCAACCATCTTCAAGTTATTGTCTGAGCTAGTTCCTTGCAAGAAGAATACTTCTCTTCTGGAGATTCATCATAAAGTCACTGTCATGGGACTGTGCTATGAAATTATTTTATGTTTTATTTCAGATGACATTTCTATAAGAGGGAGAGGTAAGGAGAGATAAGGAAGTAAGAAATAAGAGTGAGAAGATCTAGGCTCTTGCCCCATAAGATTTTAGAGCTAAAAGGTACCTTAGAGATTGTCTTAGTCTAACACAGTGGTTTTCAACCTGTGTGTTATATTCAATTTGTAACAATGAAAACACATCCTGCCTATCAGATAGATTCATAACAGTAGCAAAATTACAGTTCTGAAGTAGCAATGAAAATAATTTTCTGGTTGGGGGTCACCACAACATGAGGAACTGTAGTAAAGAGTTGTGGCATTAGGAAGGTTGAGAACCACCCATCTAATGCCTTCATTTTACTTCTGAGAGAATGAAAGGGACTCACCAAGACCACGTAGAAAGCAAGTAGCAAAACCAAGACTTCTGTGTCTCCTAACACATAGTTCAATGCTCTATTAACAATACTGTCGTTTGGTTACTGATTCTGTGACCTTGGAAAGTTCTCTTGACCTCTCTATTTCCCACTTGTTCTATTTATAAAATGGAAATAATAATAAGAATACTGAACCCCATCTACCAGGGTTATTGTGAGGATCATGAAGAGTAATATATGTGAAAGCATTTTGAAAAGTATAAATTGCTTACATACAAATATAAGGATCTTTTTGTCCTCTACTTTTATTATTAATGTGCAACAGACTCTTGTGTAGGATTTGTGTCCAAAAAAATACTTCCTTATTTTAGTCTTACTCCTGTTCTTATCATTGTTTTCTAAGATAGTCAACTTTTCAGTATGACCATTGTCCAATAAAATTTTCCATCTGTTTCTCAACTAAAGAATTTGATTTGCAGGTTTCTTTTACTTAAAGGATGATTTTTCTTTTATTTATTCATTTAATATTTACTTAAATACAGTGTTTTTACATACCCTTGACTAAGGTACTATGATGATGCCTCATAATAGCATAAACATAACTTTGTATTCTTACAGACTATACCAATAGTTCTAAGACACTCATGCTGGCAAAATCTTTATGTCTGAAAATTGAGGACCAAGCTAAGCAATTTTGTAAAACTTCATTAAAAATTTGACTTCCCACTGATGATGATGATGATTTTTATTTTTTTCTACAAAAGTAACTCAGAACACACCTAAGGTAGTGTGTTCAGTTCTGGGTACCACAGCATAAGAAGAATTTCAATAAGTTGTTGAGCATATAAAATACAAAAATATAGCATTACTATTTTAGCTGCAAATAGCAACCTTAAAAGTGATTAAATTATCCTGTTTATTAAAGTTCCTGTTCCTTAATCAGATTATTTTATAGCACATGGCAGCATACACACAAAAAGTTGGAAAGTCTTCATTATGAAAATAAACAAATTCAAAGGAAGTCTCTTAGGTTGATCTTCAAGATTGTTGTTGAAAGGGCAGTGTTCAAATAACATAGAAATGCAAGCTACTTGGCTTAACTATCTATCTTAGTTAGTTAGACTAACTACTAAGTTACTTAGTAACTATTACTAGAGCTACATTCACCTTCCCTAGAGTAAACCAATACATGTTTGCATGAAACAAATATAAGATTTTAATATTAATAAGTTCTCTTGAACATAAGTACAAGATTTTTCCATGGTAGATTTAATTTATCTTGAATTCCATACCAGTCATGGAAAGATCACAGGAAGTGTGGGCTCTAGCCTCTGTCTTAGCACTGATTAATTTTGTGACCATAGGCTTTTTTGGGGCGGGGACCTCAGTTTCTTAAAAAATGAGGGATTACCCCTAAGGTTCTATGAATGGCAAGTTTCCAATACGATGTGACAGTGTATGCAGCACCCACACACATCCCCTATCCCATTTCATGGATTACTTCTTCCTTTCATTGATTTTCTTTTCTTTTTTTTTCTGTTGAAAGCAGCCATTGATTTGCCTGGTCAAAGTCAGGAAGACTCATCTTCATGAGTTCAAATCTTGCCTCAGATATTTTCTAGCTGTGTGACCCTGGGCAAGTCACTTAACCCTCTTTGCCTCAGTCTCCTCATCAGTAAAATTAGACAGAAATGGTAAACCACTCCAGTATCTCTGCCAAGAAAAATCTTTGCCAAAAATGGGGTCATGAAGAATCTGATATTACTGAACAATAACAACAACAATTTCTGGCACTGGCAATTTGAAGGAGTCAGAATGTGCTGGTCATGGATTTCCAAATGACAATGCCCCATTCACACACACACACACACACACACAGAGTTGAGTTCAGCTTATATAGGTTTTGATTGTATTGGCTAGGTCTATAGGAGATGATCTTCCATGTGTCAATACATCAAAGATCCATGATTTTATCTATAGAACCAGAGCACATTCTATCTATAACAACACTTGAAGAGAATATCAATTCATTGAGAGTAGTGGTTGATTTCCTCATCACTTGAGCACTGTACCTAGCATATAGTAGGATCTTAATAAATGCTTGTTGATTGATTGACGTGACTTAGTGGGTTGGTCTCAGAGTTAGCTGAGGCTTAGAGAGATTAAATCATTTGCCCATCATCACAGAAGGCAGAATTTAAACCCAGATCTTTTGCAAGTCTGATATCCTATCCATTATTCCATGCTACTTCTCATTCATATCATAGGGTAATAGATTTAGATTTGCTTTACAGATGAGGTCCAGTCATGTTAAGTCACTAGCTGAAGGTAAAATATTTAAAATAAGAATTTTTAGCTCAACTGTTATATATGCAAATGTTTTCTAGCCAATTAAAAAAATCCAGACTATTTTAAATCATTAGTAGGGTGGCCGTTCCATGGAACCATGTTTTGTACTCCCTATCTCAGGCGTTTTAACTGTTGGTGTTTATGCGGAAAGCATGATGACTTGCTAGTCTTGGAGACAGAAATCTGAGTTTGAGTCACATCTTTGTGACCTGGACGTAGTCACTTCCTTCTCTGACTTCAATTCCTCTCTCTAGAACGAGAAGGTTGAACAATGTCCCTTCTAGTCCAACATTCTCTTTCTTCCTCTGATCCAAGAGTTGAGAAGAATAAAGGGCTACAGGTGGTCTGGGCATGGAAGTTCCTTCCTTCTTCTGTTAGACACCATTCTTTCTACTCACCAATGAACTTCAGTGAGCCTGAGAATATAACTTTTCACCATGTTTAATGGAATTCCATTACAGAAAATCTGGATGGTCTGATGAATTCATATAGGGATTTTTATTTATGGTAAATCTTATCATGGCCATGTTTGCTAGTCTTCATCCCTTTCATGGCCTCTCAGTAGAAGAGAAATCACAACCCACAACAGGCATGCTGCTTCCCACTCCGGCATGAGTTTAACAGACTGGGGGAATTCCAGGGAAAAGTTAGGTAGTTAACTGTCTAGAAAACTAAATTAGATGCTTACCAAAATAGACTCAATTTCACCAGCAGTAGCTTTGGTCTGGTACATGAGCATTTCATAAGCAATGTCCCTTCTGTTTTCAAGTTTATTCATTTTCTCATAGGTGTCAGTATTTAAAAGAGACCAACCGAGAAACTGTGTGAGAATCTGAAATAAAAGAAAACAGTCCACTCCTTGAAGGTACCTATAAATAGCGATTTGGGTATGAAAAACATCTTGGCCCCCTACCAGTGAATGTCTTCCTTCTCAACCATCCGGTTTCTTGTTTTGATCAAGCAAAAACAATACTAGTAATTATAATAATAACTAGGGTCAGGCTGGATGGTAGAGACAGTCAGGTAGTATAGTGGATAGAGCAGCAGACCTGGAAACAGGAAGATCTGAATTCAAATCCAGCCTTAGACATTTACTGGCTGTGTGACTCTCTGGGCAAGTCATTTAACCTCTGACTCAATTTCTTCATCTTTAATGGGGAGATAATAATAGAAGCTACTTCTCAAGGTCGTTGTAAGGATAGAATGAAATCATATTTATAAAGTATGTAGCAGATTTTAAGTGCTATATAAATGCTAGTTAATATTATTCAGTGGAGTCTATGTCTAAATTCAGGAATGGTATGCTTCCATCCCCAAATTCTTTTCTACCTGCTGGTTGCTGCTTGAAGTTTCACCACTAACACTGAGCAACATTCATCTTTATTTTAAGGCTTTGATCCCGGTTAGTCTGAAAATACTCCTAGAAGGAGAGATTTAAGTAACAGAACCCTGAATGAATTAAGAACTTGAGAACCAGCTTTTTTAGGGGAGATTTTAGGTACATGGGAAGACCTGGAAAGTTGGAGAGAGTAACACTGAACTTGGAAAAGTGGAAAGTGAAGGGGAATATGGGGGAGGGGTCGCTAACCACAAATGTGGCCTATTTTATAAACAATTAAGAATATAAATGTGAGTAATTATCATAATTACCTGTTACTCTGCCTAAGACTGCCCCCCATTAGTAATATCATAACATATTGAATGTGAAAGCTAACAAAGGAATTTTCATCCACTCTTCTGAAAGATAATTTACTTTACAAGTCAGCTTTTAGTAACGTGATTTGGAAATATGAGAAGTAGATTCAATTTAATTGAACAAATATTTATTAAAGGCCCATTATATGCAAGGCACCTCAAAAAGGTTACACTCTACTGGTGGGATAATTGTTAAATACCTATGTACTAGGGGAATTTTATTAGAGGTGTTAAGGATGTCTGTCACCATTGAGGTGCAATAGGCTGAGATGTCATTAAGAAAAGAAGGGGGAAAGGGGATGGGGGAGTGCCAAAGGGGTATGGGATCATGTATCTAAAGCTGATAAGAACCTTAGAGGTCTTCCAGTTCAACCCCTTCACTGAGCAGATGAGGAAACTGGGAGATTTATAGAAGTGAGGTGATTTGTGATTTGTGCAAGGTCACATAGCTCTCTTAAAAATGAGAAAACGAGAGCTGGGAAATAGGATGATTATAGGACCATAGGAGGGAGAGTTGAAATAAGGAAGAATAGAATGAGTTATGTGTCTTGGCCTGTAGTTAAGTTCCCTGCCTCACAGCAGGAGGTGGAACTTTCTTCTCTCCATTACCCAGTTTGGGGAAACATCCTGGCAGACCCACCTTTTACATTCTGGCTACAAAATGTACTGTACCCGGGATACAGAAGTAATAATCTGGGGAGGTGGTTATTTTGAGCATTTGTGAATCACCACATAATAAAGCTTTCAAAGGAAATCCTAGCACAACAAAGTTATAATTAGGCACTTATCCTACCTTAGTTCATGAAACTCACCTCGGTGATTTGCTCATCATATTCATCAAAGGGCTTTGTGTCTTTTCGATTGTAGAACGTCATGACCCCCACGATGTCTTCCTTCTTGTTGACTATGGGTAGGGACAGGACATTTTGAATGACCCAGCCTGTTTCGTCGACAGGTCCTTTCTATAAAGGATAAGAACTGTGGTAATTTATTGACAGGCAGAGTGGAGAAGGGTTCAGGCGTGGCTGGGAAACAATTGCCACCTGTCCTGGAGGGCCTCAAAGTGAGTTCTTTTGGGAGACTGGGTAATTTCTTTGAATGAGAAGCTGCCACCATGTGCACACTATGTCAGATGATAGAATGGCCTGCCCAGTGCTTCAAGGATAGCAGGGCATTCCTTGCCAACCCCATTAATATAACTGGGCATCTCAGTGCTCAGATTAAGCATTGTCATCGCAATGAGAATGAGCCTGAGAGATATGGGGCTGTCTCCCCAATGTCCCCCCCTCACTAGACTGACAATCAAGAATTCTAGCCTCAGCTTTGCTACTAATTGTATGACCTTGAGCAAGTCACTTCATCTCTGTGCCTCAGTGGTTTCATCGTAGGTAAAACAAGGAAGCTAGATTAGCTGATGGAGCTACCTGATGATGCAGATAGAATTTTGGGCTTGGAATCAGGAAGAGCAGAGTTCAAATCTTGCCTCAGGCACTTACTGGCTGTGTGAACTCAGACAAGCCCTACTTCTCCAGGCCTCTTTCTGCATTTATAAAATGGGGATAACACCCCTCTTCACAGGATGGTTGTGAGGAACAAATGAGACAAGGGGCATATAGTGCTTTGTTATTGTTAGCTGCTATGGTGATGATCTCTAAGATGCCTACCTTCGAAAAGAAACCATTCTGTGATTCTCTCCTAAAACGGAAACTGAGAAGAGGGGGCCACCAGGGTAAGGGATGTGAATAGAATTTCTCCAGTGGCCCATTAGTCTTCTCACCCCAGGTTCTGACTGCTGGAATGATGCTAATTCTCAGTCCTCAGAGGCCTCCTTCTGCACCTCTCTTATTCAATTATCATTTAATATTGTGCATCATAATCATACCTACTGATGTGCTGTCCCTTTATGAGACCGTCAATGCACAAGGGCAGGGACTATGTTTTACCTAAATTTTAGCTCTTTCCCAATATCTAGCAATGCACTTTGTGCCGGGTAGGTATTTAATAAATATCTCTTGAATGATTTGATAGATTCTCTTTAGGTACAAATGCATTTAGGAGATCTGATCCTTTCTCCCTCCTTTGCCTTCTCTAAACTCCAATAGAAATAATCCTACTGATCAGTCCTGCCATGACCATGGCCTCAGACAGGCTTTGGTTGCAAGGAAAGAACTACAACCACTCTCTCCATCTGGTGTTTTTGTGCTTTCCACATGAATAAGCAAGTAGATTAGCAGGTAGATCAGTTAGTTGCCTTCCCTGAGACTGAACAAGCACAAATGCATGTACATTCAAGTGTATTCTAGTGCATAGTTCATTGATTAGCCTGGCCATAGAAGGTTTGGTTTTGTTGTTTAGAAAACAATGCATATTCAACAACAACTCCATAAACATTTATTAAGACCCTACAATGTGCAAGGCATTATGCTAGGAAATGGGGAGACAGATAAAAAAAAATTGAACAGCCTCTGCCCTCATGAAGCTTCCATTCTATTGGGTGATACAGAGTATCCAAATAAGCATGCAAAATAATTAGAGGAGGAAGGGGGAGGGAGCACCTAAAACTGGGGAGAATAGAAAAGGCTTGTTGGAGAATAACAGAGAACTGAGAGGCAGCGATGAGGGCCAAGGGAATTCTGGGCATGGGGGAGGACGCCTTATGTGAACTGCATGGGAGAGAAGGAGATGCCCATCACGGAGAAGTAGGACAGCTTTGAAAGGTATATGTCTCTCTATATTATAGGTTATATTTTATAAATTATGTTTCTATATATTTTAGTTTATGCCTATATATTATGTTATATGTCTCTATATAAGTGATGTAAATTATGTTGTTGTTGTTCTTCATATCAGGAGGGTGATGTTTTGACTTGAGAGTAAATCAGATATAATTGAGGCAGGGCTGTGCAAAGTCACCAGCCTCACTCTCTCCTCCAAAGTCATCAGAGTCTAGCAGTAAACCACCAGTCAGGATGACCACTCATGGCCCTGGATGCAGTGGGAGACCTTGGCCTTTTTATAATTTGGCCTTTATAATTATAAGTTATATGTCTATATATTATGTTATATGTCTCTCTATATTACAAATTTCTATATATTATACATATGTCTATATACTTATGTTCATATATTTTAGGCTTAAAAAGAAAAGCAAGCTGTACATAAAGATTTGTAGTTTCAGGTATAATCGTCTTTTCTTGTTCTACTCTGTGTGTGTGTGTATATAGACGGATATCCTTATTGTATTTGTTGTTTGTTAAATTCAGAATAGAAAGTAATGTGTATATATTTATTATATTTTATTATATTTATTCCAGTATGATATGTTATATGATGTTCTATTCTATTCTACATTAATTACGTGGAAAAAAGAGAATATTAAGTCCAGAAAACCACTCATCATCCAACTTGGTTGTGGCATAGAGTAAAGGAAAAACAATAACGTGAAACTAGATTGGAAAGGCAGGTTATGGAAGATGTTGTAGTCTAGACTGAGAAGATTTTATTTTACACCAGAGGCAACAGAAAATTCCTGGGGATATTTGAACATGCGAGTGATATAGTCAGACCTTTGCCATAGGAAGATTATTTTATCCATCTGCGCTGTGTTCTTGCCAGGTACAGACATGGGCTGAGTGTGTATGTGTCTGTGAGTTCTTACATATATGTAAATTAAGCTTCCTTGATGTCCCAGACTCTTGGGAGAGTCCCAAGTTTCAGCTTTTTTGCCCCTGGGAGCTGTTAGCCCCTGATTCTATCTGGGAATGGATCTTCCAGCTTTGGCCAGAAGCTTGTTAAACCTAAGAGAATAACTCCCAGATAGAACAAGAAACCTCCTAACACCAATGCCAACCTACCGCCAGTGGGCCCATGAAGTCAGCCATCTATGGCAGATGGGAAAGAAAGGAGGCATATAAGCCGAGAGGTTTCACCAGACCCATGACTGAGGTGTTGAGGGGGGCGGGTTAACGTGGGCTCCCAAGGCCATGGGATTGATGTCAGTAGAAATAGGGAAAGATTAGGGAAGGAGGTAGTGTAAGAATTAGCATTCTAAGACAGTCCTGGATGAGGCCAGGCCCCAGATGGGGGAGTTACCCTAAAGTAAGATGATGAGTAGCATGAGAAAGTATGGTATCTGGAAGCAATGGAAGTTCTATTCAGGAATGTGGAGTGAGGAATTTGAGGACAGCGGCAGAAGTTCAATTAGCTCAAAAAAACTAAGCCACTTGAATAGAACTGAATGGCCATCAAAGGGAGCTGATTTCAGGATGAAGGAGGTATATTTCTACCATCGGGAGTAGGAAAGAATGTGTTGTGGTAGGGCTACAAGCCCTTTCTAGGATACAGGGTCCTGATGCCAGAATGAAGAACCAAATATGTTCTCTCTCTCTCCTTTCCTTTCCCTCCTTTCTCTCCTTTTTATTCCTTCTTCCCCTTTTCCCTCCTCTTAACTGAGGGAAGAAATGAATTTTTACTTCTGTATCCTCATCATGTGTTTTTCTAATATTAAGTGCTTAATAAATGTTTGTTAATCAGTTGCCATAAATGAACCCAATTTATTGGGTTGCTAAACTGCCACTCATTCCCAGCCACCAGCCAACAAAATTTCTGCCCCAGTTAAATTGGATCCAAAAAGAGAAGTAGGAAACAATGGATTTGGAGTAAAAGGCCCTGGGTTTGAATCAGCGCTCTGCGCATTAGCGCCGCTGTGACCTTGTCTAGCTGCTGTCTCTTTCTGGGTCTCCTTTTCTTTTTCTGTGAGAGGAGAGGGTTGGACCAGATGATCTCTAAACCTTAGCATCTATTAAGAAGAAGGTGAGTCTTGTGGTCTCCAGGGTAGAGGTGGGGAGAAGGAGGAGGAGGGGATGAAGGGAAGGATGGGACCTGACAGTACCTTACCTGAAATGTGAAATACTCATCTGCTGGTGCATTCATCATATTGCAAATCTGCAGGGAGAAGAAAGCATCTTCAGAAATAGTGGGACTGATAAGTAAATAAGGCAGAAAAAACTCAGGTCAAATACAGCTTTAGTGCCATTACTTTCAAAGTTAAAACACTTTGTGTTAATAATTAGTCAATTACCAATATAGACAGTAACACGAACTCATAGTATCAATATGAAGGGTTTTGTTTAACTGTTTTATGAGATTATATATATACATATATAATATAGATTATTTATATATATTTGAATTATTTAATAATCAACAAAAGTTGTTTGGATATTTATCTTATGTGTCAAAACAAAATGATTTAATTAAAATAGTGTCATGAACTATTCACACCTATCCAACTATGTGAAAACTGAAGCCGATTCATTTTCTTTCTTTTTTTTTTTAATTATTTTGGGACTTTTTTTTTTGCAGGGAGAAGGGCAGGGTAATTGAGGTTAAGTGACTTGCCCAAGGTCCCACAGCTAGTGTTAAGTGTCTGAGGCTGAATTTGAACTCAGGTCCTCCTGACTCTAGGGCTGGTGCTGTTTTCACTGCATCACCTAGCCTCCCCAACTGATTCATTTTCTTTCAGAGTACACCAGGGGTCTCATAGACCTCTTGACTGAGTTATTTCTTAATGAACCAGACAGATTTTTCAAATAGCAGCTTATCTATAGCAAATACCCATCAACTTCTTATTGACATTAACATTTATTCTGCTTAATTAAGTCATTTGTTGACACTTAGCACTATCTCTGTTGATTTATACCTCTCCATACAAACTGATTTATAAGTAATTTGAAACCAAAGAGCTTTATTTCCCCTCTCCAAGGAAGACAGGGATTCAGGAGATGGAGTGTGTGTGTGTGTGTGTGTGTGTGTGTGTGTGTGTGTGTGTGTGTGTGTGTATGTGCGCGCTGGAGGGGAGGAGTGGATCAGTGGGGGGGGGCGGTTAGGGGATGAAGGGAAGGAAAAAAACTCTGCTTAGACAGGTGGTTGGTATCAGAGGACTCTAATTTCCAACACAGAATGGAATTAGGGAAAGAGGAGTGGAGGGCAGTGCTAGGAAATTAGCTTCCCAGCTCCTTCTGAATTAGGCTTTCACAGTGTGACTTCATTATTTTAAATGTTGTGAATTCTCAGAACACTAGACTTATTTCTATTTAAATGTATGCACCAGATGACATTCCCTTATCTGCTATTTCTGGTTCCCCAATAGCAGATAATGGAGCTGTTACTCAGCTTTGAGTACATAATTACTTGCAAATTTCCGTTCCTCCTCTCCTCACTCCATTCCTACTCATTCCTTCTCCTCTGCATTACTCTCCTACTCACCCATCCAGGCTCTCTCCTATCTCCCCCTCCCCTCTCTTTCCTTCTACTCTTCCTTGGTCTCCCCTGCCCTCTTCTCCTTTCTATCTTTCCTGCTCCCTTTCCTTCCTTTACCTCTCTTCATTCTACTGCTCTCCCTTTCTCCTTTGCTTTCACCTCCCTTCTTCTATCCCCTCCCCTTTCTCTTCTTTTCCTTTCATTCTTTTCCATTTCTTTCTCCCTTCTCTCCTCTTCCCTTCTCTAACCCTCCTCTTTCCTTTTCCTCCCCTGCTCGCCCCCTCCCTTCTCTTCTCTTCCTTTTCCTGTCCCCTCCTCTCCCTTCTCCCCTTCTCTCCCCTTCCCCGTGCCTCCCTCATTTCTGTATTTCCTTTCTTTAATAGGCTACTAAAGCTACACTCCAAGTATAGAAAAAATTACCCACAGAAGAAAAATATCACCAGGTCTAGGTTCTAAATAGATTCACACTGACTGCTTTGTAAATCTCCATGAGTCATTATGAGTCACTGAGGCTCTCAGTCCAGGTGGCCAAAATCTAGTGGAGGCTGCCAAAGGTGTAGAGAAAATGTTAGAGAAAAAGGAGAAAATTGTGCAAGTAAGCAGAGCAAAGACACATTTCAGGTATCAGGCTCAGAAGAGAAGAAGAGAATCCATGGAACCTGAAGGAAACATCTGACTTTGGTGACCAGGTTTTGAGAATGGACTGACTTTGATGTATATGAATGAGGAATCAGAAGCTGGGAAGAGATGAATCAATACGAACAGGGAGAACTATGACAAAGGCAGACAGATTTGGGGTGGGGGTGAGGGCTGAATTAGGCAAGATGTTCAGGGATGAGAAGAAACAATGTGTGTCCTCAAAAGGCTAGGCAGTGTGGGATAGCAGACAGGATAGCAGACAGGACAGCGAACTGGGCTCTCAGGAGATCTGGGCTCTAGTCCCAGCTTTGCCTCCAACTTGCAGAGTGACCTCAGACACCTCATTTCATTTCTCTGCGATACTTTTTTTTGCATATTAATAAAACAACGACATGGTTGTTTGTTGGATCATGAGGCTTCCAACTTCTGCAATTCTACATTAGCAAGGAAGGGTTATGTTACGGTTATGAGCCTTGATACTGTTTGTAACCAGCACAGATGTAGAGAAGGAAGGATTTAACATGGGAGAAATTGGCACAGATTTCAGCTTTCCTCCAGTGCTCAGAGAATCAAAGAATTTTAGGACTAGAAGAAAGTGAAGAAGGAAATTGAGCTGTTGAGTGCATGGAACAGATAGTAAACCCAGTAATTCATGTGTATCCAATATGGGAGGGGAAAAAATAAAAGAGAAGAGCAAGGAAATTATAGGAGACTGTATGAAAGAAGAAAAACCTGAAACTTGAATGCTGTGTAATTATGATGACCAAGTTTGGCCCCAGAGAAGAGTTGAGAAAGTGTACCTTCCCTCCCCATCTTTACAGAGGTAGGGGACTATGAGTGTGGAACAGTGCATATATTATCGGGTGTGAATAATGTGGTGGTTTTGTTTAACTATTTTCTATACATACATATACATATATTTAATTTTGGGATTGCTCATTGGGTAAGGGAGGAGAAAGACAGACTGGAAAATAAAGATGTCAGAAAAACAAAAGACATTAATAAAAATAAGGTTTAAACACTTTTAAAAAGAACAATATAATGAGGAGGTCATTTATAGGACATCACAGTGTAATGGAAAGGCTCCTGTTGGAACCTAGAGTTCAAAGACCTAGGACCAGGTTCTAAGACTTGGTTGTGTGGGCATCCCTTTGGTATTCCTCCAATAATATGGGGTCTAGAAGTATTTAAGTAACTTTATAACATATGTGTTATATAACATATATTATAAAGTAACTTTATAATATATAACATATATACAACATATATAACACATATAACATATAACTTTATAACATAAAGTAACTTTATAACACTTTGTCTCACAGTTGAAAGAATGGTCTGTCCCAAGGCTAATTAATGTGGCTATATCCTGATGTTTTGTTTTCAGTTTGTATTTACATTATGATAAATTATAATTGCGGAGAAACTTACAAATCCATGTTCAGCAACATATGTTGGTAAGCCACTAACGAGAGACCAGTGATCTGCTGGAGGCGTCCTTTATGTAAAAAAAAAAGGAAATTATGGGGCAGATAAATATAAGCTATAAGAAATTTGTCAGTACACATAGGATAAAAATCACTTGCCATTCATACAACAATCTCATTTGTAAGACTACTCACTGGATGACTTTGATCTCTTCTTTCCCATGTAGAATATAATCAATAATCTTATAAAAGATAATTTCCTAAATGAAAGGGACAGATTAAGAATGAGTCAGAATGAACAAAAAGCCTCCTTAGAAGGAACTCCTAGTTTGAGAAATAGTTTTCATGTGACTACTTTAAAGCAGATAGTCCAGCATCTTCTCTACCAACCCCCTTTCTCAATATACCTTTTCTTTTTTTTTTTTTTGCTTTTATTTTTGGAGGGCAGTTGGGGTTAAGTGACTTGCACAAGGTCACACAGCTAGCTTTTGTGTTAAGTGTCTGAGGCCGGATTTGAACTCAGGTACTCCTGACTCCAGGGCCAGTGCTCTACTCACTGCGCCACCTAGCCACCCCCAATATACCTTTTCTTCCTGATATAAATGTCTACTTCTATGGATTAAGGCTATAGTAAAACTAAGAGTAGGTCACTGCCTACTTAACCACACAACAAATCTTTTTTTTTTTTTTTTTTTTTTTTTTTTTACCAAATTTAGTTGTTTAAAAAAACAGTTGAATTTTGGTCAATTTTTGTGAGATTTTTTTGGGGGGAGGGGAGTAGGGAAGAAGTAGCTATAAGTACTTTCTTCATACTACCAGATTTATTATTATCCTACCGCCCTCACCCCCAAACTTTTAACTTCTTGCTTTCAGTAATGTAGAAATAGGGTTTTAAACTTGGTCTCAAGAAGTCATTTCTAGTTCAGTTTTTCAGTGGAACTTTTATTTATCCCATCTGTAAAATAAAGTTCCATAAAGACTATGTTTTGACTAAATGAATTAAAAAGCATTTATTAAACACTATGTGCCAAGCATTATTGTAAGTACTGAAGATTTAAATTAAAGGAGCCCTCAAGAAGTTTACATTCTAACAGTGGGAGATTGTATGTATAGGGGAGGGGTGTTCAGGAAGGGGTGCTTTGATCTTGAAATTTACAGGGATGGTGATATGGATCATCAAGGGGGAGGCATAGATTGACATAACTCTTCTAGGAACAAAGGGAGAGATGAATGAATCATGGTTCTCTTGATGTGAAACTCAAGTTTCTCCAGTGCTCAGAGTCATAGAATATTTTGGAGTTAGAAGAAGGTGAGGAAGGAAATTGAAGATGAACCTTGAATGACTTTTGAACTGAAATGGAAGTGAAAAAATTTCATGGAGACTACCTGAAGTTACAAGGTGATTATTAAAGTTGAAAAGAAAGATGGCTGGGGAATAGAGTGAAGCCAAGCATGGTTGGTATCTTCCTGAAGTATAAATCAGAAGCAGCAGTTCCAGTCGGGACACGGGGCCCGGGGTATATCTTCCCCAGAATCTAGCACAGGGTTTTACACACAGTTTGTTTTGTGGGATGAATGAATGACTCTCCCAGTCTATGTTTGTGCAGAGCCTCCTCCCCAAAATGGAACTAAGACCCAGGATTTTCTTCCATCTAGTACAGTGTGGAGTGAGCCAAGGAAAGCCTTTCTTCAAACTTACTCTGCCATCTGGTGTCTTTGGACCTTTGTAAGGCTGTACTTCTCCAAGCTTGACTGGCCATTCATCATAGAACTCCTACAGACAATTAGGTTTGGATGTTATTCAACAAAGTATTTCACAAATCAAATGTGCTCTAGATACGTCTTGTGCGGTTGTTTAGTTGAGTGTATTTCACAGTATTTCTTATTCATAGGCACAGAATGACTTTAGAGGCCATCTAGTATAACACTTTCACCTTACAGATGAAGAAACAGGAAAAGAAAGGTTGAATGACTTTCTTAGGGTCACACAATCGGCTAATTAGCAGAACTAGGATTAGAATTCAGGGTCCTATTCTTTTTATACCACCGCACCTCTTTGCTTATGTCACTGCAAATCTCAAAGGAATTAAGAAAAAAAGATTGGTTGTTAGTAGTATAATGAATGAAAACCCCTCAAGAGACAGTTTCTAGGTAATTAATAATCAATTTATTGATTAGGCCAGTAATCAATAAATTGATGGTCAGTGGGTTTTTTTTTCAGTAACCAAAGACCCAAAGAGAGGCTCAGAATCATGTTAAACCCCTTCTGAAAGGGAATTCTAACAAGTGGAACTCAACCCTGATTGGTATTCATTTAATAAGGAGGTGGGCTAAAAGTCTTTAGCTCCTCCTGCTGAGAAAGTGACTTATCTTGAGACTCAGCAGCCTTAAGGCATGTGGGCTGGGGAAGCCATTTCCATTCAGATTTCTAGCTAGTTTTTTCCTTCATGATCTGGGTTGCCCTAAACTCTAATGGAGGATATCAAAGACAGGGGGCTCTTCTCCCAGGCAAAGGCTTGCCCAGACTGGATTCTGTTTATACTCTAAACAAAAATTAGGTTTCCAGTTGGGTGAGGTTGGGCCCAACCTAGGTAATGAGCATGTGCCTTGGGAGCAATCTCATCAGTCAGCCATGTCTTTCAGAGACTGACCTTTTCAGGAGTTGGGCCTTAACAGAAAAAAGCAAGAGAAAGGGTGGATCATAAATTAATAATTAGTTATTAATATAATAGTAACATATTAATTTCTCTCAGCAGACATGGTATTTAATTACTATATATTATAAACAGGTGAGCAACAAGCTCTTTAATACTTCACCACAAGTAGTAGACACCCTCACAGATCCTACTTTAAAATTTTTTTTATCATAAAGCTAAGAGCTGTAATTTCATCTGAGACAAGTACATGCGATCTAGTTTTAGTAAGTTATTTAAATAGTTGAGGTGAATCATTAAGCTAATTGCATTTTCTATGACAAGTGTGTGATTCACAAGAGACTGTAGGTGGGAAAAAATCAATAGAATGATGAAGACCTTTTCTTTGGTCATGTCCAGTAGGCCAATGGAGTATCTTTCACAATTCAAATAGGCTCTAATGGTATAGAGGGCTTTGTGAAATTGTCGCTCGATATCTGTAAGTTCTTCAAATACTTTGTTGGCTGACCATAAAAGGACCTGTAAATAGTTGTAGGGAAAAGAAAGAGTGAAATATATAGTCTTTAGAGAAAACATTAGAATATTCACATCAGGTAAAACAAATATTATTTATGCTGATATTTTATGACTGTATATTCTACAGCCTCCTAATATATCCAATTCTCCCTCAAGTAGGAACGAGAGTGGATAATTGAAAATATATTGAATGGACAGCCTTCATGGATTGACCAATGGGAACAAAGAAGGTGATACAGTATTCTAACATGTGGAATTGTGCTTTGTGAAAACTTGAAGGTATAAATGTCTAAATATGGGTTGTAAGGTGAGGGCAGGGTGAGCTAAGGAGCTAGCAAGTGTCTGAGGCCATATTTGAGCTCAAGTCTTCCTGACTCCAGGTCTGGTGCTTCATACATTGCGCCACCTAGTCATATATGCCCTTCCTCCTTTCCCCCAAAGGAAGTAGTAGGTACAAATAATCATCATGATTTCATAATGAATAGGTCACATCAGACTAATCCAATTTGCTTTTTTTAAAACAAGGTACCTAGAACAGGTAGATCAGAAGAAGATAGATATGTAGAATGTAGATATAGATATGAGTTTACCTGTGTTTTAGCAAATCATTTGACAAAGTCTCTCATGTTATTCTTCTGGAAAATATGGAGAATGGTGAGCAAGATTCAGGACCAATTGAATGGATGGACCCAAAGAATAATTGGTTTAATATCAACTTGGAAAGAGGTCTCCAGTAAATGGTAGAAATCTGTGCTTGGCCATGCACAATTTACCATTTTATTCATGATTTGGATAAAAGCATAAATGGCAAGTTTATTAAATTTGCATATTTACACAGAGTTGAGAGAACTAGCTAATATACTAAACAATTAAGTTGATACCAAAAAAGGCTCTGACAAGATTGAGCACTGAGTTAACTCTAATAAGATGTATAATAGGGATAAATGTAAAATTTTACACTTGGGTTCAAAAAATCAATTTCCCAAGTACACAAAGAAGGAGGAAATCTAAATAGCAGTTTGAAAAAGACCTCAGAGTTTTAGTGGACTGCAAGTTTAATATGAGTCAGTAGTATTATATGGACTATCAAAAAATCTGGTACAAACTTAGAATGTACTGAGAGAGACATACTATTTAGGACTGGGAGATAATAATAATATTAATAATAAAGTCTCACATTTATACAGTGCTTCAAGGTTTGTAAAGCAATTTCCCTGTGTTATTTAATTTGATAACAGACCTACTATACCTAGGTCAGATAATATCTGGAATGTTGTGTTTGGTTCTGTATATCAAATTCCAGAAAGGCTGTCAATTGTTTCGTTTCTTAAAAATCCATGTTTATTAAGTACCTGCTATGTTCCAGGCACTTTGTTAAATGATACATATTCAAAGGCAAAAACAAGGAACTTGCATTCTTTTGGGAGAGAAAACACAGACACATAAAAATATGTACAAAAAATGTACAAAATGAATTCAAGGTCATTTTGAGGGATGAGAGAGAGCATAGTGGCTAGTGGATCAGGAAAGGTCTCATGTAAGAAGGTGGCATTTGAGCTGAACTTTGAAGGAAACAAGGCATTCTAAGGGATAAATGTAAGGAGGGGCATTCCAAGGATGGGGAACAGCCTCAGAGCAACCACGACAGGCTTTGGTGATTTCCTTCTGCCCTGATGAGCCTTTGACATGTGCTTACATAAACGCACACATTCATTTTCATGCATCTTATGCCCTCCTCCCCTTTCTCTTTTTTCAACTGAGGCTCAGAACTGTGCCTATCAAGTCTATCTGGATTTTGTCATCATTCTAAGGTGATGGCACCAGAACCTAGCACACACCCTCAATCACAGGGTCTGAAGCACTTACCAGCAGAGGAAGTCAGCCATAGTGCCCAGAATCTATACACTCCCATTCCTCTGTATACACCCAGGGCTTAGTGCAGTTCCTAGCACATAGTATGCACTTGGAAATGATTATTGACTGATTATACTCAACTTCTCCTTCTGCTCAAAAAACCAAGAAGTTAGACTTCAGACTACCAGTCAAACCATAATTAAAAATACCAAGTCTGGGAAAGGTAGTAGAGACATTACTTATTGTACTTACAGTGCAGCTAAATCTTCTCTCCTTAGGTATAGACTTCCCTGAGGGATCTTAGCTCTAATACCCATGCTTAATGATACACAGCTTGCCTCTGGGATCCTGGAGGAATTTGGGCTCATTGTCCCTTCTGTGCCTTCTTTAGAATTGTTAGCAAAAGAGTATATTGTCAACTCTGGTTTCATTATATTTTACCTGAACTTTTCGAGATTCAATACTATAGAGGTATGCCATGTGGTGCTGCTTTAGAACAAAAGAAACAAAATTGAAGTATTTGGAAAAAACCTACAAATAAGAGAAAAAGAAAAACTGTGAGTAGTCATTAAATTCATCTCTTTGGGGTGGGGGGTAAAGGGAGTTGGTTCACATATAAGGAATATAGGTCCAGTATAGGGAACTCCCTACATGGAAACTTCCTTTACTGATGCAGATAGATCATTTGTTCAGTCATGTCTAACTCTTCATGACCCCATTTGGAATTTTCTTGGTAAAGATGCTGGAATTGTTTGCCATTTTCTTCTCCAGATCATTTTACAGATAAGGAAACTGCAGCAAACAGGGTAAAGTGACTTACCCAGGGTCATATAACTAGTAAATCTGAGGCCAGATTTTAACTCACGAAGGTCAGTCCACTACCACCAGCTGTACATAGACCACTACTTATCTTTTTTCCTTTTTTGTTTTATTTTTCCTAATTATATGTAAAGATAATTTTTAGCATTCATTTTAAAAAAATGTTGTGCTCCAAATTCTTTCCCACCCTTTCCCATCCTTCCTTCCATTGCCTCTCACTAAGATGGTAAGCAATTTGGCATAGGTTACACATGTGCAATCATGCAAATATATTTCCATATTAGTCATGTTGTGAAAGAAAACACAGACTAACTTTTTAAAAAATACACAAAAAATTTAAAAAAGTGGAAAAACATCATTCTTTGAGCTGCATTCAAAGTCCATAAGTTCTTTCTCTAGGGGTGAATAGCATTTTTCACCCCAAGTCCTTTGCAATTCTTTTAGATCATTGAGAAGATCTAAGTCATTCACAGTTGATCATTGTTACAATGTTGCTGTTACTGTGTTACAATGTTCTCCTGGTTCTACTCCACTCAGCATCAGTTCATGTAAGTCTTTGCAGGTTTTTCTGAAATCGTCATACTCATCATTTCTCATAGCACAATAGTATTCCACTAAAATGATATACCGCAACTTGTTCAGCTATCGCCCAATTGATGGACATCCCCTCAATTTCTGATTCTTTGCCAACACAAAAAGAGTTGCTACAAATATTTTTTACATGTAGATCCTTTTCCCTTTAAAAAAATCTTTTTGGCATACAGACCTAGTAATGGTATTACTGGATCAAAGGGTATACACAGCTTGATAGCCCTTTGGGAATAGTAGACCACTACTTATCAGTAATTTCTAGGCTTAGAACTGCCTAGGGCTCTGAGGGATGAAGTGTCTTGCCCATGAATATGTGGCAAAGGCAGAACTCAAACCCAGGTCTTCCTGCTCCAAGGCTGGCCCCATAGGCTGTATTTTATCTTGAAACAAAAAGAAGTTGTCATAAGCCACTTGGGTACCAGCCCCAAGTGTGTGCAGAGACGTGAGAGAGAATTAACCAGGCAGGTAGTTTGTAGGGAAGAACTCCATTTAATGATTCTTTGAGCAAGATTTGTATACAGAAAGATGAAAGGAGTCAAGTTTTACTACCATTGTCTTAAGCCTGTTAGTTCCTGGAAGTAACTCAGATAAAATCAGGTTCCTTAATCCTAGGCATCTAAAGTCTTGGGAAAGTCAACAGGTCTTTGGAAAATCAGTTAACATTTTTAAAGGCATTAACAAAGTGGATGCAAATGAGAGCAGGTTTTAAAGCATCTTAGGTTTGTCTAGGTATAATCGATGTCTTTGGTCTGTTATATCTTGGAACCAACACAGGATGAATAATCTAATAAGGGACATGTCTTTTTAGGTGTCTGAAGTTTTGGGGGCAAAGGCCTTGATGTCAGGGTATCAAACAAAAGTCCTTTTAAGTGTAACTCCAGGGGGT
The DNA here is from genome assembly GCA_028646575.1 of Pseudocheirus occidentalis. Lineage (NCBI taxonomy): Eukaryota > Metazoa > Chordata > Mammalia > Diprotodontia > Pseudocheiridae > Pseudocheirus > Pseudocheirus occidentalis. The sequence continues at coordinate 65,573,355 of CM053598.1, read as the reverse complement.
CCTCAGGAAGCTGGCCTTATGCAGAGTTGCTAGGCGCATCACCAAAAGATTCTAATTAGAGCACACTATCTAGATCTTTATCTGAGTCCTGGCCTCTTTGGCTCCCCACAAGAAGCAAATGAGAATAAAATCTCATTTTTAATTCCTTTCAATTAAAAATGGAACCTCTCATTGATTAGAGAAATGCAAATCACAACTCTGAGGTACCACATCACACCTATTGGATTGGCTAATATGATAGAAAGGAAAAATGATAAATGTTGGAGAAGATGTGGGAAAACTGGAACAATGCATTGTTGGTGGAGCTGTGAACTGATTCAATCATTTTGGAGAGCAATTTGGAACTATGCCCAAAGGGCTATAAAAGTGTACATACCATTTGACCTGGCAATATCACTTCCAGGGCTGTATCCCAAAGAGATCATAAAAATGGGAAAAGGATCCACATATACAAAAATATTTATAGCAGTTCTTTTTGTGGTGGCCAAGAACTGGAAATTGAGGGGATGCCTTTCATTTGGAGAATGACTGAACAAGTTGTGGTATGTGAATGGAACGGAATACTACTGTGCTATAAGAAATTATGAACAGGCAGACTTCAGAAAAACTTAGAAAGACTTATATGGACTGATGCTGAGTAGAACCAGGAGAACGCTATACACAGTAATAGCCACAGTCTGCCATGATTGATTTTGATAGACTTGGCTCTTCTCGGCAATGCAAGGACCTAAAACAATTCCAGAAGACTCATGATGGAAAATGCCATCCACATCCAGAGAAAGAAATATGGAGTCTTTTTGTTTTGTTTGCCTTCTTATGGTTTCTCCCATTCATTTTAATTCCTCTGTACAAGATGACTAATGTAAAAATATGTTTAATAAGAATGTGTATGTGGAGCCTGTGTCAGATTGCACGCTGTCTCGGGAAGGGGGAGGTGGGGCTTGAAATTTATGGAACTAAATGTTGAAAACTAAAAATAAATAAACTAATTTTAAAAATGGAACCTCTACCTGTTTCTTGTTCCCACGCCCACCATTACCTCTTCATCCTGCTTAGTAAACTCGAGCTCATTGACTTTGTTCACAGCCATTATGACAGCGAGGACCTCCTTGCCCATCATAATAGGCATTGCCAGCATATTCTTAGTGGTATAACCAGTTTGCTTATCCAGAAAGTCAGAAAAATGGCTGTTCTGAAATGAAAGAAATATTCGTTCATTTATTAAAGTTGTTCAGGCAGACCCATCCCTCACCTAAGGGCATTAATTAGTTCTGTGAAAACCTGACATTAGGAGTCTAATAGTAGTAGTGTGCTGAGCTAGCTTGTCACTCTCTCTCACTCACCTCCTTCTTCAGCCCTTGATGAGGGGGAGCTACTCTTACTTTGGGTGAGATTTATTTTTCAGCCATTCACTCCCTCAACCTCTCCTCCTTTGGAAGAATGGTTTTCCTTTTAAATTATGCTGTGAGAAACAATGAGAAGGAAAATAGGAAGACCTATTTCCAATACCATCCCACGCTAGTCAGAGCCCACCTTCCTCTTTCCCCTCCCCTAGCCATTGCTGACTCACTTATTCATTACCTAGTGATATCGTGATGTAAGTTTCTCTTTCTAACCTGGGAAGTTAAAAAAATTAACTTTTTTTCAGCTCTGAGCCTCTACTCATGAGGTTACTGATTTGAAAAAAAAGTTGCAAAAAATTACTGTTTTAAATTTATTTTTCCTCCCAGATGCCCCCTAATTTTCCCTCTCTCATCCGATTTAGCAATAACACACATAGAATAGCAGGCTCCCACCTGCTCCACTCCCCAGGAAGGTATGAGAGGAGCCAAAAAAAAAACCCATAAACAACAAAGGGAAATGAAGAATAACCACCTAGGCATCTGTAGTGGAGGCTTGGGGAGGGAGCAGTGTCTGTCAGCAAAACAGTCGCTGTTCCTACATGCCACATATAATATTCATCCACGCAGCCTCGTCTTGGAGTCTGGTACTGATGGTCTCGTAGCTTGGCCCTCCACTTTCATATGCTCCTGAGGCTTCTATGGTTACTCCTTCTCCTCTGCCCCCACCCCATGTTTACCTGCTTTTCTAATTTCCTTCCCCGTGGTCACTCAGAATGGAAGGAGCTAGTATACTGACCAGTTTGGCCCCATCAGTCATAAGGTCAGGGACCAATTCCCTGGAGGATCAGAGGGTAATGTTTGCTGGAGAAGATCACCATCCTCCTGATCTCCTTAGCAACAATATAGTGCCATAAGTGAAAACATATTATAAAAGGAGTGACAGGAGAGTGATTCCACAGGAGCAATTTTCTAAATGGGTGATTGGCTGAATGGAGTCAGAGTAGGATTTTGCAGCATTATTGGTGGGGTTTTAAAGAAAAGGAGATATGGGCTGTTCATGGGGTGAGTGTGAGGGCTAACTCATAGTATCTGTGTTCCATTGACATTCTCCTATTGTCAAGGGAAAGCAAGGAAGGGTTCCAGTATGTTTCATGGCTCTCTGTGGTGAAATTATGGAGGAGATGGGCAAAAGTTTCATGGAATAAATGAACATCCAGGTTGTGATTTGCATGATGGGGTTAGCTATAATCAAGGATGTGGTGAGGCTCAAATGAGAGAATGGATATACAATGCTTTGCAAACCTCAAAACTCGATATAAATGTCAGTTATTATTATTATTATTATTATTATTATTGTTATTGTTATTATTTATTTTCCAGTCACAAGCCTCCAGTCTGGTGACAGCTTCATTCCCTGAACCTTCTAATGCACTCAGGCAATGTTACAGAACAATAGAGAGGAGTGCTGGAAAAAGTTTAATGACTAGACTCTTTGCACACATGCACTTTTAAGTTTAATCTGCATTATTAATAGTAATTAAGACTAATAAACAATAAAATAAATAAAAGGTAGACGGCTGATGAATGGAAATGTAATACTTTTTAAGCCTAGAAATCAACAAAACTATAAATTAAGCTTTGATTTGTATTGATTGGGCTTCCTGGGGTGTAAATGCTCAGAAGGAAAATTTAACAATGAGCCTATCTGGCCTCAGAGAATAATAATAATGATAATAATAATAATAATAATAATAATAATAATAATAATAATAATGTAATAAAATTGAGACATCATTAGCAAATAGTTTTGATGTCAGACGTATTGTTAGTACAGGGAATGGGGACCAAACCTGTAATTTCATTGGCACAGGGAACACCTGAGTGTGGACACTTTCTCTACAGACATACCTCATTTTATTGCACTTTGCAAATATTGCGGGTTTAAAAATTTTTTTTTTAATTTAAGGTTGAGCAAGTCCATTAACACCATTTTTTCCAGTAGCTCTGTGTCACATTTAGGTAACTCTCACAATATTTCAAACTTTTTCATTATTATGATATTTATTATGCCAAGTTATGATCAATGATCTTTGATACTATTGTAATTATTTTAGGGTACCATGAGTTGTACCCATTTAAGATGGCAAACTGAATTGATATATGTTTTGTGTGTTCTAACTGTTCCACTAAATGACTTCCTCATTTCTTTCTTAACAACCCTTGATGGGGGGCCTCTCCTGGGGCCTCCCTATTCCCTGAGACAGAACAATATGGAAATTAGGTCAGTTAAGAACCTTACAATGGTCTCTAAATGAAAGGAAGAGTCCCTCGATGCAGCAAACTTCATTGTTGTCTTATTTTAAGAAATTTCCACTCCCACCATTTTAATCTTTAGCAACCACCACCCTGATCTGTCAGCAGCCATGCACATTGAGGCAAGACCCTCCACCAGCAAAAGGATTACAATTAGCTGAAGGCTCAGATGATGGTTAGCATTTTATTTAGCAATATATATTTTTAATTAAGGTATGTACATTGCTTTTTAAGACATTTTACTGTTGTGGGATCAGGGCGGAGCCAAGATGGCGGCATAGAAGGAGCAAGGTCCCGCAGCTTCCACACAACCATCCTAAACACCCATAAAATATGACCCCAGACGAAGTCTAGGACTCTCAGACTCACAAAAATACAGAAAACACATCTCTCACTGAAGGCAGCTCGGCAGCAGGGGCTTATCATGGTGGGCTGGGAGCCGAGACTGGCCCAGCCTGAAGCAGAGACTGTGGCCAGGCCTGGGGTGGTGGGGAGGAGCCGAGCTGAGCGGAGCCATGCAGCAGCCAGTCTGCAGGAGAGAAGATCTACAGCCTCCAGTAACTCCACATCTACCAAGGCGTGAAAAACAGGGATTGGAGAGGGGCAGCTCGACAGGAGGGGCTCATCCAGCAGGCTGGCCCAGAAGCCGAGACCAGGCCAGCCCAAAACTGAAATGCGGCCAGGCCAGGCCCCAGGATGGTCAGGAGGAGCCGAGCCTCCCAAGCCCAGCTTGAGTCTACTTCAGAGAAGATCTAAAGCACCTGCCTGAGGGGATCTTCACATCCAGCAAACCAGGATCAGAGATGGTTAGTGAAAGTGAAACTTTGAAACTTAATTTGGGGAAGGAAAAGCAGTTTGGCCAATCTGCCCCTAGGGCAAGGAAGCAGAGAGGGAAGGGTAGGAACTGCTGTAACCGGCGGCACCCACTGGGCTGCTTCAGAGCCCCTGGCCTGCAGACTACGCAGGGGGGCTGAATTGATTGATCAGGGCCAAGTGCTCTTGTGTTGAGCGGCCTGGATCCAGATCGTGCTCTTGGGTGGTGGTCCTGGGGTGTGCTTTCAGCAAGCCAAAGCTGGGGGGACTTGCAACACCAAGCTAATAACTGCAATTTGGAACAGACCTTTCTCCCCTGGAAGCAGAGTTTCACAGAGCTAAAAACACCAACCATTTAATTGACTGGCCAACATGAGGAAAAAGAAGCAAAATCAGAACAGCAATAAAACTCTAGAATCCTTTTTTTGTGGATAAAAAGGATCAAAGCATGGAATGGGAGGAAGACAACACAGTCAGAACTCCCACACCAAATGCTTCCAAGACACTTGAAGAATTCCTAGCAGCTATAGATCAGCTGAAAAAAGACTTTGAAAAACAAATAAGAGAAGTGGAGGAAAAATTAGGAAGAGAAATGAAAATGATGCGAGAAAATCATGAAAAGAGAGTCAACAACCTGACT